>OV656811.1:22554807-23180576 GCA_927399485.1 Calamotropha paludella | reverse complement strand
GCAAATGTGTCATCTACATACCTTTTGTAAAAGCGTGGACACACCGGTGCCGTCGCTAGGGCCCTTTCCTCAAAGTCCTCCATGAATATATCGGCGACTATGGGTGATACAGGAGAGCCCATTGCTACACCATCCACTTGTAGGTAGAATTCATCATTCCACAAGAGATAGCCCGATGTTAGGCAGTGTTCCAGTAATTTTGAATATTCACTTGGTATATTGTGTTTCTCTAGTCTCTTCCTAGTGACATCAGTGCAATCTTGAACAGGTAAGCTTGTAAATAAAGATTGAATATCGAAGTTAACCATAGTTTCATCATCAGTGAGACGTAGGTGTTGTATCTCACTAACAAAATGGTAGGAATCCTTTACATAGGCAGTTGTTTTACCCCTTAGTGGTGATAGTATTTTAGCTACGTGTTTAGCCAAACGGTAGGTTGGTGAGTCAATTTGGCTAACGATGGGACGTAGCGGTACATCTTGTTTGTGTATTTTCGGCAACCCATACAACTTCGGCGGTTTAGGGCAGGAAGGAATAAGATGGTTGACGTCAAGATCTAATATCTCGGAATGCGTCTTAATGAGTTCACTGGTTTTCTTCAGTACCTTAGTAATTTGGTCGTTTTTAACTTTTTTGTATGTGTTCTCATCCGACAAGAGCTGGAGCATTTTATCATTATAATCTGACGTATCCATTACTACCGTGGCATTGCCTTTGTCTGCTCGGAGGATTGTAAGATCTGATTTATTTCGCAGGTTTTTTAATGCGTTATATTCATTATAAGAGAGGTTAGGTTTCGGCGGTTTACTACGTCGTAGAACAGATGAAATGTCTTGACGGATTGCCTTCATATCCTCCTTTTTGAAGTTATTTTTAACCAAACAATCCTCAACGTTACATATAATGTCCTCATACGGTATCCTGCGAGGGGCAACCGCGAAGTTTAATCCTTTTTCTAAAACTTTTAAAGTAGGTTCATCCAATGTTTGTTTTGATAAATTGACAACTGCGCAAGATTGGTTCGGAATTCTATGGTCTGTGGTGGTATTACAGTCTGCGTTCCGATACTTATAATGACGGGTTGTTTCTAGTCTCTGGTATTTTAAAAGTTGTCTATTCCTACATTCATTATATTTTGCTGTTTCTCGTTTATGAAGCAAATTTATGCAGTTATTAAAGTCAAGATGAACAATCGATTTTATTATTTAATATATTTAAGTTAAAACGATGTTCCCGAATCAAACTGATTAGTAGTTTTTTGCTTGCCTGTTGTAAGATCCTGGCGCTCCCACGTATGTCACACTTAGGAGTGATTCGGACACAGTGCGGGATGAGACCTTGATCACGGCATCTCTTCAAGAAATTCAAAGATGTTATCTTTCTTGCGTGCTTAGTCATCAGGTCTTCCAACCGGCGAATTTTGTTGGCGATATCCAGCCCGTACTGGTTAACATATTTAGTTCTTACACTTCCGCGCACATTACACATCAGAATAAAACATTTATTCGGAATTAGAGACAGACAATAAAATAGCCTTCCTAGATATTCAAATCAGCAGGAATCCAAATCAAACTCTTAGTCATACAGTGTACAGAAAGGCAACTCATACAGGTAGATATTTAAATGGTGACTCTCACCACCATCCTATACAGTTAGCTACCGTAGGGAAGTCTTTGTTTCAGAGAGCTCGCGGCATCTGTGACCAACAACATCTGACTGCTGAGCTTCAGCATGTCAAGCGAGTACTACAAGATAACAAGTTGCGAGTACCAAGACTGCGTCACAGAAGCCGCGCCAAACCAGCCACAGTAGAGCGCCAACCTGCTGTCCTTCCCTACATGAAGGGGGTCACTGACAAGATTGGGAATATTATGAAGCGGGTTTCTATTAATACTTACTTTAAACCAGCCAGGAAGATTGACCAATTCTTACGATCGGTCAAGTGTAATATACCCCTTCAGGCAGCGGGTGTCTACAAAATCGATTGTGACTGTGGGCTCTCATACATCGGGCAAACAAAGAGAAGTATAGGGACGCGCATTAAAGAACACGTAGCTGACATGAAACATAGGCGCGATAATATGTCTGCAGTGTGTGAGCATGCTTTTGAGGGGCCAAACCACTACATTAGTTTCGATAAACCACAAATTCTCGCTAGAGAACAAAGATTTGTTTCTAGGATGCTACGCGAGGCTATTGAAATCAGGAAACATCCTAATTTCAATAGAGACGAAGGTTGGAGCGTTCCACCTGCTTGGGACCCCATAATTAATAAATTAATACCTACAAAAACACACATTGCAAGACCTGATGATGTAGTTAGCTCTTTTTGCAAATAATTAAACAGTAAGATGGAGGTCGGTCCCCCTGCCCGAGTTTCTTTCGCCAGTTCTTCTCGGAAGGCCCTCCCAATTTCCGAACTGGTAGTAGACTCAGTAGTATACAATGTAATCGTAGTGAGAATTAATTAAATAACTAAATAATATGTAAAAATAAAAATAAAACAATTTGATTTATATAAAATAATTTAATAATTAAGAACGTGCCCGATTAAAATATTGTGAAGGTAGTAGAAAATACATGACAACCATCATCTTAGTCATCTTGTGATCACGGCTCCTGTAAAGGAGTCGAAACGTCAGGATTAAATATAAAATAAAACATGCGCAAAAATCCGTAAAAAAGTGTTTTATTCTGATGTGTATTATATCCCGACTTACGAAGCCATTGCATAGTTGTGTTGACTTTGTTGACTATCAAATAATTTGTTTGCTTACATTAAATCCTTATAATACTTACTAGTATTAATGAGTTTGTGCATGTAATATTGACTAACAATAATCGCAACATCTATGATATTACTCTTAAACAGAAATTACGCAGCGGAGCAGCATCTAGCCTCTAACCATAATGTACTTTATATTAAACTTGATGAAATTTAGTACTGTAATATATTTTGTGATAAACTTTACGGTTTTGAAAAACGGTGTGCCATACAATCTCAGATGATGACGGCAATTATTATAATAAAGAAACATTATTACTTGTACTGTAAGTAATAATTACTAAATAAACAATATTACAGCCAGCCAGCAAGCTATATCAAATTATAAGGAAAACAAACTTTTATGTCTTCCGTATTCTTAAAAAATAAATCTATAATTAGAATCTATAATGACGTATTTTACATTGTCAGTATGAACATGGGTAGTAACAGATTGCTTTACAGATTGATTATGCATTGCATTGCTGTTTAAGCAGTTTTTTTATTGCAGAATTTTTATATATGAACACTAGTTAATGCCCGCATTATTGTTCGCGTAAAAATAGTTCAAGGGTGCCTAAACCGAATGAAAAATTTCAGTCAGCTGTGTGTATATTTTAAAGTCCAAATTTCATTACTTAAAAAAGAGAAAGCAGTAAATTGCGATTGTTTCTAATGGGTCACACAGAGATTATTTTTATACACGACATCATCATAATATATTTTTTCTTGTTGTATTTGTATGTTTTTTTTTTAATTTAATAAATAAACTATTTTGAATCGTTATTTGAAAAAAAAATGTTTGATTCATATACCAAATTGCTTAACTGATATATTTTTCGCTAGACATATATATGTATATATGATATATGTAACATTTTAAAAACGGGTCATTTGACCTGCTTTGGTAAGAATGAAGTATCGGTAGGTTTGTGTTAATTTAAAATGATAACTAACCGAATCACAAAGCATATTCAATATATATTTGTCGCTTGTCGTATCTTTAGTAGTTAATACTTAAATGAAGTTATTATTTGGAAATTCATGCTGCATGATTTAGCCACGAAAGTAACCTTTTAAAACTTTTTCGAAGCTTTCTAAGAATTGAACAAATTGAACAGCACCGCCTTCATAAGCGACCTATGTTAAGAAGGTTTCCTAACTAAAATGAATTGCAATTTTTTTAGGAGAACTTTATAGGTACTATAAATAAAACTTTATTACTTTTTTTAATATACCTCAATTTTTTTAATGTCACAGTTTCTTAATTTTAACAGCTGTTAACTTTTTCATTGGACTCTTCTAGTAACAGATTGCTATCCATTTAAGAGACGGGCACCGAATAGAATATAATACTTTAAATACAATTAATAAATAAGGAACTAGTGTATATATTGTCATTTTTATTAAATAGTATTAAGCGTTACTTACAAAAATATGTAGCTTTTTAAAAATAGAAATTTCGTTCTACTATTGTTATTTTTTATTATTTAAGTATTATGCTGCTGCTCTGTAAGTAATTAATTTTATTTTAAAAATACCTTCACCAATTAAGGAGCCATTCATTTTACAACCTATCTAATGAAGCTATTGATTATAACTACACATAGAGTCACTTATTAAATTGTGATATGGCAAGCAAAATTCTTCAACAATATTCTGCTTTTAGAGATTTCTTAATGAGTAATTCAGCCTGTTGTTAATGTGTCTTAATTAATCACATCAAAGAAAAAGCAGATTACGCCAAGAAATATTCCATTACACTTGATGAATTTGGGAGATTTTTCCCTAAATTATGAGCGCTACAGTTTTTCTGTGATCACAGCATTTCCTTAATGAAGCTACATGATAAAGTTTCTCTGATGAACAAACATGTGTAACTACCCCTACTATGAGTTTTCGAAACAAAACTCGCAACATAAAGAATAAATAAAGAATAATCGTCTTTATCAATGTGCTACTAAAGTAACCAATAAACAAATTGTAGCTTTAAATATTTAGATTTGATGTATGTGTAACACAGCCCAAACACGACCTTACCTCTGAGTCGTTATGCTCCGTAATATACACAATACAACAAATCCTTCTCCCAAATAATTTAAGTCGAAACATATAACACTGTATAATACTGTATGCAAATATTTTAGTTGTCTATACATATTATAGTTTGCTAGTTATGCAAAGTCGAATCAGAGACCTTAGTGCGAGTTCAGGCATTCGACACTCGTTTTAGAGCGTGTTACAGATTTCTATGAAGGTTTGTAGTTCCTGATGGTTACCGCTAGGGGCACAAAACTCTATAGTGATATTTTACGCAGACTGTATCGAGTATCGACACGTAAATTCACACTAAGGCCTCTCTTTACTTCTTTACCTTCTCAAGAAAGAGAGAGAGACACTCATATAACAGATTCGACATCATTGCAGATATAAAAACTAAATTTAATTTAACTTAGGTTCAAGTATAAGTTTAAATATTTTTATATTCTAAGTACCTTATTTAACGGCGTCTGTCTTTCATCATGTCGGCGTTGGTTAGGAAAACTAAGGTTATTTTTATTTTAATATTTTAAAGAAAGATGTCGATTACCAATTACGCTAAAACAATTTTACCAAGTTTACAGGGTTCCCAACTGAGGGGTTTTCCCCCTAAATTTAGGGGGTAAATAAATGAGATGGGATTTTTTTAGGGGTGTTATATGATTAGGGTTATTTTTAGGGTTTTCGTGAACCTTCATATTTTTTTATATTTTATTTATCGAGAAAAATAAAGATGAAAAGTATAGGCCCTGGTACAGTCTTAACTAGCTAATCAAATTTCTTTTTTACCTACCGACCTCGGACTTAGTGACATCTAGTGTACTTCCTAAATCCAAGTACAGAACTAGGAATTTTAAATCGAAATGGTGGATGAAATGATCTTGTACAATATTCAACCCATCTCCTAAAATATTAGGCTTATTCAAAGTCAACATGTATGACTTTATAAAATCTGATTCGCCAGAAGAAAATAAAATAATATTAGCCGTAATAAATATAATTTATTTTTATAAATAAAAAATTAACAAATTATATCATACAATTTATTTTTAGGGGATTTCCAAATAATTAGGGCAATTGTAGGGGGCTTTTAATTTAATTTAGGGTTAAATATTTTTAAGAGTTGGTAACACTGCAAGTTTATAAGGTAGGTTTAGAATAGGGATTTCTAAACATACAGTAATTATGTTTGACAATACAGATTATACACTAAAATGCAGAATATTAAAAACATAGTAGGGAGTATTGGTAATCTAAGATCACAAATTTGTTGTTTGTCTGTCCGCTCTTTTTCCATTGTATAGGCGTTACCATGCCATACCATACCGCGTTAACCGCAAGTAGTTCGTCTACCGGACGCTAGATGGCGCGAACGCAACAATATTTAATAATAGAACAAAATTAAAGAATTTTGTCCACCCGTGCGAAGCCGGGACGGGCCGCTAGTCTATAATAAAGATCAATCAATGATCAATGTAGATTTCGTCAATGGATATATGTCTTTAATTGAATTTTAAGGTAATAATAGTAAACTTATCAATTTGGAACCCGTCTCATTGTCTATCTAATGCAGAGTGCTCAGTTCTTTCCGTACGTCTGTTAAACACTAACACCTCACGACCGAAAGTTGTGAACGCCATGATTGAGCTAGCACATTGCAAAAAAGGCAAACAGGGCGCCTCGTCAAAAAGAAACATGGATGGAAAGACGTAAACTCAAGGAGAGCTAGATATAAGCGCAGTGACTAAATTGACCACTCACCGCTTGAGGTTTTCAAGCTTGTCCCATGGCGAAGCAAGCGATTATTTTACAACTGATTTGCTCACAACTTTGCTCTTACTGTCGCTTGTTATGACATACGAATACGTAATAATTTGGAGAGTGAAACGAATTTGATTTTTATTTACTTTCGGAACTAGAATTCAACGTCCCTGTTCGCGCGCCAAAAAAAGATATATGATAACGAGTGAAAATGCGGAACATATCCCTTGCATCTGCAAGGTACATTATAAGCTCCGTGTTCAGTTACGACGAATTTGTGAAGCTCTATAAAGATTTGCATGCTGGCGAGTTGGAAAATTAATTGCACTATCAATAACAGACTATTAAGTAAAAACCTCAAAATAGTGCCAGTAGACAACAGGTCACTTCTTTCGATTACAATCATTATGTTCGTTGATGCGGACTCACATCAGTATTTGCAGTTTGACGATTCACAAGCGCCAGTAGTCTGGAAAGTAGTTAATATACAACCAACCGTATCTATATCAACCGTATTTACCGTATTTTTTTCGCTTCGCTATAACTTAAAAAAAGTCAAGGAGATGCAAAACCTCGTGTACAACTTTTACCTAAGAAGGTATATTTTCCTCTCATTGTAACTGCTAACTTGATTCGAAATCTTGCGGTACGAGCTCCGGGCTGAGTTGTTGTTAAATAAAGAGAAATCTGGAATATAAGCAAAAGGTAATCTCGCGACCCATCAATCCAAATTGTTTATTAGCGACTGTCAAATTGTTTTTCAGGTTCGGATTACGATTGCGACTTTCAAGCAAATAGTATTTATTTGACTTCGTCGACGCTGCAAGCAAACAAAATTAATGAACTAATTTCAATCTTTTGACAGTTACTTTATAGGGATATTCATTATTTTCACTTGGGTGGAAGGATATCTGCCTCGAACTTGACACAGTAATTTAAAGTTCCTATTCATTGATCACGCGCTAACCATAGACCTTGAAAGCGTTAAGCAATGGTCATAAATAAACCATTTTGGCGAACTATCTGGCCATTCCAGCTCACTGGGCAGGAGCCACAGTTGGTCCGAAGAAACCCACAGGAAATAAGCCCGCCATGCTGGACAATGATGTTCTAAAATTCTTTTTACAATAATATTTTTCATATTTTTGAATTTCTTTTAATACTCAAATTCTAAAAACTTTTTTGATGTAGAAAAAATGTTCTGTAAAATATTCTCACAGGTGGGTTTTGAACCCACTTCTTTCTGGCACACCAGGCCACATATTGTAACTGCTCGAAATAAAGAGGCTTTTACCAACCTTGCGAATTTCACCAAGTTTATTTATTTTTTGTTTTGATAAAGTGCTATAAATATTGCAGAATAACTAACTCTATTCAATTTTAATACTTGAACGGATATATTGATGATTGATATAATCAATTAATTTATAAAATCTGATTCGCCAGAAGAAAATAAAATAATATTAGCCGTAATAAATATAATTTATTTTTATAAATAAAAAATTAACAAATTATATCATACAATTTATTTTTAGGGGATTTCCAAATAATTAGGGCAATTGTAGGGGGCTTTTAATTTAATTTAGGGTTAAATATTTTTAAGAGTTGGTAACACTGCAAGTTTATAAGGTAGGTTTAGAATAGGGATTTCTAAACATACAGTAATTATGTTTGACAATACAGATTATACACTAAAATGCAGAATATTAAAAACATAGTAGGGAGTATTGGTAATCTAAGATCACAAATTTGTTGTTTGTCTGTCCGCTCTTTTTCCATTGTATAGGCGTTACCATGCCATACCATACCGCGTTAACCGCAAGTAGTTCGTCTACCGGACGCTAGATGGCGCGAACGCAACAATATTTAATAATAGAACAAAATTAAAGAATTTTGTCCACCCGTGCGAAGCCGGGACGGGCCGCTAGTCTATAATAAAGATCAATCAATGATCAATGTAGATTTCGTCAATGGATATATGTCTTTAATTGAATTTTAAGGTAATAATAGTAAACTTATCAATTTGGAACCCGTCTCATTGTCTATCTAATGCAGAGTGCTCAGTTCTTTCCGTACGTCTGTTAAACACTAACACCTCACGACCGAAAGTTGTGAACGCCATGATTGAGCTAGCACATTGCAAAAAAGGCAAACAGGGCGCCTCGTCAAAAAGAAACATGGATGGAAAGACGTAAACTCAAGGAGAGCTAGATATAAGCGCAGTGACTAAATTGACCACTCACCGCTTGAGGTTTTCAAGCTTGTCCCATGGCGAAGCAAGATAATAACCTTAGAGGCTATCAAACTATATTGCTCCTAGCATCCGCATCAATAATATTGAACATTAATGAGAAAAGTTTAGATATTATTATTCAGTATTACTTATACGGACACCACGAGTAATATATAACATAATACAAGCATAGTTTATGATATAATTCTGCGAAACACAGTACGTCTAGTATACATAATTATAAGCAATTTAATAAAGTCCGTTTTCCAAGTAGGAAGTGAACTTCAATGCAGGCGATAGTTAATAATTTCAAGTTAGAAATGGTATAAGTAAAAGCTCAAGATTTTTCTGTATCTTGTGTTAATCAGAAAACTATTTTCATACTACTCAAATTTGGAAAAGAATACGAATGTCAAATATAATATTATGTACATGATTAGGGTGGAGGTAAATTAAAGCGATTATTTTACAACTGATTTGCTCACAACTTTGCTCTTACTGTCGCTTGTTATGACATACGAATACGTAATAATTTGGAGAGTGAAACGAATTTGATTTTTATTTACTTTCGGAACTAGAATTCAACGTCCCTGTTCGCGCGCCAAAAAAAGATATATGATAACGAGTGAAAATGCGGAACATATCCCTTGCATCTGCAAGGTACATTATAAGCTCCGTGTTCAGTTACGACGAATTTGTGAAGCTCTATAAAGATTTGCATGCTGGCGAGTTGGAAAATTAATTGCACTATCAATAACAGACTATTAAGTAAAAACCTCAAAATAGTGCCAGTAGACAACAGGTCACTTCTTTCGATTACAATCATTATGTTCGTTGATGCGGACTCACATCAGTATTTGCAGTTTGACGATTCACAAGCGCCAGTAGTCTGGAAAGTAGTTAATATACAACCAACCGTATCTATATCAACCGTATTTACCGTATTTTTTTCGCTTCGCTATAACTTAAAAAAAGTCAAGGAGATGCAAAACCTCGTGTACAACTTTTACCTAAGAAGGTATATTTTCCTCTCATTGTAACTGCTAACTTGATTCGAAATCTTGCGGTACGAGCTCCGGGCTGAGTTGTTGTTAAATAAAGAGAAATCTGGAATATAAGCAAAAGGTAATCTCGCGACCCATCAATCCAAATTGTTTATTAGCGACTGTCAAATTGTTTTTCAGGTTCGGATTACGATTGCGACTTTCAAGCAAATAGTATTTATTTGACTTCGTCGACGCTGCAAGCAAACAAAATTAATGAACTAATTTCAATCTTTTGACAGTTACTTTATAGGGATATTCATTATTTTCACTTGGGTGGAAGGATATCTGCCTCGAACTTGACACAGTAATTTAAAGTTCCTATTCATTGATCACGCGCTAACCATAGACCTTGAAAGCGTTAAGCAATGGTCATAAATAAACCATTTTGGCGAACTATCTGGCCATTCCAGCTCACTGGGCAGGAGCCACAGTTGGTCCGAAGAAACCCACAGGAAATAAGCCCGCCATGCTGGACAATGATGTTCTAAAATTCTTTTTACAATAATATTTTTCATATTTTTGAATTTCTTTTAATACTCAAATTCTAAAAACTTTTTTGATGTAGAAAAAATGTTCTGTAAAATATTCTCACAGGTGGGTTTTGAACCCACTTCTTTCTGGCACACCAGGCCACATATTGTAACTGCTCGAAATAAAGAGGCTTTTACCAACCTTGCGAATTTCACCAAGTTTATTTATTTTTTGTTTTGATAAAGTGCTATAAATATTGCAGAATAACTAACTCTATTCAATTTTAATACTTGAACGGATATATTGATGATTGATATAATCAATTAATTTATCAAATCTTATAGTACTATTCTTTCGGTCAAAGCATCTGGCTGTCTTGCAATGAAACTGGGTTTTAAATTCCAGCTGTGTTTTTTCAATACAATTTTTCTATAAAATATTTCCTACATGCACACCAATTAGCCTAACCCAAAGTAAGCACTATAAGGCTTGTGTTATGGATACTAGGGTAACGGGTAGACATACATATATGATACATAGATATGTAATATTCATAGAAATATATATAAACACCCATGACTCAGGTACAAATGCTAGTATTCATCATAAAAACATCTGCCCCTACCGGGATTCAAACCCAGGACCGTCGGTGCGAAAGGCAGGATCGCTACCGTTGCACCAAACGGTCGTTAATCACGGTTCTATGTTTAAAACATGCGTGTTTAATGCTAACAAGGCGAAAATATTTTAATCGCGTCACTCTTATATATTTATTTTCAAAATACCCGGTTAGTTATGCGCATGCTAATTCGTCGACATTTTCAAATACCACTTAAACTCAAGTAGCAGATATACTCGTAGGTAAATTATGAATTAATTAATTTAAATTATAAATTCTTAGTTTGGATGAAAATTCAATCTTTTGTGTTTTTATTAGCTCCTTAGACTTACCTAGAATTTTAATATTTATGAACTTATATTTTAGACCGCTTTTTCACTTAAAGAAAAGGCCTTTGCTTTTATAGTGAGAACATTAATAAGACATTGTAGTTGAATGAGTTATAGTTAAATCTCTATATTATTAATATTCCTGTTAACCGCCTCATTGTTAGCTAAATGCTTACGTGCGTAATCGGTAAGGTTAGAATTTGGTTCGCTGTGATTAAAACTGGCATCTCAACCAATAGGCTACGAAAAATTGAATCAATATAACGTTTTTAATTCCATGAGTAGTTGCTATTCGGGGCTTCATTCCTCAATGTCAGAGATATACATTTTATTTGAATATGATATGGTTTAATGTGAATTCCCTAATGTATCTGGAGGCTTTAGTCTCGCACTGATTAGATCTCACCTACGGGAAAAAACCCAAATCAGTCAATGTCGCTTTGCGATGCAATCGAGTACCCCATGATTGGAACTGTGATTTATGGTTCAGGTGCCATTGTTCTCAAGAGAAAAGGATACAATCTAAATACCCATTTATTTTTTAAAAGAACTTAATAATTTTTTTACTGTACTTACCTACGAAGCTCTACTGAGTAGATAGAAATAAGCATAAGAATAGGCTGCTTCTGGGCTAGCTCGTTCCATCGTGGATTCTGTCTCAGCTCCCGGGCTAGATTGGAATCAAGAGCGTACCCATTCAAAATAAAAAAAAAAATCGATAGCAATTATTGATAGTATTGATGTTATATTTGTCAAAATGAATTTATTCTTCTCATACACAAACTCATATAAAAAGGAAATACTCTACGTAACTTGAAACACAATTATAAAGTTATGGTAACGCTCAATTATCTTGATCAAACGGATTATTATGAACGAGTAATATTAACATTAGCATATTAGAATGACAGTAGATCTTAAAATTTTTAAGTAACCCAATTATAGTTCTTGTATCATCTCGAAATTTGGCATGCATATATAGTTTTGACGAAAATATATTACCATCTAATAATATTAACTTTCTATGCTTATTAGGAAAACTATCGACTTTGTGCTTATTAGATTTGTCGTAACAACATTCATTCATTTCACCTGACGTCGAGGACCTGATAATAGAACTGAAACCCTCTAGCAAAACCAGTAAAACAGTGAAAGGCAAACAGTATTATTTTAAAATATAACGCTCTTTTTGTTATTATCATTTCATTTAACTCTGGATTAAGTGAGTTTCCCGTAATATGCTCTAGGCTAAGATAATTTTTGCAACAAACAATTTTATGAAATCGTGTAATCCTTAATATTAATCTGTTATGTCATTACGTCTACTTTGTTTTGTTTATAATAACGCTATTTCTCCAAAGTAAATAATAGCGAAAAATAAAATGAGAGCATAGATAAATATCCAGCAAAAGCCTTACAAATTACCTTGTTTTTGAAGATTAACAAGCCTTAACAAGAGATCTCTAAAAATATTTTTCATTGAATATCTCAAACGAGAGAAAAAGATAGAATTTCAATGGAAGGATATTTTGTAAGCCAGCTGAAAACATTGGAGTTTGTTGCCATCAAAGGCATTGTTCATGTAAGAATGAAAACGCCTATGTGTTTATGATCTTCTTATATTCTATACTCACACATAATCATCATAGGTTATTAATTATCACAAATATATATATATCTCAATAATATATCTCAATAATATATAAACAATACAATTCACGTATAACGCAGTCTTTTCGCGCATTCAGTCAGCAGTCGTTTAAAGGACTCTTTTCATATGGCTGACGCAAAAAAACAATGGCAGGTCTCCATACTAAAAGATGTCTGTAACAAAATTGAAGCGTCTCTTAATAAAAATATACCTAAATATATGGCATTACTTCCAGAGTCTATAAGTGAGACAATTTTCATTTGAGAAAGCCGAAAAAAAAGGATATTGGTGTTCGGATTTACAGGTTATAAATAAATAGCAAACATTACATTACAACATTACATTACATTTATATCTTATTACATTACAACGTTAAATTTAAATTAAATCAAACGGAAATTGAAAAGTGATTTTAAGTGACTATAAAAGTATTTACGGATAACTTTACAATTAAAATTTAACTTTAAAATTTACTAAATTTTGTTTTTTTTTTAGTAATATGCTCCGCTCCAATATATGATGCGAAGCTTTATTCTCAGCGACTGCATCGATCTTGTTATTATCGACCTTATTCACTTCGATTCTGTATTCGCATTGGAAACGCACATAACAGTGGAAATTCTCTTATCAGAATCTGTTCTGAGTTTTAATAAAATCCTGGCAAGGACTAAGAAGCCATTACTCACTTCTTGCGAAGTATCATAGACTCAACATAATCGTTTGATCATCTTTTTTAAGATTGCTGCACATTAATGTGCAATTTGGACATGAAATTATTTAAGTTTAACAATCGGAGTGTTGGTTAATTAAAAATAAAAAGACGGTGCATTTCAATAACTTTTTAAAAACAAAACTAACCTTAGATGAAATCTTCACAATTCATCGAGTGTATAGATCATTCGTTTAATTATTATCGATATAGCTCTATCACTTACACGCGCTTTTTATAAACATTAGTTCGGTTCTTATGAGGAGTCGATAATTAAAAATCTTCTAAAATGAAATCTTTGGTCGCGAAAATATATCCCAGACAAAATTCTGCTATTGTCTATAGTTTTCTGTATAGAAAATTTTGGGAAACAAAAGAAATAACTTATAAGCTTGCTTTAGTCAATCGGACTCTCAAGATCAAACGAAACTAAAGTAGATCCGATTATGAGTCAAACCATAGGTTCCCAATAGAATTGTTTTTATTAATTTAGAATGTATCCTGGCACAGTTACGTACTAGTATACTTCAAAAATAGCATAGATATAACCCATATTCAACAAATTCCAAACCTATAAAGGTCTGACGAAATCTGACGAACGAAACTGAACCTGCCATTACGTACTACCGCGAAAAGAATCCGAAAGCGCGTTTCTACGAGCTACAGCGCCATCTAGTCTTGCATCGTGGAACTAACGCTTTTAGTGCGCCTTGCAATCTTGTTTTAGATTGTATCAGTTGTTATTTAGATTTTAATAGTACATTATGGTCCAAGTGTGTAATGTTGGTGATTACCGCTGAGGCGCATTGGTCTTAAGAAGCCGAGGACGGTAACCATCAATACACACGTGTATCATACAACGTTTTTCAACACACTTCTGAATAAAACAATACTTAAATAAAAAACCATTTTACATAGTAGATAAAAAGTTTACTTAGAGAAACTAATAACTAATGTGCAGTTAGTAAAATTATAATTAACTATTTTTGATGACATAGCGGTCTCATCAGATAGATTATTAATTGAAATACTTTCATGTTCTATTGTCATTTGTGATGGTTCATTATTCGTGTAGGTAGGTGAAATCCAATCATTGGACGTACTTGGTATTTCGCCAGTAGGATGCGTCTCAGAATCAAGTTTAATTCTTTTTGTGATTTTTGCACAAATTTCCTTCTTGTTTTGTATGGAATCTTCTACGTATGATTCTGCTACATTGCTAGATCATCACCCGCCATGTCGCTTCAAAGTCATTATATCAGCTCCTGAATTTGCCAGCAATGTAGCTGAAGTTCTTCTGAAACTTTGTCCAGTGTAGCTCTCAGCATCTACTAAACCCAAAAACTTAACGATTTCTTTAGGCATAGAACCAAATTTGTTCATACCTATAGGCTGACAGGTACATTTACCATTCTGATAATTTAGAAAGAAACGGTCATTTTTTGTTTTTAGCGAACGCAAACTTTCATACTTCTTAACAATAACATAGAATGGACCGTGTATGGTGAATGACCTAGGTATTTTATTTTTCGTGATAGGTATCTTCACTAAAAGCACCTGGCCATGGTTCTCTATATCTTTTAAAGTTATATTTGTTAATTCTTGTATCCTACAGGCACCAGTTACACCAAATATTAAAGCAACCTAAAACAAAAGAAACAATAATTAAGGTCAACACACAACACAAGCTGCTATTAAATATTTAATTAAAATTAATTTAACTAACCTTTGTAGACAAATATTGGTTATCTGGAGCATCTTTAATAAATTTTTCTATATCATCAGATGATAAAACCTTTGATTTTTTGCTTCTAAATCCATCAGATAGTCTCTTGAGATAAGCTGACAAATTCGAGTATGTTTTTAAGTCCACTCCATTCTTTGTTCGGACTGTACTTTTTAACATTGAGTAAATACACCACAAAGAGTTAGGTTTGTACTTAGAAGATAATTCCTTAAAGTACGCCATTAACACATTTTCTGAAAAAGACTGCGTATTCTGGCAGAACATGCCATTGTATGAAATTTTGGTACGCTAATAGATATTTTTCCTTTGAGTTTTCTGGTAGTAAACTTTCCATAACGTTCTGGGCTTCACATCTTATATCGGGCGGTGTACAACATAAATAATTTTCTTCATAAATTGTATTTGCAGACATCTTAATTAATAACTAACTAAATAACTTCAAAAGAGAAAACGAGACGAGTTGTGAAAAATGTTTCGTAATGGCAGGAAAAATTAATCACTTTTCCTATGCGCGCGCATCGGCCATAGACTAATAAATTTCGTAATGGCGGGAAAAATTAATCAGTTTTCCTATGCGCGCGTGTTAGATTTATTAACTATAAAGTATGATAATTAAGTATTTTACACATGTTTTCTTGTTTACCTTAAAGAAAAGCATCATTTGCTTGATAGTTTGAGTGATTTTCTTGTATGTAAATGACAAATTGTTTTCAATAAGAATCATATAATTTACCAAAGCAAAAACCAACCTTTAAGTAATCTTAACTCTGTTTTCATATATCCATTAATATCTTCAATTTAATCAATGTGTGTTGTATAAATAACCTTTACAATTTGTTCCTATTAAGTTATTTTTGCAATTAAAAGATTAATATCCTAGTTAACCTCCTTAAACCTCTTTTGATATAATTAATTCATAGTCAATTTGAAAGAAATTGTTAAATAGAGCCAAATGAATGACGTCAGAGAATATCGTCCGATGTGACGTCACTTGTTTGTCACCGCCTATAAAAGACTGTGATCCGGTCTTACTCGGCCCACTTGCTTCGCAGCAGCCGCACCGCACGGACCTAAGCTAAGTATACAATTATCTAGTACACGTTAGGAAGACATACTATGTACCGCTTGTGTGTTGGTATATAGGTACAATATGTTCTTATTATCGAAACCAGAATTAAATTAGTAAAGTGTATACCTTGCTTTGTTACTTGATATTTAAAAATGTTTTAATAAGGTTATTTTGGATAGCTCCACACTATTTTACTAAATGTTTAAGAAAATGAAGTTATTTTGGATAGTTTTATGTTCAACTAAATTATATTGATAAATGTTATAATAAATGTTATTCCATGACATTCTTCTTATTGGCTTAAATCATTCCATGATTATTTATTAGATGAGATTAAAATACTTTTTTAGTATTCTACCTTTTCTTTTTTACTCAATTTTTTTTAACTTAATCTCACATCAGAAGTGGGATTCGAACCCCTTTTAAGCAACACTAACTTGATTATCTTTACAGATGGATCCCGCTATGTTTGAGGCTTTGTTAAAAGCTATTCGTGATGCAGTGGCTGGTAATCACCATGAAGATGACGTTGGATTGTCACCGTTTGATCCAGAAAATAATGACAATGGCGCAGAAAGTTGGCGCAAGCACATCGACTCCGTAGCCAAGGATCGTGGTTGGAGCAGCATCACAACCGTTGGTAAAGCAGGTTGGCCGAACGGTTTGTGGAAAGTGCAACAATCAATACACACTATTGTGCAAAAGTCAACAGGGTTTTCACTAACTAGGTTATTATTGGTTGTAATGGAAATATAACTCAAGTACAGGTTCGGCTTGTTAAAATACAGGATAATGATTCTGTTCAGCATCATTAGCCGTGTTAGATTATTTAAATAAAAAACATAATACACTAATTACAGTATACTATAATTCATTTGATACTTTTAAGGGGATTTCAGTTGATTATTAATTTTATTGAAACTGTTCTCAATGCTTATTCATAATAAAAATTATCACTGTAAAAGGATAATAAAAAATTGAATAATTTGGAAGAAGACCTAATTTACGTATACCTCTGAATATATGCTAATTCAACATGAAGAATAGACATTAAATAAATAAAAAAATAAAATAATGTTTATTCATTTCAAAAACTGGTGTACAAAAACAGTTGTTGGCACCTTCTAGTAGGTACATAAAGCACCTGTGTCAGAGGGAGCCACTCTTCCATAGCAATTGTTTACTAGTTACCTTAAATTCTATTACATAACAGAATAGGAACTAACATTATTGTTGTGATTATTATTATTTACTCTAATTATTGATATTAACATTTCATTTGGATAGATTGATATATGTATATTTATTTCGTATATTAACAGTAAAAGTAGGTACGGTGTGTGTATGTGTGTGTGTGTGTGTGGGGGGGGATGTGTGTATGTGTGTGTGTATGTATATTCGGAATGTGATAAAAAGGGGGGGTTGAAAGAAAAGAACTTAATTAACCATCTCATCGCGGACACAAATTTAGGATATTTTCAGTTTCGTCATAGTCCAGACATTTCAGCCAAATAATAAGTTTCATTTTACATAATCTGTGTGTTAACGGATATATCTTAAGTGTTTTATTTATTTTATTGTATATTTGCGAGGATAAATATGTAAACTGGTATTCAGCAAATCTTGTGTGGACAAAAGTTACAGGTGCTGCTTTATCCTTCCTTCTCCTATCTTCTTTGTCTGGGTGGTAAACTAATGATTTGTGTTTTTTTAGAACATTGTGCAGTATGTAAAGCTTTCTAACAGTGAGTAAGTCAGCGATTGAGTACAAACTCGTAGTCGGAAATCTCCTTTTCTTAAAATACATCACTTTTAGAAGTGCCCGTTGAGCACGCTCAACCTCCAAGAATTTTGTTTTAAGAGCTCCACCCCACAATGTAATACAGTAAATTGTAATTGATTGCGCTAAAGCCACATAAATTTCGTTTAGTAATTGTTTATCCGCTACATGTCTTAATTCTTTAAAAATCCAGATATCTTCCTCAGTCTATTTGATAATAAATCAATGTGTGAGTGCCAATTTAGTCTTTGATCTAGCATGACTCCGAGATATTTTGTTGTCTTAACTTTATTTATGACAGGACATGAACAATCTTGATTACAATCAGGATTGCTACGATCACACTGATGGATCCTAATTTGAAATGAAGTGTCTGGCTGGTATATATCATAAATTGAAAAACACATAAAGTTTGTTTTTGATATGTTTAATGTGAGCAGGTTAGCATTTAGCCATGCAGCGATTTTAGTTAGTCCATTCTCAACCAGAAACGTCACATCACCCCAAGAATCACCAGTAAAGATAACGGCAGTATCATCTGCGTATGAGAAAAATTTTGTGTGTGGGATCATCATGTTGCAGAGATCATTGATATAAATCAAAAACAATGTCGGTCTCAGCACACTCCCCTGCGGGACGCCGCAATCTATATTGGCAACATCGCTCACGGTTTGACCCAGCTTAACTCTCTGAGACCTTTTATTTACATAGCTCTTTAGAAGTTTCAGAGGAGTGTCCCTAATACCCATGTGTTCCAGCTTACTCACCAGAATAGCTCCCTATCGTATCGAAGGCCTTTTTTAGATCTAAGAATACAGCGAGACATTTAGTTTTGTTGTCAAGGGCCTCAACAACCTCTGACGTCAGCCCTGCCACAGCATCTTCAGTAGATCTACCAGTACGGAAACCAAATTGGGACTTAGACAAGATGTTTAATTTGTTTAAGTACTTGAGAAGTCTTTTATTTATAAGTTTCTCTAATATTTTAGACACAGCTGGCAGGACCGATATTGGCCTGTAGTTGCTAACGTCCTCCTCATCCCCGCCCTTATAAATCGGCGTAAAGCGATTCCTTAAGTAAAGAGTGAAAAATGCCACCATTAAAACAGAGATTCACAAGATGGGTAATCATGGGGAGTATTTCAGTTTTGGCCATTTTAAGAAAACGGGTAGGAATGTTATCTCCACCAGAAGCGCTGTTTGTCTTAAGACTCATTAGGACTGTGTGGACTTCATCCATATCAGTATCAAACAGTACAAATGAAGAGGTCTGCGATGGACTAACAAAATCAACCGCCGATCCTACAACATCAGATCTGGTGATGGCATCAGCAAGATTTTTTCCTATATTACTAAAATAAGTATTAACAAAGTTGGCTGATTCAATTTCGGTAGGTTTGATATTTGTTAATTTTGATGTTACAGATTTCGATTTCTTAAGATACGTAATTTTAGCTATATTATCCCATAGATTTTTAGTATTACCTCTGGAGTCCCGCAGGAGTTGTCGCTCATAATCACGTTTCAACTTTTTAATTAATTTATTACAGAAATTGCGGTATCGTCTAAAAGTAATCAAAAGAATTTCGTCAAACGGGTAACGCCGCAATTTATATTGCATTTTATTTCTATTCCTTATACATTTTAGGACTCCAGGGGTTATCCAAGGTTTAATTACTCTTTTATTTTTAGAAATAGGTACATTTCTTGTGTTATTGTTCAGGGACTCGGATATACTATTTATTAATTTTTCAGTAACTAATTCAGGATCGTTACAAGAAAGTAATTTATCTAGGTGTTTATGTCTTAATTCATGTAATGCATTTTCATAATCTACTACTGATTTAGTTTTAATATTTTTAAAAACTATTTGTAAACCTGATAGTTGAAGTAATACCATTTCATGATCGGTAACTGTAGTGTTAAGAACACCAATCTGAGCTTTAAACAATTTTTTATCAATTTTGAGCATAATGTGATCTAACGAACTATGTTCTCTAGTTGATATATTATGTCCCAATAAAATGCCATGAGTACCCAACATGTTTAGATAGTTTGATCTACTTTTTTGGGCAGAAGTCTGTTCATCTTCCTTATATATAGTACATATATTTATATCTCCTGTGATCACTATCTTTTTATGTGTTTCTAAAAGTTCTAAGTGACTATCTAGTGACTGAATAAAACCATCCGTATTACTGATAGAGGGCGAGCGATATATAGCCAATATAATGGTTTTATTAATCTGTATCTGTAGTGATGATGCATTATGTAGATAAATTTCGATAACCTTTGCACTGTGAGTATCCTTAATATAGGCAACAACACCGTCGCTTCTGTTGAAGTAGCGCGATGTCTAATGTATTTTATAATTTGGTATAATCGGAATTGGTTTATGATCGCAGAGCCAACACTCAGTTAGGATTATCACATCTGGGTAACACTTTAGTTGTGCTAGTGTAATTGTAAGGTCGTTAAAGTTGCAATAGATACTACGTATATTTTGAGTAATTACAATAAAATCTTTTCTTTTATTTGTAGTAAATCTACCACGTCATCGACGTCACAGGATATAGCATTGGCAATTTTTATCTAATCGACTTCACTTATAATGTTTATATTACTATTCATTATATATATCTAAATGTACTCGTGTTGTCATCGGATTTATTGATATTAAAAATACACAATTTTTGTGGATAATTAAGTTCTTGTATTTTATGTTTGTATATGTGTGTGTGAGTGAGGATGAGTAGGTGTATATTCTGTTACATGAGATGGTTAATATTTGTAAGTAGGCATGCACCTGATATTTTATTTTATGTAGAAATACCAAAGAAACATGTTCGCAGAGTGTACGTACCATACGTTTTAAGAACACAGTAATTATAACAAGGTTAATCCAGACTAGTCACGCGATCATCAGCTGTTGCACCTGGGCTTCCGACCTGATTCTAATTATCGGGGAGTTATCTGTTTTACGAACGTAAACTTTACCATACGCGGTCCAGCAGTACTTATATTGACGAACTTTAGCGAGATCTCTGGCGAGAAAGTGTAGGCGGGACCCCCTTGGTGTCAGCTGTTCCGCAATAAACACTGGCGTATCCTCCGAGGTGCGGAAACCCAAGTGTTTGGCACATATTTTAGATTTTGTTTTAATATTAAACGCTCTGCACAGCTTGAGGGTGTCCGTTTTTTTGATAGTAGACGTGGTCTCCAAGACGATTGTCGGATTCTGCAACTCCTTTTTTCCACGCACCCTGTATATATCTTTGATATCTTCCTTGCGCAAATTTCCTCCGACCGTAGTGGAAAGACACATAACCATATCAATCAAATCCTCCTTAGATTCGTTGTTTTTCCTGGGAACGTTTTTAATTTCAAGGTTCGTCTTTCGAATTCCCAGTTGAAGGTTCTCAATTTTCTCTTCTAGCAGAGTAATATACTCCCTGTCCTCTTTTGTTTTACTTTCCAATTGAACTATTTTATTATTTAATTCCTGATTTTGGCTCATAAGCAGTGCAATTGAATTTTCAATATTAGAGTTTGTTTGTTTTATTTCGAAAGGGGTCGGCGTAATATTTTTGATCTCCTGTTGTTGGGTGGCCCATAGCGACTGAATCATATTCTTAATGTCTTCCTTAAAGCAATTTAAGTCATCCATTGTTACTGCTTTACTACGTGAGAAGACATAGTTTAGTGGAGTAATCTCTTCAGCGCAAAGCGCCGAGTGTGACTCATCCAGATCACATACAGACATATCAGCTTCGCGGCTCATTACGGGTAGGTACTAGAAGACTATAGGTTTCAAAGAACTCCAAAAAAAATTGCGCGCAAAGAGGTTTGGCAGTGCACAATAAGAAAATAATGCCGTGCAAATAATACCTTTTTACGTGGCTCGCAAGTACCAGGGCGACAGTAGATACGTGGAGGTTTGTTCCGCTGCAAATGTCGTAGCGGCGGATCACTGCGTAGCACACTTCGTAGCACGGTGGGCGGGGCTTAGTACAGCAATGTCGTAGGCGAGGTCACACTATCACTCGTAGATTCGAGGACAACCTCTTCTTTTCTTATGCACTCCTATTTTCTCAGCGTATTTAATTTTTACTAATTTAAATTTTTACTTTATTTAACTTAAAAATAAAAACTGTTGCAAACGTGCACTCCATGAGCGATCCGAGAGGGAAGAGAGAGAGAGAACATTGTTTGAAAGAAATTATTCTTATGGTCATTTGTTTGATTTGCTATTATGAAAAAATTTACATTGTTTGAAAGAAATGATTCTTAGGGTCATTTGTTTGGTTTGCTATTATGAAAAAAAAACTGCTGGTCGGTCACTGCCCTGATACCTTTCTGAAATTCACTCGCAGCAGGTGATAGGACTGGTATGACAGGGCCAGAAGACCAATAGCAATCAAACAAATGTGTATGATAAACTGCTGGTCGGTCACTGCCCTGATACCTTTCTGAAATTTACTCGCAGCAGGTGATAGGACTGGTATGACAAGGCCAGAGACCAATGGCAGTCAAACAAATGCCTATTATGAACAAATGAAATGAAGAGACTAAATTATATTAAAAAAAATCGTGTTCCTAACCAGTAAAGTATATAGTAAATTAGGTACTTCGAGAGCGAAGTACTGGTCAGTCTGGCCGTGTTAGAAATGAACATAACTTCATAGATGAAATGCTTCTATAGAAAATAAACTTGTAAATAGTGATAATGAAAATGAACTTGTAAAAAGTGATAATGAAAATGAACTTGTAAAAAGTGATAATGAAAATGAACTTGTAAATAGTGATAATGAAAATGAACTTATAAATAATGATAATGAACTTGTAATTGGTGATAATGAAAATGATTAATTGAGTAGTTGGTGAAACAGAGTCGTATCATAAAAACAATGATTAAGAATAAATTAATCAGTTGCTGGGTACCGCTATGCTTGGTGTCAGTTTGGTCTTCACTAACCAGCAAGTGATGGAACTGTACATGTCTAGGCATAGAGGTTTATAAAATAAAGCCGCTGGACGACCGTTTGCTTGGTACTAATCTATCCCACCGGCAGCGGGTGGATGGGATTAGTATGTCTAGGTAAACGGGATGACTAATAAAGCCGCTGGACGACCGTTTGCTTGGTACTGATCTATCCCACCGGCAGCGGGTGGACGGGATTAGTATGTCTAGGTAAACGGGATCCCTTCCGCTGGGCGCTCTATTGCTTGATGTAAACCTAACTCATAAGCAGCGGATGAGGGGTTTACATGGCTAAGCAATAGAGAGGGGAAATTATTATTGATTAAATGAGTTTGATACAAGTGAAAAGACGATTAGTTCTCATTATGTGATATGACTATGGTTCAGATAATTACAGCAATTACAATTAAACAAACGTATGTACTTCGAGAGCGAAGTATTAGTCAGTATGGCCGTGTTAGATTTATCTTTATATATATAATTCTTCTGTGAGTGTGTATGTCACTGAACTCCTCCTAAACGGCTGGACCGATTTGAATGATTTTTTTTGTGTGTGTTCAAGGGGATCTGAGAATGGTTTAGATTCACAAATCAGCCCGGCAGATGGCGCTGCAGTCGGCACAGCAACGCGTGGCCGGGACAGCTAGTTAACTATAAAGTATGATAATTAAGTATTTTACACATGTTTTCTTGTTTACCTTAAAGAAAAGCATCATTTGCTTGATAGTTTGAGTGATTTTCTTGTATGTAAATGACAAATTGTTTTCAATAAGAATCATATAATTTACCAAAGCAAAAACCAACCTTTAAGTAATCTTAACTCTGTTTTCATATATCCATTAATATCTTCAATTTAATCAATGTGTGTTGTATAAATAACCTTTACAATTTGTTCCTATTAAGTTATTTTTGCAATTAAAAGATTAATATCCTAGTTAACCTCCTTAAACCTCTTTTGATATAATTAATTCATAGTCAATTTGAAAGAAATTGTTAAATAGAGCCAAATGAATGACGTCAGAGAATATCGTCCGATGTGACGTCACTTGTTTGTCACCGCCTATAAAAGACTGTGATCCGGTCTTACTCGGCCCACTTGCTTCGCAGCAGCCGCACCGCACGGACCTAAGCGTAAGTATACAATTATCTAGTACACGTTAGGAAGACATACTATGTACCGCTTGTGTGTTGGTATATAGGTACAATATGTTCTTATTATCGAAACCAGAATTAAATTAGTAAAGTGTATACCTTGCTTTGTTACTTGATATTTAAAAATGTTTTAATAAGGTTATTTTGGATAGCTCCACACTATTTTACTAAATGTTTAAGAAAATGAAGTTATTTTGGATAGTTTTATGTTCAACTAAATTATATTGATAAATGTTATAATAAATGTTATTCCATGACATTCTTCTTATTGGCTTAAATCATTCCATGATTATTTATTAGATGAGATTAAAATACTTTTTTAGTATTCTACCTTTTCTTTTTTACTCAATTTTTTTTTAACTTAATCTCACACGCGCATCGGCCATAGACTAAAAAATGAGGTTTCTTTTCTTTTGGGCTTTTCGCGGATAGCATTTTAGCGCAAGTGTAAGCGTAACTCAACCAATAATATTAAAAAAAAACTATTACTCACTCGTAAATAATAGTAATGAAAAAGTCACAGTTCGATTATATTATGTGCCTGATTGCCATGGGATTAGAGCCACTTTATAAGGAAGCGTGTTGAAAAAGACATTATTTAAGGATTCTAACGATTTCCTATACATACAGTACAGGTATTTAGAAGTTCTATTGGAATAAAAAAATATAATACACATTACATTCTTTTTTAGCAGTTGTGTAATAAGTAATTACCTTGTAGAGGCTTGTAGAGGCCCACCAAAAGGTAAGGGTGACCCAATAAAATGCGTGTTACTTTGAGCCTTTATTTTATTAATACTACTACGAGACGTACATGCAGTTGACAGGGCGCAATTCGACTGCATTTTGAACTTAATAAACTAGCTACATACAATTCGCTGATGCGTAACAATACAAATACGTGATGTATATGTGTAGTAGTATCTAACTACAACCGTTCATCTCCCCCAAGGATCTCCACGACGATCGGCCCTGTGCTGCCCACCTCCAGGTGCTTTCCGCGACCTTCACCAGATATTCTTCACATGCGAGTGGTGAAATGACTTGATCTAAATCCTCCTTAACATACTATTGTAAAACCTATTCATAAATCTTCCTTTCATATGACGTAAGCACTAAGCAATACGACCCATACTCCTAAGATTTGAAACTGCGTTGAACGTCTGCCTAAAATATCTAAATCGTACGATATCAACTTTACTCCTCAGCTTCGCTTGCCTTTTGGTTCATTAGTAGTTCTTACCACTCATTATGGCGAGTGGGTTTATAAAATATTTTTTATCCATCCACTATGGACGATATCTCTCTAGCACTACCTTACTCTACTCTTTGCATTGGAATCATTGCAAATGTATGCTGATAGTAAAAACCAACCTAGTAATATATTAACTCCAATTATTTGGGTTAAGCCAAGTGGGTATATTGAACTTGTAATAAGAAAACGACATTGAAGCTAGAATGATAAAGTATACAAATATTCAAATGATTGCATAAGCATGATGAGCATCATCAAACAAACATTTGTCCCTTGCGGGTTTCTAGATCCGCGGCTTAAGAAAGCGCGGGTAAAAGTATTTCAATTTTTTAATTTATTTATTAGAAGTGGCTACTAAGACTTTTCCTTTGAATCGCAACCATAAGGCAGAGCGTAGTTTTATAAGAATGCAATATAATATTTAACGCAGTATTAACGATAATATTATATTAAAAAATATCTCACTAACAAATAGTTACCCTATTGCTAAGCAGTAATATTTTTCAGGAAACGTTGGTTTATAAAAGGGACGGTTATAGAATTACAAGATCTGAACATCATCATCATCATCTCAGTCGAAAAACATCCACTACTTAACGTGAGCCTTCCCCAGAAATGTTACAATGTTTTTGTTACAATCTCCAAAATCGGCAGACAGGTTGGGGGTCGCAGTATTAGACTGCTGCTTATTTATAGTAACCGGAAGTGATTACTTCGTATATAATTCGTCAGTTTCTCAAACACCCTACAGTTTGAAAGGTTGATACTATTCTTCAGTACCGGATACCATGCTGCAGAGTGTGGAAGTAACCTGAAAATAAAAAAAAACCAATGCATTGAGAAAAATGTAAAAATGGTAATTTAAGTAGTTGAGAGAATACCTTCTGACTTGAACGCTATAGCAGCATTAGTTTTAATTTGAACATCATTTTGATATTCCGTGGTAGAAGGACGATCCACAGGAAGACAGCATACACAGAGAAGGAATAAGAGAAAAATACGATAAAGTATTGGGAAATAATAAGAATAGGAAGTAAAACTAAATAATAAAATCAATACTTAAAACGCGTTATTATTTTGTGTTTTATCATGTTTTAAGAAAACTCCATAGACAGAATTGGAAACGACTCAATACGAAAGTATGGTTTAGTGGGTTTAGAGTGTCTTTCAAAGCATGCAGGAGATATTTTGATTACTAAATCAGACCTCGTGTAAATAGCATGACCGAATCACATGCCAATCTCTGTAATTATATAGTGCTTCTATTGAATTCCTCTTATTTTGGAAACGCATCTTCTATTTTGTCGTTATTTACATATTTGGTGACGGCTTTCCCGTCAAGTGACCACGGCTCAGGTTTAAAAGAGACAATTTTACAACCATCTAAAAACCTCAAAAACATAAAGCTCTAGCGGCTGAGTTTAGTCGTAAAACGTGACCATTTTAAATGGCTTCTCACGTAGTTGTCGGTGCGCTGAACTTTGTTCTGCAAAGTACCCCAGTTTCATTGTAGACAGCTTCGAATTTTATTATGAGGTGCTTGACAAAGTTTTTAAACAGAATTGTGTAGTTAATTTTTCAAGTATCCGCATGAATTTTATTGCTGGATTGTTAATTTTAAGCCTCTGAAGTGTGAGAAACTTTTCTGATTCGATGGCAGAGATGAAATAACAATGGAAATATTAAAGGAAACAGAGTTCTTTTCATACTATCTTGGACCTTGAGCGTAACGAAATAAAAGTAGTGTTATTATTATTTACTTAAAGTTTATAACATTAATGCAATATTTTTGTGTATATTTTTTTTGCTCTTAACTTGAGATCGTAGGAAATAACAAATTTACACATTCAATACACAAATGCACGAAATGGAATAAGCAAAACTCACATACATTTCTATAAGCTGTAAAGATATGTTTATTTTTCCCATTTCTCTTACGTCTTAGTATAATTGTGAAATAATCGATTACTGTAAAATGTTTGATATTAGTAATTTTTTAGTAGTTTCTTAATCTTTCAATACCCGTTCGCACCTGTGCTGTTCCGTTCTTATTATGTCGTTTCTTTCCGTTGCGGATTCCCGCCTTTTCGGCCTTGTCTACTTCGCTGCGTTTTATTTTTATGTATATTTAATATTGTTAGGATTACCTAAATTTTATAATAGAATGTTTTAATCGGGTTTAGAACTATTAAGATAATCATTTATTTTAATATTATGCTATTTTAACGTAACAAACGCCATGTGGTAATTAGATTCTGACATTAATAGTATATCATTGTGTGCAGACGAAAATGAATTGGAAATATAAAAAAATATCTTATAAGATCGCATTAAAAATGCATAAAATATATAAAAATTATAAAAGAATACGAGAGGATGTTCCTGTCATTGATGAAACAACGCTGGCCTACAGCGCAAAATGAGAAAGGTACTAGAAAATGTCGACGAGTGTCAGCGACATGTGAGCTCAATTGGGAGAGCATTGGACCGGATTTCCAAAGGTTGCGGGTACGTTTCCCGCCTGAGAATTCACTTGTGACCCGAGTCGACTTTTTCCTGAGTTTTTCTATTATAATAATTTATCATATATAAATATGTCAGACCTGAGGCGTGATTTGATCTCTAATGCCAATAAAATATACCTCAATCTTATTTTTAGTAATAATTACTGCGAAATTCAGCGTACCTCCAATCAATTAATTCAAAAAGACTCGTATCATCAAGCCATTGTTATTAATCTACCAGTCTCACATTACAAGCGATTATATTTTGCTCAAACTTGCCATAACTCTTTATTTTATTAAGCTTAACAACGACATAATCAAATATGAACTTGTACAATTCATTTGGCTGTAAAAAATTAACACATTTGACTGGTTAATTAAGTATTTTAATAAGTATTAAACATGTTTTTTTAGATAGATTATTTCTACAAATCGACACGCATCATGAGTAACACGCCTCCTCATAAAACTTTTAAATGAAAAAAGGAAGTATTATCGTAACTGGAAGCGAGTCAAATGACTTGCCGATTATCACACCTTTTTTTAAGAGCGAGAACTTACAAATTGGAGAAAAACCGTTATGCTGCTTATATTAGGGTTCCTGAGGACTCTTTAAGAATATATCCAAAGGTTTTCTAAACAAAACTATGTTAATAATGAACATTAAAGTCGGGTTTTATTACTTTGACGTAAACATAGAAATAAAGCAACTCGCGACGATATAGAAATTTGTAATATATTTAATAATTATACTCCTCTAGTCATGATAAGTGTAATAATAAAAATGCTATGTTTACCATAAACGTGAACCATACGAATATTAATTCGAATATAGAAATGATTAGATAGAAAAGGGTGCTGAATATGACGGGGTCCATCCATTGTTTCTTTCTTAATGTGCTAACGAGTTACAATCATATATGGAAAATACCTTTACAAACTTTTGGTAAAGTTAAAACCAATCACGTTTGTTGTATGGGAGCCCCCCTTAAATATTTATATTATTTTAATTTTATCATTTATTATTAAAGTAAAAATACAACTGAGTGTTTTGTGAATATTTCAAGTGCCTACCTGCTGCCATTATTGATATCGAGAAAAAAAAGTTGTTATAGCAGCAATAGAAATACATAATTTGTGATAATTTCAACTGTCTAGCTATCGCGGTTTTTAATATACAGCCTGATGACAGACAGACAGCGAAGGCTTTCTAATAGGGTCCCCTTTTTTAGCCTTTGGGTACGGGACCCCAAAAAATATTTGATCACTCGAATACTTAACACTAACAGAATTGATGATGAAATTTCATATTATAGAGCTATCTCTGAGTTTTAAGGTTATGTAAATACGCCTATTAAAAAAACCGGCCAAGTGCGAGGCGGACTCGCGCACCGAGAGTTCCGTACAAACTTTTAGTTAAGTTCATCACGGGATTAAAAAATCACGTTTGTTATATATGAGCCCCCTTTAAACATTAATTTTATTTTAAATAAATTATTTATTTCAAAGTGAATAATATTATTTAATATTCTATGAATATTTCAAGTGTAACCATTATCAATATCGAGCAACAACGAGCAAAAAATCACGTTTGTTGTATGGGAGGCCCCTTAAATATTTATTTTGTTCTGTTTTTAGTATTTGTTTTTATAGTGGCAACAGAAATATAACATATATGTAAAATTTTCAACTGTCTAACTAACTATCACGGTTTATTAGATACAGCCTGGTGACAGACGGACAGCGTCTTAGTAATAGGGTCCCGTTTTACCCTTTGGGCACGGAACCCTAAAAACAACCACATCTCCGAGCCCTCAGGTGGGAAGCTTGAAGATGTAATTGTTTTTGTTATACGCGTATTTAATCTTATAAAAATATGGCATTGTGAATGCTAATTATTAAAATAAATAGATCTCTATAACTTGCAAACTTGGAGAGCTATAAGAAAATATAGCACACTCTACCAACATGTTTTTCCATGGAAGATAAGTAGAATTTGATAGCCTTTTTCGCTCGAGTACTAAAGAATATGGATAGAAATCTACAAAAAGATGTTCCGTCTTTTAAAAAACATGGCGATCTATTTCACTTCAATAATAAATCAGCATTCAGTCTCCTGGGATTCCCCTGATATTTAAGCCTGCTGTTTCAATCAAAATTTCCTAATGTATCGGTAAAAAGCTTCGAAAGCTAATTTCTTTTTTTCCAGATTACAGAGTGGGTTGATTTTTCGCATTCTCATTTTATTATTTATAATAAATAAGCCTTTAAATAAAAAAAAATATTACATGTTGTTACATGTTGGCCCAGAATACTCGTACTTTGCAATATTATTAATATTATTAATATTATTCAAATGAGTCAAATATCACCAGCGATATTTCACATAATTATTATCTGGTTAAATTGATTGCTCTGTTAGTAGTATTAATTGTGTGCGTTAAATAAGTACTTATTAATAAATGTACGCCATGTTGTGTTCAGCAGAAAAGAATAACACTAACCCGTCACACTTAAGGATGTCGATAAGGCCACTAATGACACTTAAGGTAATCACCGTACTCTACCCGTAGACCACAAAACGGGCAACAGCGTTTTCTGAATTATAATCATGTATTGCTATCTCTAATAAGTGTGGAGAATATTTAAAAACCTATTTAATAGAATCAGACGTTACTTGGCGGAAGTCCGGTCCAAGTAGCTCACTTCCGCAAAACTCAAGCAGTGTGCACCGCACGAACGGCACCTTCACTAACTACACGTGTTTCGCCCTCATATGGAGCATCATTAGGAGCTGTTAGACCGTGCAATACCGAGCACTAAGTCTTAGTGCACACTGTTTGAGTATTGCGGAAGTAAGCTACATATTTTTATTTTACTCGAACCTAGGACCGCCGATGCGAAAGGTAGGGTCGCTACCGTTCCACCATACGGTCGTATTAGTAGTAAGTTTCTTATATATTAACTATAAGAAACTTTATACGACTATATAGTGCTTGAAATTAAAGATTTGTTGTTTATTTCTTTTTATTTTCTAACTACAGGACTTCATTGTAAAATATTGTGTGTTTTATTACTGGTCATTATCTGGACACAGATAGTAAGTGGAAATAAACTCGAGCCATAAAATTTGTAATAATTGAATTTAAAAAATATGATCAAATTAACTACTTGCACACAAATTGCCTTACATAATACATATTATGTTATATTGTGTATAGAATTGAACATCAATTTCATGAAAGGACTTGATAGGAATAAAATTATCAATAACATAAGAATGTTTATAAATAAACGAAGCCATTTTCGGGGAAACTGTCTCATTTCGGATAAGTAGCTCTCAGGAAAGTTATAAACGTACCTGTCGATTTGAAGAACGGTATCTATTTCAGGTAACATGTGGCCGCCATTTTTACGACAAACGTTATGGCCATATCCATAAAGTATATGAACTGATAGATAATGGTTTCATTTTCAGACTAAGGAGGTTCTACTCTATTGTTTCAATAAACCATCGAATTATCTTGTTATTTGATACATGAAAAATATAGGGTTGTTGTATTTTGTTCGTAAGACAGACAGAGTTTTATATTTAGAGATTTTTTATAATCGTGGTTTGTAGAAAGACGTATGACGGGAGAATTTATACCGTAAAAAAACCGAGGTAGTCCCTCGTATAGTTATAAATATAGTAGAATAGTATAGTTATAATACTAGTTGAATAGTTACATAGATGGGAGCGATTCTATATTACGTACCTATGTATGTCTATCCGTTACCCTAGTATTCATAACATAAGTCTTACAGTGATTATTTTGAGCTAGGCTAATTGATGCGAATGTATGTATGTATGAATATACATATAAGCTTTAGTAATATTACATTACTTCTAAAAAAACTGCATTTTCATTTGTAACAGAACTTATGGCCGGACTAGATATGTGCAATTATACATATGATATGGAATGGTTTTTTTTGTATTTTAAATTCTCTCTTGCAGAGTGAAATTTAACTTATAGTAAATGACTATATCAGCACAGTTTATTAAGTGCCTAGTGTTGGGCGTCGATCGATCATATTGTCGGTTATCGATATGTGAGACTCACTGATAAAACCAATTTAAATAATGAGTGTATAATAATAATTATCGAATGCACAATACATTCATCTGACTGGGTTTTGCAATGAAGTATCACGTATATAAATTATTGTTTGAGTTTTGGAGTTTATATTGATTTACTCTACTATGTGAGTATTCTCGAGTATTCACCTCTACATTTCAGTCTAATTATAGACATGAAGTTAATTTGTCGTAATTTTTTTTAAACATAATTTTAAGTATTATTTGATATCGCTTGCTGGTTGTTAGAGAAAAATAATATCTAATCTAATTTAACCTGCATGGTAAGTATCTAACTTAAACTGCAGTTTATGCCTTTTCATTAATATGCTGACTTTATAACAATGGAATTTATGCGTTGCTAAAGGTTCCTCTCCCTTGTTAAAAGGCTAGTAACTATGAAATAAATTATCAGAAGAAGTTCGAGTAAAAAAAAATTTGACGTGATAACGTCTTATAAATAGATGAGCGCCGGCTGCACGTACTAAAAAGCATGACTCGTTGTCACGTTTCGTCATTGTCACCTTCCGCCTAAGCGTGCGTGCAAGCTAGAGCGCGGAACAAGCTATAAAGAGGCACGATCGGCCTAAGCTTTCGGCTTGTGACGCATCTATCTCTCTTCCACTCCATCGGCCGATGCATCCGAGTAGAAGAGAGACAGCGGCACACACAACCGACACGTGAACTGTTTGTCAACTGTTTATAAAGTGAAGTGAATTAAATCCTTTGTATTATACAGAATAATGATTATTCAGTGATAATAATTAATTTAATTCATAAAAGTAACCAATTATTCATCAATGTTTTCTTATGACGTTTAAAATTATCGACCGTAAACCGACTTTACAGACAACCCATTTTTTTTATTTAACTCACTATCAATTGCAACCTTCTTGTAAATCAAGTGTTATAAAGATATGCCGGAATCGTCAATGTTTTTCATGTATAGCAACTTGTGTAGTCCGCGTTAATGCGCACGATATTTCAAAATGAACTTTTAAACCAAAATGTTTTTAAATAAGGAAAATTATTTCTATAAAATATTACTCTCAAAAGAATGTTCATTTCACTTAAGGAAGATTAAGGAAGACTGTCAAAAGTTATTAGAACATATTTCTTAAAAAACTTAATTAAATTATTTTTTAAACTTTGAGAATTTTAAAATTGCAGAAATTAAAAGTACCTCATACGAAATGTTTTCTAGTAACAACTCATATATCTTCCTTAAGTGTAGAACTAGTGATTGGATTTGTAACATTCTGTTGTTGCTTTAATGCTCTTAATCGGATCACTTCAATAAATTATTTACAGATGGAACTACAAATTTTTAACAAGAATTAAAATAGTAAAATTAACTACAAAATAAGATATATTTGAAATAAAATAATATGTGACGCATTTATCTTCTCCTTTTCTTTTTATATTAAATCCTGACTTTTAGTCTCTTTGTAGTCGTTCGTTAAATTTGTATCCTTTCAATGAGTAAAAAAGTCGTGTGGTATCGTGGGACACCGGATAGGAACGAAGTTCCTAATTATAAAAATATTAATTTTAAGTTATATTCGAGGTATAAGGAAAATAATTATTCGGGTACACATTTTTATTATGAATTTAATCGTTAAAAAGCAAATAAACTACTTTACAAAATTATCTTAACACCTTTATTTTATTAACAATCACTAGCTTTCCGCCCGCGGCTTCGCCCGCGTGGAATTCGGTTATATTGCGGTATAAAGCAATAACGTAAGCTATCATTCCACTTCTTACGTATTTTAAAAAACACATCGTTACCATGTTTTGAAAAACACCCAGCGCCATCTATCGCATACCTCAAGAACTAAATAACGTAACTAATACTTATACCAATTAGTAATTCGTTGACTTTAGTGATTTCAGGATAAGTAGATGTAAAAAAAAACAATTTAGACGATAAAACAAATTGTACGTCATCCCTCGAGAATTCCTCATTTTCGAGGATTCATTTTCGTATAATTTAGCTTCAAAATTTACATGTTCATATTCGTTTACAACATATAAGTAGATGTAAAAAAAAACAGTTTAGACGATAAAACAAATTGTACGTCATCCCTCGGGAACTCCTCATTTTCGGGGATTCATTATCGTATCATTTAGCTTCTAAATTTACATGTTTATATTCGTTTGCAATATTTTACCTTGTTTTAAACGACACACAGCGCCATCTACAATCCATCCATCAAGCAAACAATATTTTTGTTTTTCCTCGGGAATATAATTTCTTTCCAGGATAAAAAGTACCCTATTATTTAATCCGGACTTTTATCTTTACGTCTGCAAAATTTCAAAGCAATCGGTTCAGTAGTTACGGCGTGAAAGCGGAACAAACAAACAAACAAACAAACAAACAAACAAACTCACTTTCCGATTTATAATATTAGTAAGGATTTATAAAAATAAAAATATATAATAAATAATAGACATCACGTAGACTATACATTAGACAATGTATAGCCATCCCACATAGATTATACATAAAAATCTTATACTCTTTGTTTAACGCTACGGACGTTTTTTCCCGGCTAGGGTACCCTTCCGCAACGTCCCATAAGGAACTTCGTTCCAACAAAGCGAAAGTGTAAGAACTAAAGATATTTGAACTTAGTCGTAAATCGAGGTACTTACTGGCATAATAAAAAATGAGATCGCTCTTTTTTGCCAACTGATACTTAAATGATATTGTTCGTATATCGTTAAATTGTTATTGTTTATTTCTGGTTACTACCATGTTGATGTTTATCGTGCCTTAACTTGGTTTATGTAGCTTCGTGGTCTTGCTTGCAGGTAAAGGCAGAAAATTTATGAGCCGTTTAGCTGGGGAGTAATTTCTTGTGAAACCATATTATTGTACAGTCAACCTAAGATATAAATAAAGACTTTAGTACTATGAAACATTAACTATTGTGTACACGTGATATAGTTGCGGAAAATAAATAACCCCTGTACAGACTGTCTCTGCTTTTTCTGCACAAAGTCTCCCGACGTACGTCTTCACAAATCATGTTATAGAGAAAGGTTAAGACATACAAAACTTGCAGTGAAATGATTAATGCTAAATATAATGATTGTTTGCGCTAATCATTTATTCTAAATTTCCCATGAAATATTAACACAAAGAATAACTCTATAAATAGAAATAGAAAAATAATTAAAACACATGACATTGTTGCTCTATTAGATGGATATTTAACCGATTTGTTGCTACATTTAATTACCAGAAACGAAGGCTATGAGCTTGATTTACGTGAAAAAAGTAGATAGTTTATCTGGGTAGATTTCCCTAAAATTTAATTTGAAGGAGTTTTCATGGCACGGCTCCAGTGGATAACGCTACATGCAAAAGAAAGTGATCCGCAACGATTTGAACACTAAAATTTTGCGGTATCTTAACGATTTATTAGCCGGTAACATCGACTTTACCTTTTATAATTTTATCTTTTTTCCAAGCTTAATGGTATGAATAGAAGAACTGGAGTATTATTTTTTTTTGTTGATATACAACCTCTATACTTAAATAAAACATTATTTTATTCTCAAATATTTTTATTGCTGCTTATTCTTTATACGTATTGTTTTATTGGTCTGTAAGGTTACAATGCCAGAAGCTAAACTAAAAACCGGCCAAGTGCGAGTCGGACTCGCGCACGAAGTACTCCGTACCATTGAATAGGTTAACAACAGTAGGTACACAAATTTCATATTATTCATTATTAAAGTAAAAATACAACTGAGTATTTTGTGAATATTTCAAGTGCCTACCTGTTGCTAAAATTGATATCGAGCAAAAAAGGGCAAAGAATCGCGTTTGTTGTATGGGAGCCCCCCCTTAAATATTTATTTTATTTTGCTTTTAGTATTTGTTGTTATAGCAGTAACAGAAATACATAATTTCTGAAAATTTTAACTGCCTAGCTATCGCGGTTTTCGAGATACAGCCTGACAGCGAAATCTTTAGTAATAGGGTCCCGTTTTTACCCTTCGAGTATGGAACCCTAAAAATGGGGTTAACATTAATGAATAAAAATAGATGAATACCCATATAAAAAACACTACACAAATGTTTGGCTTGAAAAACTTTTTTCGAAAAGTATTCACTGAGACAAGAAAAAGAGGTAAAGAAAATATATATCATTTTAACTTCATTTGATTAGTCAGCGTTCACATCGTAGCTTCCCTATGTTTATATTCACGACCGTTTTGATAACCGCCGACGGCAACAAAATAGTAACATATGGCAATACAGCGTAAAATAAGTATTATCTTCTTTTGCTGAAGTATTTTACTACATGACAAATCTTAGCGTTTCCAAGAAAACCAACTAAATCACTTATTCTGTAATTAACTATCCACATATAAACAAACTAACGAAATAGTCTCTCTCTTCTCATAAAACTAGGAAAGATACGGTTATATTCTCATTCGTTTTGCTTTACTGCAGATTTACAGCTTATAAATATGGTTTTATTGATTTGTAGTGTAAAAATTACGTAGGATGTAATAAACGACTCTGTGTCTGGTAACAGTTTCATCTCTAGCGGAATGGTATTCATTAACTGCGCCTGTACCGTCTCCACACCCAACAGCCTCAACAAATCCGGTACGGCTATCATTTCTGCGATATCTGGATCTAAAATCTACATCTACACTAATATTATAAAGAGGAAAGATTTGTATTTTTGTATGTTTGCAATGAATAAACTCAAAAACTACTAAGTCGATTTCAAAAATTCTTACACCATTGGAAAGCTACATTCACGCTGAGTAACATAGGCTATATTTAATGCTAGAAAAAAATTAAAGAATTTTGTCCACTCGTGCGAAGCCGGGACGGTGTCGCTAGTATTGTGTAACTTGAGAACATGTGTTATTTTTTCGTTGAACGCCATCTCTGAAAAATGTAATAAGAAATTTATTGCAATCAACTTTTATCACCTTTATTTTGCATCAACATGCGAAATAAAGGTGATAAGAGTTACAGCAACCTGTTACCAATTGCTTGGAGCAACAGTAGCGATCTTACTTCCTATGACAAAGATCCTGGGTTTGAATCCCATATAGTAAGGGCATAGTTTGTTTGATGAACTTAAGTATTTGTTCCCGAGTCATGGTCGTTTATATGCTTATTTATGTATTCTTCCCATTATTTAGTACCCACAGTACAAGCTTTGCTCAGTTTGAGACTAAATAATAGGTGTGAGTTGTCTGAAATAAGGTAACAAAAAATATTTTCCATCAAAAAGTACAATGGTTTACACAACCACAGCGTACGAAAGGCGACGCAACCAAACCAATTCGTGTTTCGCCTTGTCCGCCCCTTCGTTCTGATATCCCCTTGTACCCTTCACCTTATCACGCACGGTTGTTGAGATATTCGCTCTATTTCTACCGTATCCCTTTTCAACCTTACCTAGTCTACCCTATAAATCCTGTCATATTGATCTACGTAGACATACTTGATCAGCTGCATACAAGGTCGTGCATTGATCATAGCAACACAAATAGTTTATTTTATTAATTGATTTATGTGATTTGGTATGTTAGTAATAAGGTTATCAGACCGGAGTAGAATACAATCTGATTTAGAGTGAATGACCTTTAACGGTTATATTAATATGGACATGCAATTGAGATTTAAAATTATTCGAATGCCTTTGGAGAATTTCAGAATTATCACTTTCTCCACTTCTTGGGAATTAGCCTTTTCTACAAAACACCGCAGGGAGTATGGGTCCTAAAACTATATGCCCAATGTTTATGGTAGATAATAACAACTGCAGATCGGGTCAACATCCTTTCCGAAGCACGGAGGAACTGGATATAATAATTTTTAGCCACCCACCCAGCGATAATCTTGATTGGTTTTGTTCAGAAGTTATACAGATTTTTTTTCAGATTTTTTTTGTTTTGATTAGGCTTAATTGGCATAGAATACATTAAAAAGCATACTTATTTACCGATTTCACGATGTCTGCAATATATGCACTCAAAATAAATATGTAAACGGGAATTGCAGAGCATAAGCACAGTAAAATCTGTAACAAAATAGACCTGACAATATTTTGAGAGTCGTATATACATAAAATTTAAAAAACGGGCCAAGTGCCTGTCGGACTCGCACACGAAGGGATCCGCAAAAACTTTTAGTTCAGTAAAAAAAATCACGTTAGTTGTATGGGAGCCCTATATATTTATTTTATTTTACTTTAATATTAATTATTAAAGTAAAAATACAACTGAATATTTTGTCAATATTTCAAGTGCCTACCTGTTGCCATTATTGATATAGAGCAAAAAAAGGCAAAATATCGCGTTTGTTGTTTGGGGGCCCCCCTTAAATATTTATTTTACTTTGTTTTTAGTATTTGTTATTATAGCGGCAACAGAAATATATTATATTTTTGAAAATTTCAACTGTCGCGGTTCTTGAGATACAGCCTGGTGACAGAGAGACGGACGGACAGATAGCGAAGTCTTAGTAATAGAGTCCCGTTTTTACCCTCTGGGTACGGAACCCTAAAAATTATATGCGCAAAGAAATATCTTACGCTACATTACTTTTAGTCTACTGTTTAGTTTATAATTGTATAAATACCTGTACACCAAAAAAATTGTTTTTAAAAATTTGATGCAAATAATTAAAGTTTGGCAATGCGAAGCCATTTGCTTGATATCCTGCTAAAAAGAGAAATACTTGGTTGGTTTCTTCGCTTCAACATCGCCATCGTGTTTACGAGGGTTTTGATCTATGATTTCATGTAAAGAATCAAGAATACATATAACTGCACACAATATTAAATGTTTGAGGTTTCTTAGGAGCAGTAAGTATCTGTAGTATTCAATAACATATATTTTATCTACGAGAGTTTTTATCAAAACATCCCAGATAATTTCAACCAAGCTTCCGATATTCATATAAATATATTCCACGGGTATGGCAATAATACATATTGATGTAGTTATCGGAAAGAAAATAAATATATTCTTCAAATAGAATTTGACTCTTCTTTTAATGTTTATTTAATAGTCATACATTTTGTTCATGTGCTTAAGTAAAGCGATAGCATTTCTTTTCATAGGTATTACAAATATGCTCGTGAATGTTGAAAATACCAACGTTGCATAGAAAAACATAAGAACCGAAGAAACTACACCAGACTTAAGAAATAGAAAAATAATAAATAAGTCGATTAGTACTCTCATTAAAATTAATATCTGCTTTCTTCTGTTAAATAAACAACTATTTCTATATATCCCAAAAAGATTTTCGATACAAAGAAGAATGCGAAATTCACATATATCCATGTTTTGATTTGAATATAAATACTCTATTTAAGAAGAGAACTCCTTTCTGAAGAAAATTTCCATTGACTTTTAATACAATTATTACGATAGTAAAACACATTATAATAACTGTAATTCAAAGGAATGTAACGGAAGTTCATAAGTATAATTTAAACTTGCAGATGTTTTGTATTTACTAGTAAGTAAATCTACATTAATATAATCAATTAGATAATATTCGTGAAGCCTTTAAAACTTGAATGCAAAAAATATTTCTTTTGAAGTGAACACTTCTTTGCAATCGCTGTGATTTGATAGTCGATGATACGAAAAAGCGACAGTAAAAAGAGGCAGACACATAAATTAATGACATTTAACGTAGGAGAAAATGATATAGGAAGCATTATGTACGTATGTTAATACGTATTTGTGTGTGCGTGCTTAGTGCAAAGCTTGAGAGAAGGCATCATAACAACCGTGGTATTTTGTATACGTGTACGTATTTGAAAGTTTCACTTCTACCACGTGTGAATTGCACACATGCCTTTTTATTTATAAGCTGTGTATAATACATACAATTAATTATATTGTAAAAAATCTGAGGATACATGTTTTGCTGGTATCATCAATCTGTAGTTTAGATAAGGATTTTTTTTATTTAACAAAATAAAGTCATTACTTTGTTAAATAAAGCACACCAAAAGTGTGCTAGGATTCGTCCGGTATGCTGAGAGTACATAATTGAATGACACATACATCTACATATATATCTACACACTATATAAAACTGCATATGTAAAGTAAATAAACTAAGGACTTTGTAATAAGACATTGAATCAACATTTCAGTTAAATTAACTTGTTCATTAGGGTATATTATTTTAAAAGAGAATGTAATTTTACTACAATAATAATATTTTTATGAATTTTGAAATATATCTTTAATGTGATAGACTTATGATGGCACAGTATTAAAGCTTAGTGGTTTTTGTTGCTTTTATTTTAAGTAAAATGTAAAAACGATAAAAAAACATGTATTAAAAATATACAAAAGCGTGGAATAATTGAATTCTTTTTTATTATGCCCCCATGAATTTGACGGATATTCCACAAAAAAATCTTATTTAGTTTTATTAATTGACTGACCATCAATATTTGTTATAGCATCAAACATAATAATGAAAATGAAAATGAAAATGAAAATTACTTTATTCAAATGCACTTAAAAATAAGTAGTTTTGAATCGTCCAACATTTTTACCTACCACCCATTCAGGACGTCTTTTAACTGACAAGAAGAATGGGCGCAAGAAACTCGTCAGCTTTAACAGAAGTAACGACATTTACAATATAATACGTCGTCACCATACACAATCCACAAAAAAAAAACAAAATTATTTTGTTATGACAATACTAATAGTGTTACGATATCCTTATTTCGTTGATTACAACAAAGTCAACAAGTATCTGTACTTACTTAAAGTAAGTATCCCTGAACATTGCAATAACATACAGGGAATAAACAACAAATTTAAGAAAGCAACAAGATTTATGTTTAGTATTAGTCAATAATACTGAAAGTTAAAGCAGACCCATTTCCCAAGGCAGCACCCGTTCACGAGCATGACGCATGATACAGCCATCGCTTCGCTCAACCATATCTTAGGGAACGTAACGATCCGCACCACATGCCACCACCCAAGAAATGTATTAAAAGAACATGTCATACTCTAACTACCAGTAATTAATTAGTTAAAAAAAAATAACAAACGCTAATGTTGTATGATACAACCTGTAATAAATAATGTCATGTTGAAATGACACATATTACTTCCATGCATCGCGATCTATTAAATAGTCGTTGACCTTGTAATAACCTTTGGACATGAGCTTATTTTTTACATACCTATATTTCAAATTTATGATAAGGCAAATCTACTATACTTTGTGGAACTTTATTAAACAGTGCTATACCTTTCCCCAAGAAAGAGCCTCCTGTCTTTTGAAGTCTAAATCTTGGAACGGCAAGTCTATTCTTATTTCTGGTGTTAAAGCAATGTACGTCGCTATTTTTGACAAAAGTATTGTAGTGTTTTCGTACATAAATTATATTCTCATAAATGTACTGTCCCGCCACAGTAAGAATATTAATTTCCTTAAAAGTCTCTGAGAGAATACCGAGGCCGAAGGCTGTATATTGCGCGGACAGCTCTTTTCTGTAATACAAAAATGCTTTCAATATTAGCAGCTGAGCCCTACAACAACAACCCATAAGACATTACACTATGAAAATAACTAAAATAAATTAACCTTGCCGTTTCAATATTAGTTAAAAGCCTTATTTTTTTTACAGCATATGCCGCAGAACTGAGTCTACTTGACAAGGCCTCAATGTGAGGGTCCCATTGTAGTAATATGTGGTGAAATTACTTACTTCCGATGGTTTATTATTCAGATCCATATTTTTACTGAACGAAAATGTCATCACTTATATAAGTTATATGATAAAATAACGCACACAGATATAATGTAACATTTCAGATGTTTTTATATTCAGAGAAAGTACAGTAAATAAATTATCCGAATTATTTTTTGTTATATGTTTTAGTACCTGCTGAATGGTGAAGGGATATAAAACGTGACTGAAGATTGGGATAGCTCGGCTGAATAAATATGTAATAGATATTTTGTTACAGTTTAAATTATATTTTCATAATTTATTCAAAATCAAGCGGAGCTTGTACTATACTAAATGACACTGAGAAATAATAACATATTACGGTAAATAGTATAATAAAAGGTGTATTTATATCTTGATTTGTAGATATACATGATTTGTAGTATCTGAAAGGCATTCCATTTTTACTAAATGATCTTATGTTACGAAATCACTCTTTATAGTTAACTCCACAATAACAAAAGAATACAATAATACTATTGCTTGAAACTAACATGTAATAATGGGCAGTCTTATCGCTAAAAGCAATCATTACCAGACAATATTTGTATGGAAAGGATAATAAGGAAGCTAGAGCTACGATGGTGTTACTTAAAGAAGAAATAGTCAAGGAGTTCTATTTATGAAAACAAATTAATCGACAAAACTGAAATTAAATATAAATAAACATACATAATACTTACATTTAAAAATATATTTTTGGTATTTTATTTGCCGTTATTTAGGCAAGTATAACAAAAAACAGGGAAGAAATGTGTATTTAAAAGATGCAAAGTGCTAAAGGCTTATTTCCGAGAAACCAAAGACGATATGAAAATCTATTTTTAGTAAGAAAAAACCTTAAAATAACTGCATTTTTGTACAAATATAATCTGACATCTTAACATATAAAGTAGATTATAATCCATTAAGCTAGCCCAGTGCTACGGTGACGTATATGACGTCGTCATAAATCGCTTGCCCGGAAGAATACAGTATAATAAGTCAAAGTTTGGCACTAACTGACTTAATGATACAGTTCGAATAAAAAAAGGAACGTTCTACCTTTTGAATAAGGTAACTTTCGTTATTGGCTTATTCAGGGGCAAACGAACTAGGGGGCATAATCGACCTTATTTAAAAGGTAGAACGTGCTTTTTTTTATTCGAACTGTATCATTAAGACAGTTAGTGCCAAATTTCGATTTAATACTGTATTCTTCCGGGTAAGCGATATGTTAATTCCTTCATAATAAAATATTGTGCGCAAATATTAGTTAGAAAGTTGTTTTATTCAGTTTGTAATGTGCGCGACAAAGTAAGAACTAAATATAACCTAGTATATTTGTTACGTCGGATTTGCACAAAAGTATTTGCTTGAAGATTAATTTCGTTTTAAATTTTCATTAGTAGTATTAAAAGCATCAAGGAAAAACCTTCATGGTAAACTCAAAATTAGTTACATTTAAACAATACAAAATATTGTTTAAATGTAGATAATAATTATAATTTAGTCCTCTCTGGTATTGTATTTTTTATATTAAACGGAAACCTAATAAGTTAAGTCTATATGCAATCGTACCGAGAGTGGATAATCCCCATTTCTTAAGTGAACGACTCTCGTCGCAGACCCAAAATCGGAATCAAAACTACAAACTGTGTGGCAATTGTTGTGACTATCGATAGAATTATCGATAACATCCTAAAAATAAAAAATAATACTATATAGATTCATAATATCCATATAATTGGGAAATATAATAATAACAGTGCAATAATATTATTGATACTGTCAAAAATACAATGTATGTAATTATATCAGACTCCATTTATTTTATACTACATAATGCTGTGCTTTTGTGCCAAACTTTGTTACTTCTCTAAGACGTGGTGTGAATTATATCTGCTTTAAATTGACCATGTATGACTGAGGGTACAGTGGCGAAGCTAATCACCTACTTTGAGCTTTACTTCCCTAGAAGGATATGCAGGAGCGAGGCGGACGAGTCTACGAAATCATTACGAATATCTTTTGTTGCGACCTTTTCAATGACATTGTGTGGCAGCACAGTGCTAGAAGTATCGATTGTACAGAGACAAGTTTTTTAAGTATGAGGAACAGTGGTTACAACGAGTGATTCGCATTCCGGTTTTCCTGGCTAGGCCACTCCGAGGCCGGGCGTGTTCGATCCTCGGCCTGATCAATGTAGAAAACGAACATTTCTGTTTTGGCTCGAGTCTGATTATAACGGTACCGTCGTTGGTTCTGAACTGCATAACACAAGTGTTTTAGCTGCTTAACTTGGGTTCAAAACAATGTATGTGATGTTGTCTTATAAGAGAGATTTTATTATGAAGAAACATTTTATCGCTTATTATTAAGACTGTTATTTTAGATGAATTATCGATAAGTAAGTACGCAACACTATTACAAACCAAAGACTCCCCATTTCCATATAAATATCTAGCGCGTAGAAGATACAACCGCTCTTAACTTCCTTTGGGATCTCGAGACAGATCTCTCTAGGTCTCACGAGGCCTATTTCCCTAATGTTGTTCGCCGAACTAACATAACATTTGAATATCTCATCATATCTCGATTTTTTCCTCTTGCGTTTGGAGTTTAATCTCTTTCTATCGATTTTACGCATTTGGTCTTTTATTATAAAAATGGTTAACATTTGTAGTAATGCCAATAAAGCTAAATGTATTAGTAAGTTCTGTTGGTATAATGGCGTCTATATGATATTAATAGCTCAATGACAGACGGGATAGATTTTTTTTAATTGTGACCATTGAACAGCATTAATATCATTTAATTTTAACGGACGGTTTGACCGAGCGGGAGAAATCCTATCCTTGAACTCACTATTGGTTCCAGGTTTAAGTCCAGGTAGGGGCAGATAAAATCACATTTCGAATTTTAAATGTTATTAATACACTCAAACACAAACACAAATGACAGTAGTAAATAAATAAAACCTTTTCATTGTAATAGTGATTTTTTTCTTATAAGTCTTTGTAGTACAAGTTTTCTTAATTTTGCAGGAGTTACACTGTTTTTTAACTATTACGGTAACTAATATTAGTAGGTACATCTCTTTTAGTAATAGTAACGGTCACACATTTTCTGTCTGAAAAAAAAAATAACGTAAAGCAAAGTCTAATATTAATGACTGGTGTATGTGTATAATACTTTACAAAACAGAAACTTGCAAAAACAAAAAATATGCATATGGTACAATTTTTTTTTAGGAGTTGGTTATAATGAAGTTCTTAGGGTGAAATTATTAATATATAAAAAATAATATTTTTCAATATTTACTGTGTGTGTTTTTATTACCTTCTGTCTCATTTCTTCCTTCTTTGATAACCTTAAATTCAAAATAACTTCATAAATTATTTTACACTTAGTTCTTTTTTGCATTTACATCACAGTGCTATTTATTTGATTCAAAATAGCTTCTACTTTTTTCCCACTTGCATGACTAAGACAATTTAATAGAAATTATATGTATATTACATCTAATTAACTATAGTAAAATCCAATACTTTTTACCATATTTGCGATTTATATTCAATTATTAATTTAAGTTTTGACGCTCGTTATTGTTTTCATTATTAATATTTCAATTTTATTATTTCTTCTTTAAGTTACAGCGCCAGAGCTCTAGCTTCCTTATTATCCTCTCCATCTTAAGGTTGTCTGGAAGAGCCGCCGATTGTTACACGTTAGATTTAAGCAATTTTCTGTGTTTGTGTATCCTACTGCTTTTGTGGTGTAATCAATAAAGTGTTTTTGTATTGTATTGTATTAATATTAAAATCATCTAAAATGGTTGCACGACAGATGACAGACAAGACATCATTCGGACACATTTCATTACCAGCAGGGTATGATTCCGAATCCTAGCACAGTTATACTTTGCCCCTGAAATAAACATTAAGGCATGATCATCGTCATAAATCAAAGACGTCGTTTTTAAATTAAAAAAAAAAATTAAATGACCTCATCTACTATTATATTAGTTTTTCAACTTTATTTGCAATAAGTTTCATTGAAATAAATAGATGGGATTTAATGGAAAGCATTTCGCTAAACGATATTAATTGTAATTGTTCCATTTACAATATTGTTGCTAGTAAAAGCTACGCACAGATTATGTTCTTCATTTACACCGAACACAAAACTTACTTCTGTTAATTTTTGTAGTATTTACGTATAAAATATATACGTATACCTGCAAACTGTAATTTAACGTTGTTTTATTGTGATTTATTCCGCAATTTGTTCTTTTACTTAATTTGATGGTCTGGTTAGTCCTTCTAACGTTGAATGTTATGTCTTCAGTTTCTACAAAAACACGTTTGAATCTTATACGTTACGAAGAAGTCGTACTCCTGTCGTATTTTGTTTCTGGTCCGCTACAATGCGCTGTCGATTTTGTGTATGGGACGTGTATCGCAACTGTACTCGGTAATCTGTAGTGTTATTTTGACCCTTATCGAAAGCCAGTGTAGGCGCCGCCGGCGACTTACCGTCTAATTCTTAAATATATTCATTTACTTCCGTTTATTGGTGAGATTCTTAGTAAATTTGTGATATTTTATGTCACACTGGTTGTGAGTGTACCAATGGTGTGTTATTTTTCAGAACAACCTAGTCCTATAGCCGAGTTGTCTGGCACGTGTGCGGCCCAGGGGAATTTGAACACCCTTGATTAGAAACAAAGTTGAAATCGTCGATTCTTTGATTAAACGGCGACGTTGTCCTCCGAGTGGTTTGGTTTCCAGAATCCTTAAAGAAACGATCTATCATTTAATATTTGATTTATTTGGTGGGCCAATTCTCCTGAAAGACCCAGCTCACGGGTTTTGGTAATGCGTTGTGTACGTTACGGGAAGTTTCTGGTTGGGGGCCATTGATACCAGCGTTGTTCCAATGGTGCCCGTTTACAGGAAGTGCGGGTTCTTTACACACGGTTCCCTTCTACGAGGAGTCCTAGTTTCCTCTGAAAAACTTTCTACTATCCGCTTGGCGGTCGACCAGCGGACTAAAAGGGCGCACCTTTTAGATAACTACTACCTTATTGACTTATTATTTATACCTGCAACCATTTAATCGTATATCTCGGGTCACCCAAACCCAAATTTTAACTGAGCTAGGCTGGTAAACCTATTGTAAAGGGTGGCTTCTCCCAATGTACCGATATAATATACCCACAAATATTTTTTTCTGTAATAATTAATAAACGATACTATCGGCCAATTAGTAAGAAGTTTCTTTTCACCTCCCATTTAAATTTAATAACTGGTTGGTAAGTAGAACAGTACAAATGCTTTATTCATACCAAACTTTAACTGTATTATGTGTAATTTTAAAAATAGAATTAACAAAGTTCTTATCAGCATTTCTTATTTTAATCTATGTCAAACTAAACATCAAATTGTCTTGTTAATTAAGCTCTGTAAATACAACATAAGGTTGACATTAAAACTATACATAGTTAAAAGTTAAATTATCAATTATCTATGTATAGTTGTTATTTAAAGACGTCTGTTCGAGTCCCCTGAAAGGAGCGGATGTTTGTGTGATGAATACGAGCACTTACCTAAGAATATTACTTATATATGTATCATATATGTAGGTATATCCGTTACCCTAGTATCCATAAAACAAGCCCTATAGTGCTTACGGACTGCAGATGAAGCGAAGACCTGCCTTAACTTGCCTTCTAAGGTATGGAGAAACTTAAGGCTAGCTGGCGGAGGATGGGTGATCAGAAGCCGGTTTTGCATACCCTTGTCTTGCAGTCTGGAGAGGTGCTCAAATGTACACTAGCATCTCCCGGAACCCGAGGTGATAGAAGAGTTAGCCTGTTGGGGTCCATGGCGGTTATTACCACACTAGCCCTGCCGGACCTTCGTTAGAGTCGAAGATACATACAAGGGTTATTAGTGGGTAAGCCTTCAAACCTTTACTGGGCACTAGGTTGGGTAGGGGGTTGGAGGCGAGTCCCACGTCGCCGTCCACCCTCGGCGGAGTATGCGTAACGCATTTTCCCGTGTATAAATAGATATATAACTAGAAGTAGTAAATTTTTGATCACTTACCTACTTGATAACTGGTCCTTGCTGAAGTGGCTTGCCCTCTGCATTAATAATTGCGATCGATTATAATCAGAGACCCGAGTAGATAGACTGATTTAGGGTCAATTACATCAAACGTATACTTTAATATGGACACGCAGGTCCGGATTTGGACGTGTGGAGGAGGCCCTGGGGCAATAGACGTCCCTTATTATATTCAAATAAAAAGTCAAATCAAAATCGTTTATAGCGAATATGAGCGATACAGTTTTTATAACAATGTTAGAAGGTCTTTTATATTCTACAAAAAAAATATTGGCAAAAATTGATAGTCGAAAGTACCCTCCCCCAAATCCGGCTCAGCACGTCTCCTCGTTTCTGATATGTCAACATTATAAGAATAATTTTTCAAAATTTAAAAGTTGTTGTTCCATGTAGCTGCGTTTATGTAATATCTTTTAGTTTGAATGCTACTCGTAAAAGGCAACCATTGTAACTTTTAAAGTAGTAATACATTTATTGCTTCAATTTTTATTTAAAGTTTTTCTTTGCGTGGGGTAATTAGATTTCACGTGTAAAGATCGTAGCTCTAACATAACCTAACCAAGATATTTTAACTTATCTTAAATTACAGTATTTTACATGATTGGTAATGTCGGGTTATTATTGTGAGGTTAAAACAAAAAATATGCGACGAGTTTGATTTGTGATGAGTTGTCACTTAAGCTAAATTTTTAAGCTATCTCTCGTATTTTTTTTTTATTATAGCGTTCCCAACGGTGTGAATAAAACATTATGAGAGGCGTGAACACACAGAGAGGGCAATCCGTCTTCTTGCCAGCGTCGGATAACTTGAGACTTAATTAATTTGCCGAAACGCTGCAGATTTAATGGCCTGATGCTATAAATCCAGATGAAAATATCTTGCTCTGTCTTCGGAAGTTCTTTGATATCATTGTCCATATCAATAATAACTGAAAAGTCAATTAAATTGTAGTCAATAAGAATACAATAGTGAAGATTTATAATAAATATTAATTTTGGATACCAGTGAAAATTTTGCTAATATTTTTAAATACACGGTACTAATTTCTTTTTAAATGTCAAACGTATGACTGATTGCGACGGATTGTAAATCAAATGCCTGTTACAGGAGTATTTTTTGTGAGTCACAAAGTAAAATTAGTTCTTCTTTGTCAATCTTAATAATTATATTTTGATAATGGCTCTCAATTCAATTATTGTTCTGCAAATCAATGAGAAAGTTGTGGTTTTCTAAATGCTTCATAGCTCAATTTATTTGTAAATATTTCATCGAATTGTAAAATTAAATAAGTATATAATGCTGTGGAGATTCCACAGCGAAATTAAGAATGAGTCATTCGACGAGTTTTAACAATTGTAAACAATAAAAATGAAAGGGTAAACATTTCAAAAATAAATGGAACTCTTAACTATCTCAAGCAGATATTAATTTCTAGGATAAAAATAGTGTAAGGTGCAAGGTCGGATAGAACCTCCACGTGTGCCCGGCCCATTGTAGGTCCCACTTCATACGTGCGGTGGGAACGACAATGGGTTCGGGCCGGTGCATCCTGGGCGCCGCCGTATATAATTCCTTAGGGGATTGCATACGACGGCGGCTAATAATCCGACAACAGGGGGGGAGCTCGGCTGGCGTCCTGGGTATCCCGGGTAGCGGTAGCCGAGTATGGGGAGTTTTAGGCGACGCCAGTTCTGGTGTCGCCGAAGGAGCTCGTAACTCTGTACGTAGTGCAGGGCCGAGGGCCGCTACCTTCAGGTGGGGGCCGCGGGGAAGACAACCCCTCTAAAAAATCATCCGCGGGGGGGCCTTCGGGCCAACAAGGGGGAGCTCGGCTGGCGTCCTGGGCATCCCGGGTAGCGGTAGCCGAGCATGGGGAGTCTTAGGCGATGCCAGTTCTGCCTGGTGTCGTCGAAGGAACTCGTAACCCTGTACGTAGTGCAGGACCGAGGGCCGCCACCTTCTGGTGGGGGCCGCGGGGAAGACAACCCCTCTAAAAAATCACCCGAGGGGGCCTTCGGGCCCAGCTCGCGTCAGCGGGCAAGTCGGGGCGTGTTCCGATCCGAGGATCGGTTCCGGCCCAACCGTAACCTCGTACGTGGTGCGGGAGCGGGGGCCGCCACTTAGGTGGGGGCCGCGTGGAGAAAACCACTATAAAAAATCGTCAAAGTCCCGGCACTGGGATACGTGGTGTCGGGGCGCCTCTCGGAGGTGGCCGGCGGAGCGCAGTCGGCCCATTAGCGGTCGCCCTGGGGTACCTCCCGACCCCCCAGGCGTAAGTAGGGTAGCCAGGGTACCGGGATCTCTGCCCTGGCGGTCCGTTATATCTCCCAAACTCGTGGGAATAACTATGAATGTATATGATAAACCCAAATCTAAAAGACGTGGTCCGAATCCATCTTCTGGTGGAGGACGGAGCATGGACAGCGCACAGGGTCCGGGAATAAACAGTGCCGAGTCAAAGAAAAACTCCAAGTCGGAGAGGGAGCGCTCGCCCGTTGCCACACGGGCAGCCAGCCTCAAGCTGAGGTTTCCGCCAACCAGGAAACCCCCTCAGGATGCCACTACCGACGAGTCTTCGGATGAGACTCCAGACGAGGGATGGGAGGAGACTGCGACGCCAGAAGAGAAGTTTGTGTGTCTCAGGTCTGTCAGGAAGAAGGAGCGCAAGAGATGGCAGCGGCACCGGAACGGCGCCGTGGAACACGCGAAGTGCATCCAGAAAGGCCTTCAAGACGGGGCAGACGTCCTGGATTTCGACACCCAGGAACAAATGGTTGACGCGCTGAAAGGTCTGATGGACTGCATGCTGGGAATGTCAGACCTGGCAAGGGAGGTCCTCACTCGGGAGGGGTCGAGAGTCGCGGAGATCATTCAGCAGAATGAAAAACTCAGCTCCGAAATATACGCGGCAAATACGAGGCTGCACGCCGAAGTAGAGGCCCTAAGAAAGGAAGTCGCGGAGCTAAAAAGGGCCGAGGCTACAAGAACAGTGGAGCCAGCACAGGAGAGGCCCACGTGCAGCGATGACATGCTTCAAGCAGTTAAGAAAGCTGTAGACGAGCGGTTGGCGGCTTGGGAGAAGCCCGCTAGCGAGGAGAGGATAATGCAAGCGGTGCGGCAGGCAGTGGACGAACGATTGTCGAGCTGGGAGAGGCCTGGAGAGAGTCAAAGCACGGCGGAGGATAGACCGGCAGGTCCGTTAAGAAGAGTGGAAGAAGCAGTGGTGCCTTCACCATCCACCCGAGACGGAACCTGGGCCGAGGCAGTAGGCCGAAAGAAAAAACGGAGGGAGGCGATAAAGCGCAGAGTGGCGGGGAACACCCAGGCAAAGTCCCTAGAGCCGAGGATAGCAACAGCAGTAGCAGCATCGCAAAAAAGGCCGAGACCAAAGCGCAGAGTAAAACTTCAGCCTCCGAAGACGACGGCGGTAACCCTGACCTTGAAGCCGGAGGCGCTGGAATGTGGGGAGACCTACGCCCACATGATGAAGAGGGCCAAGGAGGTGATCTCCCTCGCCGAGATGGGTATTACGGCCGGGGCACGGACCAGGGAGACTCAGGTAGGAGCGCGCCTAATAGAGGTGTCCGATGAGAGCGGCGTCCTAACGGACAGACTTGCGGAGAGGTTGCGCGAGGTTGTCGGCGATGTGGCTGTGATATCCAGACCGGTAAAGACCGCAGATCTGCGGATCTCCGGTCTAGACGATTCGGTTGAGCCAGAAGAGGTGGTAGAAGCCATGATGGCTAAAGCGGGATGCGCAATGACGGCCATCCAATTGAGGGGCCTAAGACCTGGCGCCGATGGTCTCAATTGGACAATAGTGAGATTGCCTGTAGCCGCCGCCAAGGCAATCAGTGAAGACGGGAAACTCCGGGTCGGTTGGAGTACCGCAGAGGTAAGGGTGTTAACTGCTCTCCCTCTGCGTTGCTTCAAGTGCCTAGGGCTGGGGCACACGAAACCCAAGTGCCCAGCCAGGGAGGACAGAAGCGGCCTGTGTTTTAGGTGCGGGGCACCCGGTCACAGGGCCGCTTCTTGTAAACGGGAGCCAGCGTGCTCGGTGTGCGCCGCCTTCGGGCGGCCGGCCGACCACGTAATGGGAGGTCGCAGGTGCGACCCACCAGTAAGGAAGGGGAAGTCCCCTGAGCCGGTGGCCCGTATGGAGGTAGGGGCACCCAGCCCGTCGGGTGCCCAACCCCCCCCGTAAAAACGCTCGGGGGGGCAGAGCCTCTTCCACCCTTCCCTCGCGGGAGGGGCGTGAAGACGCCGGAAGCGCGGGCGCGTGCGGGGGTCGCACGCGGAGCGCTTGAGGAGGACCCTCGGGAACAGCATCTCCCGAGGGTAGGACCCTCACTCGGAAACTACGGGTGATAACGGAGTTTTCTCCCTTATCGCCCGGCGTGGCCGAGAGGGGGCCCGATGGGATGGCGACCGCGGAAGCCCTCCGGGAACTTTTGTTTCCGGGGGACTTCCGCGGACGCACATCCCGGTGAGGTGGGGGGGGGAAGGCCGTTAGCACACCTCGGCCGCCTCCGGCCTGCATGGGGCGGGGCAACCGCGCCGCCTGCGATGGCGCCTGGGAACTTGTTCTTGGGTGATCATCGCGGGCGCGGGAGTCTCGTCCCTTGTGGGTCGGGGGTCGGTCAGGGGGTGTGGTTTATTCCTTCCCTCACCGAAAGGGGGCCAGCGGCTGTCGGGGCGGGAGACCGGCAGTCACATTGCACTTGGCCCTCAGGCGTGCGGGGTGTTCAGGGCGTCACGGTTCACCCCGTTGCTCCGTCCCTCACGGAGCATAGGCGAGGTCCGCCCAGGAGCGCGGACCCACACTGGAGCGGGTTGCGGTCGATTCCGGCCAAGGGCCCCGCGACCCGCTCCAATGTGTATTGGGACGCCATAGTTTTTAGTGGGTAGGCCTCCAAGCCTTTACCGGGCACTCGGCCGGGTAGAGGCATGGAGGAGAGTCCCACATATCCACCGTGTTCTCCCGACACGGTGGAATGCCTAATGCATTTTCTACGAAAAAAAAAAAAAAAAAAAAAAAAGTATAAAAATAGTGTAAAATTGTCTTCTAAGCACGCATATTGGGCTACTTAAGACCCTACACATCACGACCGATTTTTTCGCATCACGGTTGTACATAGAACTTATAGTTTAATGCTACTTAGACAGGATATACTATGAAATAATAATAAAAATATGACCTTAATTTTAAATGAGTGTAACTGCAATTCACAATGAAAGTATGTAATCATTCATAAATGATGAAACTGCGAAACTGAAAGGTACAATCAGTTCATGTCCAATTGGTTGCGAAGAAAAAGTGGGCAGTTCTGAAAGTGATTACTCTATCGATAACACTGACCCGTCGTCGGTTGGGCTTCGTATAAATCTAGTATTCGGGTCGACTGCTTAGCACGGTCTTATTTATTTACTCCGAATAAAAGAATTCTTTTTACATAAATTCTATACAGATTACCCTTTTAATTTTGTAGGATTACAAAAAGAAACAATTTGTAAGAAAATGTAAAATGTATAACGTGTATAAATGTGTCGTTTGTATTAGCCTAATGACGCGACTTTGAATAGGAATCTTTATTTGTGAAATGTAGGATAGTATTACAATAATGGTATTTGATAATGTTGTTAGTGCCACTACATTTACACCTCAGGTAAGGTATACAAATAGAAAATAAAATAAATATTCAAATTTCATTTAAAAAATCAAAACACATTCAAATTTAAAATCAAATAAATAGACAGTAAAATTAATTAAGAAACGTCCAAAATATTATATAATAACAAATTTGAGTCCATAATAAAATGGCAAGAATATATGTTTATTATATATTTGAAATATTGGAAAAGAAACATGTCCAGGTTATTTTAAGGATTTATCATTTAGGTATTCTAGTACTGTTTTAAATCTAGCAAGGGCGAATTTTTGAATAATAAACATCTAAGTGTTATGGTTGTTTTTAATTCCTATTCATTCATTATTTAAAACAGTACTTACGCTATTTTATTTAGATATTTTTTTCTTAGTTTTCAACCGAAATTATTGTGTGAACTTTCTGGAAAAGATCCAATTTTTGATCATTGTAAACAACTTGTTGTTTCGAACTTTCGTGGTCAAACTAGTATTATTGAAAAAGCTATTGTTTTAATATATATTTTATTAATTAAAAGGCGCGACAAAGCCGCCAAAAATCAGAAGAATTTCTTTAATAACACAAATTTTCAAAATTTTATTTAAAATAGGAGCTCTAAAAAGTACAGGATTTTTTTTGGCAGCATAGTTTGGTTGGACAACTACAATGTACATTATTCAATATCCATATTACGAGATCTGATATTTTGGAACTAAACAGTGGACGTGAGAAATATATAACTTATTTGCTTATGTATTATTATAATGTACATATGTTTATATGCTTATATACCAACTCATTATTTAAATAACATATAATAAATCATAACAAACATCATTCTTGGTCCAGGGTAAGTAGCTAAAACACTCGTGTTTTAAAATAGTATTCAGAAATATCAACCACAACACACTATATAATCATATAGAAAAGTTCGTTTTTCAACATTGACTCGACCGAAGATCGAAGCTGGTACTTTGGAGTGTTACCATGGAAACCGATATGCGAGCAACTTGACCACAGAGGCCATCAATAATATTTTTTATAACTTCTACTATAATAATACTTCGATACATAAATGTCGTTAAATATGTTTAAGTCATTATTTTACTCGTAGAATAGAAAAAGTACAAAATTGGACATTATTTTGCAAAAAAAAAAATTAACGACTTCTTGTATTTATATTATCATTTGTGTATTCAGAGTGCGTATCAATTCATTCATCCATCATTCAGTCATTCATCATTCATTCAAAAAGTATTTCAACAGTTCCGATACTTTTAAGACCTAAACCTGATGAATTATAAAAATATGCACAATTATAGTGGACAAGATGATCCGCTCTCCCGGATATTGTATTCTTGCAAAAGGGTAATAAACGGGGACTAAGCCGAATATACAAAGTCGCAATTTTCGTAGCCTTTGCTTCGTTTTGTCCGGCGTCAGAGCGGATATTAAAAAATAAAGTTATCTCAGCAACATCCTCAGCTCTGATATTATTGAGCGTTGAAAAGGATATGCTGAGGCAAGTAGCAGTCTGGCAACGTTTTCATACAAGTTTGATTTACGAAAATACGTACGTAACCGCGAACTAGCCCGACTAATGTAAGTGTTTACTAAGGACGACGACTAAGATCACAGTGGTTTGTGTGTTTGTCTGTCCGCTCTTTTTCTATTGTATATGCGTTACCATAGCAACGCGTTAACCCCAAGTAGTTCGTCTACCGGACGCTAGATGACGCTAACGTAGAAATATTTAATAATAGAAAAATTAAAGAATTTTGTTCACCCGTGCGAAGCCGGGACGGGCCGCTAGCACTGTATATTTAGATTGATAAGCTTTGATAAAAAACAATTCTATGTTGTATCGCAAAACATTGGGATTTTGTGTTTAATTTCGATTTTATAAATATGTCAGCTACCCGTATCATTAATTTATTTATTATTTTAGGTCAACAAGCAAAGTAAAACACAATCACAAGTTAGTGACAATTTTTATTCCTAATATAACGTTGTCATAGTTTGTAAGTCAGACTGACTATAGTCATAACTGTTGTTTCTCGTATTGTTTTTGTAGACTTAATGATGTTTATTATTTTTTAATATTTCAGACGTTGTATTTTATTTTTCCAAGAAAGTTTATTACCTTCCCTGTGGCGCATTTTAGTTATTTATTAACTAGTTAACATTTGTGCCACTCCCAATGAGGTAGTTTTTAGCTATCTACTTTTTCTTATATAAATGCGGCGAAAAGAGCTATTAAAAAATCAATTAATCAATCAAACAAAACTAGCCGAATTATACATTCACTTCTCGTTATTAGCCTACTCGCTGCTTGTTCTAGCTACATATACACTTTTCTCGTTAATTGTCGATGATGTTACTGATACAACGTCAAAGAAATAATAGTATCAGCAGCGAAAAATATATCAAGTAAAAGAATATTTGCATTTCTTTAAATTAACGAAAAGGTTTTAAATGTACATGAGTACTACACTGCAGTACAATAGTTTCATTTAAAGCATTACATCGGTCTTAAACTAGCCAAGACAAAAAGGGATGGCTTTATGGTCCCAAAGTGATAAATTGATGTTGATCACAAAAGTTTATGCGTCTGTACATGTTATTGTCTAGTACCTCAATGAATTAATTTCTATTTTTTTTATGTGTGATTGATGTTGGTCGCAGATGACCTTAACAACGATACTGGGTTTTAGGACGGCGAAATCCTTAAATGGACCTCAAGCCGAGAGTAGCGAGCCACCATAGTGGTTTTCTAGTTGGACGGCATCTCCCATGAGGGTCTCTGAACCAGCATAGCTCTAGCCGAAAAGGAATTAATTTCGAACAACTCATTTCTATAGTCCCAAACCTTAATCTTGAGACAAATGATAGCAAGCTATGAATGATGTGACAAGACTGTGTTTCGACCAATGTCTTCGTACGGAGCGTTTCATTTGTTTTATTGTGTTAGAGCAGTTAGAGTAAAAGATGCAGTTTCTTGGAAATTTAGAATTCCAGGAGGTGAAATGTGCTTTCAGCTTCAGCGTACTTGTCGCTTAACATCACAAGAAAAGCAGGTCAAGTATTCAACGTTGTACAACATTGAATAGCTCAGATAATTTAAGTCGTTGTCACATTTGATTTTCATTAAAGTTGTTAACAAATCTTCTTAACAATAAACCCATCTTATATTCAACAAAGGAATAGTTATTCGGTGGATACATTTCTTAAGAAAGCCATGTATAAATAAAATTATTAAAATGAATGTGTTTTCGGTAGTCAAACAAAGTATTTATACGAAGTATCATATATAACTATAGAAATATCTGTAGATCTATAGCCTTTTGCACCGATGGTCCTGGGTTCGAGTCCCAGAACACGCAGATGTTTGTGTAATGAATACAATCATTTCTAGTTGAGTCATGGGTATTTATAAAAATATTACTTATTAATGTATATGTTAACGGAAATGTATCTAATCCGTCATTGTATACAATTCCTAGGAAATGTATGTAATTCCTAAAATCGCACGGGAATGTGTGAAATAAATTATATTATACACATTTCCTAGGACATCTATATATTTCCTAAATAGCAATCGGAAATGTAAAACATTTGAAATATTGATGGGTACGCGGGGACAGCGGGACGAGGGGAGGGTATTGCTTTAGGTTAGGTTAGGTTAGGTTATAAGAATAATATAATAGTAGTAAAATATAATAGTTGATTTTTGAAGCATTAATTAGTAAGATAATATAAACATATTATAATTTACGGTATGACTGTTACCCGATTGTCTCAATGAGTGCTATAATAAAAATTATTATTCTCATTTTAACAACGAGTTTTATTACAGAAAGCATTTAGTTTATAAATTTCCTAATACGATATTGGAATTATATACAATTCCGAGGAAATTCACACATTTCCTAGGATATCTATGCATTAAATAGATTTTCAAACAATATTTTATACATTTCCTAAATAATCTCGGAATTGTACACATTTCCTAGGATTTGTATACAATTCCTTGATTTTATACATTTCCGATAACATATATACTATGTATGTGTATGTACATCCGTTACTATGGTATCCATAACATAAGCCTTTATAGTGTTTACTTTGGGCTAGGCTAGTTGGTCTGATTGTAAGATATATTATTATTATAGATAATTGATAATTTCAGCCGAAATACATCCACAAAAAAGGGAGTTTTGTCATAATCTCCGGGTTGAAAATTACAGTAAAAGAGCATAACTCGAAAATCGCTATTGTCCATTTTGTTGTTTGAAGAAGGTTTTCTTTTAATAAAAGAATATTAACATTAATTTATTTTCGATTATCCCGTGGTAAGCTAAATGTTTGTGTTACATGTGAGTTCACGTTTGGAGTAAATTGGCAAGGTTCAAACTCTATCCGCTTGGGCCAAAGCTGACATGTCAACGAATGATCTACGGCCTTTAGTGTATGATGATCGCCTTTCACGATACCCTTAAGTGTGAAATGTTGTTGTAAACATTGTGTTAGTAGGTGTTTTTATGTAAAAAGTTATGTATTTATATATGTATATTTTTGCATTAACAATATTTGTAAAAAACGCCTATAAAAAACACGTCACTAAAACCTCAGGTAGGAGATGTAGTTGTTTTTATTGGAGTATGTTATATCTTATAGAATAAAATGGCATTGTGAAATCTAAAAGTATACATGATTATATCGTTTTAGTTGCATCTTAATCCATTGTTAAATATTTGTAAAAATATGACTGTATGTAGAGTAAGCCGATCTCAGATGGGAGTCAAATTCAAAAAATTAAATTAACGTAAAAACATGATTTATTATCAAATCAGTAAGTCATATAATAAATCAACATCATTACTGTCCTTGATCGTTATTCCAAAGAGGCTCGTTCCAGACTGCCTGAAAAGGCGCGCGGATCACAATTGTCAAAAATGACAGCCAACTGCCATGACTTCTTCTCTTTATTTATGGCTAGCACGATTTGTGCATTTAGACAGTGTCAAGTAAGTATAATTGTCAGTTATATATTTATATATTTTTTGCTAGATTTCAGTAAATGTGTGGGGTTTTACTGAAACCTCCCCGTGGACTTCTTGAGAGAGCAGGAAAAGACAACTTCCGCTGCTTTGTTCCACTTGCCAACACTCTTGTATGTTCACAAACACTTAGTGGTTAACAATCTACAATTATTACGCACTAATATCCACCACAACACAAATTTCAACAAGAAAAACAAAACCACCAACGTGACGCTTCTCGCTCCCGCCAAAAAGTCCTGCCCGCCTAGCATGCGCTACTCGAGCTATCTCGCGCACGATTGAAGAGAAGTTTGTCGACATCGACATAATATCTCGTTGTGGACAAACGGATGTTGCCTCTTGATATATGATTATTAACTACTTTAATTTATAACATAGCAACACCGATATCGTTCATTTAATTTGTGTTGCGTGTTTTACCCTTTTATTTACTTTTTGGAAATGTGGATTACATACATTTTGACGTTGTCTGACATGATCTGTGGTTGATCGTTTCGCGCTAAGTTTCTCGCTAAGTCAACGGTGTTTGTTTTTTTTTTTAAATCGCCGAAAGTTTTTGCTGTTTATTCTTTGCTATAAGTTTATTCTTTTTACAATCTAAAATTTGAAAAAGTATAAACGATTTACATTTAGTCGACGCAATATACTAAGCGACTAAGATTTGTAAAAAATGCAACGAGTTTTACAAGTAGATTGATAAATGTTACTACACAAAAAAATATATTATTGTTACTATTACTAATCCGATTGATATATAAAATATTGTTACAGTTTTAATATTATTAGGTTGAAATTGATTTTGATAGGTAGATGGTCAATAAGTAGAGAAACTTATTAACGAAACTGGGTAGCCACTGGTACCTTCGCTTGCCGTAAATGCGCAATTGCGATTGCGCTGGCCCGACTTTCCTACATCTATATACAATCTATATTACAATTTTGTAACCAAAGTGTATTAAGGGTGAACGAAACGTAAACATATGTATTATATTTAAATATTTTATTTATGCCTATATAAGTATATATATATATATATATATATATATATATATATAAATATAAAATTATATACTTATAATTATAGGAATATATTTATATGGGCATAAATAAAATATATGTATAAATATATATCTACTATATATATGTGTATGTATATAACTATATTTATAATTATAGGAATATATTTATGCACATATAAATATATTGGCAAAGGTATATTTCTATAATATATATATATATATATAAGTAGGGTAATATTGGGCATTCTAAAACACTTTTCACTCCAATGATCTCACTTTCGTTCGATCACTGTCGTAAAAGTGTTTTAGAAAGCCCAATAATCGAAAGTGAATTAGAATGCCCAATCGGTTTTCCGTCAACCACAAACCTCACTTTCGTTCGATCACTGTCGTAAAAGTGTTTTAGAAAGCCCAATAATCGAAAGTGAATTAGAATGCCCAATCGGTTTTCCGTCAACCACAAACCTCACTTTCGTTCGATCACTGTCGTAAAAGTGTTTTAGAAAGCCCAATAATCGAAAGTGAATTAGAATGCCCAATCGGTTTTCCGTCAACCACAAACCTCACTTTCGTTCGATCACTGTCGTAAAAGTGTTTTAGAAAGCCCAATAATCGAAAGTGAATTAGAATGCCCAATCGGTTTTCCGTCAACCACAAACCTCATTTTCGTTCGATCACTGCCGTAAAAGTGTTTTAGAAAACCCAATAATCGAAAGTGAATTAGAATGCCCAATCGGTTTTCCGTCAACCAGAAACCTCATTATCGTTCGATCACTGTCGTAAAAGTGTTTTAGAAAGCCCAATAATCGAAAGTGAATTAGAATGCTCAATCGGTTTTACGCTGAAGTAAATTTTTAATGCAAGGTTCGTGCCGTTCTTTGTTCAAAACCGTGTTTGTATTTAGAACGCATCGTACCGTAGGAATATATCTATGCACATATAAATATATTGGCAAAGGTATATTTCTATAATATATATATATATATAAGTAGGGTAATATTGGGCATTCTAAAACACTTTTCACTCCAATGATCTCACTTTCGTTCGATCACTGTCGTAAAAGTGTTTTAGAAAGCCCAATAATCGAAAGTGAATTAGAATGCCCAATCGGTTTTCCGTCAACCACAAACCTCATTTTCGTTCGATCACTGCCGTAAAAGTGTTTTAGAAAACCCAATAATCGAAAGTGAATTAGAATGCCCAATCGGTTTTCCGTCAACCAGAAACCTCATTATCGTTCGATCACTGTCGTAAAAGTGTTTTAGAAAGCCCAATAATCGAAAGTGAATTAGAATGCTCAATCGGTTTTACGCTGAAGTAAATTTTTAATGCAAGGTTCGTGCCGTTCTTTGTTCAAAACCGTGTTTGTATTTAGAACGCATCGTACCGTTTTATGTTTATTCTGTATGTGTAGACTCGTAAGTAATCAGTGTTTATATATCCCTTCAGAATCTATTTTAACGCATTTATTTAAAATCAGCTCAACTCTACAGGCCTGTATAAATAAATAATATGAAATTCGTTAAACAAAAACAATCGTTGAAATTAGATTGCTTTTGTACTCCGTTACCGAACGAGCCAAAACGTCATGGTAGTTTGTTACCAAATACAATACGCTGTCTTGTTTGTGGACCATCAAACTGCGGGAAAACTAATTTAGTAATAAGTTTATTGTTGCATAAAGATGGTCTATGTTTTAGAAATCTTTATGTGTATTCAAAATCTTTGTATCAAACAAAATACTTGTATCTTGAAAAAGTTTTAAATATGGTCCCCGATATATCGTATCATAAATTTAACCATAACAATGAAATATTGAACCCACATGAAGCTTTACGTGATTCTATTATCATTTTCGACGACGTTGCTTGCGAAAATCAAAACAACATACGGGATTATTTTGCTATGGGGCGTCATAAAAACATTGATTGCTTTTATATTAATCAAACTTACACCAAAATACCAAAACAGCTCGTAAGAGACAATTCAAACTTGATTATATTGTTCAAGCAAGACGATATTAATTTGAAACATGTTTATGATGAGCATGTAGGTTCCGATATGTCCTGGTACCAATTTCGGGAAATGTGTTCAGCTGTTTGGAACAAACCTTTCAGCTATCTTGTAATAAATAAGGACTGTGAAAAAAATAATGGATGCTACAGATCATCATTTGATACATATATAATATTGGATTAACTACATATTAGGATGATATATTATGAATGAATCACTATCACTCGTGATTCGGAGCCAAGAAGTATTCTGCGCAAGATGGAAAAAAAACTCAAACAAGAAATTGTGAAATCTGCTGCATCTGTAAAAAGAAAAGTTGAACTTTTGAAAGAAGCAAAAAATTCACACAATATGGCTCTGGAAACAATATTTAAGCCAATAGTGGAACCGCTTCACTTGTTAACAAGTAAAAAGGAAGAAAAGCAATATATACCTTCCCCGAAAAAAATAAAAAAGAATCATAGAGAATCTTTTTATTCTTCTACTGAAGATTTCGACGATGATTACAGTGAAAAAGAACAACTCTCAGACAGTGAGTTGCACATAAACAAAACCCTTATAGCACCACCTTCTGAAGACCATAATATCAGTGAGGGTTCCTTCAAGTCTTTCCAATCATCACCAAGTGTTAAAAATAATACACTTTCGTGGTCAACATCATCTGATGCAATGTTCGATGATATACCTTTTGGAATTCGAAACGAACGCGGGAAATTGATGCTTGGCAAAACATGTGTTTATGACGATGGTAGCATCCTGAAAATAGGAACGCAGACTATAAAAAAAACAAAGGGAATAAAAGAACTACTCTATAAAAAGAAACCGAATCTAGACATAATCACAGAGGAAGACTTACAAAACTATAAGCTAGTATTATTAGAAACCAATGCGCACAGGCGTAATTGTGATTCGTCTAAACCAATAAACAGCAATAAAGGATTTAAGTATATGAACATTATAAAACCGTTGTTTACATCTACGAAAAAAGTAACTTCAAGCGTGGAAAGTCTTTCAAGTGGCGAAGGTATTAATTTATTGAAAAAAGTAACAAAAAATACGGATTTGGTTTACTGGGATGATCCAAATGAATTAGTGAATCGATTAAAAATATTACTTGAACAATGAAATCAATGCAATCATTGAAGAACTGTGGGAAGAAGGTATAATCAAAAATATAAAATATAAAGAAAGTGCAACTGGAAAACTTGTTAGTGTGAAGAACCCATCAGAGCGGCGATGAATGTAGACAAGTTTGGTCACCACATTCATAAGCGTTTACGATTAACCGAATATTTTGATACCATCAACGATACATTAGTCAAGTCAGATACAGGGCATTACGATTTAAAATCAACAAAATTGAAAGGCTTGATAGATCCTTCTGAAGACGACGAGGCAGTGAATAAAGCATATATGGATAAAACAGCTCAAGAACTAAGAAATGAAATAAAAAAAATTTTTAAAGACGTAAAAATTTACCTAAGTAACTTGGAAAAAGCTACTTCAGATCGTTTAAATACTCTATACTACACAAGAACAGAAATAGATAGTTTAATCGAATCTAAGTTAAATAAATAAAAAATAAATGAGTAAAAAAGAGTTAATTAACGAAATCCACAAAGCAGCAAGGAGAAATTTTCCTCGTCGATGTACGATCACAAAGGGTATAGATGATTTATGGCAAGCTGATCTTATAGATTTTCAGAAATATTCTCTTATTAACAAAGGATTTAAATACATTTTAATAGTTATAGATGCTCTGTCAAAGTACGTCTGGGCAAAGCCTTTAAAATCAAAACAGAAAACATGTGTTACAAATGCAATGCATGAAATTTTATCTAAATCATCGCGAAAACCTAGACATTTACAAACTGATTTAGGTAAAGAGTTTTACAATGAGACATTTAAAAAGTTATTAAAAGAATAAAATATAAATCATTATTCCACCCACTCAGTCAAAAAAGCTTCTATAGTGGAAAGAGTATAAGCTTTTCAGCTTGCATGGAAGTTACTACTGGGTAGGCCAAAATTTGAGCTCTGTAGTAGACAATTATAACAATACTACCCATCGTATAACAGGATTTAAACCAGTTGATGTTAACAAAGCAAACCAAATGGTTATCAAGGGTAATATTATTAAAACACAGCTGCATAAGACCAAACGAAGACCAAAATTTCAAGTTGGTGACCATGTGCGAATTAGTAAATTTAAAAGTGATTTTTACAAAGGATATACCCCTAATTGGTCAACAGAAATATTTATTGTAGTTATGGTAAATCATACAAATCCACCGACATATCTTTTAGAAGATAAACACAAACAGAGAATTTTAGGCTCTTTCTACGAGTATGAAATGCAAAAAACTAAATTTCCTGACCTGTACCTCATTGAAAAGGTTATTAAAAGAAGAGGTAACAAACTTTTCGTAAAATGGTTGGGACTCGGTGATGCAGAAAACAGCTGGGTAGATAAAAATGAAATAGTTTTGTGATATAAATTAAGTATTATTATTCAATATAATTCAGTTTAAGAATACCGATGAAAGAAGGAAGTGGGATTATTAACAATATAATAAACAACTTACCGTTTGAGTTGCATATCCCCGGTTATCAATTTTGCGGACCCGGAACAAAACTTGAAAAACGGTTACAGAGAGGAGATCGAGGTATAAATAAATTGGATGAAGCTTGTATGTATCACGATATTGCCTATAATAATAAAACTTTTAACGCTCGACATAAAGCTGACTTAGAACTTTTAGATATGGCTAAGAAAAGATTAAAATCTAGGGATGCTAAGAAGGGCGAAAAAGTTGCATCATGGATTGTAAAAAATGCGATGAAAGCAAAACTCAAAGCTGGTGCGGGAGTACGACCTTTTATGTCGGTTATAAAGAAAATACGGTCCCAAATAAAAAAAATTAAATCTAAAGATCCTGGCAAAGCAATAAAATATGCATATGCCGCTGCAAAGAAGTTATTTATTAATAAAAAAGGGATACGCTTGCCACGCTGCATACCTCTTCCGAAAACTGGAGGCTTCTTACCTCTTATCCCAATTTTTGCTGGTTTATCAGCTCTTGGTTCACTTGCTGGAGGAGCAGCCGGTATAGCAAAAGCTGTTAACGATTATAAAGTTGCGCAGAAAAACCTTCAAGAATCTGAACGACACAACAAGGCGATGGAAGCTGTCGCTCTCGGCAAAGGACTTTCTATCAGACCCTATAAGAAAGGAACTGGTTTATATCTAAATCCTTCAAAAAACTAACTAAAAGGCTACCCAGACGTCCTCTTACTAACATTGATATATTGGAACATGCTGCTGATATTCCATACTTTAGAGGAGTATTCATGAGAGATACACTACCGTCAAAGCCTAGAAAAATAGAGTGTGCTGTAATCAATTTGGATAAATCCGATAATCCTGGAACCCATTGGGTAGCCTACGTCAAACAAAATTACTATTGTGAATATTTTGATAGTTTTGGCAATTTAAAGCCTCCTTTAGAATTGTTAAAATATTTAGGATCTATATCTGTATACTATAACTATATTCAACATCAAAAGTTTGGCACTACAAACTGTGGTCACCTATGTTTGAAATTTTTGAGAAACTATTGGAAAACCCATTTATATTAAGAATGAAATAAAATCTTATCAGTATAAAAATGTCTTTCACTGTGTCAATTACTGGCAACGGAGAGTCTTTAATAACAAACTACACACCTACTTTACAATTACATGGAGAATATGAGTGCGGTCTTTTACATTTTTCGACTTTCAATTCTATCCCTAATATAGACAAAAGAAATAATAAATTTTACTATGGCAAAGACAGAGTTATCGAAATACCTGAAGGATCGTACGAACTTCAAGATATTTGTGATTTTTTAAAGAACAACATTATGAATGCCACGCTCAAATTGACTAGCAACAATAATACATTGAAAACAAGTATTTACTGCTCAGAAGAGGTCCATTTTGACAAGAAACATTCACTTGGTAAAATTTTGGGTTTTGGAAGTGAAACCGTAAAAGCTAATATAAATACAGAGTCCCCATATCCTGTAAACATTTTATCGACAACTGTAGTACGCATCGAATGTGATGTTATCGGCGGATCATTCGTGAATGGAAAAGCAAGTCATATAATTTATGAATTTGCACCTAACGTACCACCTGGTTACAGAATAATTGAAATACCTAAAAATTTAATTTATTTTCCCGTCAACCAAAGCTCAATAAGTGCTATTAATATAAGGTTGTTAGACGCGGAAAATAAGCAAATCAATTTACGTGGTGAAGAAGTACAGCTGTATTTACATTTTAGAAAAAAATGTTAAATTTCTATAAAACTCCATTAACACCTATTATTAAGGTCAGTTCTAAGAGGTCCCCTCATACAGAAACACCACATCGGGTGAAGAAGAGACTAACCAAGAGTAATAAGGATTTTTTGAAATTACTAGGCTTGTTAAAATGAATATTTTGAATATTTCTCAACCAGCATTGTATGACAACCGCGTCGAAAGTTTCGAATATCATTCATATAAACCATACGTAACAAGTTTCAACAAGAATGATGAAATTCGAATACCGATTAATCAACAGGACTTGTACATACTGCCCGCACTCAGCAGCTTATATATCGAAGGCAGAGTCATTGTATATAAGCAAAACACTACCACTAAACAAAAAGAAAGAGCGATGAGCGTACATTTTGTAAATAACCCTGCATTATTTCTTTTTCAAGATATTCGATATGAACTGAACGGTGTAGAAGTAGATAAAGTAAAGAATGCAGGGATTACCACAACTATAAAATCCTACCTTTCGTTAAATGATAATGAATCTAAATGTGCTAAAGTTTGGGGTTGGTCGCCTACAGGTTCTAACACTGTAAACAATGGAGTTTTTTCTGCATCTATACCTTTAAATAAAATATTAGGTTTTGCAGAAGATTATGAAAAAATCATAATAAATTGTAAACATGAGTTAGTACTCTTGAGAAGCAACACAAACCTTAACGCTTTGAAATTAAACACTGATGAAATTGTGGAGGATATAATAATAAGTAAGATTGTTTGGCGAGTTCCTCATATTAAAGTATCAGATCGCGAACGAATTAATCTATTAAATCATCTAGAAAAGGATCGTCCAATCACGGTACCATTCCGTAGTTGGGATTTGTATGAATACCCATTACTACCTAAAACACGTAAACACACTTGGTCTATTAAAACTTCATCACAGATTGAGAAACCACGTTTCGTGATAATAGCTTTTCAAACTAACCGTAAACATAATGCCACTATGTCTATGGCAGAGTTCGATCATTGCAATGTACGTGATGTAAGAGTATTTTTAAATTCAACGTATTACCCTTATGAAGGATTAAATATCAATTTCGCCGACAGCAAGTTTTCATTAATATACGAACAATATGCAAAATTTCAACAGTCTTATTATGGTCGTCGACCAGAGCCGTTGATGGGTTTGAAAGAATTTAAAGATATAGCACCATTATTCGTTATTGATTGCTCCCGTCAATATGAAACCTTAAAAGGTTCAATCGATGTACGTGTTGAAATTGAAACAGATCAAGAGGTACCTGATCAGACCGCAGCTTATTGCCTTATTTTGAACGATTGCATATTTGAATATAAGCCACTGAGTAACATTGTTAAAAAACTATCATGACTAACGATACTATCATAGTGGATGTGCAAGGCTTTAAAAGCGGAAAAAATGAATTCATATTGAAAGAATTAGTTATAGGCACACAAGAGCACAATCAAATATTTCTAATAAAACCACCATACCCATTCTCTACTCTGACTCTGGAAGAAAAAAAACGTGCCAAGTGGATAGAAAGAAATAGAGGATACCGATGGAGTGAGGGGCATATTGATTACAGAGAATTTAGAAGACTTATTAAGCCCTACTGTGATAAGCGGAACATCATAGTGAAAGGTAGAGAAAAAGTTGATTGGGTGCGAGAATTATGTGGACATGAAAACGTTTTTGATATAAGTGATAAAGGTATACCTAATTTAGAAACTTTAAGTAAACTCTATTGTAAAGACATATCAACATACAATTGTTTTAACCATAAGAAATATTGTGCATTAAGAAATGTTATATGTATTAGAAAATGGATTATAAAAAATAATATATCATTGTATTAACTATTAATAAATAACTGGTCTAATATATTACATCTTTAATTTTTTTAAATTCCTTCACAGTATTAAAAGAAAAATAAAACAAAATTATATGCAAATATACAAATTCATTTATTAAATAAATAAAAATATTTCACAAAACTTAGTTAAATTAAATGTATCTCTGAAGGTGTATACGCAGCATAGAAATACTTCGGATAATACCTACTTGAGAAGTTTAATTGAACGAAATATTGATGATTTGAAGCTTTAAAAACTATAGCTATAACCACACAACTTTTTAGAAATATTATTAATAATACTCTCTGTCTGATCCATTATAGGATCAATATGCTCAGTCACCACATATTGCGCTCTTAATAATGGATCAGTACTCGTCGACTCTAGATCTAATATTTCTATTTTTATTAATCGACGAGCATTAGTGGGCGCACTTTTTATTATAAAAGATTTATGCTGTAAAAAACTTCTTTTTTTGTGCGCTCTCTTTTTTTTGACCACCTTATTATACAACGGGGAATCGCACCGTGGTTCCCCAATATTCCAATTTGGGAACTCCTCCGTAAAACCGTCGAGTATGTCCTGCGCATTTCGGTCAAAACAAGGTGGTGGTGATGGTGAGTTGCGTGGACACCGTTCTGTTAGCTCCTCATTAACATCGAGTGATGCCGTTTGAAATTTCTCTCGTTGTGTATTCTGAAATAATATTGTTTACATTACTAATAAATTAATGATAATTTGTTAAATTATTAAACAAATTAGGCAGGAACATTTTCAGGTGGGGGGCGAACCCGCAACTTGCTTGTGAGTCGAGTAATTTTTTCAAGTATTTTTCTATTAAAATAATTTATAATATAAGATAGAATTAAAAAATGTAAAAATATATAAAAATGATTATTCGTTGACAAAATTACTATACAAATTTTACGTTGTGCACAAAAATATAGATAAATATTAAATAAATAAATCAGCTTACCATATTCATAACTCTGGACAAGCGCAGCCTTCACTTGATTGACGGAAATTAGTAGATAATTTAGGTGTATCATAATTTTATGACTATTTATACTATTGATTACCTACGTAAAGCTTATACAGCAACACGTGATTCTCAACGGAACGATTTGCAATTTAGCATAATAATTAGGTGAATATCTAATGAAATGTTGCAGCGTTGACAACACGTGTAAATTCTAACACCTAGAATAATGCCAAGCTCATGCACTCATAGTATTTGTCTATCGTAAACCTATAAATTTTATTAATTTATCGTACTCTGCATGGTATTAGAAAATTGTTAAATAATACACATTGTTCAGTTAATTATTTTTATTTGTTAATATATTTTTACAATTACAATTTACAATTTTTGTGGGTTCAAAATACTATAAGAAGGGAGATATTGAAAGTCTTAATGAAAGTTTCTTATACATAAGACATAATAATAATTTTGTAGGAAAAACAATGAATATGGAAGAAACAAATACATTATATCTTAAATTAATACACAGTGAAAACATTTTTAAAGTTTAATTATTTAAAAAATAGTTTACCACAACCGCAACGCTGACAATAAAATATTATTTTTTATACTACACAAATATAGACTTTACACTATACTATCACAGTGACCCCACGATAAAGTAGAAATTTTGTTATTCAATATGATGCGTTTGTCATCATTGCTTGACAAAGCTATCTTATTCTGCTCTTGGGTAAATATTTCATGTTTAAGAGATTTAAATATGATATTTTTTTTACGTAAAAACATGTTTTCATTTAACACCTTGTAATAATCTTTAAAATATACATCTTTCAAAACTTGCTTTTGGATGCCTTTTGCTTTCTTAAATTCATCTTGCGCTGTTTTTATACAGTACAACTTTGACCTTAAACCTACAAATTCCGTAATCAATTTGCCAGCTAACTCATCTTTAAAGAGGCCTGGTATTTTTTTATTTTGGTTAGGAATACTGTATTCGTTACTTAAAGCATAATTACTAGTATCAAAATAAGGCAGAAAATGTGACTTTAAGTCTCTATAAAAATCTTTACTTTCAATTGAATAAAGGAAACTGTCGGTATCCGTATAACAAAGTTTTATCTTTTCCTTATAAAAAGGTTTCATAATTGAGTAATGAAAATCGAACATATGGCTTTTAAAAATTTCCAATACAGAAAAACCAATGTATATAGGTTTGTCCAATGTAATTGTTTCAGGTTTCATTTGAACAGCTACAAAATTATCTGTGAAAATTGTAGCACTATGAAAGTTAGGTCGTGCTATTAGTTGCGCAGCACAAACATTTTTCTTAGTTTTGTTGCTATTATCACTCCACGCATTTACTAATTTCACATTAACTCTCTTTTCCGTATCTTCTAAAGTCTTTCCAAATATACTGTTATTTAATAGTTTAAAAAAATCTTGTTCAAATACGGATTTTGCCTTTTTTCTTAATTCAGTATTCATGTCAATATAACGTTTTAAATAAGGTTTTTGTTGAAATCGAATAACTCTATGTATTTTTTTTAACAGCAAACCATGTTTTAGACATGTCTTTAAATATGCGAAATGGATGACGTAAAAAAATTTATCGTATAAATTAGGAATTAATTTCGAAGTTTTAGAACCAGGTGGTATAAATTTTTGTGCACAGAATGGAAAATCGTTATGAACATCATGTAAATTTTCGGGGTATTCTAAGTCTACTTCTAGTATGTAACCAATTTCCCCGTCAATAGGCACATTTTGGAAGTCGATCTGAGCTATTTCCATGTCATTTAGTAACTTAAAATTTGAATGGGGCAAATAAGAGCACATTGCATAGCCATAGAGATTGTTACAATCAATATAAACTAGAAAGTTATCTTTCTTAGTTGGATCAAAATTTTGTAAGTACTTGTTATTGGCTTTTGAATATCTAGTGGAACATAAGCATATACCACCACGAATACCTCTTTGAATCATTCTTAATATTTCCAAGTCGTTTATTAATTCTAATTTCACATCTGTTTTTAAAAGCATAGCATCAAAACTAAGACTGGGCGCTGTTACATAAAAGGCTGGATCCAATTTATAATTCATCTTACAGGTTTTCCGAAAACTTTCAAAGACATCCGCTAGTAAAAGTACGTCCGACTTAAGATATAAGTCGGTGTATTCTCCAAGGTCAAATAATTTAAAGGTTTGCCAAACTCTTATTGCGTGGTCATAATCTGCTTTTGATACATGGCTATTGAGTAATTTATTAAAAAAACATTCCTGAGGTGGCAGTTTTTTTCTTTATACGAATTCCAAGAAGTAATATAATCGTAGGGATACACCCCTTTACGTTTTAATAAATAAAATTGCTCTTGAGAAGGAAAAAATAGGGGCAAATGTTTGAAGTCGTTATTATTCAAGTTTCCTACTAGTTTCTCTAGACTTGTTCCTAAAAATTTAAAGGAATCAACAAAACGAACAGGCACTATATTCTTCTTATCGATTTGAAAAAATTTTGTAAATGATATGTAATTTTCTTTATTTTTTGCTATCACCTGTATTCTACCTGATAATTTTCCCAACTCACGAATAAAAAGATGACTATCATAACCAGCTAAATTATGAAAAAATATAGGAATAAACTTCGGCAAACGATATTTGAGATTGCAATAGGAATGAGCTGCACCACGATACCGTCCAGTTAGATGACAGTGATCTCTTACTTTATCATCAAATAATATTTTATTGCAAAGAAAACAATATTTACTTTTTGCAAAATTGCATCGATCTTCATTAGTTAAAGTCATTGTCACAGGCGTCTGCAAAATGTTATAAATGTTAGTTATATCAGCTAATAAATGTTCTAAAAACTTTTCTACACAGTCAGAACCACGATGGGTTACATATTTATTACGCGAACTGTCATAGGAATATACAATGTAGTAAGCAAATACAAATGGTACGTGCTTTTGCAATGATGATGTGCAATTAGTTCTAGAATCTGATTCGTCGGGCATTAACAATGATTCAAAGTCTGCGTATATCACAAATGGCATATCATGCATTCGTTCGTAATGATCGAATTGTATTATGGTTCCTTCGTTGGGTAAAATTGTTTTTACACCACTGCAAACATGAGCTTCCAGTTTGACATTATCATCGAAAAATATCATGCAGTCCTCACACAAATATACTTTCGAGTGATGTTTAGTTAATTGCTTTCGAAGTAGTTTAGATAAATCTTTAATAAGACAGTAATGTGTACGTTCTGCATTTTCAAGAAAAAGCATGTTAATGTGATATTTTTTTCGAAACTCTGTTTTGTATAACGGTCCAACAACCTTACACTTATTCTTAAGTCCATAAATATTAATACTTATGCGAGGATTATTTTTCTCGAAAATTTTTATATCCGAGAACCCTACAGGGAAAGTCATATTTTTAACGTTAAGTATGTTTTCAAAGTGAGGATACGCTGACGTCCGATGCGCGTTACTTTTTACAGGAAAAAGTGCTGCAACAACACTCCATAGAAAACAATAATTATCAGAATTTTTAATGTTGACGCATGCTCGTTTGTGTTTTATGGAGTTGGGCAAATCTATGTAACTCGAGGCTCTTAAAGGATTATATTTGTTTATGTTTACTTCTAGATACAAGCTTCGTAAATAGGCCCAACCACTATCTCTTTCTTCAAATTCATCAATTTTTTTACATAGTATATGGATAATATTTGTAAACATATCTTCAAAATTATAATTATGATGTAAAATAATATTTTCAGTTGAAAAAGATTTAATTGCAATGGAATCATTATTATGCAGATAAAATTCGGAAAATAACTCAAAACTGACTTTGAGATTAGTGTAAGCCCTTATTCGTGCAGCAAGCAAAAGTTGAACACGTGCACGCAAATGTGATAAAAATTCAACGGGAGGGAGAACATGCGCACGCTTCCCCTCGGTTTCGTCGTTTTGATTGGTATCCTCACATCGAACGCGATAGGATGCTATACGACTACGAAAAGCACTATGAATTTTTTCAATACCCTCACCATCAACGACTGAACTCTTTGTGTAAAATACTTTTCAGATGTGCAGAGAAAGCTTTGTTGTTAACGGATATATCGCAAACCGAACAAAAAGTAGTCTTAGACATTATGGATTATGTTTTCACTGTGTCCACAGCAATTTATTATTTAAGTAATATAAATCCTATAACTAACGATTGAAGCCGTTGGAAAATAAAATTTGAATAAAGTTTGTAAATTAGCTAGAACTTATCTTTTAAGAGAAAAACGAGTAAGGTTAATTGTAGATGAACCCAGGTAGCCGCGACTAAGTAAAAATAATATATACCTAAACTAGATATAATGATCAAATTTATTTGTTATTTTTTGGTCTGGCGATAAAACGTAGGTTCCTCTGTAAATTTAGTTTTAGCTTTTTTTACAAACTTTTTCAACAATTGGAACTCTGGAGAGTCTGCTTCACCCACTAAACGCACCCACACAATAGCCTTTTCACACCTGTCAAGCCCGGTGACGTTGCGCACCTCCTCGACGTTGTAGAGGCGAAGCTCAGCAATCAGGCTGCCATCGAGGTTAGCAGTCCGTCGTGTTACCCCACCGGGGACTCGACGTGATAATACGCTGTTCTGCGACGACTTCATAACGGAAGGAACCTGGAATCACAAACCGGAAATATGAACTTAATTTAAGTTACAAGTAGGTATAACTAGCTTAAAACCATACCATGCTGAAGCAATCAATATGCATTTGAAACAACTAAATCCTAGAGAACGCGAAAAAGTACACACAAAGGTATATAGGTGATTTCGCTCCAATTAAACATTTAAGACTTATTATTCAGCAAAACGATTGCACAGTGTTATTGTCCTGTTACACCGTGTTAGTGTCTCATTCAAGCACAAATTTCTAAGCAACACCATATCTATTGAAATTGTATAGATATAAAAGCAAAATAGGTAGTCTTTGAATGCAAACACAGATTAAGGATTTTCAATAAATAAGAACTTTTTAGTGTAAGTAAGTAGTATGTGCATATTGTGAGTAGATATTAATCATGCTATGAAAAAATAAGCTCCAGTCCAATATTGTTATAAACTCACTATTAGAAAATCACTGGATATAGGCCTTCTCTGTAAATTTCCACAAGAGCTTGAGTCGCCCTCATCCAATGACCCTGCACTTTTAGTTAAAAGTATGCATTTTTAACCAAGATGAAAGTACGTACTAAGGCCCACATTTTCAGATGTAAAATCTTAGAATGTTCTATTGAACTAAAATATTTCTAAGGATGATTCAAGGTAGATGATTCAAGGATAAGGATGATTCATTCTGTGCTTTTAACAAAAAGTTCATCGTACAAACACAAATATACTCAACAACTAGCATGACTTTAAATGAAAAGTCCTAGTACGGTTTTCCATTTCTAGAATTTAAGCTATTATATATATTATAGCCTTATCATAATGAAATTATTTTAATATTTTAAAATTGAATAGAACAAATTAAACAATTAAGTAAATGATCATTTCTGGACGACACATTTTTGATTAAAACAGAAATTGTTAATAGTAGTATGGAATAATAAAATAACGAACCTCTTTCAGGTATGCTTCGCCCAGTAAGTGCTTCTATAATTGCTTCTGTAAAATCTTTTTTTGGCAGTTTGTTATTTATATTAGTTAAATTATAAATTATCCAGGCGTTCACGAGAGCAGTTCCAAATAAAAATTCCGTTAAAACTTTTCTATACCATTTTAGCCCTCGTTTTAAAGTCGTGTAATAAGAAGACATTTGGTCACTGTAGTCTATACCTGTAATGTCAAAGGTATTTTTAAAAATAAATAAGATGCGAGAATACCTCTAATATAAAACAATAAAAAATAGTACCTTTTTTGTTGTTATTATATAAAAGAACACATAAAGGCTTTTTAATGTCTTCGTTAGTTTTTTTCGTTTTCTTGCCTGTATTTATTAATTCAGCATTGTGACCTTTACAGGTGGTAAGCATTAGAACTTGGCGCTTATCACACCATTTTATGATTCTTACGCCACTCTGATTCATTTTTCCTGTGATTTGACTCTTTTTTAATTTTGTGGCTATAACTCTCTTGGGCAGTCCTCTACGATTGGATCGCAGGGTTCCACAATAAAAGGTTTTTTTTGCTAAAAGTTCTTCAGCCAATCCAATAGAGGAGTAGAAATTGTCAGCAACAAAAATACGACCCTCATTTTCTAGACCTCTAATCAATCTCAAAACTGTATTTTTACCATGATGTTGCTCTGACTTGTTGCCTTCTTTTCCTGCATAAATAATTGTATTATACGTGTATCCATCAGGAGTACACAATTTGTACAACTTAACTCCGTATTTATGTGACTTATTTTTGATGTATTGGCGGAATTGAAGTCGTCCGCGCCACGGTATCATAGATTTATCAATGACTACAATTTTTCCAGGTCGTAGCACTGTTTGAAATCTGGAATTCAACATGTCGTGTATTTGGCGAATTTTATATAATTTATCTTCAGTATTATCAATTGACTCGTCACAAAAATGCCAAAATTTTAATAAAATTAAAAATCTGTCTCTGGATAATACGGAACATATATACTCGTTTCTATATTTTGACTTTTTAGACCAATTGACTTTTTAGTCGGAACTGTATTTAGACCCATTACAAGAATGACGCCAAAAAAAATTCTCATTTCTTCTTCGTTTGTGACTTTCCATGCTTTAAGGCGAGATTTTTCCTTTATGTTGTCTTTATTGTCTTCAAAGTACTTTTCTGCATACTTATTTGTGTCTCTAACTATTTTATTTATTATTTCATCAGTAAGGAACAAACTGTATATCTCCATAGGGGATTTATTACGTAAGTTAGGAATAATAGTACTATCAAGGGTACTCTCCTCGAAATCGATACCAAATTCGTCAGAGATTTCAATCCAATCGTCCTGGCTGTCAATATTTTCTAATTCAACTATTTGGTTGTCGACTATCATTTCATTTTCGTTTACTTCGTCTTCTTCTACGTCATCCGAATCTGAACTTTCATTCAAAACGTCTGTATCTTCACTTTCTTCATTAACATCGCTTGTAACTTGAATAATGTTTTCACTCTCTGTATCATTGTGTGCTTCACATTCACCGTAATCCTGTATAAATTGTTCTTCTTCCTGCTCTTGGTGATCTTTCTTCTGCTCATGATCTTCTACTTCCTTCTCTTGATGTTCCTCTTCCTGCTTTTGTTGTTCTTCTTCTTGCTTACGATGTTTCTCTTCCTCTTCTTGATGTTCCTTTTCCTTCTCTTGAAGTTCAGGTTTATTATCAGCTTCTGTATTTTCATCTTCAAATGAGTGCATAAAAATATAGTATTTATTTTTTGTCTCCTGTTTTCCCGATTTAGTATAACTTGAAGTGGCTTTTAATATTTCTTGCATAGTTTCTTTACTTAACTGTGCGGGTAATAAGTTTGAATATGAAATATTACTCAAAGATGAACACCTGCTTGTTTCGCCAAAAATATTAAATGAATCAGGAGACGATGCCTGGCTTTGGTTGTAATTATTCCCTCGAATGAATTTTTGAGTCGGTGTAAGCAAAACTGGATTACATGAAACCTCCGGATTTTTTTCTACTGTATTCTCAAGGATACTATATTTTTTACCAGTACTTGGACTAATGAACAAGTTGTTGTCTTGATTAAAATAAGTCAGTTTTCTTTTTTTTATTCTTATTTTAGATGAAAAAATTTGGTCTTCAGAATCAGCGTCGCTTTCATTTTCTGTTTTTTCAGTGGTTGGTGGGCAAATTTGAACATTTTTCAAAATGTTTACCTTTTTTACAGAAGTATTTTTGATTGAAGTAGCCGTCCGTAACACGTTTTTATATTTCAATTGTTTTAACTCTTCTGAATCAGTTGATGAATCTGAATCAGTTGATGAATCTGAATCACATAAAATTAGCTTATTTCTGCATCCTTTACGGTACGAACGATCCATAATTATTATATTTACAAACAGAAGTCTTAAAACTGCGAGCGTGTCGGCCCATGCAGCAGCGTGCTCACTTACCGACACTTGTCACAACACTAAACGACAACGCACCGCGCCCGCGCCGCCCGCACTTCACCCCAGTGCGGCTATGAGTCCTAAAATTAATGCGACAGATTCGACCTCACTCCGCAATGCAATTAATTAATTTCTATTCAGTGCGTATGAGGCCAATTCAGCCTCATGTCTTATTAAATACGCTATTGGATTAGATTTCGTAAGAGAATTGATTTTGTATATTTGTTTCAGTCATACTAATAGAAATGTTATTATAGTAGCTCTCCGCACAGAGTGAAAGAACGTGATTTTGACTGCCGCACAAGCAAGAAGACTCGCATGTGGCGCTTCGACCTCATAATGCCGTGAACGTGTTAACAGTGTGTTATTCCTATGAGTAAAGTCTTAAATGTGACAACTTAATATAATTGACAGATGTTAATAAGCTTACAATTCGATCGGTATGAGTAAACGTCTTGTCGCCCATGTTCCTTCGTGTCAGTTACTTCAGTTCCCCGGTCACGTTCTGGCGACCCTTTATAATTCCCGTACACTAATACATCAGCCGTGACGGCTTGGACAATGGCGGATTTGCTTTCTTTCTTGTTTACATTTTCTGGGATTAAGTACGACATGTTTTTTAGGGCTCTACATCTAAACGTATTTTAATCATGAAAGCCGTTTGAAAAATTATTTTGTATAAGAAAGTGTACTTAAGACACTAATGATAATCAGTTTGTTATTTATGAATGTTTTATACGTTTCTGTGACTATAATTTAACTAGGTCGATGCAGTCGCTAAGAATAAACCTTCACTAGGAACAGCTATATTGAAGTGGCGCGTAAAACAAAAAAAATCGATAATGTTTAATAAATAATAAAATGCCATAAGAACGAAAACTTTCAAAAAGCGCGCGCTTTTTGATTCAATGATAAATCCTATAAAACCAATGTTTTTTGGTCATTTTTATTTTAGCGAATTTCAAAATTGTCAATCCCTAAACCGGTTGGTTCAATTCATTACAAAAATACGAAAACCGGCGAAAAACTCATAGATTTATGGCGTCACATTAATTTCGTCATAGAAGCTGATCGATGGGAGCTTCCCTCGCTCCGCTACAAAAAATTAAAAGTTTTTTAGCTTGCCCGCTGTTATCGATTGATTTTAGTATCTACTAGATATAAAAATTAATTGTAATAAACTTTAACCCTAGAACCGTACCTATATTAGAATATCATTAACGGTACCCTGGGGTACAGATGCACCCCAAAAAACGCATTTACAAAAGGATAATAAACTTTTATTAAAAAAATCAACATACATATGTTTTCTTACATTGATTGAGTCTTTTTTATCACAATTAAGATAATTTAATGAGGCACCGTTAAACAATTTTGACATATTTTGCTTTGATGCTCATTACAAATAAAAATTTTGCACGTAGCACATTGCGTGCGCGATTTCCGGTCCTCTGACCTTGGACAAAAGGAATACCTTCCAGATTTTAAAGTTGAAGGTATTGCCACAGCTACTAGTCGTTTTTTTTCTAAAATATCTCCAATACTTATTTGCAGGGACGTTGGCAAAGTTCGGTACTGAAATCATTCTTCCAGGTGAGGTTTGATCAAACTGAAAGCGAGAGTCTTCAGGTAAGTGCGCCTATTCTTGAAATCTTGCTTATTAGTAGCAGTTGAAGAATGCAGCAATATCGTGGAATTAATCCCGAAAATATTTAGAATTCCATAGAAGACACAAAGGCTCCAACGGCGAGTTTTGCGGGATACGCTGTATGAATGGCAAATCTGATCAAATGTATCAACACCACACTTTGTTTTATTATAAAAACTTATGATTTCAGGCAAATGGACAGCCTTGTCTTTATCTGCCTCGAAGTGCATGGTGGAAAGTATGAGGACGTTTTCCTTTTTACTTTTGCTAAGCTATATGCTATATGACAGCAGAGTAAGTTCATCATGGAAACCAAAGAATTCTGCACTAAATCTCTTGATTCGTATTAGAGACTATATTCTCCAAAACTTTATCAGTAAAAAACAATTGCCAGCTATCTAATGCAGTAGTAATAAATTTTGCAGGGCCTTTGTTACCTGGAGGATGGAAGAGGATGTTTCTCTGTGGTATGCGTGACGAACGAGAATGAGATCCATATCACTTTTCAAAAACTTTTCGCTATTTTTCTGCTTTTTCTTACGATTACCATGCAAAACCTTTGAAACACTGAGGACAGTAACCGGTGCGACATTGGAGCGCAACTGCGAAGATTCTTCAAGTTCTTCATCCGATTCAGACTCTAAATCATCAGGATTATCAGATGCTGATAAGTGCTCCTCCTCCAAGCGAAAAATTTGAATTATTTCATCTGGTTCTCCTTCTGTCTCCTCGCCTAGAACAGCACCTTTCTCACCTTCCGTCTCCAATAGGATATTTTCAATTTCTTTTTCATTAAGAATAGGTCATCTCGCCATCCGGAAAGATAATAACAGCTAAGCAAAAAAAATATGCAACTAAGAAAGAAAGAAAGAAAATATCAATGTAAAACAAAAAAACAAGTTTTAGCATATATAAAATGTAAAGTATCTACATTAGGTTGTGTAATAATTTAATACTTACTTACTAACTGAAGTCGAAACGTCAGGATTAATATAAAAAAAATTATGTGCAAAAATCCGTAAAAAGTTTATTTTACTCAAAATAAAATTGGCATAATAATTGAATTTTAAAATAAAAAATCATATATGTTATCATATCACAAAGAGATTAAAAATGTTAAATACTTTTTTAAATTTCTTTATAACACAATTGTTGTCATCAATCATCTACTTGTATGTTTTGTCATTTTTATTAGTTTGGTCGACATTCCTAGCCTCACCAACATTTATTCCATTTCCCTTTCGCACATACCTTGTCTTGCATATAGAAGAGCGAGACGACCGCGCCATCTATTGGTGGCAAGTCATACCACAATGTGGCCAACATGCGAGCAAAAACAAAGAGGACTGATGACGCGTACACCGACCACTGACGGTCCCCAATATAAAATTTTACTAGTGGCCCATTCGCAAACCCCTACAATAAACTATAGTTTTATGTGACAGTGACCTTGTGTGTGTGACAATAAGGAACAGCAAAGCCCAGGGACAACCTCGGCAACCTCCAGCATCTCACACCACATGACGGTCAAGGTATCGTGCCCCTTCATCTTCCTCTCTTATTTGTTGTCGATAAAATAATTTGGGTCATATCGCAACTAATTTTAATTGCCCGCACAACCACATAATAAATTAAATATACCAGCGCGTTGTATTTTTGCCGTAAATTTTGAAATTTTAAAACAGAAGTCAGCTTGCTCATGTATACACTATGTACTTATAGTGCTCTATGTACTGGTAGTACTTCAAATGTTTTATAATTTTATATATTTTATGCATTTTTGAATTTTTTTTGAAAAAATCGACTCGGGTCACAAGTGAATTATTTCACTTGTGACGTGACTTGTGTTAAGAAGTTTGTTATTACAATAAAGTTTTTTCAACTAAATTAATAAATAAAAAAATGAAACGGTAAGAATAACGTAAGTAAGTTTTGTCCGGTGTATAATTTTTTTTAATTGTTTGTGTATTGTGTGTAAATTATTGTTAGTAAAAGGAACAAGTAAGTCATTTATTTTTATTGTTAGAACCAATTCGATTTTCCTTTCACCTCTCTAATATCATATAATAATTTCAGTAACATCATTGATTGCCAAATATCGGTCTATATCTTGTTTTAAAAGTTATATTACTCCTTCTACTCCTTCTCGTCGTTTTTTGTCAACTTCACCGTAAAATCATCATCTACTAAAAAAATGATTTTATGAAAAAGAAATTTTTCATGTTGCATAATAAATGTTAGAGATATTCAATCTTTAGAATTTACAAAATTATTAGAAGTAGTTCATAAATAAATTTGATGGATAACGGTGGGCAGAATACCCAACCACGAGTATCTGGTATAAAGAACGGAATGATATTCAGATAACTATGTATCATAGATAAATAGCGTTTTTTTTATTCACCCTCATTGGCTAACTAGCACCAGTACAGCTCTACTGTAGCTACACAGTAAGAGTAAACGGCTAAAATATATTCTTTCGCTACAAAATCTGGTTAGTTTTCATTTTTTCTGATTTTATTGTATAATCTATATATGTGTAATACAGAATCATTGTGTAATAATAATAATCATCTATTGTGTAATACAGAATCATCAATGTTCATTATAATAAGGCGAGCCGTTCGCTCCAGGTGCTTCAAACTGCTATCAGTTTTTGAGCAAATCTAGTTGCGTGTAATATTACGGCTTAGTTTTTGGTCAGAATGGCTCTGAGGCTCATAGCAATCTCACGTATGGAGTTATCGAAATGTTCTGTGTAAAAAAAAAGTTCTTGTTAACGAGCACAGTTATCGGTCTGTCAGTAAAACCGTAACATATCAAGCTCGGTACGAATGATATGTTACAGTTACGCTACGATGATAAGCTCCTATCAGTCGCCACCTTAAGCGGCTTAAGCGATTAACATACTGCACGGCACTCCGTCACTTAACTTGGGACCGTAGGTTTTATTGTATATAAGTATATCAGTTTATATAGACAACACGCTTTTACCATACAAGGACTACGAGTCATTTTTTGTGCATGGATTGCTATAAGGTAAAAGCTATATAATATATTATGCTGCACCGAGAATGTAAGACAGCTGTTTACTTCTTAACCCGCCAACGGTGACTTTTACACGTATGTCTATGAGACCGGGGTTTTAAAAAAACAGAAATATTTATCTTATTTTCATGTGATTAGTGCAATGATTCTATGTAGCTGCCTGATTAAGAATAGCCCTTCGACAATTGGTCGTATAAAAATATAAAGTTTTAGTGAAACCCGGTCGTCGATGACCGTGCGTTACCGATAATGTATTTAATAATTTGCCGTTTTATCTATATTATATTTACTCATAATTAATTTTTTCCTAATCGCTCTTGATGTCTAGGCATCTTTTAGTACTTCGTTAACTTTATTTTATTGTGAAAACATTTTCAGTAATATTTTAAATTACATGTATAAAAAATAAGCTTTTTAATGGCTTGCATGTTTTGTATCTTTGCTAGTAATAAACACTTTGTAATTCAAGATATGTTTATGTTTTATTATTTACAAAATGTATACTTTTGTGTTAAATTAGCCAAATATAATTAAAGGTTTGTTAGATTAAAATAAATGTGATTTAAAAATCCTGGTCTGTGAGACCGGGGTCACCAACAATGAAAGTTGATTTCACGTCACCACTGGCGAATTAATATATTATAGAAGATGAGAAATGATTAGTTTAAATTGCATAGTGTTTCTTTTGTTTTAAGACTTCTTTACTTACTTATTCAATTATGAATAACGTATTTTGTCGTAATAGAATCTTTTTGTACTGAATTTTATTTTGTATTTTTTCCAATAATTCTATTTGAGCATTTAGCTTGTGTTTGTGTAACTTTTAGGACATGTCTCTGTATGGTGCTTTTATCAATAGTTCGTTTGTCTACAACTTTGTCTTGGCGGAAATGAATGATAAACATACAATACCAAAATGGAGAGGCATCATTATTATATATTGCCAACAGACTGCTCACAGATTTAAAATAAAAGACAGATGTAAAATAAACATAAAACACAAGAAAAATAAAAATAATAAAGATTAACATGAATTATGTTAAATCGTAAATTAATAAGTACTCTATTCAAAGAAAACCAATTTCATAATCCGATAACTTGCCTTAAGCTTTCTTGGGAAATAACGAATAAACTACAAGTAACATCCAATCTAAGCTTTTACTCAAAGCAAATAAGAAAATAGTAGATGCAAATATTCAAAGAAGCGATTACTGAATTTAATTAATTAACTACAAAAATAGTTACACGATTTGGAAAGGACACAGGTCTGATGTATCTGACCATATTAATAAAATCTGTTCAAGATTTACTTACTTTAAATTTCGCATAAAAATGTTTGCTTACTAATTTAGGTCACGATGCTACGCATGTAGAAAAAAAAAAGAGCGTCCCATTGAAAAGTGAACTTTATGCAAATACTCTGTAGGAGCAGTTTCTATCACATGTAACGTTATAAAAACAAATGAAATAAGGTTAGAAAATATACAGAAATCTTTGAATCCTAAACCTTCCGAAATTACATTATTATTGCCTGTATTTTCTTAGAGTTATAAATAAAAACTAATAAGATTGCTAAACTATTAACAATGTTATAGATAGTTGTTCGTCTATTAACTGCTTACTTTAAAGACACGGTAATTTACGCATTAAGAACGGAAAGATGTTACTGTAATGGAACAGACCGAAGGAGGAATCGCATAAGGGAAAACGGGAAACAAAGGACACTAGGGTATTATAAAAACACTCGTAAACGGCGACGGTATCCAACTCGGAACGATATTTGCTTAGTTCTTATGTGACCACATACTTACTGACTTTATCTTGCAACCTTTTCAGAACCTTCATCTAATGGTTACTAACTTTATCCGGGTTAAGTACCAGCTAGTTAAAACTGGAGTGCTTTCCCATCTATACTAGCTGTATAGCTTTAATGAAATGTCTGCTTGTTCATAAGTTGTCAGTTAACATTTTAGTAATGATATAAAAAACCGTGTACACATAATGAGCATGTTGTTTGTACATCTTTCCTGAATCTGGAATCAAATTTGAAACTAAAATTGATAAAAAAATAAACGTATTTAGTAATCCGTTAAAAATATTTCATATCAACGAGTAAAAAAGCGAAAGCTTCAGAACTAAATAAATAAAATATGTCTTATTGGCATTACATAACCAATAAAACGCAATGGTAGCGATCCTGCCTTTCGCACCGACGGTCTTGGGTTCGAACCCCGGAAGGGGAGATGTTTGTATGATGGATACGAACATTTGTACCTGAGTCATGGGTGTTTATATATATTTCTATGAATATTACATATCTATGTATCATATATTGTATGTCTATCCGTTACCCTACATAACACAAGCCTTGCAGTGCTTACTTTGAGTTAGACTAATAGTTGTGTGTAAGAAATATATTTTATTGTATTTTTTGTGTGTAAACTTAAAAGGCCAGCTTAGCAAGAAAAAAGTTTATTTTAAACCTTTTAGGAGAAGTCCCTAAGGCCAAAATGTCTTAAGTTTACAAAACGAATTAATCTTAGTAAAGAAGAATGGTTTCTTTAAATGGGATAAATACTTAGTGCGGTCGAAAATTAATCGTATGTCAACTGTAAGTATTAAACCATAGATTGACCAACCATCATCGATTTAAAAAATATTTTTTTTGCTTCCTGCTTTGTTACTTTGATTCCCATATGCCCCCGACTAGAGGTCGACGCTAATACATCAAGGCTTATAACAATATCTAGATGGGTCGATGAAGTAAACAACGCACATAATTGGAAAGATTTTAAAATATTTTCTAAAAAAATTAATACAACAATATATAATTATCAAATAAAACGAGCTTAGTCTCAGGTTTAAAAAAAGAAACAGCTACCATAACATTGTGCCAACGGCCAATCAAAGACAATGAGCATGTAGAAACATATATAGCAATAATTAAGAAATGAATGTTATTAACAATTATATGAACAATTATCAACTTACATTCCAACACTTACTAGCAAATGATGTTATGATTTTTGCACGTACATATATCAAAGGAGGTTTCACATCTTTTGCCCTAAGAATACACCCTTTAAAGATAGCCAGATGTAATTGTGCGCAACATCCACGAATAGACGGAATGGTTCAAATTGAATTACGTGGGCACCCTGAGCGCGTAAGTGTAGTAAACCTCGACTAACACAAGATGATAAGATGTTGTATTCATTCATGGCATATTTGTCTACGAGTTTATTATACATATGTTTTATCCGTTTATATCAGAAATGGACTAACTAAATTGAAATGACTTTACTGATGCTTACATGGCCGTAAAACTGTAAGAAGCTGGGCTCACATAATTACAGTGATCTATTACCTAAGTTGGGCTAGGTAACAGGGAAATGTTGACCAACCTGCGTACGTAATAATGTAATAACTGATGAAACACCGTTATTAAAAAAAACGTATAATGCGATAGTTATGTAGGCATAAGGCCCATTGTTCTTCCATGCTTAGCGTTGTTCTTAGTAATAAGTACTTAAGATAGGACATTAGGTTAAGTATCGTGTAAACACAATTCCAAATTAAACGCCAGTTCACACACTTGTGAACCGAGTCGATTTTTTTTTGTGTGATGTGATGTGATAGGGATTTTAAAGATGGAAGTCGTGTCCTGTTTTCCTGTTTAGAAATTTTATATATTCATTTTATATTGGGCAGTGGCGTTCTTCGATTTGAAGGCACAACGACGACATATACGACAAAAATTTGGTGCAACGATAGTGATCCTACTTCTTGCGCTCATCGATGAGTTCAAGTATATGGGTATTTATATATTTCGTATTACGTCATATTCATCACACAAACATCTACATGTTAGGTCCTATTTGTACCTGAGCCATGGATATTTATATATATTTCTGTTAATGTTAAATACATATGTTTCATGTTTATACCTTTTCCTTACCCTAGTATTTACCACACCTTACAGAGCTTACTTTGGGCTTATTGGTGTGAATGTATAGAATATTATTATTATATACTAATACGATATTTTTATCACCGTTCGTATACTATTTACAAAACAGACAGTATAAAAAGCTCATTATTTCAATCATTATGTTTATTAGGTACTATGCGCAGAAAAAACACAATTTTTTTTGTAAAAATTGTTTTTCTTGATAAAAATCTTTATTTATAATAATTCTCTACTAGTATTGGTATTTGGTGTGTCTTATCTTTAAAGATAATTTAAATACAATAAACTCAATAACAAACTGGGTACATGATCTAACTTTCCAACTAACTTGAGACATTAAACGTACAATAATATTAAGCTCAAAAGCTAACTCGAGTTCGCTTTACATTTGTACTGTTATAAAAGCTTCTGCTTTTAAATTTAGGAATACTTTGCAAAGTTTTCACGAAAAACATTTTACGATTTAATGTTTTTTATTAGAATAGCATAAATTGTAAATGTACCTTACCAATATATAATTAAGTTGATGGTGATTAAAATGTGTTAATTTTTATCGCAAGTGAAAGTAATGCTCTGATAGAACACAACAAGCATGATGGTGTTGCCGTTTTTACAATTATTTTACTTTAAATAAACAAATTTAAATTCTTAAGAATTCAAGCACTGGAAATAAATAGAAAATTGCATTATAAACAGTTCATATTTTAAACATTAATATTAAATATATATTTCTCATTTTATTGTTCTATTTATACAGACGACGATTTTAGAAGACCGTTTTGTGCAACGGTAGCGATCCTGCCTTTCGCACCGTTGGTCCTGGGTTCGAATCCCGGAAGAGGCAGATGTTTTTATGATGAATTCGAACATTTGTACCTGAGTCATGGATGCGTATATATATTTCTATGAGTATTACATATCTATGTATCATATATGTATGTCTATACGTTACCCTAGTATCCATAACACAAGCCTTACAGAGCTTACTTTGGGCTAGGCTAATTGATGTGAATGTTAGAAATATTTATTTATTTATTTATATTTTATTACACTATAATTATAAGCGGTATTTGGAGATATCAAACTTTGCATTTCTCTATAATTTATTTATACCATATTAGGGTGCTTAAAAGGCTTTTCTATATTTAATGAATTGTTGGGGAAATTGTTGTTAATATTTTAGACGACATAAGTGTAATTAGATAGTATAAGTAATTCAATGTAAGAAACTTTTAATGACGTCGCAACTTCTGAATGGTGTTCATGAAATAAAGTTAGATTGCCACAAATAGTTGATGGGAAAAAAACTTTTATTTTTAATACAAAAAACAGTGTTAAATATGATACATACTATTCTTAGCACGAAGTATGAGTACCCAAATGTGATTATTGATTGATTTATATATGCGAAATTACATTTTGTACGTGTTTTCATTATACCAAAATGGTAGTACGATCTTCAATAGCCTCATATCTATCATGTCCTTGATATGGAAAAAAGCATGAATATAAAATGTCGAATCATGGCCGGTCTGTGCGTGAATATGTGAGCCTTCTGGGTCATCAGAGCATTTAGATAAGGCGGATAAAGTTATAGACACAATATTAAATCACAGATGTTGGTTTTAATTTTTTAAATTTGTCTTGTGACAATGATTATTACTTAGTCGCTGACTTATTGAACAGTGGTCGCCTTACAATAACTTGTATCCGTCGAGTGGTCCTTTTAGGTTTCTTGCATGATTTTTTTATTATATTAATCGTTAAATAAAGTCATTTTTAATAGAAAAATACTTCAAAAAATTTTTTTGTATAATTAATTTTTGTTCAAAAACATATTTTCTTGGGTCAGTGTATTAATCGTAATTTAAACAGCCGCCATTTTCACACGCTTTGAATGACGTCACATGACACGAGTCGCCATTTTACTATGAATTAATCTACATACATTGTAATGATATATATTGCCAGCAAACGCATGGCTTCATGTCATGTGACGTCACAACCAATAGGAAGGCGCTCAGTTGGTTTTGAAATTTACTTTCGTTTATGCATAATTTTTAACTGAAAAAAAAACTGGTTGGTTGCCTACCTGCCTACCTATCTACATACGGGCGAAAGTTTTACGTGACAACGACTTTGAGTGGTAAAATAATTTTAATGTGAATATTCATTCGTATAGTAGGAAGAAGGATGAAATAATAGTAACAATTTAAAACATTTATTTATAGGCACGCGTCCCTTCCACTTTTTATGTCTGTCTCTCTCGCTCTTAGGCGGGCTAACCATGCCCGAGTGGAAGGGACGCGTGCCTCTCACTCGCTCTCATTGTAAGCGCATAACGTGAGCGGAGCGTAACGCAGTTTCTTGAAGTGTCACCCGGCAAACCAATTTATAAGACGTTGTCACGTCAAAATATTTCGTAAAAATTAATAGAAATTATCGATTTTAACGAATGCCGTCAGTTTATTACATATTAGAAGAATATTTAAAAAAATATCAGATTTTTTTAAAATTACATGCAAGAGACCTATTCTCAACAATGGATTCAAATCAAGAGTAGAATATATAGACTGTATATGCCAGTACGATGCAATCTTCTCTATGAAAAGCAAGTAGTGCTTTGGTGGAAACCAATTAGCAATACGAATCTATATGACACAATATTCTAGAACTGAAATTATTTTAACATCATTGATTAACATATGTTATCTTCAGTATATTTGATTAAATTTTGAAATCTTGCATCATCATTAAAATAATTATATCAATTCTGATTGGGTGAGAATTGTTTACATTGTAATAATATAACACAACATTTTCTTAATTATAAGTGGTGGATTACCTAACATTACAAGTCAATTATTAATATTAACTTCTAATTTAACTATGACCAACATAATAACAAACGAACTCTACGTAAATGTCGAGCATTAGACATGTGCCAGTATAACATAACACCATTATGATATTTAATTGGTTCTAAAGTGTGACAAGACATTACTACCATTACTAACCATAAATTAATTTACGAACATATATTAAATATAGGTCCACTTAAAGTTGTTATACAGTAGCGCCATACATACCTATAACAAATAAAATAATAATATACAGGGCCATTTTATAAACACCATCCAAATTTATATATTATATTCTTTGAAGAAAATAACGAAACAAGATTTTTTTCTTTTAATATCACTCAGTACTAAAATATTAAGTTAAGCCTACACAAAGTTATCCGAGGAAAACTACCGATTGCTGTCACAGTCACGCTACGCACGGTGTTGTAGCAGATGATTACACGACCCCCGCCCCGCCCTCCCGTATTTCATTGATACATTGCAATGATTTTCATAAGTTGCAAATTTAAACGAAAAAAAATAGGAACGTCAAATTGAAGAAGAGATAAGTTGATTTGTTCTTTGATTATAACAATATTAATCGATATCACTTTTAATAAATAAAAAATGAACATAAAAGTAAACCACACCTTAGGCACTTACGTCGCATTTTTTAAAATTTAATCAACTTATGTAGAATAATTGGTTGGAGTAAAGCAAAGGGTGTTTATTAACCACAGAATCTAAAAAAACACAGGGATCGCAAAGGCAATTCGAAAATCGCAAAAACAAATGCAGTGCCAAAACCTTAGTACCTACCTACCTAAGTTATTTTTGTCTATTTTACACGATAGGATAAAGAAATGTATATTTAATAGTTCTATATTTTTGTGAAAAATTTCACAAGTCTTAGCCGCCCTGCACACATTTTGCTTTACTCCAACAAAATAATTAATTAAAAATCCAAACAAAATACACTTACATGAAGTTTGAAAACAATCACTACCTTAAAGTGTAGGTAATTTCTCTCTAAACCTGGGATGCACAGACTTATTAAGACTAGGGGCCACTCGGGCAAATCATGAACTGATGACGGGCCAAGAAGTATAGGTAATTAAAGACAATAAAGAATTGATAATAATGTATTAAAATTGTAAAATAATTTATTAATTTGAAGCGTGGCACTGCATAGTGCTTACAATCTTTTTAATATTTGGCTCAAATTTACTTGTGGCAACGCGTAAAACTGCTTCCAAACTTTCATTTGCGAGGCGGTTTCGATTTTTTGTTTTATTATTATATAGTATTGAAAAGGTTTGTTCACATATATAGGTAGAACCAAATAAGCTGGCACATTTCAGAGCGTTTATGCGCAACTCTTTGTACGTATTTTTATCAATGCAGCGGTAAAAGTTCAGCAAGTCTCCTTCGTTGAATTTGTTGCGTAAATCTTGGTCGTTTTGAATGTCGATAATTTCTAACTGCATTGACTCTGGCGCATTTTCAACTGAAATCGTGAAAGGATTGCTGAATATGTCCAACAGAGGTTTCACTTTTTTAAACTCCGAAAATCTGTCTTGAAAAGCTTGAATCAGAATATCTAGTTTTTCTACATAACTGAAATTAATCGCAGTTTTGTTGAATTTTTCAGCCATTTTCTTATAATTCGGAAAATGATTGTAATTTCCAGAGTTCAATTGCGATCTGAAAAGTGTCAGCTTACATTGAAAGGATGATACATGAGCGTAGAGCTGGGATATTAGTTGATTTTTGCCTTGAAGCCGTGTGTTCAAGACATTCAAATGATTTGTAATGTCAACTAAAAAGGCCAAATCACACAACCAATCAGGATTTTTAAGTTCCGGGACATCCCTTTGCTTTTCCGCCAGAAATATTCCAATTTCTTCTATTAAATTTAGAAATCGTTCCAGGGTCAATCCACGACTTAGCCACCTTACTTCTGTATAATACAGTAAATCTCCATATTCGCTTTCGATATCATCAAGGAATTGTTTGAATTGCCTGTGATTGAGTCCTCGCGATCTTATGAAATTTACAGTCGAAACTACCACTTTCATGACATTTTGAAATTCAATTTTTTTAGAACAGAGGGCTTCTTGGTGTATAATGCAGTGAAACTGCATGAGATCTTTAGCGTTTATGTTTTTTTCTTGCAGATGCTTTTTCAACAAAGTAACTAGCCCGGAATTGACACCAATCATCGAAGGAGCACCGTCAGTGGCAACTCCCGATAATTTTGATAAGTCCAAATCAGTTTTTGAACACTCATCCAAAAGTACATTGAGTATATCAACTCCTTTGGTTTGACCTTTTAATGAACACATTCCTAATAACTCTTCTAAGACTTCAAAATCTTGACTAACACCTCGTATGAATATGAGAAGTTGAGCTGTGGAAGTAATATCAGTGGATTCGTCGAGTGCTAATGAAAAAAATTCAATGATCTTAGTTTTTTCAGTTAATTGTTCCGCAATATCACCTGACAAAGACATAATTCGTCTTTGGATAGTCATGCGATTCAGTTGAATTTTCTCAAATTTTTTTGCTGCTTCTGGACACATTTTCTTAGCGGCAATTTCTATGCATTCTTTTACAAAATCCCCATCATTGAAGGGGCGACTTCGCTTTGCTATCATTCTAGAAATTTCATAACTAACTTCTGTAGCTGCTTCTGAATCTTGAATGGGTTTTGTAAACATAGCTTGCTGACTTATAAGCTCCCGTTTTAAAGACAACATTTTTTGCTTTCTTAATTCGCCTGTAAACCTGGTAAAAGTAGGATGCTGCGTTTCATAGTGCCTTTTTACATTATATTCCTTTGCAATCGCAACAGAATTCTTGCAAATTAAACAAACGACTTTGTTATGCGACCATACAAAAAAGTATTTCTCAGTCCAAATTTCTTGAAACTGCCGATTTTCATCTTTAACCTTACGTTTTTTACTAGGCCCTGGCTTGTCCATGTTGCGTTCTAATCCTGGCTAGGATTAACACAGCACCTAAAAACAATTACAGTACCTACTTAAATTACCCATCCTTATTTATATTACCAAAAAACAAAACGAGCGAATAAAACAAAACAACAATTTAATGCTTGTAAGTTGCTGTTCTGTTCTATATTAATAACAGAGTTTTACTTACGATTTCACAACACAATTACATATACACAGCACTTCACGGGTTAACACTGCAAGTGCAACAGGAAACCTACGTTGAATGTGAATCAAAATATAAGACACCGACTCGGCTAGTCGCTCAATTTAAAACCAAATTGTCGGTCGCTGCGGTTAGCGTGGCTTTTATACCGCGCGTATAAAGTCGAAAACTGTCTGGAGAAATCTCGAAATCGAATCTGGAAGCTTCGTGTATCTACGCGAGCAATCGGGAATTCGGGACTATTGCTATCTCGCTTGCCCGTCGTCGCGCCGCCCGCCGCCGCCCGGCTTCCTCAAGAAAACGAATTTAGCCGAGATCGGCGCGAACATTACCGACCGCTGTTACCGAGTGACGCACACACAGCGGCGCGCGATATTCAAATTACTTTTCGAACATATTTTTTTTGGTTTAATTCTGGAATAGAATTCAGTATTTTCGAATGTACAAGAGTATTATTTTTGCTGTCGGCGGGCCACCTGTATTCGACTGGCGGGCCGCACGCGGCCCGCGGGCCGCGGTCTGTGCATCCCTGCTCTAAACAGTCTTGCACGTTTATGAACATTGTCTTTTATTGTATTACTTGTTTTTTCACTTTGTCACTTCGTTAAATGCACGGATTATATTTATATTTAAGTTCTCGAGGCTTTGGGCCTTCTTCACATAAACCCGTCGTTAAATTTCGCCCTCGATTTCAATTGCAAGTGTGAACACATTTCGTTAGGTAGATAATTATGCGACGTAAATGCGTGAACGCAACATTGTACATCGCGGAAATTCCTCGGCTGACTGATTTCATTGCGCTGATGTCGTTACAACTTGCGCGCGCAGCTCGGTGGGGCGCTTCGGGCGGTCGGTCGTTCAACTGTAAGTACCTATTTTGCCAGTAACCAGCTGTTGTAATAATTCGCTCGGACAAAATTTTTTTTTGCGGAAATTTTACCTCCCGATTTTTTTTCATAAATGAAGTGTTTGAATGATATCTTATGCCTAGAAAAAAATTGGATGGTGTTTATATAATAACCCTGTATATCACATTCACAACAATCAACCAACACAAAATAAGCACTGAAAGGCTTATATTATTGATAATAAAGTAACGGATAATCATACATATAATATATTATTAATCAATTTTTAAAGAAATTTAATAATTCCCATTGCGCAGTTCCAGATGCACGTATTAATTACACAAACATCTGCCTGTTCCGGTACTCGAACCAGGGACCGTTTGTATTTGAAGGCGACATTATTTCCGCTCAATCAAATTGGTAGTAATGTGAAGAATTGGAGGTTTTAGTTTTAGTTAAGGGTCTTTTTATACCTTGCTTTTATGTACAAGGCATAAGAAGACCCTTAATTAAGCAGCCTTGATTTTATAAACGATTAACTCCTTTAAAAATCAGTTCGTATTTTGTTTGTGTGTCAAAATTTTTTTATTCTTAATAACCTTTAATATAGTTGATATGATATCATATTCGTACATATAATATTCATGCTCTACAATTAATATTGTTTAAAAATGTGTCTGAGTGACCGAGTTTTGAAAAATATGTAGGTATAAATAAAAATAGCGTTATAATTTGCTAAGAGCAGCGTGATAAAACCCAGTATTGTTTTGTTCGCAGCCTGGGACTTATATCTCGATACTCACATTAACAAATTTATAAGGTCAGTATGAACATGCACAATTACACAGTTTCTAAGTATATCTTTTTTTAAATTAAATATTATTCGAAAAAAGCTTTTATCACGATATTTAAATACGTGTATAGGCAAAAATGTACGATAATTGTAAAGTAAAATATTTAATTAATCTATGAAAATAATATTTCTTATATTCACACACCTATATTAAAATAATTTGTTTTAGTTGCGGAATAATGTGTTCTAAAATATTAAAGCAAAAGAGGCAAAACCGGACCATATGAGAGGTATAGAATTTCAACCCTTGTTACTCACAAGGTGATAAATTATTTTAATAGAAAAATACTAGATAAAATCGACTCGGCTCACAAGTGAATCGAACCCGCCACTTTTGGAAGTATGGTCCAATGCTCTCCCAATTGAGCTACCGAGTCTTGTGAATACCCGTCGAAATTTTTTAGTACCTTTTCGGTTTTACGCTATTGGCCAGCGTTGTCTCATCAATAAGAGGAACAGCCTCTCGTATTCTAGAAAAACATTTTTACAAATGTTTGGACAATCGATTGAGATGAAAATGCCATTTAATTTTTCACTTCTTATATATATTTTGCTAAAAAATTCCTTTATGTAGTATTTTTCTATTAAAATAAAACACGGATCAAATATAGTTCACTAGAAATGAAACCTAGCTAGGTTAGTTCACTCAAACACAAAAAATATAAAGCTAAGCCAGTTAGGTAACTACATACAGTCGATCAAAACGAACACACAAACACGCATGGCTCAACGAGTCTGTGTTCCTGACACATACATACAATTTAGAGGTCTTCAAGTCAGGAGTTGATAATTGTCTTCTATTCAAGCGCGTTACATCCTAGATTGCATCGTCGCCTACCATGAGGCGAGATAGCGGTAAGCGCTAACCTATTCACGGTAAAAAAACCAAACGTCACAGTGCTAAATTTTAGTTTCAAGAAACCTACTGTATGAATTTTTATGGAATAAAGAATTTATTAGTCGCGGGTGCCGTGTCGAAACAAGTGGTAACGATTCTTTATCTTTGTTGCTATTCGTTGGATATTTTACGCTATAATATGTAACAATTAAGCGTTTCGAATATGTTGTAGCAGATGAAAGTATTTTCGGTGACCGATTTGTAATAACGAAGAATACAGGTTTCCTATTATGTTGATGTCTCTACTTAATTTTTCTTATAAACTAGTTATTTTATTCAGTTACTTTGTGTTTATAGAACCTGGATAAATGTTTTAATAAAAAGTTATTTGATTTTTTATAAAAAAAAGCAGTGCCACCTTCTTTATTTTATTTTTTTCAAATGAATATACATTGATTAAAATTATAGCAACAAAAAACCGCTACGGTTTAACCCTGTGCTATCTTAAGTCTACTACATTAATCACTAAACGATTACAACACTGTTATTAACTTTTTAATTGATAAGAAATAGCTTGATACCATTAACAAACAAGTCAATTCAACTCACACATGCATCACTATGGTTTAATTTGAACAATTTAATTTTACCAGTTTTGGAAATTGTCGAGGCTATTCAAATAATGCTACTTTAATTTTATTTTAATGTTGGTTTCCGATATATTTTTACATAGATCCGAGGGTAGGTTGTTTTTAAGGCGACTGACAACATAACCAGTATTCCGCTTGCCGTAAGTATTAAATAGCGCTCTGAATATGTAGACGACCCGCAGAGATCGCCCAGATCTGTGACAGGTGTTCGACAACAGTTTTTAAGGACTTGTTAAAGAACTGTTCTTTAAGCAGTAAAAAAATCACTTAAGCGTGTACTGGTAGAATTTTACAGACAGTTTTTATTGTCAAAATAATGATTTTTAATTTTGGGTGAGAGTAATGATTTTAACCTGTCCATTAGAGGTTAAAATCATTTCATAGATATTTATCTCAACGAATAGGCCTAGTTCCGGTATTGCTTTAGCTATTTAGTCACTATGGTATTATCTAGTGATTTCCCGATATATTCAATTGCAAGCTTAGACATTTCACTTGTTGGATACTGGGATCGGTACAGGGCTGACCTGGCTAGTGGTAGAGAAAGATGGCATGATGACTCAACTTAATATAAACTTGTTTTTCTCTTTAACACGGGTTTACAAGACAGGTGCGCGGCGACGACTGATCGTCGTGCTAGTTAATTTATATAAAGAAATATGAGACTTGTGGGAAGGGAACACATATCGTGTCCCTACACACTGATATAAAAAAATTATTAAACACGTGCACTATTGTGCGTGTCTATCCTTAGAACATACAAATATCAATGACAACTATGATCAATCCGTCCTATATGTCACATTCCGTTTATAAGTTTTGGCACAGTTGACACGAAATCTCCCAGCTGTCCCTAATCATTATAGAACCTAAATACATGTTGTAATAAAAATTTTCTTTAAATACTTACAAAAAAATATCAATGCCCCTCTAACGCTCTAGTGAAATGTATTAATCTCAACAAATAGGTCTACTTTCAGTACAGATTTAACTTTATATTTAATGTGACATAAGTCATGTGGGTTTAGAGATCGCGGTTACAAAATTAAAACAAAATTTTCATTGCAGATAAAAAGGTTTAACACAATTCTGGCAGTGTAGATAAAAATGTATTATTCGTTTTATCTAATTAAAAGACACCTATTACCACATTTGCCGTATGCTGTAAGCCGCTACTTACTCACCTAATTTATGTGAATACTTTATATTATTATGAAACAAAAGGAAAATGTACTTTCTCATTCAACTCACGTACCCTTATGGACTCGTGTCCGAGACAGCCCCCACAAATGAAAAATTGTTATTCAAGTTTGAAATGACCAAGGCCTGCCTCGAATTTATGATGTATATTATACAAAGGGCAATTTTAAATGTGTTGAAAGATTTTGGACTAACTCTTGTTGTTACCTTAGAGAATGCTCTGAATCCGAATAAATTTATTCAGAATCACGGATCAGAGTACTTCTGACTGGAATGTTAATTTAAAGTTGTGAACTTTGCGCTTTGTATTTCTTGCTTTTCGCGATCGTTATGGACAACTGGGAATTGCTGATTTTCAATACATTTATAGATTTGATTTGACAAAGAGCAAGTTTTTATTCTTCTGCATCTTCCGTGTTTTAGAATCTTTGCCGAAGTCTAAAAAATATGAAAGAAAAAATATGAAATAACCTTTGACTCGTAACTATGTATATTCATTTGGAATAATTGAATACTTCAAAGGTTAGATGAAGCAATTATGATAGTACTTTCGGTGAGCGATTGCCGTTAAGCAGATTCAACAAAAGCCAGTCATCTCGGCACCTTACAATCATTTTTCATATCGTTACTCCACATGAACAAAGTATAAATCTCGAATACAGCGTTTCTGGAAAGCCATTTTAAAGTTTCTTATAGGATTATTAGGATATCATCACCTTTATATGTTTACAGTCCACACATTTTAATTGTTATTCAGTTTCGTAGTTTTGGGAACATTATGAAATTAAACAATGTGAAATTTAAAAGTAAAAAGTCTAAAGATTTGAGTTGATACCCTGTTAATCCAAACCAACGCTATGTTTTATTAATAGGAAAAGTATATGCCCTATAATGGATTCATTATAGACTGATGACAATAAAAACATAAAAAATCGAGTAAGATGTCCTGCCTACAATTATAATAATATTAATCGTAGTACCTACAGTCAACAGGACAGCAAATTATACAAACTTCTCAACAATAGACAGGACAGCTACGTTATCAAAATTTTAAAGTTTCTACATTTGATTTTGAAGTTAAAGTTCAACTAATAAGGTAATAAGGAATGAGAAAATTTTACTGTTTGTGGTAGTCTGACGTACTGTTATCCATACCTTGTTTAGCGTCAGGAGAAAGTGGAAATCGCACTTTCTAGCGACATAAATGCTTATATGGAAATGAAGGAGCAATTGCTCTCACTTTTCTAAGATATGAAATCATGATAGGTAATTTATCGTGTTTATACTATACTTCTAATCTTAAGGTTGATAAGTTCTAAAAGATTACTTGGGCGGCATCTTTTCTTTTTTATATTTTCTGAATTACATAGAAGAAATGACATGAAATTTATTCAAACAACAAATTTTGGAAACATGCGATTCTTCCTTTTTAATTTAGAACAGAATCTATGCCGAAAAACCAAGTGGCTAATATATTGCTTTTATAATGATAGACTTTTTAGCAGAAGTAGGAGGCGTCAAATTGGCTGTTTTGATTTTCTTAAAAAACATATTATTGCGGATATAAGTGTATAATAATCGTGTCTTATTTACGATAACGTTTTTGTAAACATGCAAGACTAATGATAAGTGCAACAAAAGTGACTTTTTATGATTTCTCAAGAAGTCCGTGGAAGTTTCAGTAAATTCCCAAACCTTCAATAAAGCCTAGGGAAAGGAGTTATTTAATTATTCATTCATAATCCATTGATCATTTATCACCCATAAATCATCTCCCATGATCATCTAAATAAGGAAAGTAATTACTGAAGACAAGGATGTATTGGTTTTGCCTTCCCTTATGGGAAAACCTTACAAAATTGATTATGGTATTTCTTCTTTTTATTATCCTAAAAAAACCTTAAGCAAGTAGAGGATCTTCATATAACTTTCATCGCTTGCTTAAGCAGACAGAGTCATAGGTCAGATTAATGACTTCTGCACACATTACACATTTCCACCGGCCGTCCTTAGTCATCTTGTGATCACGGCTCCTGTAAAGGAGTCGAAACACCTGGATTAAATAGAAATCATTCTCAAAAAACCCTTAATAAGTTGTGTAGATGAAAAGATTTTTTTGTTATTGAAATATTATTTTTTACCTCTAGCATCTTTTTATGACAATAGTTGACTCTCTGACCAGCATTGCAGAAGTATTTACGTAATTAGTTGTACGTATACTACTACTAGCTGCCCGTCCCGGTTTCGAGCGGGTGGACAAAATTCTTTAATTTTTTTCCATTATTAATTTCCGTTAGCGCCCTCTAGCGTCCGGTAGACGAACTACTTGTGGTTAACGCGTTGCTATGGTAACGTTATTGATACAATGGAAAAAGAGCTGTAAAAAGAGCGGACAGACAAACACACAAATCACTGTGATCTTAGATTATAGATTATATGTTAACACACTACTATCTTTGGAAACATTTTAGACATAAACGTAACAAAATCATATAAAATATTGTTGTTCTGACTCAAAGTTAACTGGAACGACATGAAACAACTATCGTTCAGATACAAAACATAGCCAGACTTACTTAGAAGTTTTTCATACAGTTAAATTAACTTTTTCTTCAATCGAAGTTACTACGAATTCATTTTAAAATGCCAAACGTTATTATTAGGCCTGTAATGAAACAAGCCATTACAATGTTTAATATCCGTTTCCACAACATCAGTCTATGTCGCCTTACGTTGATATTTGCAGGGTGATTGATGCCAGCAGCCGCTTCATCTGTCACTAGACACCCTTGATATTTCATTAGAAAAATCTAGAGCGTCAAAACGCGTGTCACGTGACTGCCTTGCGACCTTGATTCGAAACAACTAGTGGAATAAGATATCTGTGACGTAGGTACAACAGTTAAGTAAAAGAAAAAAAAAACAACTTTTACTTACTATATTTTTTTTACTTACCTACTACAGAATTCATTGTTACATGTTTTTGTATTTTATTGATCGATATCTAGACAAGGATAGTAAAACGAATAAAGGAAAACAAGTAAATTGTCTAACAGGAGTTATGCGCATAATATTCTGATTAGGAAATCATCGGAAATTTCATTATCATAAGCAATTAAACAATAAAAAAAAGATGGTAGAAAAGTCAATAAGGCACTATTAAATTTAATATTGACCTTGAAAATATATTACATAATTGAATTTGACCAATTGAAGTGAGTTGAACATAAAGGAGTATTATTTTACTCTCTCAGTTTTACTCCCTCACTGAAATTTTTTTTTCTCTGAAACAATCCACTACAGCGCACAACGCGCGAAATGTCCCTAAATAACTCATTTGTTTCAAAAACCTTTCGACTCAACTGTTATTTGTATAGCACTATGAATAAAGTATGATAACCGTAAATTTTTTGCCACATATTTTGTTTTCACACGAAAACAAAACACAAGATATTATCCCGTCCTTACATCTCAAAATTACAGAATAAAATCCAGGATCCTTTGTGAAGCTGTCAAAGGCGCATCAAATTGAATCAATATACTGGGTAAAAAGACGTCGCAAAATATGGCTGCGAAACGCTCCATGTTGTTGGTAGTTTTTCGAGTTTCCTTTGGGATTAGGTTTCATTTATTACGCTGGATACGTCTCACGTCTGCCATATGACGCAGAACAGACTCAGCTGAATTGAAAAGTCTGAAATTGTATTGTGGTTTTATTTTGAACACGATGTTTAAAAATGTTTTGAAGAATCATGCTTTTCTGTTAAAATTTAAAAAAATTAAATAGTAACAATGTGTTGTTGATAAATTGCTTATAACTAATATTAAGGTCCAGTATATTTATAATATTTTGAAGTTGAGTAATTTAAGATTTTAAGTGAAATACGTTTCAATATTTCAATCTGTTTTAAAGAGTTCCATACCTCAAGTATCCAACCAAACTGAGCTACATACGTACTTGTGTGTATGTCCGTCGTTTGTGAAACAAATTTTACGGCCAAACAGTTAGAGCTACAGTCTTCAAAATTTGGCAATATAAGCATCTTATCAACCCAAAGATATACAAAAAGTCAAAAAATTGTTTTAATATTTTGAAGGGGTGCTTCCATATCAAGAAACTTTTGGTGTATCGTTGTTTAGATCTCGATTAGTAAATATTGTTTGTTTATAAAATTTGAAAAACAATGGAAGCCACCAAATTTTTAAGAAAATATTTTTCCAAGTACTTTTTTACTTTACATGTCTTTAAGAATGTCTATATGAACTTGATATTTGATGATAATGTTAATTATTATGTAAATTTTACTAAAAAATACCATTATTAGTTGCCAATACCATTACCGGTATTAATAAATTATTTTATTCTTTAAAATACTAATGTGGTACAGAACCTTAAATATGCGAAATCTGACATGCACTTAGCCCGCATTTTTTCATACATTTCAGTTCCTGCATTTTTCCACTCAAACTTTCATGCTTCATACGATTCTCTCTTGCATCATCTTTAAGGTTATAACGTTCACCTCCCCACCACTAATTTTCATTTTTATATTTATATTTTATTTTTATGCTTAACCTCCGCAGGTTAAGCAACTTTTGAAGGGCCAGTCATCGAATGGGCAGTAAATATTCCTTATCTTATTACTACGTAGTTCGGATGGCCCGTCAAGCAGTTGGTATTAAATGGATTTGCCCTATTAGCCTGCTAGTCTACCAACGGTGTTTCCAAACATAGGGAAGGACTATGCCTCAACAATGGCGATATTGATGAGCTGATGATGATGAATCCATATGCCACAACTATCCTTTACTCAATCGATATTAAATTGTAAGCGTCAGACTTTCTAGCATAAAATTGCTTGGAGAATATTAAATTTTTTGTATAGGTCATGCTTTTAATGATATCATTCCGTTAACAGCATGGTTTATTTATCTAAAGACCTTAGAATTAAAAAGTTCGTTTTGTTCGTTCTTTCGACATTGACTTACCCGTGAATCCAAACCCTTGAATTTAGATGAGCAACGCTTGACGATGCTGGTTACTCTACAGCGAGTCTTCTCTGGTGCCCATAATGAAGCTATATTATAATAATAATAAAATTTATTTCGTTAATTTTTTACAATCTTTGATCAGTGATTGAAGTCACCTAGTAAGCAAAAAATGCCTGTAGCAGGTGACTTCAGTCTTCCATATCTATACATTAGGTGCTTTATTATTATTATCTAAGTTAAATGAAAAAAAAAAACAAACAATACTAACTTAAAAGAGAAAAATAGGTTCGATACAATTAGTCCAATGTTTACCTATCTTAAAAGTATTAATAAACGTCTATTTATCTGAAGACCTGAGAATTCAAAAGTTCGTTTTATTCGTTCGTTCGACATTGACCTACCCGTGAAAAAAAAGGGAAAGCTTTACGATGCTGATCACTCTACAGCGATCTCTGGTGACCGTAATGAAGCTGAAAGGCACAAGCAAATAGCGTGTACCATACTGTAAAGTTCCAGCATTTGAATTTTGTTTTCTTTAAAGACATGATCTATGATATATGATCATGTTTGTTAAATAGAATGAAGGACCTGACGTTACAGACTAATTGAGAAGGAGCCTTCTGTGGTAGGCCCTAGTTCGTGTTTAAATTCGAATACTGCAAACACTGATAATTCAGCAATTGCTAGCGCTTAGTCGGCAATTATCGTAGCTCAAGCTGTTACAGACTAATGCTGAGTATACACTAATAACGTTAAAGATTTGATGAATTTAGTTATATACCGCACAAATTATGATATACACTATACCTTAGTGAAACCATACCTATCTTACCTTATTGAGGTCTGGGGAAATGCAGCCAAAACTAATTTATCTGATATTCAATTCTTACAAAATAAAATTATCAAATTGCTTTTTAATTATCACTATACTACACCTACAAATGTAATATACAACTAGGCGATGCACTCGCTAAGCATAAAGCTACGCTGGCACCATATATTGGAGCGGAGCGTAATACCTAAAAAAAGGAAAAAAAATTGCTTCGATGCGAATTTTTGCGAATTACAAAATTCGTGCTCCGTCACAATCTGGTCCTAAACCTGTTTTCACACAAAAAAATATTAAAATCGGTTAAGAACTCGGGAAGTTATGGCGTAACAGACATTGCGATTAGAGCTGATCCATGGGAGCTTCGCTCCAAAAAGACAAAATTAAAATCTTTACCGATATAATATTTATATATTCATCCGTAAAATCCTTTGCAAGAATATCTACATTAGCATAACGGTCACCAAACAAAAATCTGTCACCAGTCGCAGCACTCGTCGCGCTAATTTTCTTGTTCAACACAAGCTACGTACAAATTACGGCAGAACTATGGTCACGTTTGAAGGAGCACAATTTTATAAAAAAATACCCTCACGTATTAAAAGTGAAGGCTCGTTTAACGTGTTTAAGACAAAACTTACTCAGTACATAATTGATAATCAATAAGTTGAATAAAAATAATGCGTCAAACGAGTATTTCTATTATTTTAAGTAATTTTTAAATAGTTTCATCCTACGATATAAAGTTTTGTTTTGCCGAAATAATAAATAAGTTTTGTTAACATGTTCTCATGTAAGTGACAATAATGTCTTTATGCGAATAAATATCTTCAAACCCGGGAATTATACACAAAGTGTCGAGTTGTTTTTAATATAATTTACGTATTTAAATAAGATAGGCATCTATTGCTTTCCTCCTTTCATCCATCATACCATTAGTTCATACATCAATATTCGGGTAAACCCGCCTGCAGAAGCCCACTTCTGGGCGAAAACCATCCCCATGCTTGGGGGGCTTAGATGATATCTTCGCGCTTGGCAGACTGATTAAAAATAGCTGTAAAATACCATAATTTAGAAAACATGGTGCCCATTTATTTCAGTCAGTGTATGGTGATTTACTTCAGTATCGTTAATTGCCTTTTACGACACTCGTGAGTGTGTACGGTTAGGTGTTATTGTTCTCTGTCAGACATAACAAGACAAGTCTCGTATTTATCTTTATTCTCGCAATCTTTTTATTGTTTTTTATTATCTTTATTAATTTTTTACTTTACTAAACATTTTTTTAACATCAATTTACTACTCTCCTCAAATCTCTTTTACAAAGCTACAAGTTTTGTACTTATATTCTATTAAATTTATATTATGCTATCTATTTTTTATACTTAGTTCTAATTCAACATTTTGTTATTCCTGTTAATCTTTGTATCACATATTTCCATTTTTAATATTTTCCTTTTTATTTACTTCTTTTTTACTATCTGTAATGTTTTAATTTTTTGATAGTGATGACATAATTCTTTGGTTAATTTTTATCGCGATACCTAGGTCTATGTGAACAAAAACAAGATGAAATCTAGAAAGGAAACAGACAGTGATATAATTTCGCCACCATAACTAAGACACAAAGACGCGCCTAAGCCATCTTCGAGAACCTACTGTAAACCTGGGGTATAATTACTAAGTATTACTTGAGGGAAAGTGCGTTTTCCCTTTCTCAGGTGCTTTTGAAGCAGCCATAACATTTCTTCCTTTCAAATAGCACAGCCTTCGGTAATCGGTCACTTTCTCAGAAATTTCGGTTACCGTAACTGGTGTCTCATATTATAATACCAGGTGTTTTATGCCACAAATCTCAAATCAACCTTTCTCTCATCCAGCCACTATTGCAGGGGAAAAATCATTCCCTTTAGAAGAAAATACCATACAAAGTACCAAATTCTCATCTAAACTACCAGTTCCCAGTGGTATAATATAGTATCCTATCTTTACTAGTGTATATCAAGCTTAAAATCGCTTATTTAACAATCGCCAAATGACATTAAAATGACAATAGCTGTCGACATTAGGCCAAGATGAGGCATTTAAACTCCCCCTTTCAACTTCAGAGAATGTTCGTAACCGGCAAACAAGTTCTAAATTACTTTTCAAAGGATATTCGAAGATAAAACTGCAAACTGCAGTTTATTACTGGCTCCGTTTTAATTGAATTCTTATTCTGTATTTGAAGGGACTTTGTTTCCTTTTTAACAAGAATTGCAAATATAATAACAAACACCTTCGTAAAATTAAACATTTTCATAATCGAAATGCATTTATTATCATGTTTTTCATATTTACACACATTTATTGACACCTTCTCAAAAGCCATATTCACAGGATGACTGAGTAATTGTCGTAACGATAATTTTAATCGTTCAAAAGGAGGGGTAAATCACTCCTCCACAAGAATGTCTCGGGGAGCAAAGCCTTCCGCCACCAAAAAAGTAATGGATAATATCGTAATAACGTAAGAAAAGGTTAGAATTATGATCAAATAAAAGGCGCTTTCAATTGTGTTTTCAGTAATATAAAATTTAATAAAAAACGACAAACCGATTTCAAAATTATTGAAATAATTATACGCATTTTGCATTTAAAAAAATTGTCGTGACCGTTTAAAATTAAATGAGCGAACAACATGAAAGCTAAAGAACCAAATATCTTATAAGACTAACTATAAGATCAGGATATAACTTATATAACTGTGACGACTGTGTGGTGCAATGGTAGCGATCCTACTTTTCGTACTGAGAATCCTGGGTTCGAATCCCGGAAGGGGCAGATGTTTGTATGATGAATTCGAGCATTTGTACCTGAGTTACGGGTGTTTATATATATTTCTATGAATATTACATGTCTATATATCATATATGTATGTCTATCTGTTACCCTAGTATCCATAACACAAGCCTTACAGTGCTTACTTTGGGCTAGTCTAATCGGTGTGAATGTAAATAATATTTATATTTATTTATAACTAAATTTAAGAAAATTTTATAATACCTATTCAAAATATGTAGCTCATAAAGATAACGATGATATCAGCAATGAACTGGAAATTACGTCAAATACCGAAAATCTGCCAATCTCTGCACTGATAACATAGTTAATTACAATTAGTTCTGCATTTACAATCAAATATTAATGCAAATTGACCAGATATTGTTTGTTATTTATTATGACTCCACGTTGGGTACTGAATCAGAATCATTTAATCCTTAGAAAATGGTTACAATGTTGGTGTACAAGTTAGGTTAGTACAAGCATCTTCTGCCAAAATTGGCGTAGGAATTAGGTGCTAAATTAAATTACATTACATTACATTCATAGTCATATGTTAAAATTTTCGTAATTTAAGATTTAATCTTATTAATAATGGTTAATTACTTTCTATAGTTTATATTATCCTTTGGTCATGGTTATAATTTCAGCTTACGAGTATTGTTATAATGAGTATATTTAATTAATCAGTTACAATATATATTTCATTTAAAACATTTGTCAATTATATTAATTATATTTCTATACATCGTTAAAAGTCATCCCTTTATGTCACATTTGCAGTGGTATCAGGTTATATGGTCATTTAAGTAATCCTGTACCCTGTAATAAAGTTTTTCTAATAGCAGTGAAAATAATGCCCTTTTGAAGTTATTGATATTTAGTTTATGGTACCTATCTCGAAGATGATTGTATATTTTAACAGCCATGCAATAGGAATTATTAGAATGTAAGTGCAGTCTCTGTAAAGGTACTTCTAGTCTATCTTTGTGTCTAGTTCTACTATATTCTGTGTCTTTTTTACATTTAAACAGATGCAAATGTTTTATAACGAAAATACAGATTTCAAAAATATATAAGCAAGGGAGTGGCAGTATTTTAAGTGATTGAAAGTGACGTTTACAATATTCCATAGGACCAATGCCACAAAAAGCTCGAATAAATTTCTTTTGTAGCTTAAATACACTTTCACCCTTTACGGAGTTGCCCCACAAAACTAAGCCATATCTTAGCACTGATGATACATATCCATGGTATGCTGAAAGTGCAATATCCATTGATGCTACTTGTCTTAATCTTTTTATTGCATAAACAAATTTGTTCAATTTGGATATAGTTATTTTTGTGAGCGCATCCCATTTACAGAATTTGTCAACTTCTATACCCAGAAACTTTGATGTGTCTACACAATTTATAAAGTTACCTTTACACAACACTTTTAAATTTAGAGGGGTACTATTATGTGTTTGGAATTGAATGAGTTTTGTCTTGTTTACATTTATATTAAGGTTATTTTTATCAAGCCATTCAGTTATTTGTTGTAATGCAAAATTTATCTCCTGGTTGTATGATTCTTCACCTATTTGCTTAAATAAAAATGTTGTGTCGTCTGCGAACATGATCGCTTTATGGTATGTAATATTTGGTAGATCATTTATGTATAGTATGAATAACAGGGGGCCTAAAACACTACCTTGTGGCACCCCATAGTTATTTCGACTATATTCAGACCTGTAAACTATCTTTTTATTATTTACAATTCTGGTAATTTCTACACATTGCTTTCTGTCCTCTAAGTAGCTCTTAATCCATCCATCCATCCATCCATCCATCTGATATCTAATTAGTTTTGATGTGTTTACAAATATTGTTTCTTGTCAAGAAAAAGTAAATGGAAAGTAAAATTAATATTAAAGGTAGTATGAATCAGACCTGTTGTGTCATAAAGAAACTAAATGAACGTCACATAATTTTCCCTAAATTTAAAATGTGTTAATTAAGATCAGACCTGTTGTGTCATAAAGAAACTAAGTGAACGTTACATATTTTTCCCTAAATTTAACATGCATTTATTAAGATCAGACCTGTTGTGTCATAAAGAAACTAAATGAACGTTACATAATTTTCCCTAAATTTAAAATGTGTTAATTAAGATCAGACCTGTTGTGTCATAAAGAAACTAAATGAACGTTACATAATTTTCCCTAAGTTTAAAATGTGTTAATTAAGATCAGACCTGTTGTGTCATAAAGAAACTAAATGAACGTTACATAATTTTCCCTAAATTTAAAATGTGTTAATTAAGATCAGACCTGTTGCGTCATAAAGAAAGTAAATGAACGTTACATAATTTTCCTTAAATTTAAAATGTGTTAATTAAGATCAGACCTGTTGTGTCATAAAGAAACTAAATGAACGTTACATAATTTCCCCTACATGTAAATGTGTTAATTAATTATCTGTTCTTAGTATAAGGTTATGGTTGAGTAAGCATGATATATGAACGTATTTTTAACTAGGTGCGTGAAAAAAAAAACAAATTTCCCATCCATTGGTATACAACGTCATAATATACTAGGTCTGCAATACATGCTGCTGTTTGCAAATACTGAGCGAAGCAATAAGATTTTTGAAGGGTGATTATTCCTCGATGGTATGTCCGATTACAACATTTTTTTTGTACATTAGTCACGACCACGATGTGAGTTTTGGCGCGAAATTTCATCAAGGTAGTCTCAGCGGTTTGGCTGTGATCAGCTTTTGGATTTTTCTTTCGGTGATTATTCCTGCATGGTATGTCCGATTTCAAAATATTTTTTGCACATTCGTCACGACCACTATGTGAGTTTTGGCGCCAAATTTCATCAATATAGTATCAGCGGTTTGGCTGTGATTAGCTTTTGAATTTTTCTTTCGGTGATTATTCCTCCATGGTAAAGTCTATTTTTTTTACATAGCCTATGTCCGTGAGGTTATAATCATGTATGTTCATGCCAAAATTCGTTCGAATCGGTTAAACCGTTAAGTAGCAGGAGGGAAATTTGTGAGTTGCCTAAAAGAGAGCTTCGCTCAATTATTTTCCATAAATGTTATGATGATCTATGTTATGCTTCAGATAAATAACAAATAACGATAGCATTTTGCGCCGTAAATAACATTTAAAATAAAATACGCAGTGCACCGCACTTTTGTTGTCGTAAAATAAATGAGACGTAAATTGCAGTCGGAAAACCGCCCAACGAGAGTTGACTCGTGGTAACTCAAATTATACCGATACTTTTATTTACGAAATATTGACACAGTCAAACAGTAGGTCATCTTTATCAACTAGGACATAATCACTCAGTATTTACTCTACATAGTATATATAAATTTATACATTTACATTTGTCCTTTAAATATGCCAATCCATCACTATTATCCTCATATCTATATTCCTTTCATGAATTTGGCGACCTGTTCGTTAACTTTTCTTTGTTCTAATTGTGTTTCCGGTATAATCCTGTGTTTCGAAAAAAACGTAAATTATTTTAATTAAATTCACATTGGGAAAGCGATTATTATCTTAAAATCTGTGGTATTTAACCGCAATAACCGAATTATAAAATTGAGCTCGTTCCATGTACATTTTTTAAGCTAAGTGTAAACTAGTGAAAATGACCTTCTGCACCATGAATTATTTATATTTGGGATCAATAGGAGATTCATTTCAATAAGCCTCTTTAAATTAAGTGTATAGCTTTTGTTCAACGTAAGAAAATATGCGAGTGTTTCAGAAATATTAATCAGTAAATAATGCAATTTAGTTACCATGGTACCATAATTTATTATGGTATAAATTATTTTTGATGTTTTTTTTTTACATTACACGTTACTGGAGGGAGACTCTGTACCAGGGTCGCCTGCTTAGGTACCTCCGTCTTACCTATTTCTGCCGTAAAGCAGCAGTGCTTGCATTGCTGTGTTCCGGTTTGAAGGGTAAGATATGGCAGTGAAATTACTGGGTACAGTGACTTTACATCTTGTGTCACAAGTTGGCAACGTACACTGTGGTTCTTGAGGGGGTTGCAGTTTTGCTGCGAATCTCACAAGAGCCACATGTATTATAGGTGACTGTTACCACTTACCATCAGGTGGGCAGTTTGCTTGTTTGCCAACTTTCAGCAATAAAAAAAAAAAAAAAAAAAAAAAAAAAATTGACAACAGTCGGTCGTTTGATGCAACGGTAGCGATCCTCACTTTCGCACCGACGGTCATGTTTTCGAATTCCGTAAGGGGCAGATGTGTTGCACGAGCATTTGTATCTAAGTCTTGGGTGTTTGTATGTATTTCTAAAAATATCGTATAGTATCCATAACACAAGCCTTATAGTGCTTGGCTAATTGGTGTGATTGTAACAAATATTATCATTATTACTATTATGTACTCAATGATTATTCATCTAATTTAATATAATACCGACCTTTTTTCGCTTCCAAGTTATTTTGTTAGCTTAAGAGTGCGCTAACGTAATACCACAAACATAAACCGTTCGTAGGCTCAATTCACAGATAAATAATAAATAAATAAATATTTATTACATTCACACCAATTAGCCTAGCCCAAAGTAAGCACTGTTAGGCTTGTGTTATGGATACTAGGGTAACGAATAGACATACATATATGATATATAGATATGTAATATTCATAGAAATATATATAAACACCCATGAATCAGGTACAAATGTTCGTATTCATCATACAAACATCTGCCCCTACCGGGATTCGAACCCAGGACCGTCGGTGCGAAAGGCAGGATAGCTACCGTTGCACCAAACGGTCGTCAACAGATGATCTATTGTTAAAGGGGAATATTTAAATGATCCTCAAAAAATAATAAATTGTCACCTTAAAATACAATTGGTAACCTAAAGGTTTTTTTTTTTCAGTTTCCGTTATGGTTACGGTAAGCTTACGGTATACAGGCGAACTCTTCCGTATTTGTTTATTATGGTTGTTATTATTAAATTTGTTTTGTTGCTTATTTGGCATATTTTATTTAGTGCCATAGTCATTCCTATTTCCAAGTTTAGATAGGTATCCGTTTCTAATTTGGCACAAATTGGATGTGTAAGAGTGTTTAGTGACTAATAGGTTTTCATTTTTATTTATTAATGTGCAGTTTATGCAGTTGGCTGCTTCTGTATTTGTTTTCTCAGGGCAATCTTGAGCGTGTGGCCGCTGCTGGAGCAGTGGCTGCAGAAGGATTTAGTATTGGAGCAGTGTTTTCCAGTGTGGCCAAACAAAAAGGTTAGGTTAGGTTGCCAATTGCATTTTTTTGGCGACCAATTACTAGTTTTTTGATGATCATTTTAATATGTGTCTTTGTTAAAGGCTTTGTAAACGAGTTCAACGGTTTCAAATTACCAAAATGCAAAAACTGTTGTAATATTCATACACATATATTTATTAGTGTATGAGTACGAGGTAGTTCGGAAAAATAAGCGGTTTTTTTCACAGTTGCTTTATGATACTTAGAGGCATTGTCGGAGAAGTACAAAAATGGTAGTTTTTGACGTGACAACGTCTTATAAATTGGTTTGCCGGGTGACACTTCAAGAAACTGCGTTACGCTCCGCTCACGCTATGCGCTTACAATGAGAGCGAGTGAGAGGCACGCGTCCCTTCCACTCGGGCATGGTTAGCCCGCCTAAGAGCGAGAGAGACAGACATAAAAAGTGGAAGGTACGCGTGCCTATAAATTAATGTTTTAAATATAATTCTTTGTATGAATAAATGTTTTAAATTGTTACTATTATTTCATCCTTCTTCCTACTATACGAATGAATATTCACATTAAAATTATTTTACCACTCAAAGTCGTTGTCACGTAAAACTTTCGCCCGTATACCGACTTTACAGGCAACCAACCAGTTTTTATAATCATATGAATTTTTATTTGTCTTCGTAAGTGGTTGATATCACAATATAATCTTTATTGCAACTGAAATAAGGTCGAAAATCGCAAATGTTTTTACAAAACTTTCGAAATCGCCGGACAAAGACTAGGTGACCAAATTTGAATAAATCGTGTTCAATAGAAGTCGTTAGCGTTCAACTCGCGTTGGGGCTATGACATAGCGATAGCGAAGTATCAAAAGCTACTAATTAAAACCTTAAAGCAAATTTTACACTTAACAATACGTTAAATTCGTAACTAAGCCTAAATTTTATTTTCCATTTTTATATATGAAATAAAATGTCCCTACTATTTAGTTGCTTGGGAAGTATTCCTGAAACCTAATATAACAACAGAATATATTTCTATTTTTAGATCTGATGCTCTTATATTTTATTAAAATATTCAAATTAAACCTTTTATACAGAAGAATAGAGTCCATTTAATGCCAATTTCTAGAATTGTAATGTGAATAAAAACATTTCCTAATCTACGAAAATAGCCTAACAATGTTGTCTGTTCCAGGTCTTTCGCTAACCGTAGCTTGGTTAAGATATCCCTCTTCAATCATTATCCTTTTTCCGTCCCAATTCAATTTCTTGAAGATATTTTTAAGGTCCGGGGTAAATAGTTTGAGAGTGTACTTGTCACTTAAGAATTCATCAGCTGATACGAATTGTGTTTTTAATATAATCGCAGTTACTATTTTTTTTTATTTCTTCATTAGGTTTTTCCACTTGTCCAATTTGTATTTACGCAAATATTTATGTATGTGATCCATTTCAAGATAAAATCGATTCATTTAGTTTCCATCTATTCTTTATTGTATTTTTTTGAATTCCGTACCTCGAAAAGAAAAAGCGGAACCCTTATAGGATCACTTTGTTGTCCGTCCGTCTGTCTGTTTGTCTGTCAAGCCCCCCTTTCTCAGGGACGCGTAAAGGTATCAAGCTGGAATTTATATCAAATACTCAAGTCTACTGTCCCTTGGAGCTGTGAAAAAATCAAACTTCTAAGCCAACGCAATCAAAATATACAGCAAATTTTCTATACTCCCAAGGGAATCAAAACCTACTTCCCGTGAACTCAGAATCTTGAAATTTGGTACGAAGCAACGTCTTATAGCATCAATAAGGAAAAATTGTGAAAACCATAAATTTTCAGGTACATCATTTAATAAAAAATATTTTACGGAACCCTTGGTGCGCGAGTCCGACTCGCACTTGGCCGGTTTTTTGTGAAGAATTTTAACAATGCGCCAAATACATTATTTGACCGTCGTTTTCTGCAACGGTAGATATCCTGTCTATACGCCCACGGTCCTAGGTTCGAATTCTGGTGCATATTTTGTGTGATGAACATAATCATTTGATCCACAGGCACAGTCTTGGTTGAATGTATTCTAGTTTACGTATTCTATCCGTTATTAAGTATAGTATAATACGAGCTCTGTTTAGTTTGGAACTAAATTATTGGTGTGAATTATCCGGTATATTTTTATTATTTACTAGCGGCCGCCCGCAACTTCGTTCGCGTGGAACATTGCAACATTACTTTATTTTTCTAAAATAAAATATTTTTTCTAAAATAAAATTATCTTAAGTTACTTCTTATTACAAGCTACCTGCCAAAAAAAGTCCGGTCAAAACGCGTTCAGCCATTTCACAGATTAGCCCGAACAAACAGACAGACAAAAATTGTTGAAAATGTTATTTTGGTTTATGTACCTACCGTATATATATTCATATGCAGGTAGTAAAAAACGGTTATTTCAATATTACAAACGGACATTTATTTTTATTTATATGTATAGATATATGAACACGAACTCCCTTTTGGATTAGTCTATACATTAATATTCCTATTAGCCTCTGGTAGCAAGCTAAATGCTTGTATTACGATAGGTCTTCGTCCGTAGTATCATGTCGAGGTTCAAACACAGTACGCTTGAATCGAAGGGATCGTAAGCCTAATTTTGCTATAGTACGAAACAAATGTAAGCCAATATCAAAAAGTGACATTCTTATTAAATCCCTCCACTACCAAGAGATTATGCGTCAATAGGAGATAACACATCTTTTGTCTCCTCAAATTTTGTCGGTCGTCCGTGATTTTATTTCCCCAGGCTAGGTTGGATTTATAGCAGTCCGGCCACGGGTCACTTCAATATGCACAAATCCAGTGATATATCATTCTCTCGCAATATTTTATCGTATACCGGGGACTTCCTTTGTCTGGACTTTATTTTTTGAAATTTACCCACATAAGACATTTGACCCGAGTGTTACTTAAATAACGACTTTACAAATAGTTTATGCTAAAACGGAACCAAGTTTTGAGCTGTCGGTGAATGTAAAGATTATAAAAAACTACAGAAAACGTAACTGGTTAAGTGAAATAAATTCAAATTTTCTATTATCGATTAAAGTGAAAAATATTGAACGATTTCTTGGAAATCGGAGATTGTTTATAAACCTGCACTATGTTACACAAAAAAATATGAAACATATAGTTTAGATATAGTTCTTTACTGAATTAAGTACATGTGGTTTTTGTCCGGAATAGATTGGCTTAATTAGATCACAGGATTATTTTAGAAATGAAGAATAAATTGTATCATTCGTTGATGAAACATTTAAATAAAAAAAAACAGTAAAGCAAATGTATCTTTTAAGTCAACCGTAGGCTTAATCGATTTGAAATAAACCCCATCAGTACAAAAAAACCAATACAATAAAAATAAAAATACAATTAACCACCTTGTCAATTGCCTAGCTATTAAACATCAGCGCCTGTTGGGAAATCCTGCAATTTGTTCGAAATGAACAGAATTTTTAAAAACAGTTTACCTCAATAATATTTCACCAATTTTTGCATTGTCCACACCCCACATTATACCATGAGCATTTGCCCGTAGTGGCTTTTAAAGCCCACAGTCATATATATTTCTGAGTTGCAATTTGCAAAGCGTCGCTCGCCATGTCCTGATTTATAAGCGTATGTATCACTTCAGAGCCCAGTTTTTTGAGGGTAATATAAACTTATTCATCGCATTTAAAATAAAGTCAAATTAAATCTGAAACAGCGGTTACCTGTGGCAAAATTCAATTACTTTATAGATTCCCTTTTTGAGGAAATTATATGTCACCGTAAAATTGTTTACACCGTTACAATATAATCTATCTCTATAAACTATCGAAAGATTGTGAACCATAACTTACTGCTTACAGTTTAACGCATTATTTTTTCGATAGATTATAAAATATCTAACCTAACCTTATGGTTAGGTTAGGTTTATCATTACAACGGTACAAATTTACGGTGACATATACAAACTTGGTTAAGTATTCAGTCGCAAACAATGAAAGGTTAACATAGATTGTCTTAAGTAGCCGATAATTATAGCAATAAAATAGTAAGAAAAACAGCATTTTACTACTGGATTTTAAATTAAAGAAATTATTACAAGAGAAAATTCAACTCGTCTCAGTGTCAGACGGGACAATTTTTTCTTGTAATTAATTTCTGTAGCAAATATTAAATTTATTTTCTAAGCCAATCTGTGATAAAGAAAATTTTGTATTAATTAGTGGAGTTTAAATGAGAATAAAAGCCAGTAAGGTGTTATAAAGAATACCTTCCTGTTTTATCAGTCGTTTCTACTGCTTTATAATGGCATAGGCCTTCTCCTGGATGATGAAACACCATACGGAGAATGAGTCGTTATCCTTCACGCGGGTCCAATGCGCGTTAGTGGGTGCTATACTTTGTCCAATTTCGGATGATACTTTTGACAGTTGACACCTATATAGAGAGTATAAAGTTGCTATTGCAATGTCAAGCCAAACATAAGGAAACAAACGCAACCTTAGTACGTAGCAATAAGGAAGTGACACCTGTCAAAAGTATCATCCTACATTGAACAAAGTATAACGAATGCAGCTGGGATCAGCGAATTAACATACCTTTCGAAACACAAAAAAGCCAAATATAGTAAACTTTGAGCACCCAAGTTAAGATAGTTGTTCAACATCCACAATTACAGGCTAGCGCTAACCTTAACACCATCGAGCTTCGACATTCGCACGGATAAAATGGACACTACAAAAAAAGCCCTAAAATGACAAAAACTATTTGAACTATTTCGTAAAATACAGATGGTGTAATTATGTGGTTCACTTATTCATCCATCTTTTTATCTTGGTCCCCGCATCCCACTACATTGTTTCAATTTCGAGACAATTGGAGTTAATGAGATCACTTTGTTCCATCTCTGAACAATAAAGGAATGGACCTCAATTTATTATTTGCTGTGGCGTTATCTATATGAATTTAAATTGGTGGGTTTTTTATTACACTTTAGGTAACAGGGGATAAAAAGAAAATGGTTTAAGCACTTCCTTTCATTAAATTCTAGTCAGTTTTTGCTTTTGGATTTTTTTAACAATCAAAGAATTACGATAAATGCTGAGACTTTAAAAATACCAATGATAATGTGTATGTTTGAGTTTGTAGGCGAAGTACTTTCCTCAAATTTTAAACACAGAAAAGAAATGCTTTTAGTTATACTCGTATACCAGATATGAAAAAGCTGTTAAATATCTTGAAAAGCAAATATTACACCATAAATTAGGGTAACAAACTTTCGTATTAATAAATTATATCCCCATATGCCACTTCCTGGTGATTAAACTAGGTTGCCAAATCAGGTTACAATAAGGCAGCTCATTACGATGCTAAGAGTCCTCGCCTCGTGTAAATGGACGAAAATGCGGTAAAGTGATTTGGTAATGAAAACGGGAAAGTTAATCAAGTCTCTTTACAAAATTGAAAATTGAAAAATAACTAAGCTTTTTTTGTTTTTAATCGTGATTTGTTTACGAGGAACGAAATTTCCCTGTGACCTGGTTAGGTCAACATACTGTGTGCATGAGAAAAAAATTAAAAAAATCCAAAAGCACCAAACTATGCCTTAGTATACATTGGTGCAATGTGTTATGTTGCGATTCCATCGGTATGACAATAACAATGTTATTGTCCCCGGCAAATAAGTTGAACACGATTTTGAAATCACGTGACATGCGTAGTAGTGAATAATGTACCTTAACTTGCTACTGCGCATGTCACGTGATTTCAAAATCATGTTCAACTTATTTGCCGGAGAATGAGACTAGTCCATATGGCATCTAGAATACTGGGAAAGACAAATAACGATATTATATCTACAATTTGCAGTAATTTCGCATATCCATGGTCTACTACGCAGTAGATCTTATGTAGTCGCCGCAGTATATAATTGCTTGGATTAGTCGTGACGCTATAATCTTTCCGGGTTTAAGTACATTTTTCTATATTCCAGTCTTCTCTGAAACAAATTGCCTGTCTGAATCTTTGGACTTATTCTTGAAATGAGTCTCTTGAATTCGGCTTTCTCTGTCGTTAGCTTTACTTTAAGGACCTAATTCCAATTACATTGTTATTTATCCGCGACGCGCGGTCTTGATTCTTGAAATTTTGAACTTAGAATTGAAATAATTCTAAGTTTTAATATTCACGTTGTGTTAGCGATGAGTGTTTGACTCCGTCTATCTTTATTTAAGGATAAATCCATACTCATTTAGTGTAATCAGCGAGTTACGTTATGGTTGATCGATCGTTTGCTCTGTTATTAATAACCGGTAAGACTGTTCTATTGGGAGAGCATTGGACCGGATTTCCAAAGGTTGCTGGTTCGATTCCCGCCTGAGATTCACTTATGACCCGAGTCGATTTTTTCTAGTATTTTTCTATTATAATAATTTATCTTATAAGATCGCATTGAAAATGCATGAAATATATAAAAAAATATAAAACATAACATGATGGCAACATCAACTTCCAAGGATAAATGACATTGCTACAAACCTTAATGACGCAATTTTTTTTCGGTTTAAGATGGAAATTCCAGATTTTGGACTATCAAATTAGACATTAATAGTAAACTAGGTAGTAGAAAAGGTACATTTTCTACATCTTTCGGAGAAAACAAAGCATTAACAATTGTTCGAGGACTTGGAAGGGATCCCTTCATCGATGATTGCTTTGTTTGATAAGGGTCCTGAAATTAATTTGAAATTAATTACGGAAAAATTACTGATTTGTATTGTAGTGGTGACCTACTTGGGTCATTGTTTTGGGAAATATGGAGTGAAACCTTATTTCTAAAAATAATTCCGATCTTAAAAACGCCTGCACCGAACGGTAGAGCTAAGATAGATTTTTGGGTGCAGCCAACTATCTTTTAAAATTGATACCTAATTATTTAAGCATAATGTTTTCACTAGGTACCGAAATGAATAAATAGTATTCAGAGTTGGAATCACGTGTCCTAATATGCATTCGAAGAGTATAACAGGCTATTATTACATTCACTATATGATGTTAACGATCCAGTCGTTATATCAGTAAATATTAGCAGTGTAGTCCTCGGCGCAGTGCTTCTGCAGGGGTGCAACCGATAAAATATGCTTCACGTACACTCATGGACACGCAAATTAGGTAGGCTATCTATTATTATATTTGCTTGCGAAAGGTTTCGTCATTATATATTACTAGTTTTCCGCCCGCGGCTTCGCCCGCGTGGAATTCGGTTATATTGCGGTATAAAGCACAACTATAAGAAAACTTCTCATTCCCACGGAAAAATCTAAGAAGCGCGATGTAACGCTGGATACAATTAGTTGTTAAACCAAAACTGAATGGTAAACTATATTATATGTTTTCCCTTGTGGAGCAAAAACATGCATATTTTGGGCACTGGAAACCCGGGAACACGCTACATAGAGCTGACCATGCGAAAAACAATGTTTTTCCAAGTGTACTCCAGCAACCCTTAGAGTTTGACCTTGTGCTTTATTAATGGTCATTGCAAATGAAACCCTTATAGGAAATTGTAGACTTTTAAATTGAAATGGGAGGTCTGTTGGAATAATCGGATTCCGAGGAATGAGTCATTTAGTGAATCATTTAGCTTCAAAATTTACATGTTCATATTCGTTTGCAGCATATAAGTACATGTAAAAAAAAACACTTTAGACAATAAAACAAATTGTACGTCATCCCTCGGGAATTCCTCATTTTAGGGGATTCATTATCGTATCATTTAGCTTCTAAATTTACATGTTTATATTCGTTTGCAATATTTTACGTTGTTTTAAACGACACACAGCGCCATCTACAATCCATCCATCAAGCAAACAATATTTTTGTTTTTCCTCGGGAATATCAATTTTTTTCCAGGATAAAAAGTACCCTATTATTTAATCCGGACTTTTATCTTTACGTCTGCAAAATTTCAAAGCAATCGGTTCAGAAGTTACGGCGTGAAAGCGGAACAAACAAACAAACAAACAAACTCACTTTCCGATTTATAATATTAGTAAGGATTATATGATAAAATAGTTTTTTTTAAAACTCGTTTAATTTGATTCCAGGGCGCTTACATAAAATGATGCTGAGCTTACTGGGTGACTTGAAAGTCACTTATAGGTCAGATTCATACCGTATGATAAATAAAAAATAGTAAGTCGGTTTTGTTTGAGGTAAAAATGATAATTGGTAACAAAACAACTTTAAAGAAAAAACTATCATAAAAAAGAGACAGATATAGACAATGTTTTTAAGGAATTCATTGCCTATATTAATCAACGTAAAATATTTTTGACTATTTAAAATATTTTTACTGTGTGAGAGAAGTGTTATATTACGCTGATGAAGTTATATTTGAAAATACTATAATACCGATACAATCTTTTTTTAAAATCAGAACTGTTAAAGTTATTCATGAAGGGCATTTGGGAATAAAGAGATGTAGGAGGCGAGCTCGAGAACTGTTGTTTTGAACCGGTTTCAGTGAGGATATTGAAATTTATGTAAGGTAATGTAGAGTATGTCAGGAAAATTCAAACAAACTGGCTAAACAACCCACGTTTCCGATTTCAATACCAAGTTTACCTTGGAATAAAATTGGCACTGATTTATTCGAGTATAAAAAGAAAAAAAAAATTAGTTGTCTTTTTGAGATTTATTGAAGTAAATCACAATTAAGAGTTTCTTCAGCCAAATCAGTTATAAATGTCATGAAAGAGTAAAATGCTTTTTACGTTATAATAATGTCACTTCATATCCTTATTATGCTCAGTCTAATGGAAAAAGTGAAAGGACTGTACAAACTATAAAAGAGATTTTAAAAAATCTATTAACAGTGAATTGACTTTTATCTTATTATCTTATTTGGTGATGTTAAGTTACAGGAATATGCTTCGCGACAATTTACCTGCACAGCTTATGATGCGTCGTAGGCTAAATTGTAGACTTACTACTTATAAAGAAATTATTGTGCAGATATAGAAAAACCACAAAATATTTAACATAATTAAGAAAAGAAGAGGTATCTATTGACGTAATCGTAGAAAATCTAATCAAAGCAATGCTGAGAAGTCTAAAGTGTTCGATATTGAAAATGAATTTACAATACAATACAATACAAAAACACTTTATTGATTACACCACAAAACAGAAAAATACACAAACACAGAAAATTGCTTAAATCTAACGTGTAACAATCGGCGGCCTTATCGCTAAAAGCGATCTCTTCCAGACAACCTTAGGATGGAGAGGATAATAAGGAAGCTAGAGCTATGGCGGTGTAACTTAAAAAGGAAATAATTAAGGTGATATACTACATAATATTGAAAACAATAACGAACGAACAAAACTTAAATATAAATAAACGTGCATAAAAATATATACATACTATAAATATAAATGATGATATATATTCATTGTATAATATACATACATAAACAGTAAACATATCAATAAACATAATTGTCTAGTTGATAGGGGGCAGTTACCCAGCTATTGTGAGAGATAGTGAGTCTTAACTAAATTAGTAAAGTGAGAAATAGATTGTGCTCGTCTTATGGAAACTGGAAGAGAATTCCAAAGATAAACAGCCTGGACCGCAAAGGAACGGCTATAAAAGGTCGTACTGTGAGCGGGAATTTTGAGCGCCAGATTTTCTGATGACCTCAGGGATAGTGTGTTTGAACTATGAAGGTAATTAAAACATTCTTTAAGATAGCGTGGGGACAAAGGATTGAACAAAACATTGTAAAGACTTAGAATGTGAGTATTCCGGCGAAGGCGAATAGGAAGCCAATTGAGCTGAGAGCGAAATTGAGAAACATGATCATATTTGCGTAGGCCAAATATGAAACGAATACAAAAGTTTTGAAGTCGCTCAAGTTTATTCAGCTGTTCCTCTGTGAGATTGAGATAGCAGGCGTCGGCATAATCGAGAATAGGAAGCAAGAGAGATTGCGCTAGAGCAATTTTGGTGGTAGTAGTAAGAAATTACGGAGCCTTTTCATCGATCCAGCCGAAGCATATAATTTGCAACTGACAGCTTGCAACTGCGGACCCCAACTCAAGCAGTTGTCAAAGATTAACCCTAAATTTTTGACCGATACGCTGTAGGGGATATCAGTGCCAGCAACATTAACACAGGGAAGGGACTGCCAGTTCACTTTTGCAATCATTCTGGAGGAACCTATTATAATAGAACTTGTCTTCGAGGGGTTCACCTCGAGACCAAATGACTTGCTCCACTCTACAACTCGACGTAAGACATTATTAGTCGTTAACACCGCATCAGCTAGTTGAGCGAGAGGAGCTTGCGAATAGATTTGAAGGTCGTCTGCATATAGGTGGTAGGAAGAAGAAAGATTATGAGAGATGGAGTTAATAAATATAGCGAAAAGAAGAGGAGAAAGGACGCCACCCTGCGGAACACCAGCAGTCGTATTGCTCCATGAAGAAAAAGTATCCTCAAGGCGAACCCGCTGCTTGCGTCCGTGTAGATAACTGTGAAACCACTCAATTGCCGATGGAGATATGTTAAGAGAGCGCAGCAAAGCCAAGAGGATATCAAAGTTGACGGTGTTAAATGCATTGCTGAAATCCAACAATGTTAATATGGTAAGGTGTCCGTGATCCATCCCTAGGCGTATATCATCTGTGACCTTAAGTAAAGTGGTTGTAGTACTATGCCCAGGACGGAAACCAGACTGGAGAGGATTGAGAAGGTCATTTCGAGTAAGGAAAAAGTTTAATTGGTTAAGGACAAGACGCTCAAGGACCTTGGATAGGAAAGGAAGAATGGAGATGGGTCTGAAATCAATGAAGGATTGAGGATTTGACTTTTTAGGTAGGGGAAGAACTTGAGCCCGCTTCCAGTCGGATGGGAAGACAGCGTTAGAAACAGAGCTATTGAAAAGGAATGTAAGGACTGGAAGGATGATATCTAGGATGGGTACTAACATGTTACGGCTAATGCAATCATCTCCCACCGCATTGGAAGAGATAGAAAGTACGCTCTTCTTAACATCACATTCCGAGAATTGAGTAAAAACAAAGGGAGAGTAGTCAGGAACTGGTAATGATGAAAGAAAATTTAAAGTATTGTTTTTATCCGAGTCACAAAGACTAGAAGAGGAAGTGAAGTGAAGGTTAAGTAAATCAATATTAATGTTACTAGAAGAAGATTCTTGGCGTGATTTACCAATTCCAAGTGTCCTGAGGAATTTCCATACTTTAGCAGGATCTTTATTTTCGACGGAATCGTGAATGTGGCGACGCATTGCATCCCTACACACCATATTGCAGTGGTTACGAGCCCTTACATATTTCTCTTTATTAAAATCTGTCGGTCTGCGTTTATATTTGCTTTTGGCGAGAACTTTTTTCTGCATCAGAGCTTTGATGTCCTTTGTGAGCCAAGGTGCAGGTAGGTGTTTCAGCTTTATGGGACGAAAAGGGGCATGCCTGTCATAAAGCCCAATAATCAGGTTATTAAATGAAGTAACCTGATCATCCACAGACACGGCATTGGTCACCAGTGTCCAATCAATGCTGTGAGCGTCGAGTAGAAACGCTTCTTGGTCTATACCACCAAAATTGCGCTGAAGAATAACTTTGGGTTTAGCTCTAGGGGTACGATTTTTATAGGATAGGAAAATTAAATCATGATATGAAAAGGCTTCAGCCGGACATTGGCCATGTTTCACAGCATCCTGGGGGGAAGAGACTATTAGTAAGTCAAGTAATGAAGGAGTAGCATTCGGAAAATGATGGGTGGCATTGAGCGGGAGAATGTGCAAATTACACGATCCGACGACGGATTGAAGAGAGGAGCTACGGATATCGTTTTTCAAGAGACAAGTATTGAAATCGCCCATTATTATGGAATGACTGTAAGACGGGACAAGATCTTCTAAGAGAGTTTCAAAAGAACTGAAGAAGTTGACGTGTGAGGAGGGGCTGTAGTAGACTCCGAGTAAGACTTTGGTGTTTGATAGTAGTATCTCGACAAACAAATGCTCGCCAGCAGTAGGTAAGGGAGGTTGAGGCGAGGAGTTAATCACACGGTATGGAATATGACTTCTTAAGTATATAGCAACTCCACCGCCTCGGGATCCAATACGATCGTTGCGTATAAGTTTGAAGCCGGGCAAAGTATAAGTAGAAGAGGGCAAACACGGTTTAAGCCAGGATTCGGAGACTAAAACAGCATGAAGATTTTGGTGGTCAAGTGACGCCAGCATATCCAAGAAGTGAGCCGGAATACTTTGGGCATTGATGTGAACTGCATTAAAGTTTTTAGGTACATCAGAAAATTGGATATTGATATTATCTAAAAGAGAGGGCAAACTGACGAAACTATCGTTGTTACTGCTCCTGGTAGATGATAAGGATTGGAAGTGATCGTCATCACTATCAACGTCAGTGCTAAACATTACAAATATAATAACAAAATAAACAAAATATAAATAAGGTTAAATATATATATATATATATATATATATATATATATATATATATATATATATATATATATATATATATATATATATAATTAAAAATAAATTAACAAATTAAAAAATTAAACTTATCGGCTTGCTCCACCCGCCAGTTGAGTGGGACAACAAATCACAGTAGACACACTACAAAAATGAAAGAAAAAATAAAAAAAGCATAAACACACACAACCAGCTTAGTCTGCGAATCGACATATTGTCACAGTATTAAAGAAAAAAAAAAAACAATAAAAAAAAATAATAATAATAAATAAATAAAAAAGAAAAGCAGGCGACTAGGCTGTATGAGCTGAATGCACTTTGCCTTCCCTAATGGGAAAACTTAACAAAAACAAAACCATGAAACGGAACGTAAATTGGTGTTTTATATCTAGTCAGTCAATTGTCAAATTAAGAAACAGAAATTGAGGTTAGATATAAATTTAAATGAGTCTATAAAGATAGGAAATAAACTTGTGACATAATGTACCTACAATTAACAAACATAAGAAAAAAAAATATTCACCTAACGTCGGGGGTCGGTCCACAGAGAGATTTCCTAATGTATGCAGCAAATAAACACAAGGAAAATATGCATAACAATGAAAATAAAACTATTTCTTGCTCGCTGCATTAACTGCACGCCTTGTCTTGGTGGACACAGTGGGCTCCTTCGAGATTACAGGCTTCGGAGACATAGATTTCGAAATAGTAGGGTTCGCCGCCACCAGCACGGGAATCTTGTTTAGCTGAGTTAAAGAGCTTATGCGGTGGCGCTTCCCATCACCTCCAATCACAAACACGTAGCCCATACGCGTGAAGCATTTATTGACGCCATACTTCTCACGCGCAGCTATAAAGGCGTCGTGTCTGCTTTTTGTCAAAAACTCCGACAATGTTATTCCGGTGCCTTTCAGAGAAGTTTTGGAAAACCAAATCTTATTACGGACGTCAAGCTCACGTAATTTAACCACAAGAGGCCGTGGACGATCCTTGTCAGAAGAGCGACCCATGCGATGGCAGCGACTGATGTCCTTGGCAGAGAAATTAGTTATATGTAGACGTCCAGTAACAGTCTTCACCACCACAGCAGTAGGATCTTCCTCTGGAGACTCGGGCAATCCATGGAAGAGCAGTATTTTTCTACGGCTCTGCATTTCTAGATTGTCAACCTGTTGTAGGAGCAGATTTACTTGTTCCTGAAGACTGCCAATTGAGGCCATTACAAAGGTCCTAAATGCTGTGAAGTCCACTGCTAGGTTGGAAACACCCGTCGATGGAGCAGCATCCTGAAGCTCTGTTTGGTACTTATCCATTCGCTCAGTGAATAATCGTTGAAGTTGAGATATTGAGTCCTGGATGGCGTCCATTTTCAGTGAATGTGTGGTGAAGTGTTGTAAAAACAGAGTTGTTGGTCAGTGACAGAGATGAAAACACTCACTGGCAGGTATGGTGCAACAACTAATAATATTACATATAATATAGGATTGTTTATCAAGAATTAAAATAGATATGGTTTAATTAAAAACTAGATATTTTAAACACTGTGTTTTGTTTTACACCTACCCACAAAAAAAAAAAAAAAAAAAAATAATGAAATAAAAAAACAATGATAGTGCTGCAGAGTATCATCACATTTCAAAAGACGAGTTTGCGATGGACGATGTACCAAAATCCGGCACTAATTTAATAGGAGTTTATTCTGCGGCCATTACTGGAAGCAAAGCTAAAATAGATACCGTTCCTGTTAAAATAGAAAGGTTTAATTCCTGTTGTTATCTAAATTGATATAGTTAAATATACCACGATAGCATTGTTTTTAAATGTGACATTTTATATGGTTTAATTAATAAAATGGGAAGATGTTTCTGTAATTATAAATACTAGCCTGTGAATAAAAAAGTTATTTGCAAGACTTATCTGTTTCATTACAAAGATTTTATTTTGATGCAGATGTCACAGATCTCTGTCACAGTCAATCTAATTTCAATGCGAGTAAAATATATGAGGAGGAGTCTCGATCAGACATTATAAGTAGTTATAAGATGATTTATGATCTCAGATGTATCTAAAACGGGTGCAGTGTATGAAATAATAGAAAATTTCTTAGAATATATCTTTGGATTAATTTCTTACTTCAAATAAAAAAGCAGGTGTGCAATTCACACGTGATAGAAGAGAAACCTTCAAAAATAATACTTACACGTATACCAAATACCACGGTTGTGGTGATGCTTTCTCTCAAGCTTTGTACTACGCATGTGTGTGCATGCAAACACTTAGTAACACACGCACATAAGGCTTCCTATCTCATTTTCTCCTACGTTAAATCTTATGACTCAATGTGACTGTCTCTTTTTACTGTCGCTTTTTCGTTTTTGACTTTGAAATCACAACGATGCTAAAGAAGCTTTCACTTCAAAAAACAAATAATTTGAATTAAAAATGTTTTATGTAGCTTGCGTTAAAACTTTTAACAGATATTTTGTCTGAAAAGACTTTTATTGTAGAAATGAAGCCATATTAAATATTCTTATATTCTCTGTGTAGTTGTATAAAATATGAGTGGCTGTTTCTTTAGCTTCCCTGCATCCTTTGCTTATGGGGCTGTTCGTGACATCTATATTGATACCTTATAGTAGTTTTCTTCAATCATATCTACGACTTAGGATCATCTCATCATCAAGTATCCTGACATCAGGAAGACTGTTTTGACCGCGCACTAAAGATAAAGTGAAAGGACGTAAAAGCAGAATGGCAAATAATTATACAATCGAACAAAAAGCGACCTTCAGTTGTTTTCTTAAAAAAAATACGAAAAGAAATAAATATCAACCAGCAATATTAAACAAAAGAGTTGTACGATAAGTAATTATTTGTCGCCTTTACCCGCCCGGGACTCCGATTTTTAAAAAAATACCCGGTGGCTGAAAAAGGGTTTACTTACCAGCACCATGGGTAAAGGGCGGTACGCAACGATCCTAACCGTATGATGCGACGAATTAATGGCTTGACCGCTTTTCTTCTCAATTATATGTGATATGAAAGAGTTATCTGCCAACCAAACAGTATCTTAGTCTCTATGATGTTTCAAATAAGTTTCAAAAATTTCGTAAATATTTATACGTTATGTAAATTCACTTATATAGTTTCCTTTATAAACTGACTGGCTTGTCTGCGTATTTTTCAAAACAGAATAACATTAATTTCGAACCCAGCATAAAATGTAGGTCATCTGCTAGATATGCATTTATATTGCGCAGATACTGTATAAACTTTCTATTACAGATCATTTCGCAGAGTGTAAACGAACCTAAACAATTTGTAACCTTTCCAGTCTATCTTCTTTAATTATTCTCTTTATAATTAAAAAGCTTAATTGAAAGGGATCGGATTTGTAGGAAATAACGATGTATACGAAATTAATTTTATTAAATTAAATTTTCGAGGAAAAATTATTCGGAGAAGGTAAACCTTTTTTTAATTATTTTTTTGTTATTGAAACTTTTTTGAATATCATCAGCTTAGAAATGTCCCCGTTATACAATATTGGTACTGTAGACACAGGGAAGCATTTGGATGAAACACTCATAATTCAGCACGCCTCATGCACGTCTTTTTAAACATTCTTTGTAACGTACTTTTTTCACCACTAAGAGCGAGGCCACACGATGCGTCGTGTTGTCGATCGTAATGAATTCGAGGTGGTGTGGCGCCGCACCGCACCGCACCGTGAACAGCGTTGCGCTGCAGGCGCATTATCTCTCCCCGTTTCATCTCTCAGGTCCCAAGTCCGGCGCCGCAAGACGACCTAACGCGTCCTCTGACATGGTATAGTGATTTGTATGTAGGATGACGCAGCGGCACCGCTCAGACAACGTTAACGCATCGTGTGGCCTCGCTCTTACATAGATGAACCAAGATGTCGGGGTCTCACCTTAGCAGAATGGAGAGTATATCCTAGCGGTTTTAGTATACTTCTGCTTAAGCTCCGTGCGATATGGCAGACGGTATCCTACATATCAATACTGACGTCCTGCGACGAATCTAATCCTTCATAGATTTCCACTGCGTCAAATAAGGGATAAATCAGACAGTTGCAGCTATTTAGTTCCTTAATAAGAGATTGTGGTACGGAGTTTGACTTATTTTTTATTTCGTATTTTTTGTTTGATAACGTTGACCATATACTATATGTAAATGCGTTGTTATGTGTCATACCATGCGTTTTCTCAAATAAACTAAAAATGGTAAATACAAACTTGCTTTCTTTTATATTTTTGTTTGTTTATATATTTAATCCTGACGTTTAGACTCCTCCGATTAAATTCAGGGAACGTGCTTGACTTATTTTAGAAATTGAGTAGTTATTTAGTAGCTTTTGAGCAGTAAGAAACGTGCCCAATTTATTTTATAACCCAACTAAATAGGTACGTATCCTATTCAAATATTGGAAGTTAGTAGCACACGTATGACGACTATTACTTTAGTCATCCTTTGATCACGGCTGCTGTAAAGGAGTCAAAACAAGAAAAAAAAAATAGTGAGGCATAAAAAATACGAATAATTGCTAGTCAAAGTGTTTCATTTAAATATACGATAGGCAAAATATGGAAGCGTTTTCTAACTTTGGTACTTACAGCAATCTCAGTTTCGCATCTTGCTTTGTTGTGCACAAATTTGATGGCCCGTTAGATGGTTATAACTAGTATGGCCATAAACACTGTTACAAATGATGAAAAAATTTCCACGATTGAAGAGCACTACAATAACCAAAATGATAAAGTGTACGATCACAGTTCTACAGAAGCTGCTCAAGTGGTTGGCAAGGTACAACGTGATCATCATCCTGCGTCAGTCATGGTTTGGTGGGGCGTGTCTTATCAAGACGTCAGAAAGCTAAATTTTTGTGAAAAAGGAGTGGTAAAACTTCAGCCGAATTGTATCAAGATGTGACGGGTGCAGTCGGGAGAAATAAAAGCACTCAAGGTCACTTGTTTTTGTATTTAAGGAATTAAGGCACAACTGAAACAATTATATAAAAAAAGGTAAATTACACTGAATACAAAAACAATTTCACATTTATCATAAAATATATTATAAAAGGTAGGGCTACTTACAATAGTGCCTTAAAGAAACTTATAGACTTATAAACAGGAACTGGTGGTACAGAATACATATACAGGAAAACTTGTGAATTATGCTTATGAGCTTATTATACTTGTGAGCTTATTATAACTGCTCAGCACTATAAATATATTTAAATAATTGTTATCGGTGAGTCAACCGCTCTACGCGCTGACTCTGGTAAGAATAATCTTCGAACAAAACAAATAAAAAGAGACAGACAGTAAATTTAAAATAGGAAACCAAGAGAAAAGAAAATATGAAAAATGGCCAGAGAAGAGCGCAATGAAAGCAACGAGTCGCCAATATAGCTATGGCGCCTCGTTACAAAGAGACAGTTTTGGATCGTGTTGTGAAACCTCTCAGCAATACGCTTTTAAAAAATGTACCGTGGACTTTTTAACAGGACTCCGCACCTATTTACAAGGCCAGAACTACCCAAGCCTGGATTGAAACTAACTGTCCAGACTTATAAGAGCTGAAGAATAGTCCTCATCTAGCCCAGACTTCAACCCTTTAGACTAAAAATTATGGTCCGTTTTAGAGGACATGGTCTGCTCTAAACGACACCGCGACATCGAGTCACTTAAAAAATCTCTGGAGAAAGCAGTGGCGAAATTTCCCATAGAAACAGTGCGTAAATACATAGATTCGTGGCCAGACAGATAAAAGGCCTGTTTGGAGCAAAGGTGGCCATTTCGAATAGATTTTTTAATTTTTTGTTGAGACTTTAAAAAATATGTACATAAAAGCTTTATTTATAATACAATTCTAAATAAAAGAAATGCATTTTCATTTGTAACAGAACTTATGACCAGACTAGATATGTGCAATTATACATATGATATGGAATGGTTTATTTTGTATTTTAAATTCTCTCTTGTATAGTAAAATTTAACTTATAGTAAATGACTATATCAGCGCAGTTTAATAAGTGCCTCGTGTTGGGCGTCAATCGATGATATTGTCGGTTATCGATATGTGAGACTCCCTGATAAAACCAATATAAATAATGAGTATATAATAATAATTATCGAATACACGATGTATTCACCTGAGTGGGTTTTGCAATGAGGTATCACGTATATAAATTATTTGTTTTCAGTTTTATTAGTGATAAAAAAAAATTTATACAATTATTTACTTACGATCAATTATTCTTTCAATAATTTATACTAAAGTAATATCACTTTACTGTATTAATATTCACAAGAAAGATAAATTTTATTATGTGATAAGAAAATTATCTGATACTTTTTATCTAAAATTAATAACTACATTAACAAAATCATAACATAAAAGAACCGAATCTTAAATTATATAAATTTATATACCCAGCCAAGTTTCCACCTGAAGCTTTTTTTATCCTTCATTTTAGGTAGATTTTAAGCATTAATTCTAAATTATGCTATATCTCTTATCCAAGTGCTTTAGTGCTTTTGAAGTAATACCGATTCACATTTTGAATTCATATATTTTGAAATGAAAACATTGTTGTTGCAAATTATAATGCTTTTCATGACTTCCCGTTAAAAAGAACATTACCCCTTTATCTTTCACACTGTACAGGCGGTTCAAAATTAGTGAACTGTATTGCGGTATGAGAAAATTAATGTCGACAACAAATGTGAAAGGAAGACCATGGAGGCACAATACCTTGACCGCCCCGTGGTGTGAGATGCTTGAGGCTGTCGGGGTTATCACTGGGCTTTGCTGTTACACGCTACACGCACACGAAGTAACCTTCACGTAACTATAGTTTGTTATAGTTACGTTAGGGGTTTGTCTGATAGGTCACTAGTTTAATTTAAAATTGCGGAATTCCGTTTGCGCGCGTACACCGACGTGATTTTATCATCAGGCCATCTATCATCTTTTTTTTTTGTCTGCATGTTGGACACATTGCGGTATGATTTGCCACCAATAGATGGCGCGGTCGTTTCGCTCTTTCATGTGGGAGACAAGGTATGTGCGAAAGGGAAATGGAGTGAATGTAGGTGAGGCTAGGAGGGTCGATCAAAGTAATCAAAATTACAGAAACAAACAAAAAAAAACGCGGCAGATTTGAATTTACTACCGGCGCTACCAATAAAAATTAAAAATAGACACGCAATTAAAAATAGATATCAGCACAATTCACAATCGTGCAGTCGTTTATACTTGTGCATAGGTATTATAATATAATAAAAGTAATTAATTTAAATGCAGTCTTTCATTTTATGCCAAAGTTTTCATTTCACTTGCATGTACCATGGTTTATTGTATTTGTAGTCATGAGCATGACTACACTCACACGACTCTTTGCCATTCCCTATACCAACATAGTACATGCCAACCCTGTAAATTTGTACACTTAATATGATCTTCAAGACGAACAAGATTCTATTACCATTTGTCAATATGTTAAATTGTCAATATGTTATATCTTACAGATAAAATATTGAACAATTCTAGAATTTTGCTTATTTTCTCCTATTGCAGGTTGCAAATAAATAAATCAGTTATCAATAAAACAGTTATCTTTTCTAGTTGAGCTCCTCGTGTATTTATGCGTTACTTATATAAGTTTATCGATAATATTTACTGTGGAAACTATCGATGGTCACGTCACCATTTTAATTTACATGAAGTGCGTCGATGGCGTCGATTATCCCATTAATTTTGTTTGAAGTCAACTCAATTTCACGGAGGGATGTGGCCCATGGCAGCCGATACGCGTATTATGGTAAACTGAAATCCAAATTTAAGCACGTCAACACAGCAAGCTGTACGCACTGAGATTGAAAATTGATGCATGTCGCAGTACTATTCTATAAATTCACCTTTGTTTGACTTGCCAAATTATCAGCTTTAAGTCGCAATTATAATAATAGGGGTTAAAGTATGAAATTGCCGTTTTATTGCAATAGGTTCTTTGAATTGACATAGAATCTTCATGGTTTGAGGTTTTCGAATGAAACTTTTTTTAAATGGTTTCTATGATGTTCTTTTTTTAAAAAATGTAAAACATTTGAATATCGACTTTCAATTGTTTTTGTTATTCAATTTAGACAAGAAAGATGGATACTGCGAAAATTCGAGTTATTTTTGAATACGAGTTCCGACGCGGAACTAACGCGGCAGAAACAGCCCGCAATATCAATGCTGCGTTTGGAGAGGGGTCTACTAATGAACGCACCGTGCGATTTTGGTTTAAACGCTTTCGTGATGGAAATTTCGACTTAAAGAACGAGCCACGAGGAAGACCGCCCACACAGGTAAATAACGATGAATTAAGAGAGATAGTGGAAGCCGATCCTAGTCAAAGTACCCAGGAATTAGCGGCATGGTTTAACGTTACCTTACCCACAATATTGACTCACTTGCGTCAAATCAATAAAATAAAAAAATACGAAAAATGGGTGCCTCATGATTTGACTGATCTGCAGAAAGAAACGCGTGTTGAAACTTGTGTTGCCTTGTTGAACCGGTACAGAAATGAAGGAATATTGGATCGAATTGTAACATGTGATGAAAAGTGGATTCTTTATGATAACCGGAAAAGAAAAATGCAATGGCTGACCCCAGGTCAAATGCCACAACAGTGTCCTAAAGCAAAACTTACCAATAAAAAGGTAATGGTAACTGTTTGGTGGTCTCAGCATGGTGTTATTCACTATAGTTTTCTCCGATCTGGTCAAGCAATAACGGCAGATGTCTATTGTGCCGAACTCCGAACCATGTTGACAAAACTAGCAGTAAAACAGCCCCGACTCATGAATCGATCTTCACCATTATTGCTCCACGACAACGCGAGACCTCACACAGCACGAGAAACCATTTTGACCCTTCAGGAACTGCAGTTAGAAACCATTCGTCATCCTCCGTATTCACCAGACCTTGCTCCAACGGACTACCATTTTTTTCGTGATTTGGACAATTATCTACGTGACAAGAAGTTTTCTTCCCAGGAGGCAGTACAAAATGCTTTCACACAGTTTGTGCAGTCTAGATCGTCGGAATTCTATCGCAAAGGCATTAATGACCTTCCCATTAGATGGCAGCAATGTATAGATAATAATGGCAACTATTTTGATTAAATAAATTTGTTAAAAATTTAAAAAATAAACAATATAGATTTTCAGTACAAATCGGCAATTTCATACTTTAACCCCTAATATTTTGCTGTAATTGCGATAAATTTATCAAATAAGTATTGTAAAATAAAAAAATATTTACATATAAATTAATCGTATTGGTTTTAAGAAGCATTCGAATCAAAACATCGCATTGGACAAAAAATATGATTACGGGTTTTTAATAACACTAAACCTTCTCAGTGATTGTTTCACCAAATTCGTTGAAAGACTTTTTATCGGAAAATGCATTCATTTCCATGTCTCTAAAAAAAGTTGAAATATCTGAGTTAAAATAAAACCTTTTTTAATAAACTAAAATAAAAAATGATAAGAAGCATTTTATTAACTTAGAATATATTATAATTTAGTAGAAGTAAATGAATATAAATTCTCGTTTTAGTGGTTTTCTTCGCCCAAAACCATCGAAACTTTATAAAAATTATGGTCTTAACACAAAACAATATACTAATTATACAAGATCAAAAAAGGCTCATTTATTATATTATACGACTTCCCAAAAAAAGAAAGGAATATTTTCAGGGTTCATGTCCTGTGTATCATGTATAAAAAATTTTAATTTACCAGAAATTCAAAATGCCTGAATAAATTTAGATGTATGAGTTATCTTTAGAATCCTTATAACATCCAAAGTGATATTGGCTGGAAACAAAAAAATACGCCGGCGCGGCGGAAGAATAGCGCCATTATCAAATGTAATAAAATATATTTTCTTCAATTAATACAATATGGGTAACGAATCAAAGGCCTTAATGCTAGAGTATTCTAAAACTATATAATTCATATGAATAAATTTTAATCTTGCAGTATCTTGCAGTGCTAGTCACAAGTCGCACTTTTGAGTTTTTCGGGAGAAAAAAATAAAAAACTAAAAACTGTAAAAATAATAATAGCTCGGTTATCAGAGGCGCAATTTCAAAAATAAAAACTGAAATATATGCCCCAAACAAATCTTTATGAAACTGCCTTAATAGAAAAAATGTATGTTTTTTCATTACGCTTATAGAATTTATTTAATGATTTTTCTAGGCCAAACACAAATTATTTTTTTTAAAAAAAGTAAGTTTTTGAAATAGGCACGCGGTTTTTCAACTCTTACGTTTTAAATGCATTCCTTAATCGATTTATGTGATAAACAGGAAAGGGAAAAATTTTTGAGTGAAATCAAACACTGTGCAGTGTACAGTACGCTTAAAGCAGCTAATAGAATAACTATAACGCCATCTTGTATCCAAAAGCGGTACTATAACAAAGAGATAAGCTGTTATTTATAAGGGACCATAACTATACGTGAAAAGGGTAGAATATGATATAATTCATTTTGTGATATATGCTCTAACGTGTTCAGTTTTTCTAACCAATCGGAATATTATCGCGATTTAAAGATGTGTGAGTAAGGTTACGCAGGTTTTTTTATGAAAAGATCGCGTCATGCGACTTCTACTCTTTTTTACTGAGACCTTAGTGTGAGTTGACACATTCGATACTATGAAGATTCGTAGTTCCTATTGGTCACTGCTAGGGGCGCTCATTCAAAAATCCATAGTAATATTTTACGCGATGTCGAGTATCGACGTGTAAACTCGCACTAAGGTTAAGGCCTCTGTTCTGTGGATATACCATACTTTTCCGAGCGTGTGAGGTGCAAAGTAGTTTTTTTTTGTTTGTCTTTGGCAAGTTGAATTTCTTTATATTTTGTGTTATTCATTTTCCCAACATGCTCTGTAATTCAATAAACTTATTTTTATTATTATTATCTTTTAGTATTATTACTTTTAATATATCTAATACTTACTTAAAATTAAATTTCATTTTAAGAATTTACAGCTTGTCAAACAGAAAAATCTATCTGCGGGTGGGGGCCTGGTGACCTATAGTTACAGGTTTTTCCTTGGGAAGTATTTCAGGCACCAGTTACTTAATATTTTTAGGCTTTTTAATATATATTTAAATATAGTTTAAGTTTTTTGTATTGTAGGGGGTTGTAGAGGAAATAATAAATGATTTATTCATTTAAATTTTCAATTAATTATATTTTTAATAAAATCAATGAATTTTATTTGTGTAAATGTGCATAGCCGTGATATGTATGTGTGTGTATATATGTGCATGGTAGACCATTTCGAGCCTTTATAGTTCTTTTAATACTAAACATAAAGAAAGCTAACACAAAACGCAATAGTCATAAAAAAATCACCTCAGACGGCACTTGAACCAGCAGGCACATCACCAAATTAGCCCTTCCGCCACAATCCTTAGGCTAATAAGGTTCTTAACAGCAGCTCCGGTACCTTTACATAGGCCAGCAACATAATTCTGATTGTTTTCTTAATAAGCTGTAAATACAGTTCCTGAACATCGAAATTAATTAAGAAGATAAATAAATCATCGTGACATCATCATCATAGACATCGTGCAAAATAAAAAAACTTACAACTTGTAATAAAAAAAAATTTGAAGTAGATGTCATTTGTTTCTAATAAAAGATCTCTGTGGTCAAGTGGTTTCCACATTAGTTTTCATGACGACGCCTCTCTGAGGTATACTCCACGTGAATACAGCAAATGAACTTTTCTGTTTTGGCTTCGGCCTAAGTGTAATGATACTATCGTTATTTAACTGATTGCCATAACAACACTCACACGTGCTTTAGCTTCTTGGGTTCCAAATAATGTAAAATAATGTAGTTTAATATTTATTTATTTATATAAAATATTAAATATCTCATTATTCGTATTTTGATATCATCAATCATCATTACCTCTAATCTGCAGGGCAAAGCTTTTCGTGAGTATCTCAAGATATATTTCATTTTATAATATTTTACTCAAACAAGAGGGTTTTTTAAAAAAAATTACACCTTGGGTTGTTGCAATCCACACAGTTTAAATACAGCTCATATTGGTTGTTCCATACTTGCGATTCCATGTCTGAACAAAATAATAATTTCTTTGTACTTAATAATTAGTCCGTTTAATTCTGCAATTAAAATTGAACGTGTCCTTATTATAATGTAAGTTCATATTCAATTTACAATCAGTACTGTCGTGCAGTTTTTCGCTTATAGTTCCCGCATTCCATCCCCAGGTGCTAGGCTTGGTTAATGGGAGGGTTTATTTTAATACGCTTGGCTAACTACCAGGACCATTTTACTTAGGCCTACCGCCATAAAAGCGAGTTAAAACATTGCCAAGTTCTGGCAGTCAGACGTGAGATAGCCATTTCCTCCGTATGGTCGAGGGTGAAGCGAGCAGCCATCTTTCGGTTTTATCATTACTTAACACCAAATGAGATAAAGGAGAGACTTCCCTGTTGAATAAGATAATATATATCACACACTAAGAGTTATAGATACGGAAAAGCTCTGTTTTCCTTTCAGAATATAGATAAGAGCAAATGCAATGAATCTATAGATGACCTCGTATCCGCACTGTAACAAGTTTTTCCTCTTATAGTGAGGAAAAGGCTCACTAATTCCATAAACCAACAACACAATCACGCATGAGAAGCTCTCTTTCACATAAAAATATACAAACTACATATTCCTAATATAATGATATATTTTGTTATATAACTACAAGAACTTAAAATATAAAGAAACTTTACTTTAAAAACGTCGTGTGGTGTCGTGGGACACCGGATAGGAAAGAAGTTCCTTATTATAAAAATATTAATTTTAAGTCCTTTTTGATGTATAAAAAAATAATTATTTTATATTTTTTATTATGATATGAAAGCAAAGAAACTACTTTACAAAATTGTCTTAGCACCTTTATTTTATTTACAATGATTTATAAATAACTAGCTGCCCCGGCTACGCGTTGCTGTGTTATAAATTAAATAAAACCTATCCTATCTTTCAAGTTAGATCAAATAACAGATAGTTACGAAGTTTGATCAAAATCGGTTAAGTAGTTTAGGAGTCCATCGCGGACAAACAACGTGACACGTAATTTATATATATTAAGATAACAGTCATCACGTACATTCGACACTGTATAGCCATTCCACATAGACTATTCATAAAAATCTTACGCTTTTTTTTAACGCTACAGACGTTTTTTCCCGGCTAGGGTACCCCTCCGCAACGCCCCATAAGGAATTTCGTTCCAAAAATTGATGGTGCCAGGCAGGACTCGAACGCACTGCTTGTCTTGTCTTGTCCGAGTGAGTACTCTTCCGACTGCGCTACATTAACACACCCCATTAATTTTACTAGTGATCCTTAAGCTGAACTTCAGCAGCTATATCGCATTCTCAGGAAATACTAGACACTTTTAGCTAGTTAACACCGCCAGTTACCGCTTTCGATGCTTAGAGATTCTCCCAGCTTATGTTATTGATATGCATGCAATATCATTTTAAAAATACAAGATATAGAAAAGAATATTATCCTATTTCATCTACTTTAAAATAAATGTCGAAATACGCGTATTTTTGATCAATAGCATTTAATATTTAATTTTATGATTATCTCTGTAATACCGCTGCACTTTTCATACAATATTTCAACTCATTTTCATCCTTTTAAAAAGATTTTCTCGTTTGATAAGGCGCGTATCCACTTTTTTATACCAGGGGCTTGTGTTTTGAATATCTTCAAAAAATCAACGAACTTGCAATGAAATTCTTCCCCTATTTCACAGACTTAGGGGTAATGTTTACTGAAACGATGAAATGTATATACTTTTTTTCAAAAGCCTACCTAAGGGTAGAATGTACATTTATTTCTCACCAAAAGCACCTTATTTGAACTCCATGCCTTTACTTTGATAATAACAGATTTCCATATAACAGTGTATCCCCTATATCACCTCCTCAGAGTTTGAATTATCTAAAATGTTTTTTATAAAGTCTTTACTCTCTCCCTTTAATAAACTCATCCTTCAATCTTCAAGTCTCTAGTTTCAGCAGGCTGTGTGTTGTTTGTTCATCACTCACTCAGGACAAAGCCTTTAATATCGGATTATTTATATATACAAATTATGGTAAAATATCACCCAGGATATATAGAAATTCGTTTTCCAAATTGTCGTATGCAAGATAATCAATCACAAAGGTCGCAAAACTTACTCATTAATGATTAGATTGATGATTTTTAAATGATATTATCAAGCTAGCATAACAATCGTCTCAACAACTAGAGTATGTCACACGCTTTTAATTACAGTCTCGAGAATGTGAATATACACACTTTCTATCTACGAATATCCTCTACTGGCGTTCAGCAAATCCCTTATAACGAGGCAACTGAGTACCGGACCGGACCAAGACTTAGTAACTAAGAGTAGAAATATAAGACAGAGACAAAAGTTCCAAAGATCACTAACCGAGTGTAATTTTCCCATTATGGCATGAAACTTAATAATAAATCTCTATTAATATTTGAGTTTATTCATCGAAACTGTTGAGTTTTAATACTCAACAGTGAATGAAATGCAGCCGTTGGTGGTGTTCAGTTTGAAATATGTAAATGTTATACTAAAAATATAAGACATAGATATCTCAAAACAGGACGCCATCTACAGCTTCACCTCATAATAAATAAACAAACAGTTTTGTGATAGCTGAAATAAAAAAAAATAGAAAAGGCAAGCTATATATAATTCAACTAACACCATGTTACCTGTTATCGCGATTCAAATTTAGCTGTTGAAAAGAGACGCCACTATATAACGCGTATAGCGGTGTCTCACTTTGACAATCGAACTTGCATCGCGCTAAGAGATCATGGTACGCCATCTGGGGTGCAATAATAATTTAAATTATGTCTTTCATTTTGACTATAGCTGAGTAGGTTTATTGTATCTTGAATTTATAACAGACTAGCTTTCCGCCCTCGGCTTCGCCCGCGTGGATTTCGGTTATATTGCGGTATAAAGCACAACTATAAGAAAACTTCTCATTCCCACGGAAAAATCTAAGAAGCGCGATGTAACGCTGGATACAAAAATCATATAATTCATTCCACTTCTTACATATCTTAAAAAAACACTTCGTTACCATGTTTTAAAAAACACCCAGCCCCATCTTTCGCATACCTCTAGAACTAAATAGCGTAAGCTATCATTCCACTTCTTACGTATTTTAAAAAACACATCGTTACCATGTTTTAAAAAACACCCAGTGCCATCTATCGCATACCTCAAGAACTAAATAGCGTAAGCTATCATTTCACTTTTTATGTAATTTAAAAAACACATCGTTACCATGTTTTAAAAAACACCCAGCGCCATCTTTCGCATACCTGAGGAACTAAATAACGTAACTAATACTTATACCAATTCGTAATTCGTTGACTTTAGTGATTTCAGGATAAGTAGACCTAAAAAAAACGATTTAGACGATAAAACAAATTGTACGTCATCCGTCGAGAATTCCTCATTTTCGAGGATTCATTTTCGTATCATTTAGCTTCAAAATTTATATATTCATATGCGTTTGCAACATATAAGTAGATGTAAAAAAAACAGTTTAGACGATAAAACAAATTGTACGTCATCCCTCGGGAATTTCTCATTTTCGGGGATTCGTTATCGTATCATTTAGCTCCTAAATTTACATGTTTATATTCGTTTGCAATATTTTACGTTGTTTTAAACGACACAAATCGCCATCTACAATCCATCCATCAAGCAAAAAATATTTTTGTTTTTCCTCGGGAATATCAATTTTTTCCAGGATAAAAAGTACCCTATTATTTAATCCGGACTTTTATCTTTACGTCTGCAAAATTTCAAAGAAATCGGTTCAGTAGTTACGGCGTGAAAGCGGAACAAACAAACAAACTCACTTTCCGATTTATAATATTAGTAAGGATTAAATTAAGTTTGCATGCTATATTTTCATAGCTTAATAGGTTACAAAGTTACTGATTGCTACTGATCTGCGTACCACCATTTTATACCACTCTATTTAAAGAAAATAAAGTTTTTTTTTATATTCTGCAACATTTAGTTTCTGAGTGGTTGAGAATCCCAGGCGAAAAACATTGCTGCCAAGCACCTCTCCATAGTGATAAAATCTCTTCGTTTCTGATCCCAATTACTATTAAATAAATTCCATAAATACAAATACTAGAGTACTAAAAATTATATTATACGAGATTACACTGTTATAAGTTAGCAAAGGAAAGCAATGTAAGCGTACAGTGGCGTTATTTTTTACCCCACAATAACTATTTTAACCAGCTTAAAATAGTTTTTGTGGGGAAAAAATAAAGTTATGTTAACGTTTCGATCCCACTATGGCTTATAATAAGAAATTTCGTAGATGTGTTTAATTAAGTAAATAGCAACTGCAAAACGCTTTCTCACTGTCTGCTTCTTTATCTCTGTGATGGCCCTCGTTATTATTTGGTTTGAAGTCTTGCGATAAAATATTAGGGAGCTCTAATAAAGAATTTAATGTGAAGCTATCTCTCGTTTTCCGAAAGGAAATTGCTGCCATCGATCCTTGGAGTTTGTTAGCTTTACATAATTCAATATTTTGGAGAGTTTAAGGTTTCACTCTTATTGAATTCAAGGAGTTCGAAAGGGTGCTTAGAATGTATATAAATTTGGGGAAAAAAACTGCTTGTACGTCTTTCACAGTTTTAATCGCTACAAATGAAAATGGCTATATCACATCACTAACAATCATAACAACGACTGCCAGTTTATTTACTGAAAGAAAATAGTTGATTGCCCTTTTGTAAGCTTATATGCGTTAAGATAATATTCGTTAAAATTAATATATGTATCACGATCTATAATAATGCGAAGCTATCACTAAGTCAGAGCTATGCTAATAAAGCTAGTATCAGCTCATTTAAACAATTTTCGATAAATCAGCGTCCGTTAGTTTACTTACATTGACTATGAAGAGTTTTTCCGATAGTTTTATTTTATAAAGATTATTTAAATTCATACTAGAGGCACAACTTTCAGTAAGTTAACCTGGTTCTTATTTAAGCATCATGCACCTTATGAAGCGGTAGATATGTTTCCTGAAATCAAAAATTGCATAAAAAATTAAATAAAAATAAAAGAAAAAAGAACAACCTTTGCCGGTTTCTTTTCGACATAAGGTCTTCCAACGTAGAACTTACCACACCATGGCATAATCGTTGACATTGATGTTCACAACCAATATGAGAGAGAGAGAGAGAGTGTGAGAGAGAGAGAGAGAGAAACATTTATTGACCAACACAAAATAGAAATAAAATTTACAAATATAAGTTACAGCATAAAAGCACAGGGTCAATCAGGTCCCCACCTCAGCTTGTGTTGTTACGACACGAATGCGTGTTGATGACACATAGACCTTACCTAAAGTGCGCCATTTAGTCAGATCTAAAGCTTTCGTAGTCCAGTCACGACCACTCTGCGTATATCATATCTCCACCTGGGCGTATTACGCTGCATTAGCCGATTCATGGCCTCCATTCTAGATCCAGTTTTCCGCAGCGGTATTAAATATTGCATAAAGAGCAATTTCTCTATTTAGTACTTACACTTCCGCGCCAACCCAACTTACCAGATTTACGATGAGTTTTTTCTTGCTTTTTTATTATTTAATCTTAAGTAAATAATCATTTATTCACAAATTGCGTTTCATGCGACTCAGTAACTAAACAGAACATGCAAGCACTAATTATCACATGCACCTCGGAAGGCGTAGCAATGAGGGGTAGAGGGGCAGACATTCAAAATTTTTTTTCCTCAAAGTATTCATTTAAAGTTTAATAACTTTTCGTTATTAATAACTTTTTCAAAGACCCTATGAATTATTAGTATTGTTTCTGCTTTTATGTATTCTGGTAGTTTATTATAGATTTTAACTGACGTCGGGTAAGGACCTATGTAAAGTTAGTTTAGATTTTCTTAGAAAAGATTATTTTTATAGCGAATATAATTCCTAAATAAATATTAAGTAACGATAGAGTTACGAATTAAAAGCACTTTATCATTTAACAGTACCTACGTATTTGTGACTGACACATATCCCGTGTGACAGATTTTAAGTAGGTATGTCATAAACGGGATTGTTCTTGATTTATGTGTTCATATGAGCCAATTCGCATGCGGAGCACGCTCTTTTAAATAAGTTAAAAACTGTGTAGCACAAATGTCGTATGAACCATCGCATACTTAACTTCCTTGTATCTTAAATGAGTTTAGTAAAATACAGAGTAAAAACGAAGGGAGAACGACGGAATCCGGTTTTTATTACGCTTTCCATAATTCGGAATTTGTTAGCTGCGGCGTGTGGGTTACATTTTTATGCAAATCAGTTAATTTGAATTCAGTATAAAAATACGAAATGCGATTGTCCTTTCACTTGATTAATCTTATTATAGAAATATATCCTCTTTATTTTAAATTGCGTTTGTCTCCATTTTTGTACCAGCAATCGCTAGCGTTTAATAATATTGAATTTCACTTATAGATTTTTGCAACTTTTAATAATAATTTTTATTTCATTCATCATCTGCCATTTATACATATACCTACTGATTTAGCAAAGACCTCCTTAAGGATGACAATGCAAACTTATTACGCAGGCCCAGTGTGGATTGATGGGTGTTAAAGAATGCAAACACGGACAGGACCAATGGTTTAGGGTGCATATCACTAGAGCTATGCGAAGTAGCTAAGAGGTGTGCTAGGAAAAAATAGAGCAATAGGATTACTTTAATTTGCTTGCCCCATGCTACTTTTGGTGGAATTTTTCCTCGCGCATCACTTAGCCAACTCGCACAGCTCTGTCGGAAACGTACCCTCAGTACGGTGGAATGTTGGTCACTCTTTCGATGTTCTACGCTACGAAAGTAGCTTAACGTTCGAAATCATATATAGAACGCGTTTACTACTGCACCATCGAGCTAGGAAATTTATTTATTTATAAGCATTGTGAACCTTAATTACTTTAAATCTCATAAAATTGATGTTACTTCAAACAATATTAATCAAATTCACAGGGAATATTAATACATCGTAGTTAAATTGCCTTGTTGGTTCTTTGATGAATTACTTCAATTTAGATCTTGACAGCTAATCTCAACCTCATAGGGTGCAATTTCAATTAATTTAATAAGAATCTCTCTTGCGTGAAATAGCAACATGATACTGGATGAATTGTGATACATTATGCTTTAAAGAAACGGTATTGTTTTGGTGGTATTGTTGTATTTTAATTGTTAATTAAATAAAAAAAATAAAAAATAAAAAAAATATGCTTTTTTTCCAAATTAAGATAAGGAAACTTTCAAAAGTCATTATGTTCAAAGGAGAAACAAAAGAACTAAGTTCTGAAAAGCAAGTCAATAGTTTAAATTGGTGGAATTTTACATGGATTTCATGTCAAATCGGTATGTACCGGTAATTGTTACCGATACACTTAATTTTGCGTCCGACAAAGTTCACATTATTTATATTTATATATAAATGTGTAAATACAAAAATTGCAAAAATCTTTATTTATAATTCAATCCTCAACTTAACAATAAGTGGCTGGCCCTTTAAACATAACAATGTCTTTATTGGGGGGCACCGCTCCTCCATAGCAAAAAAGGTTTATAAAGATTATTAACTGTGTTTAAAATTAACATTAAGACATCAGTTAGGTATATGTTATTATCTTATACATATTAATGATAATTATTTATTTATTTTTTAATTATAAAACTCATATTTACACCAAAACATAAAGATACCAACCTTAAATATTATGCGGTCGAAAAGTGTGCGTGTATATTGTATATAATAAGCGGTATGACACTGATGATGTAATTTGAGAATTTAACAGCGTGATACTAAAAATGATTAAGTTTCTTCAAAGTTTTTGGGCCATTTATTTATTTCTATTTTACATTCTTGAAAAGTTTTAGAATGAATTTGTAGTTATTTGTTTAAGCTGACTGTGTTTTGTATTGAATCCTTCCAAAAACCGTTTTCGTGGGTGGAATTGTTATGACATTGTGTTTTCTTCTCCTTTTATTTAAATTGGGATCATATATTAGGTTTTCATCTTTTTTTGTATTCAATTAACTATATACAGTTTTCTTATTCAAAGCAGGTTGTTAATTTGGTATAGCTCCTGTGTAAAAAATCGTTGCTTTTCAAAATACATGACTTTTAAGTAAGGTATAATATTAGTTAAAACGGGATCGATACCATGCTTTTTTCATAATGCATGGAACTGCCTCGAAATATCGGAGTCTCAAAAAAACACGTGACCAAAAAGTTTCAAAAAAAATATTTAAGGTATAATAATATGCTATAGAATTTAAAAATTAACTTTCATAAATACTTGACAATATTTAAAAGGGAATAATTAAACTATAAAAATAATAACAACAATTATCAACTGGTGCGCGATGCAAAAAAAAATGCAACTGAGAAGCTTGATGGGGCAGTTAAGAGTAGGAGAAGTACCAAACAATTTTAAGCAATTTTCGCAAAATCAGCGAACTGATATGAAGGGAATATGGTACAACAAATGAATGGCTAATGAAAAGATCTCCCAACGGGCTAGGAAATCTGTGCCCGTGGTCCAACCGATGTAGATTAAAGTTGGTATACCGGGTGTCGCTGTATAAATAACAAAATCACACACATTATTCTGAACTTAAGTAGCTAAAGCAACGTAGCTAAAAGAAACAACGACGGTACCACAACACCCAGACAAAAGTTAATATAGAAAAAATAGTTTTAAACGTTGACCTGAGCTGTGATCGAACCCGAAACCTCGGAGTGGCGTTGTTACGAAAATCGGTATGCAAGCCACTCGACCCCGGAAGTGATTAAAATAATCTCGTATTTGGACGAGTGTTCGCAAGGCTCGGTAGCTTAATTGGGAGAGCATTGGACTGGATTTCCAAAGGTTTTGGGTTCGATTTCCGCCTGAGAATTCACTTGCAACCCGAGGCGATTTTTTCTAGTATTTTTCTATTATAATAATTTATTTTATAAGATCGCATTGAAAAAATCATAAAATATATAAAAATTATAAAACCAAATGGCTGTTTCATGCCATGGCTTAATCGATTGCCCAAACATTTAAAAACATCTTAAAATTTCACGCGCCTAAAGGTCAGGGGCCATCGGGGGTGAAGTCTGGGGGGTTGGGGGAGAGTGGTACCCTTACCACCAAGACACGGTACCCTTAACACCCAGACACGATAAATTACAAGTCACACAATTTACATTAAATTAAAGGTCAACTTCATCCTGCTGGTTTATACCATGTCGCTTTTGCGGCCAACTTCAACATGTGAATTTTGTGTCACAAGTTCAACATGATCATTTTGTGTCACATCTTAAAATTTCTCTTTCATCATTTTTTCATAAAGCGCCTCAAGAAGTATTACTTCAAAAATCCTAAAAAAAATTTAACGGCACCATTTTGTAAAAGGACCATGCTGTATATAGCGCGATGTATATTGCCATACTTATTCTTTTCTTGGAGCTAGCACCATCTATGATGCGAAGTGTAAAACTTATTGCTCCCTGTTCGAGAGATATTATGTGCACAAATAATTAAAGAAATATTATTAGAACTTCTTCGTGCTTTAGGAGGCGCGTTAGTCTGCAGTTCTCACCGTCAACCGATTACGCCCGTGCGATTACGCGTTTCTTTTTATATAGATAATCTGTCCCCAGTAGTAACAGCATCAATAACATGATGATTTCGTGATGAAACTGTTATAATAGTCAAAGCTTATTCGTAATGAAGCCATTAAGATTTATTTTATTTACTAGCTGTGTTTTATGATATTGGCTCTATTTTAAATCATTGTATTTATATTTCATTGTTTATAGCTCACACTGACTGCAGCTTGATTCTTTGAAACCTCCACTTTGACAGAGAGTTTTGATAAGTTTTTTAAGAGTTTTTTTAATAAAAACAGCAAACTCTAGTTAGCCTTGGTTCCTTTATTTAGAAATTTACATGCTTTTACGAAATATTAAAGTAATGCTACCTCTCGTAACGTAAAGTAAATTTAATTAAGGCGCCGGCGAAAAGTTTTAAAGGATCTTTTGGATTAATGAGGCACTACAGATTTTGCTTCTGCCCGTACTAAAATTTGAGGGCTCTCTCGGCTTCATTTAACGATCACGCTAGATAGCCGCTGAAAGACGTGGTTTCTTGTTAACATCATACTTATAAGGTCTGAAGTTTTTTATTGGAGCGGAGCACCCATGGATCGGCTTCAATGCCGCAATGTCTGTTACGCCATAACTTTCCGAGTTCTTAACCGATTTAAATAATTTTTGTGTGGAATCGAACTAACAGGTTTAGGTCTAGATCGTGAATTGAATCGTGAAACCGAAATTGGGATTTCCCATGGAAACAAAAAGCGAGCGCTTTTATAGTTTTCATTCTTATGGAATTTTAAAATTAACTAAACATTTTTTGTTTATTATTTTTATTTAGTATTACGCTCCGCTCTAATATATGGTGCTAGCGAAAATTTATGCTTAGCGACTAGACGACCTAGTTATGAGATTTTCGCAGACGTTCGTCATTGGATAGATAATGAAATATTTAGTTTAAAACAAAACCTTTAAATATAGGCTTATTACTTATTCGATATAAAGTATTGGTTAAATTTACTAAACAAAACACGCAAAAGTTTATGATGCAGATAAACAAAAAATTCTGTTTTTTATCTATGTATTTATGTAAATTATTATATTTCTTACACTTCCGCGTACATCACATATTATTACGCCACGGATTAGTGGCGTAATTTTTTTTATATTCAATCCTGATGTTTCAGTTCTACACAGATACCATAGTCCAGTAAAAAATATGCTACGTCCTAATGACGATATTGCAGTGAACCAAAGTGGCATATAAAAAACCAACTACGAATGTAAATCGCTATTCATTACATAATGCTGCCACGTGCGGAATCAGTATTCACATGGTGAGTTGGTGCAGCAAAAAACACCTGTCCGTTCTAATTGAACTTTTCATAGTACGTGGGCACGTGTTTCCACCTTTTAGGGATACTACACACTGGGCGTTAACTTACTTATGGAACTATTAACTTGCGTAGTTATTGGCTATAGATTTTTCTGGAGATAGCACTTTGGTGTTGCTCGCATAATTCTTCTTATTTTCTGATTCTGTCTTCGAGTTTACTTACCAAGAACAGTTCAGCTCTTTTCAGTTAAACTTGGTCTTCGTCGGAAAGCTACTCTCGGCTCTCGCCATACCGACATATCGCCTCATATCGGGAGACAGTGCTATTACTTCGATATCGCTTAGAGTTATTTCTGACGTTTCTCAGTTTCTAAGGGTTGTAGCGGATGTTAAATACTTTTAACTGTTCAAATAAATCCACAGTATCTGGATGTAGGACGCGTTTATTTTTGTTTTTTTTTTATTTATATTTATACGGGCCGTGATCACAGGAAGATCACAGGAAGAATAATAGCGTTGTGAATTTATTTAAAGTGTGATAGACACGTAAGTGTATAAACTTAACGTTTAACTAATTCAAACTTCTTCAAAAATTCGATTGTCAAAAAATTTTTTAAACCCAATACTTCCAATATTTATTAATACTTCCAATACCGTATTCATACGATCAGAGATTTGCGGTCAAAATAAGTAAACAAACTCTTGAGCTTAATTATATTTATTGATTACTTTTCATATACTTGTTTCTTAAGCCCACAGCCCTATACTTAATTTCACTTAAGTGTCATAAGGAGCTTAATAATCTTTTACATATGAAGGGAAATGATATATTTTATATATACTAAAAAAACATTATTCCGAGTCGGCATTGAAAAAGAACAAATGGCGTGCTCTATTGCCCGAGGTCAAACCCACTTCGGGTATCTGAGACAGCGAAGTAAGTAAGTATATATTTATGGAGAAACCCGCCTATAAATCTTAGATTTTGTTATTCATCATAAAAATAACTTTTAGAAATAAAACGTTATTGAACGGGTGTATGACGCGTCTTTTAATTTTGCTTTAGAATACTTTCTACCCGACTTAGGGAATATAAGACAGGGTTGTGTGTATGCCCTTGAAAAGCTTTGTTTCAATTTCAACATGTAGGTTCGAATACAAAATAGTGGCAGAGACTAACTGGTTCTTTTTTTAAATTTATGGAGTAAAGTTTTGACGGAAGATTGTATACAAGTATCGTTGATAAACGTCAAAACTTCTCTAGATTTCTTATGAACGCCGTAACCAAGGTTAATTACTAATATTTCTAGAAAATATGGTTAACTTTATTAGAGTAATAAACTCTGCTCTATAGGTAGTTGCTAGGCAACCTTGTTGATTGTGTTTTTTGTAAGAATGGAAATTTATATTACAATGTCTATTTTCTTCTAAAGTGCATTTTCCTTTTTCTAATAAACTTTAAGTGTATCAAGGTGATCAACAATTTTTGTGACTAATAATATATTTATACATTATCATCAAATAACACGCAAGTTATATTTTGGATTTAACGTTTTTCTCTGCTAGTATAAATATTATTTTTATTAAGTTAGAAATTATAAATAATTCGCCCTCGTATTATTTAATTCAAGTTAAATTAAGTATGCACAGATAACAGTGCGTCAACTTCCCATAAACTGTCAATATTGTGAATTGATATTTAATTCTATTTTATTATGTATTGATTATCTGGACTTGTTTTATATTGTTTATTTTGACATTTTTACCAAATAATTGTCACTTAATGTTTTGTTAGTAAAATTAATTATTAAGTTGGGAAATATTGGTATTCATGTGAAATTGTATTTCTGTTTTATTGCTATTGTAAAATTTGTATAGTAAAACGGAACGTTTTATGTGGATAGTAACCTAGTTAATCTGTGAAAAATAACTCGTTATTGACCAATCTGTAAAGAAAAAAAGGGCTGACTGATAGTCTTTTGTTTTTCTCAACGGTTGTTTATTGAAAAGATAAAGTCGAAACTGCAAATAATAATTTATTAATACTTCTTAATCAAAGTAAACTAATGCTTCTTAAAAGAAATAAAAAATCATGAAGTGCGGTATATATTTATTTTTTAAAAAAATGCTGTATTTACAACTGAAAATCGTAATTTGACAGTTCTGTATACGTCGATGTGCTGTTGTACAAATATTCACTGCAGAATACCTTTCCAAAGTTCGAAATGCGATGCTCAACTACGTGTGTTTCCTTAACAAGTTTTACTCGATTATGGCCATGATTAATTGCACATAGTAACAGACTAATGCCAGTTCTACTGCAACAATTCTAATATCCCGAGTCAGAGTGGAATAATTGGGTTAACTTTGGGAGATATTATCTGTACAAGATATTTCTTCTCATTCGAGATCATAAAAATCAAAGTAGTGAAACATCCTAATGCATCGTGCGTTGCATACATTTCGTGTCCATTAACTAAAATAGTTTTCACAGAATCACGGAATACTTTTAGGAAAAAAGCGTTTCAGCTCACTGTCCATTAACTCGCGTGAATTCTGCTGCAGCACCATTACTGTGCAACGTTGCGGCTCTATCCTTAATATGTACATGCATTAAACAAAACAATTTTGCATAAAATTTACTTAAAGTAATGGGAAGTCACTCGCAAAAATGGGATTGGATTTAGTTTGTTGTGAGAAATACAAATAAAAATATATTTATTTTGTTTACGCACTGAATAATAAATATAAAGACATTACTAGGCCACGTGTTTGAAAAACTTTTAAATTGTGATTTTAATTTAAAGAATTAAATTAGCCAAGGGTTTTTGAAGCAAAAACTTCTTTAGCGGCATTTTGCACTTTTTGGGATGGGTAAAAAATGTTGAACTCACGTCTGGACGTCTGGACACGTGACCTTATCGAAAATTCGTAAGACGGAGGGAGAGTAGACCGCCGGCGTCGCGTAGGAGAAGAAGTAAGCTCCCCTCTCTTTCTACCGCGGAGCGAAAATGTATGCCTGCTCCTGCTGTTTCGTTTCAGCGGTGCGTGTGTTTGTTGTCATGTTTCTGTACACTTGCGCAATAAATGAATATTTTATATTATCACGTAAATGACAGTACTTTTATACTGATAATTAAACCAATTCATGCGAATTTATTCCCTAATCATTCCAAAATATCAAAAATGCACAACGTTAATGTTCATGTTTTCACTCTCTCTCGGAGCGCAACCCGTTGTTTTTTTTCTCTTTTTTTGTAATGAACAGTTTCGATGTCCTTAATAAAGATACGCTCTTAAATCAACTCCGATCACATTACTCAATACAAACAAATTATGTAAACAGTGTCAAATATTGACTCACTATTATTCTATTTTGTTATGCCAAAAGGATCAAACAAAGCTGCATAATACCTAGGTATTGTGTAGCTTGGCATAACCACTGACCATTATAACACCGTACCAAGAGGGCATACGTAGACACTATGATAAATATAAATATATGATTTAATAATTGTTGTGACTATACATATTAATCTAGATTATATAGACATCTAATCTAGATTAACTACTAAAAAGTTTTTGATAAAATCAGACGTTACTTTGCGGAAGTCCATATCCATTAGTAAAATAAAAATATGTAGCTAGTCCGCAAAACTCAAGCAGTGTGCACCGCCCGCAAATAAATGCAGGAACCGTAGACACCGGCGTCTTCACCAACTACTCTACTCGTGTTTCGCCCCCACACGGAGCATCATCAGGAGTTGTTAGACCGAGCAATAACGAGCACTAAGTGCTCGACTATAGTGTAAGACGAAGTAAGTTTTGCGGAAGTAAGCTACTACACATATTTTTATCTTACTAATACTAAAAAGTTTACATAAGCATTGCTGATAATTTCGTCATTGTTAAATATGAGAAAAATATCGGAATATCATGAACTAGCATACTTTTGGCAACGTTGGTATGCATTATAATTGCAAAATGTATTATAAGCTAAAATTGATCTTAATTTATTTGGTATCACAGATGTGAATCGGGCAATCGTTCTTAGACAGTAGATGTACGAGTATATCATTTATAATGGCCAACTATCGATCGCCGATGCTTGGAACGTCTGAATAAGCTTTCCAGTATTTAACAATGGCCCGGTACCGCAGATCCAAAACGTCAAACCCAGGGTATGTAATAGAAATTTCAAATTAGAAACTTTATCGTTTATCATACATGCCTATTACGTTGAACTGGAATTTATGTCGGAGACATTTCATTCCGACTTACAAACACAATGTATTGTGGTTTCTTCAGTAGAACTGAACATAATGAGCAAATAATGTTAACTAATTATTTGCTCATCTACGTTCAAACATCATAATGACAACTGAAATTGTCCATTGCTAGACAGTAGCTTCTATTAAATATGAGTTTTTTTACCATAATGACCGGAAAACGCTGATATCCGTTTTGTATTCGATTAAAATATTGTGAAGTTAGTAGAAAATATTTGACGACCATTGCCTTAGTCATCCTGTGATCACTTCTCCAGGATTAAATACAAAATAAATTACGCGCAGAATCCATAAAAAAGTTGTTTTATACAAATCATTAATTCAAATATAAGTTTATAATACTAAGTTCTCAAGATATATTACTCTTGAACTTGAATGCATAAAATGTGTAACCAGGGGTCTGAAATGTAAACTGATAGAAAAGGTCAAATTGACTAAATAAATGAAATAAGTATGACAAGTATTATTTTTTGTATTTCCGAGAACTTATAACCCGTCCATTTCCAAAGCCAGGGTGAATAGGTACCTTCTGGGTTAGCTCGATACATCGCGGATGCTGTCTTGGGCTTGAAATCGAGAGCGAACCCATTCTAAATTTAGAAAAATGGTATTTAAGCATCTAACTGATCAATATACTCGTATATTTAACAACTTATGACCGTATTAAAAAAAATAAAATTAATTGACTTTCAGGTGGAACAGGAAGTTGAAAACCTTTGCATGTGAACCTCAAGAATAAACTTGAAGAAGAAAGAAATTTTCAAATAAGTCTATTTATCTTTTGACGGCCTCCGTAGTCTAGTAGCTCTTTCATAGGTTTTCATAATAAGTATATAAAAAGACATCTACCATTTCTATTCTTCTAGAATATTGACTCTGGTCTGTGTGTCAAAATTCCATCGTTGTTAAATTTCTATAACAGAAGTACTTTAATTACACTCGAGTTCAGAATGTAATTGATGTCAGAAGTAAGTTTATTACTGTCCATATATGCAGTCCTTAAAAGATCCGCGGCGTTTAAAATTACAGTAAGTACTGTGGTGACCTCCTTGCATCTGACACCGCATTCCACCTCTTTACGTATATTTGCTTTATGGCAAGGAATGTCACCCTTTTAAAATATAGAATATTCCTTAAGGCTAGAAAACATAAGAGAATCACGAGTAGTGTCTGAGAGTGTAATCGGAGTTGTATTATATTAATAAAATAATAAATGATAAAGTGAAATAAGCCGTTTGAATTAACGAGATAAAGATCCCGGAGCGTGCGTAGGGCGCTACATGGTGGAGGCGCCGGGTATCAGTATATATGCGTATAAAGTATATAATACGGCGTATATCTAACGTATATAAAGTATACAGTATAGCGTATAGCGTTTATACTATATTGAACGGCGTACTTTGAAGAAAAGAAGCAAAGAAGTCATCATGGAGCGATTCGATGGACTATCTGGTGATGTGCACGATTTTTTTAATCAATTTGATGTTGTAGCTGCGGTGAATAAATACGACGCGGAGGCGAAGAAGCTTGTTTTGGGGGCTTATTTGGAGGGTCCAGCGTTTTTGTTTTATAAATCGACGTTGTCAGAAACAATTACGTATTCAGATTTACAAAAGAAAATCAGTGATGAGTTTGCTCCAACTTCGAACCCGATAGCCAATTTTTTTGCACGTATACAGGGTCACGAGGAAGATGCGTTAACATTCTTTTATTCTTTAGAGAGCCTCGCATCGAAAGCTGGATCTGCGATTGATGAAGTGTGTTTCATCCAACATTTTATAAAAAATTGTAAATTTCATTTAAAAGAAAAATTAGCCCCACAGTTATATGCAACGAAGGCCGACCTTTTTTTTTTTTTTTTTTTTTTTTTTTTTTTTTTTTTTTTTTTTTTTCGTAGAAAATGGCATTAGGCATTCACACCGTGTCGGGAGAACACGGTGGATATGTGGGACTCTCCTCCATGCCCCTACCTGGCCGAGTGCCCGGTAAAGGCTTAGAGGCCTACCCACTAAAAACTACGGCGTCCCAATACACAGTGGTGCGGGTCGCGGGGTCCCTTGTCGGTCTCGGCCGCGGCCCGGACCAGTGTGGGTCCGCGCTCGTGGGCGGACCTCGCCTATGCTCCGTGAGGGACGGAGCAACGGGGTGAACCGTGACGCCCTGAACACCCCGCACGCCTGAGGGCCAAGTGCGATGCGACTGCCGGTCTCCCGCTCCGACAGCCGCTGGCCCTCTTTCGGTGAGGGAAGGAATAAACCACACCCCCGACCGACCCCGACCCACACAGGACGAGACTCCCGCGCCCGCGATGATCACCCAAGAACAAGTCTCAAGAACAAGTTCCCGGGCGCCACCGCAGGCGGCGCGGTTGCCCCGCCCAGTGCGGGCCGGAGGCGGCCGAGGTGTGCCAACGGCCTTCCCCCCCCCACCTCATCGGAATGTGCGTCCGCGGAAGTCCTCCGGAAACAAAAGTTCCCGGAGGGTTTCCGCGGTCGCCATCCCATCGGACCCCCTCTCGGCCACGCCGGGTGATAACGGAGAAAACTCCGGTATCACCCGTAGTTTCCGAGTGAGGCTCCTACCCTCGGGGAAGCCGTTCCCGAGGGTCCTCCTCAAGCGCATTCCGCTCGCGAGGCATTCATCCCGCGAGCCTGCGCTGCTGGCCTCTTGACCCAAAGCCCTTCCCAGCGGGGAAGGGTGGGAAGAGACCCTCTCCCCCTTCGTGCGTTTTCACGTGGGGGGTGGACACCCAGGCAGAATGGGTGCCCCTTCCGCCATTTGGGGCGTCTCTAGAGGAGAAGCGGAGCTCCATCCTCTAGATGGGGATGCGGGTGGCATAACGCCGCCACCTTCTCCCCCGACGCCTGCGCCTTATGAGGGAGGAGTCTAAGTCCTCCTCCCTCCGCCTTTCGGCGGCCTCCTTCTGCGAGAGGACGTCCTCGCAGAAGGTGGCCACCCCCTCCCAGGACCCATCGCTCGTCACCATAGCTCGCGCCACGGCGGCGAGCGAGAGGTCACTCCCAATCGTCGCGACAAGATTGCCGCGCTGAGGAGACCACGCCGGACACACCTCAAGGGTGTGCTGGGCAGTGTCCTCCGCAGCGCCGCAATGATGGCACGACGGGGTCGGCTCCCTTCTAATCCGGTGCAGGTATTTACCGAAGCACCCGTGCCCGGTAAAGACCTGCGCCAGCCTGAAGGTCACCGACCCTTGGCGCCGAGCGCAATACTCCCGAAGCACCGGTCTCAGTGCCTCGAGGGTGCGCTTCCCAAATGGCGGGTCGACGAGAGACTCCTCCCACTCCCTCATCAGCCGTTCTTCGGCATCCCTCCTAGCTCGCCGGGCCTCCTCGGGTGCGGGCCTATCTCCACGCACCCGGGCCTCCACCTTTCGCAGATACACCTCCCGTAGGACACGTGCCTCCAGTTCCCACGGTGGTGTACCTGCGAGCGCGCAAGCCGCCGATCGCGACACCGTTCTGTACCCTCGTACAAGGCGGGTCGCAATCACCCTTTGGGACCGCCGGAGATCTGCCTTTCCTTTGGTCCCTACGGCTTCTGCCCACACCGGGGCCCCATAGAGGGCCATGCTCCGGATTACTCCCGCATAGAGCCGGCGGCACGTGGTACCTGGGCCGCCGACGTTCGGCAGGAGCTTCCCTAGGGCCAGAGAGGCCTTCACCAACCTGGGGGCTAGCCGCTTGAAGTGCTCGCTGAAGTCCCAGCGAGCGTCCAGCAGCAGCCCCAGGTACTTGATGTGGCGAAGCACTGGGAGCCTCACCCCATCAAGCACGACCTCCCTAGCCCTCACCGGTGGGGCTCTCCTCGGGCCATGGAAGAACGAAGGCCGACCTAAAAAAGGTGTTGAAAAAGTTAAAAGATATGTATAGTCATGGTATTGCTGACTCCACTACACAGGGGAAACTCTCGTGGAACGTGAGGCCTGGTGGTTACGCGGCCACTGTACCACCAGCTATGCATATGCAAGGGGGAGCAGGCGACGACAGGTTTCAAGTACAGCCAAATGGACGTACTGTCGGACCTACTGGGACTGTGTCAAATCCTCCTCACCCTCAACCAAATTACTCCCAGACCCGTTACAATTTTAGACCCAGACCACAATCTACGAAGGGAAATGCAGCCGGGGACCATACAAACGCACGTGTCTGGACGCACGCACCCAAACGAGCGGAGGCGGTTGATGTAATTCGAGGGACTGATTAATCGCCATCACAGCAAGAAGAAACCCCTCAAAAACGTGAGTTCGTTCCATTTATACGTGTAATGTGTCGGGATAAAAATATTTGTTCTTTGATTGATACGGGCGTGTTAGATTTATTAACTATAAAGTATGATAATTAAGTATTTTACACATGTTTTCTTGTTTACCTTAAAGAAAAGCATCTTTTGCTTGATAGTTTGAGTGATTTTCTTGTATGTAAATTACAAATTGTTTTCAATAGGAATCATATAATTTACCAAAGATATTGTTAAATAGAGACAAATGAATGACGTCAGAGAATATCGTCCGATGTGACTCACTTGTTTGTCACCGCCTATAAAAGACTGTGCTCCGGTCGTACTCGGCATAAGCTTTTGATAAGGTTTGGCACGCCGGACTTATCCATAAACTCTACGACTTAGATATGCCCGACCGGTTAGTCCGCCTTATAGCCGCATTCCTCAGCGATCGCACCTTTCGCTTTCGCTACGAAGGAACCCTGTCAACGCACCGTCCGCTGAGAGCGGGCGTGCCGCAGGGGTCGGCTCTCTCCCCTCTCCTCTACAGCGTTTATACAAACGACTGTCCGATACCAACCAATGGTACCCAATTAGCCCTATTCGCCGATGACACCGCACTTTTTCTAAAAGCGCCGTCACACAAGGCCATCCTTGGTAGGCTTCAACAATCTATCTCCCAACTAGGCGACTGGTTTCGCAAGTGGAGAATAGACGTCAACCCAGATAAAAGCGCAGCAATCATATTTGACGTTAAACGTAGGTCCCGTATGGTCCCTTACGGGACACAGCCCTTAAGGCTACTAGGCGCCCCGATACCGTGGCAACGCGCCACAAAGTATCTAGGCGTTACCCTCGACAAAGGCCTCACTTTCGGGCCTCATATCCGTAGAGTCACTAGAAACGCCCGCTTCTACCTAAACCGTCTTAACCCTATGTTGGGGCGGGATAGTAGAATGTCCTTAAAAAATAAAATAACCCTCTACAAAGTTTGTATACGACCAGTCATGACATACGCGTCTCCAGTATTTGCACACGCGGATCCCGTCCGATTAAAGCCGCTGCAAGTCGTGCAGAGCAACTTTTGCCGTAGGGCAACAGGCGCACCTTGGTACGTCCGAAACGCGGACCTACACCGCGACCTGTCCCTACCGACCGTCCAATCCCACATGCAAAAATGCTCCGAGCGCTTTTTCAAAGCCGCAGAGGAGCATGCAAATCCCCTCATATTAGAGGCAGCGGACTACGTCCCGCTCGCCCCCTCTAGGCACAAAGTCCGTAGGCCCAAACATGTGCTTACGGATGAGCCTGACCCTTTATCGCAAGCTGTGGAACGCCTATCATCGGCCCACACTCGCATGACCCAGCAATAAGAACGAGCGGCCTTCCGCAGCTCGTTAATCCCGCATCTGCGGACCACGTCCAATAGGGGCGTGGCCCGATTTCTCACGCATGCGCTAGCTTAAGCTAACGCGGCGTTGCGTCGCCCTTCATTCCCGGGTGCGATCGCTCATATAAAGCCTGTATAGCCTTCCCAGGCTAAGGCACCTCAGGTGGTGTTTAGTCAGTACGAGTCTGACATAACCTCTCGGCCGGCCGATGTATCCATGTAGGATTCACCACCTCCCTCCCCCGCGTCCGGAGGGGAAAAAAAAAAAAAAAAAAAAAAAATCGTACTCGGCCCACTTGCTTCGCAGCAGCCGCACCGCACGGACCTAAGCTAAGTATACAATTATTTGGTACATGTATGTACCGCTTGTGTGTTGGTATATAGGTACGATATGTTCTTATTATCGAACCCAGAATTAAATTAATAAATTATATACCTTGCTTTGTTACTTGATATTTAAAAATGTTTTAATAAGGTTATTTTGGATAGCTCCACACTATTTTACTAAATGTTTAAGTAAATGAAGTTATTGTGGGTAGTTTTATGTTCAACTAAATTATGTTGATAAATGTTATAATAAATGTTATTCCATGACATTCTTCTTATATGCTTTAAATCATTCTATGATTATTTGTTTAAAAGAGATTAAAAACACCTTTTAGTATTCGGCCTATTCTTCTTTTTCTTCTTCTTTTTTTTATTTTTTTTTAACATAATCTCACATCAGAAGTGGGATTCGAACCCCTTTTAAGCAACACTAACTTGATTATCTTTACAGATGGATCCCGCTGTGTTTGAGGCTTTGTTAAAAGCTATTCGTGATGCAGTGGCTGGTAATCACCATGAAGATGACGTTGGATTGTCACCGTTTGATCCAGAAAATAATGACAACGGCGCAGAAAGTTGGTGCAAGCACATCGACTCCGTAGCCAAGGATCGTGGTTGGAGCAGCATCACAACCGTTGGTAAAGCAGGTTGGCCGAACGGTTTGTGGAAAGTGCAACAATCAATACACACTATTGTGCAAAAGTCAACAGGGTTTTTACTAACTAGGTTATTATTGGTTGTAATGGAAATATAACTCAAGTACAGGTTCGGCTTGTTAAAATACAGGATAATGATTCTGTTCAGCATCATTAGCCGTGTTAGATTATTTAAATAAAACACATAATACACTAATTACAGTATAGTATAATTCATTTGATACTTTTAAGGGGATTTCAGTTGATTATTAATTTTATTGAAACTGTTCTCAATGCTTATTCATAATAAAAATTATCACTGTAAAAGGATAATAAAAAATTGAATAATTTGGATATATATATAAATTTAATGTAAAAAGAAGACCTAATTTACATATACCTCTGAATATATGCTAATTCATCATGAAGAATAGACATTGTTTGAAAGAAATGATTCTTATGGTCATTTGTTTGATTTGCTATTATGAAAAAAATTACATTGTTTGAAAGAAATGATTCTTATGGTCATTTGTTTGGTTTGCTATTATAAAAAAAAACTGCTGGTCGGTCACTGCCCTGATACCTTTCTGAAATTCACTCGCAGCAGGTGATAGGACTGGTATGACAAGGCCAGAAGACCAATAGCAATCAAACAAATGTGTATGATAAACTGCTGGTCGGTCACTGCCCTGATACCTTTCTGAAATTTACTCGCAGCAGGTGATAGGACTGGTATGACAAGGCCAGAGACCAATGGCAGTCAAACAAATGCCTATTATGAACAAATGAAATGAAGAGACTAAATTATATAAAAAAAAATCGTGTTCCTAACCAGTAAAGTATATAGTAAATTGGGTACTTCGAGAGCGAAGTACTGGTCAGTCTGGCCGTGTTAGAAATGAACATAACTTCATAGATGAAATGCTTCTATAGAAAATAAACTTGTAAAAAGTGATAATGAAAATGAACTTGTAAAAAGTGATAATGAAATGAACTTATAAATAATGATAATGAAAATGAACTTGTAATTTGTGATAATGAAAATGATTAGTTGAGTAATTGGTGAAACAGAGTCGTATCATAAAATGATGGAACTGTACATGTCTAGGCATAGAGGTTTATAGAATAAAGCCGCTGGACGACCGTTTGCTTGGTACTGATCTATCCCACCGGCAGCGGGTGGCCGGGATTAGTATGTCTAGGTAAACGGGATGACAAATAAAGCCGCTGGACGACCGTTTGCTTGGTACTAATCTATCCCACCGGCAGCGGGTGGCCGGGATTAGTATGTCTAGGTAAACGGGATAACAAATAAAGCCGCTGGACGACCGTTTGCTTGGTACTAATCTATCCCACCGGCAGCGGGTGAACGGGATTAGTATGTCTAGGTAAACGGGATGACAAATAAAGCCGCTGGACGACCGTTTGCTTGGTACTAATCTATCCCACCGGCAGCGGGTGGACGGGATTAGTATGTCTAGGTAAACGGGATCCCTTCCGCTGGGCGCTCTATTGCTTGATGTAAACCTAACTCATAAGCAGCGGATGAGGGGTTTACATGGCTAGGCAATAGAGAGGGGAAATTATTATTGATTAAATGAGTTTGATACAAGTGAAAAGACGATTAGTTCTCATTATGTGATATGACTGTGGTTCAGATAGTTACAGCAATTACAATTAAACAAACGTAGGTACTTCGAGAGCGAAGTACTAGTCAGTATGGCCGTGTTAGATTTATTAACTATAAAGTATGATAATTAAGTATTTTACACATGTTTTCTTGTTTACCTTAAAGAAAAGCATCTTTTGCTTGATAGTTTGAGTGATTTTCTTGTATGTAAATTATAAATTGTTTTCAATAGGAATCATATAATTTACCAAAGATATTGTTAAATAGAGACAAATGAATGACGTCAGAGAATATCGTCCGATGTGACTCACTTGTTTGTCACCGCCTATAAAAGACTGTGCTCCGGTCGTACTCGGCCCACTTGCTTCGCAGCAGCCGCACCGCACGGACCTAAGCTAAGTATACAATTATTTGGTACATGTATGTACCGCTTGTGTGTTGGTATATAGGTACGATATGTTCTTATTATCGAACCCAGAATTAAATTAATAAATTATATACCTTGCTTTGTTACTTGATATTTAAAAATGTTTTAATAAGGTTATTTTGGATAGCTCCACACTATTTTACTAAATGTTTAAGTAAATGAAGTTATTGTGGGTAGTTTTATGTTCAACTAAATTATGTTGATAAATGTTATAATAAATGTTATTACATGACATTCTTCTTATATGCTTTAAATCATTCTATGATTATTTGTTTAAAAGAGATTAAAAACACCTTTTAGTATTCGGCCTATTCTTCTTTTTCTTCTTCTTTTTTTTATTTTTTTTAACATAATCTCACAGGCGCATCAGTCTCGGTTATATCAAAGTCCGTGGCGGATATGTTCGGAGAAATAATTGACGCCGGTATTCTGAACCTGAAGGCAATCAATGGTGCGAACTTGAATGTTCTAGGTAAAATAAGATTGCATATTATAATAGAAAATGTCTTATTTGTTCATAGTTTTTATGTTGTAAATAATATAAGTCAAGACATGATCTTGGGACAAGATTTCTTGTATCAAAATGATGTATTGTTAAATTTCACGAATGGTCAAGTGCAGATAAATAATGTGGTTTGTAAATTTATGTTAAAGTCGGAAGTTTTGAGAATTGAAAACACCATTGAGGTCGTACAGTCAGCGACGAAAATTTTGTCGAAAAGCGATTATTTGTATTTTTGTAATTTAGTGTCGGAAAATGATAAATGTACATTTGAATCATCTGTCGCAGACAATGGAACAGAATTCAATGTTTTTAAAGGCTTACCTATTAATGAGCGCGATGAATTGAATAATTTACTTATGAATTATCGGTCAGGTTTTGCATTTGATAAAAATGAGCTTGGCAAATGTAATTTAATGGAAGTAAAAATAGACACTATTGATGAAGTTCCGATTCATAGGTCACCATATAGTGTCCAGTGAACAATATAAAATAATTTCGGAACAATTGGAAGAAATTAGAATAGTTAAAAGGCGCCCTCAATGTCCAGACAAGAATAAGGTAACAGTAAAGGTGCCATGGCACAAATTGCCTCAAACAGTAGGTTTGGTAGAGAGATTTAATCAAACTTTACTCAATATGCTGTCTAAATATACACATATTGGACAACGTGATTGGTGTTCACAATTACCAATGGTGACATTTGCATATAATTGTGCGAAGCAAGCTTCGACAAAATATTCCCCATATTTTCTTGTCTTTGCTAGGGAACCAGTAGTGGCTTCTGATGTGAACTTAAACCACAATATGCAGACATTAAATTTAGTACAAAGACAATATAGGCATGGAATTTGTATAGATAAAGTGAGACATAATTTATATAAAGCGCGTTTAAAACAAAAACATATATGATTTAAAGGCATGTCCCGTGATTTATAATCCTGGAGAATTAGTGTCATTACATTGTCCGAAAAGAGTTACTGGAGTAAGCAATAAAATAAGTTGCCAATACAAAGGTCCTTATAAAATTGTGCGATGCTTTGATAATAACAATTATATGATAAAAAAGCTGAGTACTTCTCAAACTATTAGTTCATGTGAATAGATTAAAACTGTTTAGATTAAGATAAGTATATTTTAAAATATACATTGAATGGACCATTCGTAAAATTAAAATTAATAGAAGTTAGGATTAGATTAAAATTAGAATTAGATGTTATAAAGAAAAGTTTTGTTTTGTAATATATATGTTATTATGATTACTTATATGAATTTTCTCACTTAGTCTATAAAAGGAAAACAATGTTTTGCTCAGTTATTTTAATTAATGGTTAATCTCTCAATAAGATTTGATAATCTTGATAATGTTGGGAATTCCTGTGGTTGTAAACTTGTATTATAGTTGTAATTGTTCTGTATTGATGCTTTATAACTTGTTCCATGGTTCCTGAGATGCTGATTACTCATTCAACTAAGACTGGAGGTGATCACTGAAGAGAAAAGACAAATGGACCATTCATACTGGCACAAATCATCATGAACACTGAAAAAAGAAAAACGTTTTAGCTAGGGTCTTTGTTATGAAAGTAAATGTTATTATAATATGATAGGAGATAGGAGATAGGCTTGTGAGTTGGTCATTTCGTAGGAAAACTAAGTAGTGGTACCAGGTCCAATTATCCCATAAGGAATGGATGTCAGATTTTGGTGTCTGACAGGTATCATGCTGGTTTAGTTGGGAAGAATATAGGTGGGTTTGGTGAGGTAGGCATAATTTAAATGATAACTTGATGGTAAAGTTTTCAATATTTCGCAGTGTTACTGTCAGTTTTCTTTGTGGAATTTAAAGGCTCTCGTGTCCATAACATGCATTATAACACAAACAAATAATGTAAGTTTTTATTTGTGCATATAAAGTATGAATGGTATCGTACGTTTTAATTCTACGTAATGAAAACAATTACGTACTTGTCTTCTCTGAGGTGATCCGCTCATCAAGCAATTTGTTACTTGTTGAGTTCACTTTTCTATTTTTGGTGCTTCTCACAAAGATTTTAATATAATTTTCAATATAGTTTTGTAATGACTTGTGTCAGATTTGACAAATCTTAGACCACAGACTACTTAGAGAACAAATAAAATGTTTTTAATTTTGTGGCCAGTAAAGGAAAAGGAGTTAGGTATTATATAGCCCGAGTCTTAAATGATGAATTTTAAATATAATGTTAAAGGGCATATAATAATTCGCAAATATATACATGACGTGTATTTTCTTTTTATCTGGGTTTTTGAAAGTATAGGGTTTTTCCAACCATAATCTTTTTCATGGATCAGGTTGTAAGAGCCAGTCTAGAAGCAAAGACCGTCATGTCAATTGTTAAAGTTTCCCAGATAGGCAGGTAGTTAAGAAGTAGAATGTTTAGTGAACTTCTGGTGATTTGGAAAAATATTTATCTGTTAGATAAATTATTTTTTTAACGGTACGGGGGGAATGTGGTGACCTCCTTGCATCTGACACCGCATTCCACCTCTTTACGTATATTTGCTTTATGGCAAGGAATGTCACCCTTTTAAAATATAGAATATTCCTTAAGGCTAGAAAACATAAGAGAATCACGAGTAGTGTCTGAGAGTGTAATCAGAGTTGTATTATATTAATAAAATAATAAATGATAAAGTGAAATAAGCCGTTTGAATTAACGAGATAAAGATCCCGGAGCGTGCGTAGGGCGCTACAGTACCGAGTGACCAGGCTTAAGAAACAAGAATATAGGTATTCGTCTTCGAAAAGTATGAGTTTTTATATCTAAAATTTTAGAAAGAATATTCTGCAGTCGGAATATATTTTTATCTCTTGAAATGAAGACGATATTTCGAGAGTTGTTATTGAATTCAGTCTTCTGTAGATAAACAGACACTAATGTCCACCAATATTGAATTACCGACAACAATATCACGAAATGAATTATTTTACACTTGACCGTTTATTCTGAGGTTATCTTTGAATGCACAGAGTTTTATAAGCTTTTAATATAATATTAATGACTAGTATCACAGTTGAGAGAGATTCAGACGCAAATGAAGCTCCTTTATATTCAACTCCGGCGAGGTTTTCTTGATCGATTATATCTTTACTCGATGCCAAATGGATCTGAAGCCCTATTCTACATCCATATTTATTATGTATATTATTTCAAGAATGTGTGTGCTTGATGAAATATTCATGAAATATATATTCAGCTGTTGTTTACATACAAGTTTAGTTTGAAACCGTTTTATTAACGTGTTTTCTGCCTTTATTTTAAAACGTATTGTTGAAAAAGCATATAACTATCTTTTATAATTTTTGAATATTTCATATAAGTGTATTCGTTACTGGCTTATATTATATGCGGTCGCAATCGGATCTGCTCCGGTATTCTTTGGATTATGTCGCAAATATCTAAAACTGAACTTCCGCTGGATTACTACAATGGTAAAAATATATACTTACCGATATGGTAATACGATCTTTGTATAAATGATAACGGATTTATAACTGAATATACTACACTAAGAAGCATAACTTAATTTAACTTTTGTATTAAAAATTAAATTTAAAAATTAAATCTTAATTAAAAAAAAAACGAAAATTCTAAGGAAATCTGAAGTTGGATTCGAATTCACGTGTTTGTGATCAACTTAACCAGACGCAGATATTGTTTTTTATATACATTATTATAAAACCAAACAAAGCAATTATATACTTTAAGACTGTGTTTTTTTTCAATAAATAGCAATTTTCCGTGTAGAAAAATAAGTGCTGTAAAAACAGAACTTTTGCATTTCTGTGTCAGTCTCCATTCTTGATTGTATGGTTATAATATTTGTCCGATATTTAACTAGGGAATCTTGCGGAATAATTCTCAATGCCCTTGAGTGTCACTTTAACCTCAATTCATTAATGTGACATCCAAGGGCATTTACATATTTGACACCAAAAATATTGTCTATTTTCTGCTAACGAATAATTCTTTTGGGAAATTTGATGGTCTTGCATTAATATCGTCCTTAAAACGTTGAATGGATTCAAAACAAATAATTTCAAAATATATTACATGAAAAAACGGGATTTTACAAAATAAGAATTGTGTTTAACCTGAAACTTAAATTTTCCTACTACAATAGCTCAAAATAAAAAATCAAAGAAAAATAGCCGATCAGCGAAAATAGCAAAACGACGCAGAGTCTCATCATCTAGAGATGAAAGTGAAGAAGACGAGGACACACCATGTATGTATTGTGAGGAAGTATATTCCGTTTCCATTGAAGGGTTGATATCATGCTCATTGTGTGGAAGATGGGCTCATAATAGCTGCGCAGGAATAGATGATGATGATGACGAAGCCACACATGTCTGCGAGTTCTGCGAGCATAAATAATCATCTGTCTCTGTGATTATTCTCATCACCCCATCTTACCTCAGGGGGGTACCCCATCTTACCAGCACCATGGGGTAAGACGGAGCAAAACACCTTTTTTTTATTTTACTTTTTTTCTCATAAATGTTTTACCAAAAGTTCCTAATGACACCAAATATTTGAATAATAATAATTAGTTGTTAATTAAAAAATAAATACGATTGTTTCACTATGTATTTTTTTATATTATTGACCTTTAAAGCTTAAGTACCCCATCTTACCACCCTCTCCCCTACGCCTCCGAGCCCTCAGGTAGGATTCCAACCCACGACCTTTCGCTATCGGGTGAGTGCTCTGACCGCTGAGCTACCGAGACGCGTCTCTAAAATTACAAACGTATTTCAACTTCTATGGTACTGTGAGCTAGTATCGTTCCACCAATCTTGAACGCTAACTTGTCTTGGCTTAAGTCTTGTGTTCATGTGCATACGATTTTAATCCGTAGTCGTAACTGCTCAAATGTATAGCCTCAAAGAATAAAGGCTATAAATAACGGTACACACCTCCCAGGAGGATCTGTTGTTGCCCTATACGAGCTATTCTTAATATGGATGGTAATTAACTCACGCCTTGAAGCGAGTTAACTCGCAAAATTGTGCGGATTTGTCATAGTTACGTATTTCCTGTGTGATTTATATCACCGTGATGATGTATCTACGACATGAAAGGTATTTCGCAGTAACAGGAACACCTGCGGATATTACTTATATGTATCACAGTTAAAGTATTCATATAGACACGTATACAACTTGGCAGTTACTTAGTTGTAGCAAATCGAGTGGTATTAAAAGATTAAATCTATCAACAACATAATAATAAGTAGAATATATAACATTTCTGCCATTGGCTTATTAAGTGAAAGTTGAATATGAAAGTTGAAAGGTGGGCAAGTTAATAGTAGACAAAAAAAAGATAATCTTTCCTGTCTTTCTTTTTCCGAAAATGCCGTAAATAACAAACGACGAATGAATGAATTAAATTACGATGCAACCAGGATCAACGACATAACCCATCCGAAGCACGGATTAAAATACCACAACTAAATTCACTTAATTCAAGCTTTATTTACCTCAACATATAATTACACACAGTTCTAAACACAGTTCACAAATAAGTCTGCTAATTTACCCAGTCATCTAATAAATTGCCGTAGTTGTCAGAAATTAACTCTTAAACCATCGCAGAATATGTCACCTTGCGTAAATCATGGTCAAAATAGTCCAATGACTCGCTGTATTTGCTTCTTATATATTCGTTCTAAGGACTAGTACTGAATCGCTTCTATCGCTGTTCAAAAGTAGGATCCTCAGTAATATATCAGTTATTAACGCGATCGCGTTATATATGTGCATGAACTATGACCACGTAGTCACCAAAGTTCCAGATTCACCACGTCGAGTCCACAAAATACATTGCGAGCGTGTTTTTGAAGTGAAAACTTCTTTAGCGGCGCTGTGTACTTTTTTTGGAATGGGTAAAAATTTCTAAACTCGCGTCAGGACACGTGACCTGATCGAAAATTCGTAAGACGGCGTAGGGCGCTTGCGCGATGTGCGTATAGTCGTGTCATTTTTAAACTTCATAGTGACAGTTACATTATTATTTTTTTTAAAACTGTCAATATGAAATTTTAAAATGGCAGGTAATGTCATGAGAACGCATGCGTTCAACTAATTTTATTCATTGCGCATGTGCAAAATCCTGCACATGCGCACAAAAAAATGCAACAAACACGACTTGGTGTGTTTGTTGACACGTTTGTATACGATAGCGCAATAAATGAATATTGTATTTTACCACATAAATGATAGCACTTTTATACTGATCATTAAAGCAATTCGTGCGAAATTATTCCTTCACCATTTCAAAATATCAAAAATGCACAACGTTAATATTCAAGTTTTCACTTCTGCCGGCACTCCCGGAGTGCAACCCGTCGTTTTTTTGAAGTGAAAACTTCTTTAGCGGCGCTGTGTACTTTTTTTGGAATGGGTAAAAATTTCTAAACTCGCGTCAGAACACGTGACCTGATCGAAAATTCGTAAGACAGCGTAGGGCGCTTGCGCGATGTGCGTATAGTCGTGTCATTTTTAAACTTCATAGTAACAGTTACATTATTATTATTTTTAAAACTGTCATTATGAAATTTTAAAATGGCAGGTAATGTCATGAGAACGCATGCGTTCATTTAATTTTATTCATTGCGCATGTGCACGCTTGACCAGCGATAGAAGCGATTCAGTACTAGTCCTTAAAACGAATATATAAGAAGCATATACAGCGAGTCATCGGACTATTTTGACCATGATTTACGCAAGGTGACATAATCTGCGACGGTTTAAGAGTTAATTTCTGAGAACTACGGCAATTTATTGGATGACTGGGTGAATTAGCAGACTTATTTAGGAACTGTGTTTAGAACTGTATGTTATTATATGTTGAAGCAAATAAAGCTTGGATTAAGTGAATGTACTTGTGGTATTTTTCGAGTTATTCCGCTTCGGATGGGTTAGGTCGTTGATCCTGGTTGCATCGCAATTTAATTCAATTATTTGTTGTTTGTTTTTTACGACATTTTCATCCACAGGAATGGAAATACAGGAAAGATTATCTTTTTGTCTACTATTAACTTGCCCACCTTTAAACTTTCATATTCAACTTTCACTTAATAAGGCAATGGCAGAAATGTTTTATATTCTACTTATTATTACGTTGTTGATAGATTTAATCTTTTAATACCACTCGATTTGCTACAACTAAGTAACTGCCAAGTTGTATACGTGTCTATATGAATACTTTAACTGTGATACATATAAGTAATATCCGCAGATGTTCCTGTTACTGCGAAATACCTTTCATGTCGTAGATACATCATCCCGGTGATACATATCACACAGGAAATACGTAACTATGACAAATCCGCACAATTTAGCGAATTAACTCGCTTCAAGGCGTGAGTTAATTACCATCCATATTAATATGCACATGCGCACAAAAAAATGCAATGAACACGACTTGGTGTGTTTGTTGACATGTTTGTATACGATAGCGCTATAAATGAATATTGTGTTTTACCACATAAATGATAGCACTTTCATACTGATCATTAAAGCAATTCGTGCAAATTATTAATACACAACATATTTAAACACAACGTTAATATTCAAGTTTTCACTTCTGCCGGCACTCCCGGAGTGCAACCCGTCGTTTTTTTTTATTCCTTTTTCTTACATCACACTTTTATACGCGCGTTTTTGTCGAACAATTCATTCACAGCGGCCTATTTACCACTTTTTCGTTCAAATATGTTAAAAAACATCATTGTGAATTATATGATAGCCCTCCATCATAATAATATTTGCATATAGATCTCAATAAGCTTTTAGTAAAATATTAGCTCTAATAAATTTTTCCTGTTTTATTTATATTCCCTTTTACCCCCATATGGTTTTGCTTAATTTAGCAGGTAAAGTCGTAATAGAAAATTTATTTTTAAAAGAGAAGAGAGGAAAAATAGTGATTAAGAGAAAATTGCGACGAGGATAAGCTTTTCAATCATCCAGGAGAAAATTACAATAAAGCAATTTAATTTAAAAAAAACCTAGATTGAAGTAAAAATAAATATAATACGAGTAATAATAATAACTGGTTTTTAATGGTGACATCATTGTCGGGTCAAGGCCAAAACGAACATTTCTATATTGGCTTGTATCTTTTCTGTTAGTTACACTTCAGTTTGCTTTAGCCACTCATAAGGAATATCTGGATTCAGCAGAATGTACCTATGAGATGTCGTCATATATTTATTTAGTTTGAATCTTACGTGAAATGATGAAGAGGAAGATAGAACCGCTAACTATATTTACACGATTACTCAAAAAGTAATGTAATATTTTCAAGGTATCAATGTGTGCACGGGTTTATTGATTCATAACATCTTTACTTAAGAGAGGTAGGGTATAGCGAAATATTCCGCTCAAATTGGAGCAGCCCAACTGGTGAAATACCTTCACCTTACAGAAGACCGCAGCCAAACAACGATCAATGTTGTGTTGTTGTGTTCCTGTGAGTGAGTAAAGTTTCCACTGGGGGGTTGCTACGTTAGTAGTAGAGGTCAGGCCTTCAAGGTGTGGGTCACAAGCCCATTTTCTAGGCAAGCGCGTCGTCGCTTACCATCAGGAGAGATAGCGGTCAAGCGCCTGGCTATTCAGTATAAAAAATCCATTAACAGATTTGGTTGTATAGAGTATCTTTATAATTGTTACATCATCACGAGTGCCACTGGATTTTTTTGAAGAAATATTCTATATAGCGCTATTTTCAAATAAGAATAAAATTACTTTTCAATTATTAAAATGCGGGTATTAAATTTTAGGCCTTGATGAGCTAATCCCATAAGTATTTTAAAAAATTTTACTCAAATATGTAAATTAAAAATACTGCCTTACCAAAAACGTAATCGTAAACCAAAAAAAAAACAAGTTATAATACTTAACGTGTCTATACAAAACGAAAGGTTACTTATTTACCCTCTCACTATATAAAGAGATAATTAAAATCGTATTACGGTCGAAGGACCGTCCTGTGGAATATAATTAAATCTGAGAGCTCATTGCTACAAAGGCTATACATAAAAAACATTTTACAATGCATTCCAAAGGACGTTACTCAGGTTCCATACCTTGAATGCCCCAGAACGGACAGCAATGAGAAAATGCTAGTTGTGTTTCGAAGCATTCTCTTCAGGCATTTGTTTATACACAGACAAACGGTAGGAACTGTAGTGTCACACTAAATGTATTCGATTTTGAGGTTATCATCTTGAATTGTTATTTTTACAAATCATAATAAATGGTTAGTACCTATTCAGGTACTTATTAGGTAAGTACTTACTACTACAAACAGACGGAAATGCTCATATCGTTCACAGATGATTATTTTTAGATAACATATTCAGATATTCCATTCTGTACCTGCATTATATTATAGGTGCTAGTTATCATACGATTTCTATCAAAAGTGAAAGGTAAAAAGTTATTGTTATCTGTACTTACACAATGTCATTAAATATCTATAAATGTTATCAGTATTATTATTAAATAGGTATGTATGGGGTTTGTTAGTTACTCCAAGAAAAAGAAACCGCAAAAATAGCAAATATTAGCTTTATTATAAACATATATAAATTATTTGCATATCGTTTTATAAAATATTAATAATAAGAAGTAAGACAGACTCATCTTGTCCGTTGTTCGTTCGTTCATTCTTATTATACATTTCCTGTGTTAGTGAAACATATACCGATAAATATCAGTCAACAAATATATTAAAATATAATTATAATATTTACTGTCTATTTCTAACAAATCAGAATAAATATTGAGTAACACTGAAGTAAAGCAAATAATCAATTGACTAACAATTCGGTGTTTCACGCGGGCATTCTTCCGTTCACTCATTCGTGCGGTTTGCAAGCATCGCGCGGTGGCATATTGGAAAGGAAGGTGAAAAGAGGCTATTCTGATTCGAAACGTGTCTGAGAAAGAATATACCTAAAGGATAGTAAGGAGATCACAAAACAAACGTGTAAGTAATAGTTTTTATCCAATAGTTTAGGGAGTTCTATGTGTGATTTAAAGTGATTTGCATTGGTGTACCGACAGTTATTTAAGAGGCATTATATGTTATTTTCTAAATTGGTTGTTTCTTTTGCAATAATCCCTTATTCTGAGCTGAAGGCAATCGTTCAGAAGTGGGATCGTAAAAGATATTATTGTCTTTCCACGTCCGCAAAGGTTCTTAAGCAGTGTAGTAAAACTACCTTCATTTTTAAGTCATATCAAAGCAATGATAATCGGATAAAGCTTTGTAAGATATAAAAAGAAAAGTGCAAACACATACGTAAAACATACTTTCTTGCATTTTCTTTAGACGTATACTATTGCTCATGTTTTTTTTAATTCGTTTCTAAGTCTACTGATCTCATGGATCGTTATTTTGTTTTTATTTTCTCATGGATTTTTTTTCTTACTTAATCTTTAAATTGAAAATAATAAGTACTGTTCTTATTTTACTTACGAAGTCATAAGCAATTACTCATAACATCATGATTTTACGATATTTTACGATAAGGAAATATAGTACCTACTATATTAGTCTTTTTTTTTTCTTTATATTTTAAGAACAAACATTAATTTGATCCATTCATTTAATGTCAGCCTCAATTTAAATATGACTTCAATGAAAAGTATATGTTAAATGAATCACGTGTTACAATTATGGAAGAAAAGAGAGAATAGTGTTTGCTAATAATTATATTTTCTTTCTCTTTGACTACCTTACTCTTATTTATTTTCTCACCCTTTGACAATAAACTTATGACTATGATGGACATACGCTAAGCTTAAATATGTTTCAGCAACACAATAATGGACTCTAACGCGGGCAATCGAAGGGAAGGATTGTCTGTTAACGAGGATATGGATGAACAACCCAGGTTAGAGGGTAATAGGATGCTCGGGTTAGAGAGCAATGAAACACCCAGGTTAGAGGGTAGAGTGCTCAGGTCAGAGAGCTCAGGAATACCCAGGTTAGAGGGTGACAGGATGCTCAGGTCAGAGAGCTTCGAAATGCCCAGGTTAGAGGGTGAAGGAATAATCAGAGTAGAAAGAAAGGACGAAGGGAGTATTATATTGAGGACTAAAGGAAAGGATAGGATTACTAGACTTAGAAAAGGCAGCGAGAACTTATCACAACGAGCTGGGCATGGAACAAAGAGAAGGCGGTATGAAACAGATTCGGAGTCTACAGATTGCGAGGATATTTCGACGACTGGACGCAAGAGGCACGCGAAGTCAAGGCGTTCAAGAAAGAGGGCACGCCGCAGTAGTTCGAGTGGCAGTGAGTACGCTGGTAGAAATTCTAGAAACATTGATACTAATATTATGTTAGATAAGTTTTTGTCAATTTTAGAAAACGTTAGGGGTTCAGATAGACCTAAGCTATCATTTAATACTAACGTTATCCCAGAATTCGATCCTATGAGTAAGGAACAGTCCATTTTAGTTTGGCTTACCAAAGTAGAAGAGTGTGCTGAAATATATGGGTGGGACGAAAAAGAAATAATTCACTACGCGTTACAAAAGTTAACGGGACTTGCAAAAACATGGTATCAGGGCCTCCCATCTGTTCTACACTCTTGGCCTGAATGGAAAAGGAAATTATTAGAGTCCTTTCCTTGTCGTGAGGACTATGCTGAACTCCTAACAGAAATGCTGGCTAAACGTGCTAAATACGGCGAGTCATTGGAGCACTATTATTACGCAAAACTAAACTTACTAAATAGGTGTAAAATATTCGGGAGACAAGCAGTAGACTGCATTTTATACGGTGTTGATGATCGCGCAATTAAAGTAGGCGCACAGGCAGCTCAATTTAATGAGCCTGAACAAGTATTAAAATATTTCCGCACAGTTAAAGTTGGGCATAGCAGAGAAGGTCAGGACTCAAATAATACTAGGAACAGGTTCGACCGCAGAACTACTTCGAACGTAACAAGCCGATCATTTAATTCAAAAACGGGATTAACAAATACAAATATTCGTTGCTTTAACTGTAACGAAATTGGCCACCCTAGTTTTAAATGTGAGAAACCTCTTGTTAAATGCTCTATATGCGATAGGGTAGGACATCAAGCTAGTAGCTGTTATAGAAATAAATCAAGTACTGATGCGGCCCGTAGTGAATCTCAAACAAAGGATAGGGTGGAGAAACAAGTATCAAAGTTAAGTGATAATGATACTTTTTGCGATAAATATATAATTAATATTAAAATTAACGACAATATAGTTTTATGTCACATAGACTTAGGAAGTCAATGCTCTTTAATTAAAATTAGTGAGGCCAAACGACTTAAGCTCTGTATTAATACTTCTGGTAACTTACCTGTACTAAAAGGCATCGGTAATAACTTAATAAGCCCTTTAGGTGTAGCTGACGTTGAAGTTGAGGTTCAAGGAATTCGAAAGACTATTGGAATTTACGTAGTTGAAGATTATGTCTTGAGTTACCCCGCTTTATTAGGACACTCTTTTACCGAAATGCCTGACCTAATTATTACCAAAACCCCAAATAAGCTTATTTTTGAAAAAGTAGATACCAACAGAATTCATTTAATCTGTCGTAGTGACTTAACCATAAATACAGGTTCTTTACGAATTATTTCAGTAAGAACTGAACCTGAGTTTAGTGGTCATGTTTACGTACGCGGTTCACTGAGAGGCAAAGATGGGAAAGAATATTATCTTTTTTCTGGTGAATACGAAATGAAGAATGGTCAGGGATCGTTGCTTGTTTATAACACATCAGAAAGTGATATAACCATTTCCAAAAACTCTTTAATGGCTCGATCAATTAACGTTAAGCAATTACATTCACAAGTTCTGAATTGCTGTACAATGTCTTTTGATACTCTTAGCTCTGATGATTTAATTCAATGTGGTGAACTCTTAGGCGATGACGAGCGTTCCCAGTTACAACAATTACTTAACAAGTATCATGATTGCTTTTCAAAAAGTCTTAATGATTTAGGATTCACTAATATTACTGAAATGGTTATTACACTTGAGGATGCAGATCCCATAGTTTATAGGCCATATCGATTATCTCACGCAGAAAGGTCACTAGTCAATAATATGGTCCAAGAAATGTTGGACAGTGGGATAGTACGGGAATCATCGTCTCCTTATGCAAGTCCTATTGTTCTCGTTCATAAAAAGACCGGTGAAAAACGCTTATGCGTTGATTACAGGGCTCTTAATAGAAAAACTAAGAAGGACCACTACCCTATCCCACGTGTCGAAGACCAACTTGACCAGTTAGCTGGGAATAAACTGTTTATATCACTCGATTTAGCCTCTGGCTATTATCAGATACCAATTAATGAACAATCTCGACAAAAAACTGCGTTTGTTACGCCAGACGGACAGTTTGAATTCAATCGCATGCCGTTTGGCTTAGTTAACGCACCGTCAGTTTTTCAGCGTACCATTAATAAAATTCTTCATGATGCTAAAATTAAATATGCCATTGTTTATATGGATGATATTCTTATTCCTTGTAAAATGGTATCTGAGGGCTTAGAAAGGTTAGAAGAAGTTCTGCAACTTCTTAGGAATGGAGGGCTAACACTAAAGCTTAGTAAATGTAACTTTTTCATGGACAAAATAGATTTCTTAGGGTTTGAAGTTACTGCATCGGGCATTAGACCTGGAATGAGGAAAACGGAAGCTATTTCAAAGTTCCCTAAGCCTAATAACCAACACGAACTCAGGCAGTTTCTCGGTCTTTCTGGATTTTTTAGACGTTTTATTAAAAATTATTCGATAATAGCATCACCATTAACTGATCTCTTGAGAAAAGATCGCTCGTGGTCGTGGGGCAATGATCAAGAAAAAGCTTTCCAAATCTTAAAAACAACACTTGTAAGTCGCCCAATATTGACACTTTATGATCCCGAGGCCACAACTCAACTTCACACAGACGCATGTAAAAATGGTCTAGCTGGTATTTTATTACAAAGTGACTCTGCGGGAGTATTTCACCCAGTATCTTATTTCAGTCGCAAGACAACAGTTGACGAAAGTAAACTTCACTCCTACGAGCTTGAAACGCTCGCAATAGTAGCGTCATTAAATAGATTTAGAGTATATCTACTTGGCAGAGCCTTTATTATTTATACAGATTGTAATGCTCTAAAATCTACACTGGTCAAACGCGACTTGATCCCACGAGTAGCGCGTTGGTGGGTTCAGTTGCAAGAATTTGATTTTAGTATAGAATATCGCCCAGGTTCCCGAATGACTCATGTTGACGCAATGAGTCGTAGTCCAGTTGAACCTCCCACACCAGAAACACATATCCTAGACGTTTTATCCGTTGAGATTTCTGATCAGGACTGGATTGCGACAGTTCAGGATGCTGATGATGAGGTACTTCGACTTAAAAATATTCTTTCTGATGATAGTACTGCTTTAATTTCAGATGTACATAAAAATTATAGGCTCAAAAATGGTAGGGTATATCGTATAGTAGATGACAAGATTAGGTGGTTAGTTCCGAGGGGAGTCCGCTGGCAAATACTTAAAAGAAACCACGACGATATTGGTCATTACGGGTTTGACAAGACCTTACATCGGATCCAACAGCATTATTGGTTCCCAAAAATGCGCCGCTTTGTAAAAAAATATGTCCAATCTTGCTTAGAATGCGCCCATCATAAAGTGCCTGGTGGCAAGCGAGAGGGTGAATTACATCCAATTGATAAAGTCAGCGTTCCCTTCCATACTGTCCACGCAGATCATTTAGGACCCTTCATTAAAAGCAAAAGGGGTAACTGTTATTTACTAGTATTAGTGGATAGTTTTACTAAATTTGTTAATATATCTGCTGTTCGAAATACCAAATCGATGACCAGTATACGAGTCCTCAAGGAACATATTAGCTATTTTGGGGTACCAAATCGGCTCATTACCGATAAAGGCACAAGCTTTACAAGTAAACTCTTTAAAGATTTTATCTCGCTTTATGGAATAAAACATATTACTAATGCCGTTGCAACTCCCAGGGCGAACGGACAGGTTGAACGTTTCAATCGAACTATACTAGATGCCCTGTCAGCCTCTTCTCATAATCAGGATGATAAATCATGGGACGATTATATTTACGATATTCAGTTAGGTATTAATACCACAGTTCACAAAACAACAAAAAAAGTCCGTCGGAGTTATTATTTGGGTTTAATATTATAAGTAAATCAGAAGGAATTCTAAGTCAGGTAATATCAGATACAACTAAAATAATAGATTCAGAAGAATTAGGTAGAATTAGGAATAGAGCAAGCGAAAGCATTAAGGAACAACAAATAAAAGATTCTGAGCGATTTAATAGGAATAGGAAACCTGGAAAAAAATATGAGTTAGGAGACTTAGTTCGAGTCGAGAGGCAAATTCCCCACGACGGTAAGTCCCAAAAATTAGTAGCTAAGTTTCAAGGACCATATCGCGTTATAAAAGTGCTCCCCAATGAAAGATATTTAATAGAAGATACTCCAATGACTCGCAAGCGTGGCCGTCGCTACGAAGCTATAGTAGCTGTTGACAAAATACAGCCATGGCTGATATTTCGTAGAGACTTGGCTAGTAGTGATAATTGTTCTAATAGTAATAGTGAAAATGAATCGGAAACCTAATCAAATCACCAAAACAAATGTTTAAAAAAAAAATCATATTTATTTTACTGTCCAACAAAATTGTTTAAATGATTACATAACACATATCTACTTTATTATACAAAATTAACTCAAACAGAAGTATTATTTTGATTCATTGCTTATAAGATATATTTAGGTAAAAAAAAAAGTGTTTATTTACTTGTAGAAAATATATATATAAATTATAATATAAAATTAAATTTTTCTTAACTTTTTTTTATTAATGCAATAGGTAATAAAAAGGAGTAATGCAAAACCGATTACAATTTAATAAAATAAAATAAAAAAAAAAACATGAATTAGAATATTATATGTTTACCTATTTGTTTTAGATTTATGATTTTTTTTTTTTTTTTTTTTTGTGTTTTTATTTAGCCTTGTACTTTAATTATGGTAGATTGTTAAGACATATATATATTAAGAACACATAAATATGTGCATGATGCAACGAAACCGATTATTTTTCTTGTTTAAATAAATAGGAATTTAAAGTTAAGCATGAGGACACGCTTCGAACAGGATGGCCGAGCTATTAGCTTTATTATAAACATATATAAATTATTTGCATATCGTTTTATAAAATATTAATAATATGAAGTAAGACAGACTCATCTTGTCCGTTGTTCGTTCGTTCATTCTTATTATACATTTCCTGTGTTAGTGAAACATATACCGATAAATATCAGTCAACAAATATATTAAAATATAATTATAATATTTACTGTCTATTTCTAACAAATCAGAATAAATATTGAGTAACACTGAAGTAAAGCAAATAATCAATTGACTAACAATTCGGTGTTTCACGCGGGCATTCTTCCGTTCACTCATTCGTGCGGTTTGCAAGCATCGCGCGGTGGCATATTGGAAAGGAAGGTGAAAAGAGGCTATTCTGATTCGAAACGTGTCTGAGAAAGAATATACCTAAAGGATAGTAAGGAGATCACAAAACAAACGTGTAAGTAATAGTTTTTATCCAATAGTTTAGGGAGTTCTATGTGTGATTTAAAGTGATTTGCATTGGTGTACCGACAGTTATTTAAGAGGCATTATATGTTATTTTCTAAATTGGTTGTTTCTTTTGCAATAATCCCTTATTCTGAGCTGAAGGCAATACAAAGTAATTAAAAATAATCCAAAAATAAAAGTAAAACCACTATCAAGTTACGAGAGCGGAGCCAGCGAGATACAAAACAATTGAAGTAGTTCTCATTTCTGCTTCTGTAGAATCGATAACGGTTTTAACTAACGAATCGAGAATCAGTTTTGTTCAATATCGATAGAAACGCTATTATTATGCTGTTTTACAGATTGTGATATATCCAATGTATTTTGATAATAAATGTAGGTATACATATTTACATAAAAATAACATGGATCGATAAATAACATGAATGAACAAATGTAAATTACAATTGAATTATTGAGTTGAAAAACAAGTGGAACTTCTCTAAAGATTTTGATATGGCAGTAATAATAAAGAAGTTACAAAGCTTTTAAAATACGCTTGTCCGTTTACTACGGTTAATTACAAACAATGTAAAAATATAAAAGAAAAATTATAATGCAAAACATTTGATTGTCAACAAATCTCTACCTTATTTTAGTTATAGTGTTTTGTCTTTTTCTTTCCAACTCAAATCATTATTGTAATTTGAATGAAAATGACAAAACACTTTTTACGTTTAATAAACCTGTTTAAGGTTAAAACGTTTCATTTTTTATAAATTATACGGAGAATTTATACAAAACCCCTATGTATACATTAGCATTTAATTAATACAGGTATTTCCCGAACAAGTTGAATAATCAAATCCGAATACCGCCATTTAATTTCTCAAAGGATCTCTGCATCTTGACTATTAGAAAGCTGTTAGGTTGGGATACCTCCATTCATGAATATATGTGGTTACCAAATTAATTGTCTCCCGTTACGTCACCATATAAGAAATTACGTTATAATTTTAACTATTGAATAGACAATCTCGACAATGTGGAGTGGAGGTTATATGTATATGCATATTCTGTGATGAAGCTACGTGATAAATATTCAATGTTATAAGATTCAATCCACGTACCGCATTAGGCCCATTACAGGTCATTAGGACAAAACCAGGACTCGGTGCGTGATACGATTAAAATATTTAAATTGAGCACATTTTATTATTTGGCGGTTTGTGGGTGGTTTATATAGATGGCTTATTATAGAAAGGAAATGGGATAAAAGATTGCCCATTTTAGTAAAAAATATTTATTCATTTATTTATATTTTATAGAATACAAAAACAGACTTAATTTTAATACGCATTTTCTACCATCTCGAGAGTTGGGAAACGCATTGGTAAAGGAAAATAGAAAATAAGAACTGTATACTATATAAACATACATTACAATAATAATAATATTTCTTACATTCAAACCAAATTGCCTATCCCAAAGTAAGCACTGTAATTATTTACACTCGGGTAACGAATAGACAGACATATATGATACGAAGATATGTTATATTCATATAAATATATACAAATACCCATGAGTCGGGTACAAATGCTCGTATTTACCCACAAACATTTGTCCTCTCGAACACAGGACCGTTGGTGCAAAAAGCAGGAGCACTACCGTTGCACCAAACGATCGTCAATAAACTACTTTATCGATACATCGTAAACACTGTCGGAGAATCTAAAAGGAGATCGCGTACCAGACGTTTCAAATCAAGCCCAATCAAGTCCAGGTGCCAAGACAGAATCCACGATGGAACGAACTAACCCAGAGGGTGCCTATTCACCCTGGCTTTGAAAATGGACGGGTTATGAGTTCTCGGAAATACAGATGCGGGAAGGGAGTTCCATTCCTTTGCTGTGCGCGTTATGAAGGATGTTGCGAAGCGCCTGGTGTGACAGGTAGGAATAGCAACCAAGAAAAGGTGGTAGCCCGGTGGAAGTGCGTCTGGATGTCCGATGGAAAAAGGGAGATGGCGGTATGAGCAAAGCGAGCCTGATGAGCCTGAGCTTTTAATGAGCCGTCCCAGAGGTGGTTGCAATATTCCATGCAATATCGGACTTGAGCTTTATAGAGAGTTAAAACCTGTCCCGGCGCGAAATATAGCTTGACCTTATTTAGGACGCCCAGCTTTTTATTTGCAGTAGTAATGTATTCAAGAGTCTATATGACACAATGCCTGAAGTATGAAAGAGTTTGGAACAAAATCAGTACGGTGAGAAGGAATGGCAAGAGTTTTATTACTGTCTGAACGAAGAAGATTTATTAAATTTTATATATTTTATTCTGGGATCAAATGATCTCCTATTATGGAATACTAATATAGTATTCAATATCGAATTACTTCGCCAAAATTCAAGTTTTCAAATCTGTACATTTAATGATAGGTACCATTGTTCGATACAATACTTTTTTGCCCTGCCTTTACAGCTTGAGTGCCCTAAAATCCTTTCATTTTTTGCCTCTATGGAAAATTTCAACTTTCTAGGTTCAAGGCTGAGCCTTGACGAGGGAATGAATGAATCAGGATTTTGCTTTTTATATAATATATGTATGTAACTATATATAGTAACTTCTATTTATAGTTACAGACATATATTATTAAACATTTTATAATTATAACTAAATAAAAAAAAATATTCACTTTTTTATTAAACAATTTTAAGATTAATTTTTTTTCAGATACTTATTTATCTTATATGTGATTGCAAATATTAAAAAATCAATTTATTAAATAATAATGGAGCAAATATAAATGAGACACTCTATTTACCATTATTATCAAATGAAACCATAATTACGAAATTTTATTTGTATTTCTAAAACATTTTCATAATTTGATCTCCCTTTGTGTGGGCGCGATTATAAAATGCTTTTAAGAAGTTGAAGGTGTATGAAAAACTTTACCTATCTTACTCGAAGTTATAAATTTTGCTCAAAGTTATAATTGTCTTAGGGAAAATTAATTTCTAAGACAGCTTCAAAATTAGGTAGCCCCAAGTAATCGAGAGAGAGAGAGAAACATATAAGTATAACCAATTAAAGGACCACTAAACAAAAGACAATCGAAAAGCCTAGATAAAATAGGTTTGAAAAATTGAAAAGAATCGCAATTCTGATCCATTTGATACGTTTCATTTCAATGAAAGTACAAGACAAAATTGTAAAACAATTTACATTGTATAGACCAATTCAAAGAATTGACTACAGGCGATAAAATTTTGTTTATTAGAAAATTTTATTTTTATGAATAAAGTTTAAACCAGAAGATATTGAGCTATTTTCAAAATAGAAACTAATTAAAAACAATGGTTTCTGATTTCTATTGTTTATAATATGCAATAAAAATCAGAATAACTGAATCCGTAAAAACTTGGTAATCTAATAGGATTTCAAGTTATTTGTTTATATTACATAATTACCTAATCTATCTGGATAGACAGACCCTTGTCTGTATCTAATGAAACTCCAGACATTACCAGTAAGAGATAAAGCATCATAATCTTAAAAAATTGATTTGTCATAATATAAGGCATCTCATCTTTCTTAATAGTGAGTAGGGCCTGATCAATTTAAAGTAAATAAGATATTTCTTATAATAAAATCGTTCTAGTCCACATCTAGACTTAAATTTAGGTGATAATTGTAGTCAAATGCTCGCCTATATCACCCTTCTAATGTCGCGGGCCGAAAAGGCTTTCCCTATATATGAAAACACTGATGAATAAACCAATCACACGAGTACTGTCAACCAGTGCATATTTTTGGGTGAATATAACTACCGATCCAACTAGATTAATGAGTTATCATGCTTTCAAAATCTAGCTCTAGATAACAATGCTTATTTTGATCGACCTTCCCAATCGTAGGTTTAATTAGGCTTCATACCTATAAACGGATAAGTATAAAGAAAAAAATCAAAGCTTCTAAAAGATTTGACATTGGATTTAAACTTACAGAAAAAAATTTAAGAGCATTAAAATGCTCACACCACTTTACCGATAAAAACGCTCAGAGCAGGTTATTTTTCCCACGGTCTTCAATGGAACCGGCGTTTTTATCTAAACGGAAAACCTTTCACAAAAAGATTTATTTTTCAGATATTTTTTTGTGAACTTGTTAATTTGATGATGGCTTTGGAATGGATATTATGCAAAGAAATAACGATCTGTTTATCAATTTGAATTAACCAAAACATTAAGTAGTACTATTACATCTTTTGGTATCAATACAATATACTTAGTTATTTGCGTACAATCTAGTCTATTTTAGATATTTTAATATTGGCAACCTTTCTAATGAAGACTATCCAATCCTATTAGAACATTGTAAATATATGATAAACAAATATTTTGTTATGTTTCCTCTGATTCTACAATTTTTATTTAGGTCTTAATTTACTTAAATAAATTTTAACTGGTTAATAATCATTCTTTTTAGTTCATTGCGAACCATATAAACCGAGAAACCAAAGTGAACAATCGGTCGCGCAACCAGGTGTTTTCAAACTTTTAAACGAGAGCGGTGTCAGCAGATAGGAAGTTGTTTTTATGATTTTTGGGAAAAAAATTATTTACGAAAAACATAAAAAGTCAAAGTGTCAAACTTTGTATCTATGAGGAAGCAAACAATTCGCAAGTTCTCGAATATGGACCCATTTGAGCTGCTGACGGAATACGGATTCATGGAAAGACATTTTAATAATCAGACTACAAGAACTTTAGTACAATATCTTCTTCTTCTTTGGCCTCGCCTTTTCCCGTTACGCGGGGTCGGCTTTTCTGGTGCTGAGGCGCTTGTTCCGCTGGAATGCATCGTCATCTGAAAACCCCAACTGCTTCATATCCTTGCGGACATTCGTCATCCACGTATTTGGGGGCCTTCCCCTCCCTCTCTCCTTTGTAGCCATGGGAAAGCACTTCTTCACATGGACATGGTCGCCTGGTCTTAGCTGTAAATTTACTGTAACTATTACTACAATCTTGTCATACATACCATTCAGTTGTAACATTTTTTTTATTGGAACCATACAATTATTACTATTACTAAGTGGTTCTCGCAAATTTGGTTTCGGTTTAGGTTATTATAAGGTATAGTTATGTCAACTATTTGTTAAAAAAAAATTAAATGGTTAAGTTGATTTTTGTGCCATAATTAATAATTGGTTGATAGTTTTTACGTAACCATATTTACATATTGTCATACAAAATTAAAATAAGATCTAGTTCTTTTTACGAATTGAGTTGTTTATTCAAGTTTAAGGCAAATTATTTAAATTGAACATGGAAATTATACTAAGCATTGTTATTTTTTTACTCATTTGGTGGTGGAAGTCTTGGAATAGTACTCTTGGTCAGGCGTATCGCAATGTCGAGGGACTCTCCTGTAGACTTTTCATTGGTCTTATATATTGTTATCAATATAAGTTAACTATTATTATATCTACACTCCATCCCATTAGGTACACTACTACTTCATGCAAATTGTTTATCAAGCAAAATAATGTTCATTTTAATAATTATCTAGTTCAGTAACGTTTTAACGACCAAATATTCGAGTAACTAACACAATTCGAATTAGCCACAATTATTATAATTATGGTTTAATATGAGTAAGGTTTAATACCAAATTCGGTGTTAGTATTGTTGTGTACAATTGTTCCAGAATTAATATGATATTCACGTTTTTATCGCAATATTACTGAAAGAACTTATTACCCGTCCATTTTCAAAGCCAGAGTGAATAGGCACCTTCTGGATTAGCTCGTTCCATTGTGGATCCTGTCTTGGCTCCCTGGCTTGTTTGAGATTAAGAGCGAACCCATTCAAAATTATAAATATATATATTCCAAATGTGTTTTCTCCATGTACGTGGTCGTATTTACGTAGACCAAAGATGAATCGCAAGCTAACCGTATTTACATAATATTAGTACGACCGACTTAAGAAAGCGATCCGACTTATCTAAAAGAGTTAAGCTCAAATTGGTGTTACAAATATCCACGTAGTCAATGATAGGAAGATGGCAGACTAAACTAGCTTAATTTTGGTACTAGGCGGGATAAAGGCCTAAAGTCTATAGAAAGATCAGAGGATATTAGTCATCCGAAGACACTTATTAATAAATAGACACCCCGAAAGCACGCTACTGTCTATTATCAGACCTAACAATTTGACATTGAATCGATATATGACCAAACCGTTGTAATTTAAGGACTACACAGTACCAATATTTAAACTAGATAATTCAACGGAGCTGCCTACAATAGTCGCCTGAATTATACCCACATTTGTGGATATTCCGTATTTGGCGGAAAATTCACGATGTTTATACAGGTCTTGTTGAGAAGAGCGATAGCTTTGCCTGAATTCGACACATTCGTCTGTAGGTGTAGTTGTCAAAGTCTGTATATATATAGTTATATGAACAGATAAAAGTAGTAATGGAATCAATAAAAAAAGAAGAGAAGAAAGTATGCCACCTTGCGTTATACGAGTAATAAAATTACTCCAGTCAAAGTTTGTTCCATGCCCAACGCCAGCTGACGACCACGTAATAGGAAAAGAATCACAGTCATGAGGCTACAGTTCTGATACATATTGAATAAAACAACTTTTTTACGGATTTTGCGCATATTTTCTTATATTTAATCCTGACGTTTCGATTTCTTTGATTTATAAAAAAAATTAACAGGAACGTGCCCTATTAAATTATTGTGAACGTAGTAGAAAATATATCACGACCATTGCCTTAGTCATCCTATCACCAGCAAAGGATTCGAAACGTCAGGATTAAATATAAAATAAATTATGCGCAAAATCCGTAAAAAAGTTGTTTTATTCAATTAATGTAATGTGCTAAGAAGTGTAAAAACGAAATAAATATTTATTGATTAATTTTATGGGAACATGAAAAAAGCAAATTTTATTTATGTTAAAGGAAATCGCTTGTGTATAGTAGATTTAGATAATATAGATTCACTATTTTTTACACGCGTATTTTATACCTTATAGAAATATTGCGTTGTGAATGCAAAAAATTATATAAAAACTAGATTCACTAATTATAATTTAAATAGTAAAAAATTGATAATTGCTTTGTTTACTCCATAATTGGTCCGTATTTTTTTGGATGTCTAATATAAGTAAATTAATAAAAATGTTTTAGACAATTATTAGTTCATTTCAATTAAAATATAAAAGTTTTTGTTACTCTTCAGTACTGATTATATTATTACACTATTTATCTACTACAAAAACCTACCACACGCTCAGTAGTTTCTAAAAACAAAACAACGAAACTCTGTTAGTGTTTCTTGAAGTTTCTCTTTGATTTTATGAGGAAGTCGCTCCGTACTTTTTCCCTGGTCGTATTTTCCTAAGCCTAATCTTTTCTTCAAACACCCGGTAATTCTAACAGCAATAAATAATTCTTTCTGAGCAAACGGTATGTGTTCTAACAAACAACATATATTACAACACGTGACAGCCAAACTCCGCTTGTTAGAATTAGATACACAAAACTATGTATAATAATGCCATGTTGTAGATACGATATCTGATAACACTCTTCCCGGTTGAATAATGACAAATTTATGTTAATTTTACATTTTAATTATACCAAACAATTTATTTAGTACAGGACTCGAATCATTTGATTGTTATTCGATTAATACGGGAGGTACTATCGGTTAGACTATTTTAAATTAAAATTATTTCATATTACGCATGACCTTAAAAAGCTTTATATATCACTTTTTCAAACACTTAAGAAAATAAGAGTATTTAATCTCTCATCAGAACAGATGACAAATTTTGAATGAAATCTTAAGTCTGATATTGCATGGAATATTGCAGCCACCTCTGGGTCGGCTTAGAAAAATACCAACTTGCTGCACTGGACACGATTCAGCGCAGAGCTGAGAGGCTCATTAGTGACAGTAAATTGGTGAAGAGCAAGCTTCACAACTTAGCTCACCGCCGCAAAGTTGCCATCACCTTTCTTTCATCGGATATCCAGATGCACTGCGGGCTACCACTCTTTCTTGGTTGCTATTTGCTATTTTATAATGCGCACAGCAAAGGGAATCAGGTCGCTCGTGGCGATTACATGCGCGGCATCAACTCCGCGCTGCGGATTGCCACTAGCGCACGGGCTATCTTTATTATAGAAGAATATTTTCTTGATTTTGTAAAATTGACGATTTTAAGTGCCCGCAAGGGCCTATGAAATAAAGTTATTTTGATTTTTTTTTAAAGAAGTGGAACTCCCTCCCTGCGTCTGTATTTCCGAGTACTTATAACCCGTCTGTTTTTAAAGCCAGGAAAAATAGGCACCTTCTGGGTTCTCTAGCTCATTTCATCGTGGACTCTGTCTTGGCCCCCGGGCTTGATTGCGATCAAGAGCGAACCCATACAAAATTAAAAAAAAAAACTTTGTTCGTGGTAATTTTATCCTCTCTTGTTTATTTTAAAGCTCGAAAGTTATTTTTAGCGTTCGAAGAGTTATTTAATTTCATTCTTACACAAATAGATTGCCACTTATTATGTCTAGAAGGGCTGAAATATTAATAGTCGAAAGTGCCTACCTAGTTGTATAAATAACACAAAACCCTTCTGTTCTTTGTACAAAACCCTTCTGTTCTTTGTACAAAACCCTTCTGTTCTTAAATGTCAAAGTAATTGAAATCTTAAATCGAACTTCAAATTGGTTTTTTCACACTTAGAATGATACTTTGTCCTCTTGTGTTATATCAACGTCATTAGCCTATGAATGACCCGCTGCAGGGTCTTTCGTAAATATAGAGATACCGTAGAGAGAAGGGGCCATGTGAAATAAGTTTTTTTTAAAGGTTAAAAAGCCTTTATTGTGTTTATAATTAGTTTGTTAGCTGTAAACATACGTCACCCTGACACTTAATATGAAGTTGAAAAAAAAAACAACTAAATCTCCGAGCCCTCAAGTAGGGCTATGTGAGGGCTCGGAGATTTGGTTGTTTTTTAAAGAGTTATTTTAAATGTTATAGTAATATGGCATTGCGAATGCTGAAAAATAAAATAAATAAATACCAGCACTTGCTATTTAATTATAATTTAGTGTCCACAATTCGTTGTTTCTCGACTTACTCGTATATTACACAGATGTTCCTTACTTTGTGACGATATTGCATTAGCTCTCGAAACTTCTTAACATGTGTTCCATTAGAAGATGAGGCGGCCAGATCTTTCTTGTACCTGACGAAGGCTTTTAGGGTTCAAGGGGAAAATCTGATCCCACCTAAAGTTAACGATAATGACTGGTGAGTAGTTTCTTCTATATATAGTTATATTAATCACATAAACAATCTGCTCTTTCCAGAACTTCAACCCAGGACAGTTTGGCTTCGATAGGTAAGGAATATTATTAGATTAAGTTTAGGCTATTATAGAATTTTACATTTTTTATATATTTGGTGTATTATTTTATTTTAACAATAAATATTATATCCATTGTTTCGACTTAAAAATATAAATAAATAACTAATCTTCTCTTATTTAAGCTTACAGTGTAAATAATATTAAAAAAAAACAATAACGTCACAAAAGCAGTTCTCATTGAATGATTGCTAGTATCGCAATAATTGCAGTTTTTTCTAACAATCAGAATGTTACTTAACTTATACCTACCTTTATTTACTTAGGCGAAAGCGAATCGATCTACTTGAATGGAATAGTGCTGTCATGTCATATCTATTAAGTGAGTATCAGATCGTCGAAAACGAAAATTGTGTTAGGAGTCAACTTGTCCAAAATACAGGTGGTCTAATTCGCTAAAAGTCTTTTAAGGGTTATTAAAGAAGCAACTCGTCATAAGTCATATGGGAGAAACCATCCTTAATGAGTGAAAACAGTGTAGCTTATAGACAAACAAAGAATGCAGTTCCGAAGGCATCTAAAAAGCTTGCCTGCAATCTCATCAGATTAAATAGGGATAAGATCCGTAAATTTATTAGTACAACAACTTGTCATTGTTCTCTTAACAAGCACCTATCTGTTATAGATGTGACAGATAGCCTTTTGTACTGAGGTTACATGGAGGCAGAAGAAATTCCACAATATATACTTATCAATGCACAAGTGTGGCAGGTTAATAGGCAGAGCTTCTCCAGTCTTCAGCATCTCTCCCGAAAGCCTGCACCAGCCTGAAAAGGTTGCTAGCATTCTGGGATGAACCGGATTGGCTGGAGTAAAAGAAAACACAAACCACGCACAAAGCCGTGACGTAACGTAAATAACAACATTTAACATGACATGGACAAATTTGCATTTCTTCAATATATGTGACTTTGTAGAAACTCGTTACTCTTGGTAATACTCGAAAGAGGGTTTTTATATGAAATCACCTTATACATAGTGTCTACTTTTGAAAACAACATTAACGAACATGGTTATTATGTACACCAAGCTACCCCCGATATCGAATGGTGACAAATATTTGATTTTTGATGATCAAATGATAACAATAATTAAAACAATAATTTGATGATGAAATTATTGTTATAATCCCATAGTAAAACAATGTTGGTAAAATGTAAAGAGTTTTCAATATCAATATTTTTATTTGTGATATTATTAGTATTTAAAAACAGTCGCATTATCCAACTCCAAATCGGTAATTTTACTTAAATACATATTAGCTGAGAAGCGAAATAGACGAAAAATGTAAGCGTGACCAACAAAAACATTTCCATCCACAAACTTATTTCATCTCGAAGTAATTCACAGGCAAACGCGTTTACCGCAACATCTTGAACCCGAAATTGCGGGCCAACATTAATATTCCCTGTTTACCGCTTTATTATCGTGGTCTAAAACGTGCCAGTTTGCACCACTTGCTCGTATTGGCCCAGCACAACTCATCTTAGAGGGAGTGTTTTTCAATTACTTTGCTCTCGCGAATATAAATCAGGAACCCAGTTATTACGGCAGTGACGTTGTCACTCAAAAGTGAATTTTGTATTATTTTTTCTTTGTGACCCTCGAAAGTGGTTATGGTTTAGCTGAGTGTGAATTAAATCATTCATTAGCCTTTTAGTGAAGGCATTCGACTGTTTTGACTTACAAATGTTTTCAATAACCTATCCCCAATAACGGATAGGACTTTAGCTTGGATGTTCTAGATATTTCTGTGAAATGACAGGAAATCTAAGTAGCCGTTATCTTTGTCTATTAGAGAAAATAGATAATGCCCGTAATCAACCTTAGTAAAAATTACTAATTAAACACTAGTTAACACTAGGTATCAGAAATATGTGATGCCTCCCTCCTACTAAAGGTTGTCTAGAACAGGTCGCTAAATTCTAATACTTTTCTTATACTTCTAACGGTTATAGTAATATCAGTTATTTACGGGATTGTTACCATGTACCTTGTTATTGAGTTTTCGATATTTCGGCACTGTTGCAAGTGCCATGATCACGGAGCGACTGGTCGCAAGGTACATGGTAACAATCCCGTAAATAACTTATATTACTATAATGTTAGTGACCATGAAAGTTTAAAACAATACTTCTAACGGTTTCTTAATGTTCTGCTTAAAGTTGTGGTATTATAATTAAGAGTTAATTTATCTTTCTATATCATCTATCTATGTGTCTAAATAGGAAAATTAACAACATAAAATAATTAGGTCATTCCATCCATGCCAGCCAAGCCCCTTTTTATGTACTCTACTGTAAGCCAAAGTGTGGGCGTGGTCTAAAATGTTGAGTATATTTCACAAAAGCTTTGTCACGTAGCTTCTTATATTGATATATTATGTAGCTAAAATCACTTCTAAACAAAAACTACGGTAAATAAAAATGTTTTTTGAGAAGGACGAACTATTGATTTCAGTATACCAGTTAGAGATAAAAAATGTAAAAAAGTCACATTTGGCACCATTTTCGACAGCGGTTGAGTTCGTATACTCTTATAGGTATTTCAAATACGGAAATCAGTGTGGCTATCTCTTGTACCTATACCTTGTGATTCACCGGGGTATTCAATTGTAGTATTGACATTTTACTGAGATAGCGCTACCTCGATATAACAAAACTGAAGGGAATTAGAAAATATTCGTCATACCAAGTAATTGGTTACATCAGTTTTGTTATATATGGGTTAGGTTGGTCTATGATTAGTTTAATCAAAATAGAAACTTATAGCTAACGATTTCCACTAATAAATAAGGACTTATGAAGTACGACTATTAAGGAACATCTTTTTTGTTTTATATATTTTATAATTTTTTTTCTATGCGATCTTATAAGATAAAATATTATAATAGAACAAATCGACTCGGGTCACAAGTGAATTCTCAGGCGGGAATCGAACCCACAACCTTTGGAAATCCGGTCCAATGCTCTTCCAATTGAGCTACCGAGCCTTGTGAATACTCGTCGAAATTTTCTAGTACTTTTCTGATTTTACGCTGTAGGCCAGCGTTATTTTATCAATGAGAGGAACATCCTGTGGGATTCAGCTCAATTGGGAGAGCATTGGATCGAATTTCTAAAGGTTGCGAGTTCGATTCCCGCCTGAGAATTCACTTGTGACCGGAGTCGATTTCTTCTAGTATTTTTCTTTTATAATAATATATCTTTTTCGTTTTTTAGTCATTGCAACTTTAAACTTAATAATAGTGTCAAACAGCGTTATCTTGCGATTTTACGTGTTCAAACTTGTGGAAACATGACGTATTTGATAGAAAACGTTGTTAATATTAAAGTTGACAAAAATCCTTAATACGTATACGTACGTATGCGTAATTTATATTACGCAATGATTGAATGACTGTTTAAATGTAATTAAAAGTTTAGTGATACGGTCTGCATTTAACTGCTTTTCACAGCGTCGATCGTGGATCCGAGTCCCGGAAGAGGCAGATGTTTGTGTGACGAATACGAGCATTTGTATCTGTAACAAGTGTATTTATATATATTTCTATGAATATTATATATCTATGTACAGTATAAAGTCTATACGTTACTCTAGTATCCGTAAGCAAGCCTTACAGTGCTTACTTTGGGCTAAACGAATTGGTGTGTATGTGAAATATATTATTATTGAAAATGCATTAAGAATTGGTTTGCGCCTATAATATTCGTAATCTAAAGGCATATTTTGCATAAGCATGCTTACATGCAGGGATTGCATAGAATTTGTTATATCGAGAAAATTGTTATATTAAGGCTTGTTATTTTCAGGTTACACTGTATAACATATTTATTAAACACGCACACTATCATGCGTGTCCACCCTGCACACACATGTATACAAAACACAGCTATGACCAATCCGTCGATCGTAAGATGATATATCACATAATTCCATTTATAAGTTTGGGCACATTTAACACGAAAATCCCAGCTGTCCCTAATCGGGGGCCAGTGGGTAATCTACGTTGTGAATTATGGATTTTAGCAATAAGTATGTTTACATGACATTTCGAAATCATTTAAACATCTTATTTACATTTTAATATAATAATTTTTAATGATTATTGAATTTAAATTAATTTATTTTATGGATTAACTTAAATAATTATTTGATGTAGGTAGTTACAATATTTATAATGCTAGTGCAAGGGATAGATATAAATTTAATATATATATATATAGATATTAAATATTCACATAAATCTATATAAATTCTCATGGCTCAGGTAGAAATGACCATCGGATCGCTACCGTTGCACCAAATGGTGGTCAATATTTATTTTGTTTTGTTTAACTAGCTGACCCGGTAACGCATTGCTAGGGTAACGCGTTGCTATGGTTGGGTTAATTAAAGAGCGGACAGACAAACACACAGACAACAAATTTGTGTTCTTAGATTATAGACTAGCGGCCCGTCCCGGCTTCACACGGGTGGACAAAATTCTGTAATTTTTTTCCATAATTAAATATTTTTTCCGTTATCGCCATCTAGCGTCCGGTAGACGAACTACTTGCGGTTAACGCGTTGCTATGGTAACGTTATTGATACAATGGAAAAAGAGCGGGAAAAAGAGCGGACAGACAAACACACAAACCACTGTGATCTTAGATTATATATTTGTATTGTATTGTTCATTCAAAATGTTTGTTTTGTTTGTTTGTTCTAAATAAACCATTTAATTTGAATTAATTTACCGCCAGCATACTGACGACTCTAACCGCTGTACAAGAAAATCTCCGTATTGTGTTAGCTAGTTCCGACAGTTCCAATGTAACTTATCCTCCTCCTTTTTTTCCTTACCTACTATTAGTAAGTGGGTCTTATGAGAAAAAAGGTCTCATTTGTTCGTAAGCTGTTTAATAGAAAAGTAAGAATAATTGAAATCACCGTATGTTAGATAAAGCTAGTTCTATGGCGCGCAAAAGAGTCTTAAAGGGTCTTAATAAAATTTTGTTATGTTTTCTTTATTTGGTTTACTAACCTACCTATACTTCATTAGTATAAGCAAGGATTAGCATCCAGTCTTAAACTCGAGGCCAACAATTGTCCAAGTGATGTCTCGTGTTGTGAAACTACTCGATTTACTAGTACGAATTTAAATTATTTTGATTAAACAATGAGAACGACAAACAACAAAAGCCAACTATATTTGGAAAGCCTTCCTTCCTATGGTACGTGCCGTACGTGCCGAGTTAGATAAAAATATGGTGGAACATTTGGAGTAGTTTTATTATTTTCCCTTTTGTAAATATCATTAGGATTATAATATTACCATTTACACCCTCAATCTGGGTGTATATGTGATAATATTTTTTATGATCTTTATAAGATAATCTTATAGAGATATTCTTTATATATCTATAGCTTTCTTTGTTACGCAATTACGTCAAAACTAAAAAAACCTATCTGTAGGTTTTAGGCTGCTTATTTTTTAGATTCGATGGACCCTTTCTCTTTTATTTTTCGATTTACTTATTTGACATCAGTAACTAATTGTTTGACGTCAAAATAATAAAGTGAAAAGTTAAATCAGAAAACTGAAGATGTCAGTCCAATAGTTAAATGTAGATAACTTATGTTTATATGTTGACTTGTCGTCACCCTTATTAGCCCAGCGAAGCAGGCGGATGACGGCTAGTAAACAATAAAACTCTTTTGTTTTTCTTATACGTGAATCTAATAAATAACATTTCGAAATTTTGTACCTATATGTAAGTTTATTACTCAGTAATTACAGGGTGCCCAGTCTCTGCAATTCTTTTTCAACTTTGCCAAATATTTTATTGTGTACTCCTATAGAAAGACAACACACTGTTACAAGGAAATCGAGGTTTAATAATCAGGAAGTTGGCGAAATCCTAAGATTTCTATAAAATAAATCTCAACAGACAAAACTTAGCTAATGGGTTTGCTGTCTAAGTAGTCATTCGCGACAATATTTACGAAAATTTGGAAAAGAATGTATTAATTTAATTTTCCGAATGGATTATTCCATATCCTTGTAGATGCATATTTATAGCAACCTCGAACCGGCATCTAGGCACATATAACATTGGACCTCTGTCCCTGTGAAACAAAATCTCTTCCTTTTTAACTAATTTATCATGCCCTTGGTCACAATCTGCAGAGAAAACAACGTTTCTGTAGTAAATATGAGGATTTTCTTCTTCCGGGTGTCGAATATAAGAATCTCATGTATGCGTCTTAAACTCTTTAGTAATCTTTTTACTATTTTTTTATATAAACAAAGTGTGCACAAGGATAAGTACACCTTTGTAAAAATTTAACCTTTATTTGTAACTAGTTATTAATTGAGCAATAAAGAATATATAATACGATAATATCAGATGAGAATAGATATATTATTCACATTTTTAAATATCTATTTTGACCTAAGTGTGATCATTTTCGAATGGGACTATATCGATTTCGAATGCGTCTGTGTGACATGACTACGTGATGAGAACGGGACGAAATGCATTATTAAGAGCTCCTCCATGCTTCGAAAGTCACGTTAAGCTGTTGGTCCTAGCTGCATCTTCTGTCGTTAGCACCCACCGATAATGGTTTTTACCCATTTTTCTTACGGAGTTTTCATTCATAGAGTGTTAACGAAGTAACAACATATTTATGGTGCAGGAACACAAACCTAAAATATCTAGTCATAAATAATCAATGCAAAAAAAGTACTCTTTTTAGAGTTCCATACTTCAAATGAAAAAATGTAACCCTTTGCTTTCCGTCTATCTGTCAAGTCTCAATCAATCTTCTAAATAAATGGAAAAAACAGATACGGATGTTTATGTTGCAAAAAACGTTTATTTCGACACTTTCAAGGGAATAAAAATTTATAGGGCTGACCGCTGACCTAGAACTATGAAATTTAGCAAGTAATATCGTTTATAATACAAGTACAGTAAACATTCCTAAACTATTCATAATATGTACCTACAAATTTGAACTGTGAAAACTGTGAAAACCTAAACTATTCATAACATGTACCTACAAATTTGAACTGTGAAAACTGTGAAAACCTAAACTATTCATAATATGTACCTACAAATTTGAATGTGAGCAATTCTGACTCGCACTTGTTGGGTTTTATATGTATCAAGTGTGTGTGACCCCGCATAGAGATATTTCACGTAAATAGTATTTTTGATCGCCAATAACTCGACGGGTGGACAATAGACGAACGGTTTAACTAGCGGTAGGGACCTTACCTTCGAAGCCAAATGGTTCCGGAAGGGGCAGATGTTTGCGTGATAAATAAGTATTTATACCTGAGTCATTGGTATTAATATATCTATAAATATTACGTAATTATGTATCATAAATGTATCTCTATCAGTTATCCTAGTATTTATAACAAGGCTCACAATAATACTTAGACTAAACTAATTGGTGTGAATGTAAGAAATAGTATAACTATCTGACCCGGCCACGCGTTGCTATGGCAACGTTAATTGATGATCCGACCACACGATGCTATGGTAACGTTAATTGATGATCCGGCCACGCGTTGCTATGGTAACGTTAATTGATTATAATATCTGTTATTCTTAGGCTCATGGTAACTATGGTAACTATATATGGTAACAATACCCACAAAGTCCTATTTTATTCTTATTAATCCATTCTCAGTAATGGTTTTTTGCGAAATCCTATAAAAATCATAATGAAATCCCATCATTGTCTTTCATTTTTACTCAATATTTTCAGTTAGTTAGTTAGTTCAGTGTGCAAAAGTTATAATAACATCACTTAATGAATAAGCACATGTTTAAAAGTCATTTTAAAAAGCTTCATTCTAAAGCGTAGTTTTAGACTAATGGAAAAATTTGCTAGGAATAATTAAATATTTTAATTCGTATATGTTTGAGTTTTACTATAATTTCAATGCATAACAACATTTAATAGTTATTAATATATTTTTTCATTTTTATAATCGTGATCTTAAGTCCATGGTTAAGTACAACATCAGTAAAAGTGAATGGATTCTCTTTAAGTCAACAGGGTGGGCAATATACAACAACTTACCGACAATATCCTTAAGTGGACAGCCTCTAAGGAGAGTACAGAGCTTTAAATACTTGGGTCACTGGGTTACAGAAGACATGAAAGATAATATGGACATAGAGGGAACGTAGGTCGTTGGCTGTTCGCTGTAATATGCTGGCTCTTAGGTCAGGGTTCCCAACTTAGGGGTTTTCCCCCTAAATTTAGGGGGTAAGTAAGTGAGATAGGATTTTTTTAGGGGTGTTATATGTTTAAGGTTATTTTTGGGGTTTTTGTGACCCTACATAATTTTTCTATATTTTATTTATCGAGAAAAATAAAGATGTAAAGTATAGGACAGTCTTAACTAACTAATCAAATTTATTTTTTACCTAGCGACCTCGGACTTAGTGATATCTAGTGTATTTAAAATCCAGGTACAATACTTGGAATTTTAAATTGAAATGGTGGATCTTGTACAATATTCAACCCATCTCCCAAAATATTAGGCTTATGCAAAGTCAACATGTATGACTTTATAAAATCTGTTTCGTCAGAAGAAAATAACAAAAATATGATATCATACAATTTATTTTTAGGGGGATTTCCAAGTAATTAGGGCAATTTTAGAGGTTTTTGAATTTGATTTAGGGATAAATATTTTTAAGAGTTGGTAACACTGTCGTAGGTTCGCACAGTGTACGCCATCAGTTAAGCTGACACTTTCAAAGAGTATTGCCAATCCTTCCACACGTGCAGCTTATGGGTTAGCTATAATAACGCCTTGAGGATACTACTGGGGCTGCCTAGGCGTTGCAGTGCATCTAATATGTTCGCGGAAGCAGGAATAGATGGTTTTGCTGCTATAATGCGGGAACGTTGTGCCTCTGCACTGTCTTGCTTACGCAACAGCGCGAGTGGTATCTTTAGGGTGTTCATAGACAGATGGGAGTTACCACTGCCACGGGGTTGGGTTCAGCTGCACACAGTTTAATTTATGATTAATTTATTTTATACCTGTTTTTATGTCTTTTTTGTCTCTTTTATTGTATTATACTAACCCTAGTCTAAGATTATTGTTACTAACACATTCTATGGGCTTTGCCTGAAATAAATGAAATAATAATAATATAACCAAACCAATTTTTGTAACAAAACCAATTTTATCGGTTTGATGACGCGTTCCAACCTGACGTTTTGACTACATTACAAGAGACGTGATCACAGGATGACAAATAAATTATTAAGAAAACTAACATCCTCCAATTCGTGCTTAACTCATTCTGAATCGTCTTCAAGGAATGTGGGAGTTGGGACGCTAATAAACTAATAATGATGTTGATTCTATTAATGTGTTCTGTGATTCTATTCTGTGATGTTCGGTTTAGGAGAAAAAAATCTGCAGAAATCGGAAGATTAAAATAATAATATTTCTTATATTCTTACCAATTAACCTAAATTAAGCTGTAAGGATTGTGTTGATATCAAATTGATAGAAATTTTGTATATCGAACAGGTATTTGACACTTCCAGAACTTGAACCTGGGACCGTTTGATTTTGCAGGTAGGGTCACTACTGAAGAACTTGTTTAATTAGGGTCAGTCCCGCTCAGCAAATCCGGTCATCAGGCAACAATCTACAATGCATTTAAAGCTAAGCAGCATAATTAATTCACATCCAGTATATCCCCAACTGAGCAATCAATTATTGAATTATATATCTTAAGGAAATATAGTATCGGTCAGGTCATGGTGATTAACCGCAAGTAATAGCCCGCGTCCTTTCACGCCTGAATAGATATAATTAATGTATGGATTTGTATTGTGAATAATATAAGTACTCTAGGTAAAATACTATAACACCCAGTAATTAATCCTCCGTCGTAACCCTCATGTCTGAGTGTCGTGACCACCATTTCCTAGGAGTCTCTCTTTGGTGAATTTTCTCCATCTTCTCCTGTCACCGACGGTGTGCAGCGCGTCGTAGACTGAGCTACCGAGAGTGGTTCGCATCTGATAGGACCAACGCAATGTGTTGTAATCTCGTGTCCTTTTGCCATCGCCTTTTTAATAGATCGCGATGCATGGAAGTATAATAATATGTGTCCTTTCAACATGACACTATTTATTTCAGGTTGTGTCATACAACATTAGCATTTGTCAATTTTTAAAACTAATTTATTACTGGTAGTTAGAGTATGACATGCTCTTTAAATTCATTTCTTGGGTGGTGGCATGTGGTGCGGGTCGTTGCGTTCCCTAAGATATGGTTGAGCGAAGCGAAGCGATGACAAAATATACATCTTGTTGCTTTCTTAAATTTGTCGTTTATTCCCTGTATGTTATTGCAATGTTCAGGGATACTTACTTTAAGTAAGTACAGATACTTGTTGACTTTGTTGTAATCAACGAAATAATGATATCATAACACTATTAGTATTGTAATAACAAAATAATTTTGTTTTTTTTTGTGGATTATGTATGGTGACGACGTATTATATTGTAAATGTCGTTACTTCTGTTAAAGCTGACGAATTTCTTGCGCCCATTCTTCTTGTCAGTTAAAAGACGTCCTGAATGTGGACGGTAAAATTGTTGGACGATTGAAAACAACTCATTTTAAGCGCATTTGAATAAAGTTATTTTCATTTCATCGACTTTTGTTATTACTATTAATTTTTCCAGGTTGTCGCCTCCTTTTCTGGCAATGTGACAATAAAAAGAGTAACGTAAAGACGAGCCATTCCACTTTTATTAACCCTTATGGGTTGCATTATAAATCGAGTAATGAATTTTGAAAAATGTATGAAGAAATTTGTTTACCAAGCGATGGGTATGTGAACAACGCATCTCAATCAGTGACGCGGTCAGTTGATCTCAATACATTTTGCACGACTTCCGTAGTCAAGTTGCTTGCATATCGGTTTTCATGGTAACGCTACTCCTAGATATCGTGTTCGATGCCACGCTGGATTAATGTAGAAAACAAACTATTCTATATTGGCTTTAGTCTGGGCTTTGTGAGACCGTCGTTGTTACATAATACTAAAACACAAGTACTTTAGCTACTTAAATTCAGCACAATTCTCTGTTTAAATCTTAATTTTTAGGAATAAACGAAGCTCTTGTAGGGTCACTTTGTTGTCCGTCCGTCCGTCCGTCCGTTTGACTATCTTTCAAGACCCTTTTTCTCAGGAACGCGTGAACGTATCAAGCTGAAATATATATCAAATACTTAGGTCTACTGTCCTTTGGAGCTGTAAAAAATCAAACTTTTAAGCCAACTTAATCCAAAGACGCAGCCGTTTATGCCGCAAATTTCCGCAAATTTTCGACATTCGCAAGGGAATCAGAACCTACAGGGTACTTCCCGTGAACTCAGAATTTTGAAAATTAGTACGAAGCAACGTCTTATAGCCCAGATAAAGGAAAAATTACGAAAACCGTAAATTTTTAGTTACTCGGTGCGCGATTCGGTCTTATTAAAAAAGTGCTTTTCCATGCATTTGTCGTTGACACACTCTCATCCAGTTCACCAGGTGTTAATATCCATATAATGTTTATATCTTATTTGGTTTTCCAAAAAGAAAACTGTAGAACGACTGTAACATTACCGCCGCTGACTCATTAAATAAGCCACTAAGCCTGTTTATGTCCCATTAAATAGTTCATAGCGCCGAAACTTGCCAATACTTATTGTTAGTGGAAAATTTACGGGCTATATATCAGTTCTATAAAAGCCTGACTTGAATAAACGCCAACTTAAACTAAGTTGCGAGGCGCTTACAAACAAGTCGTACTTGAAGTGGTTTAGCGAAAAAATGTTCCGCTTATGAAAGTATGGAAGACGTGGGAAGTAGTTAGTTTGAAAGTTATCTAAGCGTGGGATTATTTTGGAACTCTCTTTGAAACTATTCTGTTTGTTATGGTTGGTTGACTTACATGTTAACGGTAGCTGAATCTAAAAGGCCTGATCGAAATTAACACAATAAACGAACTTTTTCTTGACCTTGTTTACATTATCGGAAATACACATAAATAATATACAAATAATACATATAAATATGCTAAGGACTTTAAATATACCTAAAAATCTGAGATAGCTTTAGGTAATCTTATATATTTAAGAGAAGTGAACATGGATGGATACGTCTTTGCGGTTTGATACCCTATTTTAAGAATTACTGACTATGTTATAGGAATTCCAGGCAGTTAATGCTTATATATTAAAAACTGTTTTTTAAGTTTAATAAATCTACGTACAAATGCTGCCATCAGAGTTTCTATCAATTTAAATGAATTAATAATTATTTAGTATAGAAAGAAAAACTATTAAATTTAATATAAATAATATCGTCTAATTAACGACGTTTGCATTTTGTAATGTCAAAGCAACTGTCTAAGATGTTCAAAGATTTCCTGATGAAATACAATAAAATTTAACTTGAGCAGAAGCGACAACAAAAGGAAATCGAAAACAATCGAAACATTTTAGTGAGGTTTTATTACGAGACTCAAAGCAAGTCAAAGTCGTTGAACAAATAATTTTACACACAAATAAGACATAGAAATGTTACAAGAGATAAATAGGTACTCCCGTACGCAACAAGTTACGCGCGATGCTAGTGTGTTGTGCTTTGCGTATTCCATATGTGTAAAGACTGCAAAAAAATAAGTCAAATTTTTATATTTTGACGTGACAACGTCTTATAAATTGGTTTGCCGGGTGACACTTCAAGAAACTGCGTTACGCTCCGCTCACGTTATGCGCTTACAATGAGAGCGAGTGAGAGGCACGCGTCCCTTCCACTCGGGCATGGTTAGCCCGCCTAAGAGCGAGAGAGACAGACATAAAACGTGGAAGGGACGCGTGCCTATAAATTAATGTTTTAAATATAATTCTTTGTATAAATAAATGTTTTAAATTGTTACTATTATTTCATCCTTCTTCCTACTATACGAATGAATATTCACATTAAAATTATTTTACCACTCAAAGTCGTTGTCACGTAAAACTTTCGCCCGTATACCGACTTTACAGGCAACCAACCAGTTTTTTTGAAGTAAAAACTTCTTTAGCATCATTGTGATTTGTAAGTCGATGAAACGAAAAAGAGACAGACACATAAATTCATAAGATTTAACGTAAGAGAAAATGAGATAGGAAGCATTATGTACGTGTGTTACTACATGTTTGTGTGCTCTTGCGTAGTACAAAGCTTAAGAGAAGGCATCACAATAACCGTGGTGTTTTGTATACGTGTACGTATTATTTTTGAAGGTTTCACTTCTATCACGTGTGAATTGCACACATGATTTTTTGTGTTTGTTAGCAAGATAAGATAGCATTGATTATGCAATATATAAAAATCATATGTGAAATGGTTATTAAATCTTAATCTATTGTCAAAACATTTGTTAATTTTGTTATATTCTTGTTGTGGATATTCCTTTCATTGATGAAGCAACGCGGCTAGTGTTGTACAACGTAAAAAAAGTACTAGAAAATATTGACAAGTAAGGGAGCTCAAATGGGAGAGCAGTGGATCGGTCATCCAAAGGTTGGAGGTTCTAGTCCAGACTACGAATAACTTGTGAGCTGAGTCAACTTTTTCTAGCATTTATCTATCAAAAAGGTATCATCCAAGATTTATAAAAAAGCACTTAAAATAAGTTCTTCAGAAGTGTCCAACGTGTTGGGTACACGTATCAAAGAACTGCCGTAGGCATTTCGTCATATTTAGTCCTATAAAAAACATATTTCTATTAAATTTTATACTAAACACCTTATTAAAAATAACCAGACGACCTGTAAGTAAGTTCTATCATAATTATACAATGTGCTTCATCCAAAGAGATTAGTAACATTCAGATTAAATATATTTTGCCGTAATATTACCTACTTTATTGTTTTGTTTTTTATCCAACTTATATTTATTTAACACAGATATGCCAGAAACTATTTTTATCTTAGAAAGAGAAGATTTTTGGATGTATGGTTTGTTATAATCCTAGTATCTTTGGAAAAATATAAAAAAAAAATTCACTAGTAGAAAAGCTGAAAAATTGATGACCCATATATGGGGCGGTCGGCATAAGCACTGCGTTTAAGTAAACGCTTAAGTAATAAATAGAAATATACATAAAACGCTTATAATTGAAACAATTGTGTTTTCTAACTTTCTATTAGTTTATTTATGATAACGGGTATTGATAATATACATATATAAACATTACGGTGTAATATTTTAAAACACATTTTTGGGATGTAAATGTATATCATATTCTACTCAAATGTGGCTAGTTTTTTTATATATTTTATATTTTTGATCATTACTAACACAAGATCACCAATGTGGTCGAGACTGTACGAATCTCCAAAGCTGCTTTTTGGTATAGGATAAGACCCGCGTTTTGTGAGAAACCTTTCTAAAAAATATGTGTATTTTGTTTTTAACGTATCAAAAAAAGACGGTAGATTTTTTAAATTCTTAATATCCATACATGGGTCGGTAGGTTTAAGTGGGTTAACACAGTTCAGATTTTAGCTTGACTTATTTTGACGGTGCTTTTACCATTTGCCCTCTTGTATCCCGGTGAATTGAGTTAGAAGCCTTAAGACAAACACGACGCAATCCTTGTTAACCTCATAGCCTATTTCCTGTACCCTACACGAATTACATGACCGTACAACGTCGAAGAGAAGAATTTATGGCGAAAGGGTTGAAGTTGTAGATAGATAAAAACTTTACGGAATGAAACGAAATTGAAAAAAAAAACTAAACTGAGATTACGGTGTTGTGACTTGTAAATGTTTTGCCGACTATTTAATGTAACGGTAGCGTTCCTGCCTTTTGTACCATAGGTCATGGGTATTTATATATATTTCTATGTATATTATTGTTAACGACCCTATTCACAGACTAGCTAGGATGTGAAGTAAAAATAATGAATTATGTAATTTAATGGATTTATACGGGATAATTAAAACCTGCACTCTAAATTTAACTTATAATTCCAATACAATATCTCATCATGTAAATAACTTTAAATCTTTAACATCAACTAAGTAACACTTACAATGCTCACCAGAATATTTATATACAAAGAGTAACATACCTTCACGATGTGCTCAAGGCGACGTTCACACAACGAATGACGCTCGGACGGCCGTTGCGCCATTTTGACGTGACAACGTCTTATAAATTGGTTTGCCGGGTGACACTTAAAGAAACTGCGTTACGCTCCGCTCACGTTATGCGCTTACAATGAGAGCGAGTGAGAGGCACGCGTCCCTTCCACTCGGGCATGGTTAGCCCGCCTAAGAGCGAGAGAGACAGACATAAAAAGTGGAAGGGACGCGTGCCTATAAATTAATGTTTTAAATATAATTCTTTGTATAAATAAATGTTTTAAATTGTTACTATTATTTCATCCTTCTTCCTACTATACGAATGAATATTCACATTAAAATTATTTTACCACTCAAAGTCGTTGTCACGTAAAACTTTCGCCCGTATACCGACTTTACAGGCAACCAACCAGTTTTTTTATATTCTCAAGGCAGACGTAAACAACAAGATGGCGGCCGTACGAGAGTCATCGTTTAACAACTTTTAATGGATCAATCTTAAACAATTTAATTAAGCCGAACAGCTATTTTATAATTTTAAACAATAAAATGTTAACAATTAGGTATTACAGTGTAGTTGCTAACATTATATATCTACTTATCATGGAGCGAAGCTCTCTTTTAGGCAACTCACAAATTTCGCTTGTCTCCCTCCTGCTACTTAACGGTTCAACCGATTCCAACGAATTTTGGCATGAACATACATGATTATAACCTGACGGATATAAGCTATGTAAAAAAAAATAGACTTTACCATGGAGGAATAATCCATGGTAAAGTCTATTTTTACCATGGTTTGGCTGATCACAGCCAAACCACTGATACCACATTGATGACATTTGGCGCCAAAACTCACATCGTGTCGTGACTAATGTGCAAAAAAAAGTTTTGAAATCGGACATACCATGGTGGAATAATCACCGAAAGAAAAATTCAAAAGCTGATCACAGCCAAACCGCTGAGACTACATTGATCAAATTTGGCGCCAAAACTCACAAACGAAGGTAGTGTTGTGCTTCGCTCAGTATTTGCAAACAGAAGCATGCATTACAGACCTAGTATAGATATGTATATCTACCCGTTACTTTGGTATCCATAGCACAAGTCTTACAGTATTTATTTTGGGCTAGGCTACCGTTGCAACAAACGATCTTCAATTTTATCTTTATAAATGACATTGACGATGTTTATCAGCGGGGGCTAATATAGATAGATTATGTGTATTACTGACCCGTGAACAAGCGACGTTCACTTGGCTATAGGATTAATAGTTAGACATTTGGTCGACGCCAACAGGCTTTAGGATCTGTGAGTTATTTATGGTCATCGCGAAACAAGCGGCTGCGGGAAATCGTGTACGCTTGAACTTGTATGGAAAATTGTTGAGGATCAGTGGTAATCGCTGTATAAACACAGTTACATGAACCATGTTTTGAGAAAATCTCAGCTTCGCTGTAAAACTTATTTTATTGTGTCTCAATGCATAATTTAAGTGAACAATTTTTATCAGAATGCCGCTTTTGATATTGATTTTGTGTGCAAAAAAAAAACAGTTTTCATATGTGCAATAAATGCTAAATAATACTTAACCAATTAGATTTTTTGATCTAACAAGAAAGATCTGTCTATGGGTATTTTCGTAATCATGACTCAAAATTCAAATATTAAATCTAAATTTTAGCTAAAAATAACAACTAATTTAATCACAAATCAAATATCTCAATATAATATTAGTAGTCAGTAAGTCTTAGTAATCAATACACAAATAGCATTCTTAGAAAATCAGTAATTAATACGTATTTTTTAATAAATTACGCACTTTACGATCAAATCACCAAAGAAAACTTCGCATTGATAGCGCGTTGGCTTCTTATGGAGACTATACAATAAAAATAAGTTGCGGCAATTCTATAGGTAAATAAATTATAAATAAAGCAATGCAAAAGCTTTTTTTATTTATTGCCTAACTAAATCACAGTTATAAATATTTTGTAACTGTTTTAATAATTGAATATATTTTTACGTCACAGGTAATTTCTATCATTGTACTGTACGTAAGCTTTTGATTCAAAATTTCTAGTCACATTGTGCTTATTTGTTTATATTTATATCAACAATAATACTGAAAACTTTGCAGGTAAACTATGAGTACTAGTACGAGTCACCAGTTACGAAGTGATTATCACACTAGAGACATGATAAGATAAAGATAAAAATATGTTTTATTCGATATGAGCATTTGTATTAAACGTCAAAGTCAGTCCTACGAGTACATCGGGGACTTTGTACCGAGAAGAAGCTGCAAGAAACTCGGCAAGGGCTGTTTCTCCCCCTTTTATTATGTTTTACATAGCTAAACTTTTCTTGTACTATTACTTGGGAAACGTTCTCTTACAACATGTTAAAGTAACGGAGAACGCTACTGTGATGTTAACAGAGAATAATAGACTTTATAACAAAGTGATTAACTTCTATCTTACATTTAAGTTCGAGTTTTGCAGCTGATATTACGTTGCTCTATATTGCATATTATTAAAACAGTTTAAAAAAGGACCTCGGTCAAAACAATACGGTGACAAAAGCAAGAAACAAAAAACAAACAATTTTATCAATTAGAAACAACTTAAAAAAACAAATTAACAAATAAAAAAATCAATATCGAGTTAAGTTTAAGGAATTTGTGTACTTGAATAAGCTAAAATCGAATATAAAACCGTTGTCTCCAACGCGCTTACAAAATTTAATATATTTCAAGACTATAAAGACCCTCGCCCAATTCAATACAGCCCGGCTGCTCAGACAAATACCATCTAGCCTGAATGAATTTCTACAAACCGTGCACTCAAGCTTTAAATATAAAAGAGGTCAAATTCAAACTAAGTATTTGTCAAACAAAACGCTAACGTCTTAAATTCTAGACAATTAACAAATAATAAAAAACAAGTGAACAATTTATCATTTGAAAATTAATTTTGATGTCACAGTCTGTAAGATCGTATCAAGATGCCTTCAATTGAAGAAAGTAAAAAGTATTTACCTTTAAGATAGAGGGATCAAGGGCCTCGTTCCTTTGCTCTCACTACAAAAACAGCGTCCGCCTAATTTAATTCTTAGGGGTAGACAAACTAACTGACTGGCTCTCCTTTATTTTTCTTATTGATCTTGAAACGGGAAAACCTTTTATTGAAGAAATATTTGGTATAGCACACAAATTCTTTTATTTTATTTGTTCAGTATACCTGCAGAGGTGTTAGATTCAGCTCCTAATAGGGGGCTGAGACCCCTATTAGGTAGTTTTAGGAGATGACTTAAGTCATACGCAATATTTACTGCTTATGATTTATGTCTCACAAATTATATTTATATATTCATACTGTTTGCTGAACCCAGAAAATGTACATTACAACGATTTGCGATTAAAACTTAGTGCTGGTTGTCAGAACAATTTTGTCTGAATATTTTAGATCCAAAAGCCACAAAAATAATTTTCGTTCACAACCTAGCAGTATCGCTATCACAAAAGTGTATTTGGTATGGCATTGCGTCAGCGAGTTTAAAAGAAACTAATAATATCAATATTTTTGTACTAAAAAAAGTTCATAAGTTTATTAAGTATTTTGACATTGACATCCTAAAATAATAATGCTATAGTAACGTTAATTGATTATAAAAATTGTTATTCTTAGGCTTATGGTAACTATATGTGGTAACAAACCCACAAAGTCCTTGTTTTATATAGTAGAGATAATTACTTTATTCTATCTGTTGTTACTAATGTCGCTTGTCGCATAGCTGAACCAACCAATTAATGTAGAATTTGTTTTGGAAATAAAAATTTTGATAATTATTATAATCCTATGATAACACTTTAACCAATCGAAACTGAGGGCCTTCATGGTAGATATGGGTTTCTTTTTTCGGTGTTTCCACCCATGGTTAGGATGTGTGCCACCAGAAATATGAAAAGACTGATAAAAGAAAGTAGGCACTATTGTTAAAATTCGCAGAGATGACAGATCCTTAGTAGCCAAGCGCTTCTAATAGATAGGCAGGCAGTGATTATTTCGAAATTGTCGTTATCAAACGATTATGCGTATTAGCTAACGAGCGACCGACGGTGCTGCCTCTAACGAGTAACTCTAGTACTTAAGACACAAAGCAGTCACTACTGTTTGAACGATTATTAATTTTATTTAGCGTAGTGAAATCGTCGCAACTGTAACTATTAAGAAATTCGTGATCGCGTTCACCAGAAGGTTCCGGGCCCATAATCCCGCCAGAGGCAAGATTTTTCAACGTATTTTTATTAATTGTTTGGTCGTTTATTTGGTTGATGATATTTGCAACTTCTTATTGGCTATTATTGCAATGTTTTCAGTTAGTATTATAAAATAGTTATGTTATTTTGTAGTGATATTACTACAAGTTTAGACTACCTAGCACATTCATTAGTGACCAACACTTCAAATTTTTTTGGCTTGTAGTCACTAAACATTAATGCATTATTATTTATCCAAGAAAGTCTTTGGAATTACAGGTATTGTATTAATACATTGAAATTAGTTTTCTAACTATTGTGTTTTGTTTTATTTGTCTCAATTCTTGTAACAAAGACTCATTTTTAATTAAAACACTTTTATGATTTCCATTTTATTTATAATATTCTATAGTTTTCGGTAAAATCTTTAATTATACTCCACCATTTCTATTTATATTTACAATTATAAATGAACTCATCTAATTGGGCTTAACAAATCGAATTATTTCTTCAGCGAGAAAAGTGAGCCGTATACTTGCTTCGAAATGTAATTGGATAAAGTTATCAATGGAAATTAAATTTTATTGCATTAATTCAAAAACTCGTTTATCAACGACCAATAGATATTATAAAGAGAGATAATCTTCGGATGAACACAATTTATTTCAATAATCCTTTCAACGTTTCAAAATTTCTTTGTTCTAAATATATATATATTATGAAAATAAATATGTTTAATTAAAAATATAGGGTATTTCATTTTATTTACTACAGATAAACGTTACAGTACGGGGATATTTCTTTAGACAAAAACTAGCCAGACAAATCAAAGAGGATAATTTTTTTTTATGTGATAAATCTCGTTGAAGGACGATATCTTACCTAGTGACAGGAAGCATGAGGCCTTATTGCAAGTTTACGTGTTGATACTCGATATTGACTGCGTAAAATATTACTATGGAATTTGTACAAGCGCCCCTAGCGGTAACCACCAGGAACTACAAATTTTCATAGAAATCTGTAACGCGCTCAATAACGAGTTTACGTGTCGTTATTCTACATCGTTTAAGTAAAATATTACTATGGATTAGTATGTTTTTGTTAATAGATTTTTATATCTTAATAAATTATCACAAGAACGAAATAACTTGTTTCTCGCAGGACTCAAACCTCGCATCCCTCACTCTCCGGGCGAGTGCTCTTCTAGTAAAGCTTCGGAGACCCTGGCAGATCCATAGAATTTTTCCAAGTATTTTTTATCCGAGGGATGGATGATGAATGCTGCAGGACAAATTGAAACAAGTTAATTTTTTTCTTGAAATAACTTCTTTACTGTGTGTTTTCGTATGAGCGTCCCCAGTGGTAACCATCAGGAATTACAATTTTTATAAGATTCTGTAATATGCTTGATAACTATTATCGAATGCGTAAGTTCGCACTAACACTTCGTTCCTGTTCGTCAGAACATGAACACGAGTAGGAGTTAAAACATTCATTTTTATAATATGAAAATAAAAATAAGAAGTCGTACTTGTAAAAAAACCACTTTTCAATTGTTTCATTCCCAAATAAATCATCAACTCTCGAAAAACCTCTTCATTGAAATGTCGGCCCAGCATAGGATACTAATTCCAGTCTTAATGATTGTGACAAATTATATATCTCGCACACTAAAACCAGAATTTCGTTTAAAGGTACTCAGCTATTGATGAAATTGTCACCTACGAAGCTCACTTTGATATCAGGTTTATAATAAGTTTTGGAGTAAAACAAAACTTATTATAAATCCAAATGGAATAAAACATTTAGATTTATTCATTAGAATAAAACACTTTTTTACGGATTTTTGCGCATGTTTTATTTTATTTTATATTTAATCCTGACGTTTCGACTCCTTTACAGGAGCCGAGATCACAGGATGACCAAGATGATGGTTGTCATGTATTTTTTACTACCTTCACAATATTTTAATCGGGCACGTTCCTAATTATTAAATTATTTTATATAAATCAAATTGTTTTATTTTTATTTTTACACATTATTTAAGTATTTAATTAGTTCTCACTACGATTACATTGTATACTACTGAGTCTACTACCAGTTCGGAAATTGGGAGGGCCTTCCGAGAAGAACTGGCGAAAGAAACTCGGGCAGGGGGACCGACCTCCATCTTACTGTTTAATTATTTGCAAAAAGAGCTAACTACATCATCAGGTCTTGCAGTGTATGTTTTTGTAGGTATTAATTTATTAATTATGGGGTCCCAAGCAGGTGGAACGCTCCAACCTTCGTCTCTATTGAAATTAGGATGTTTCCTGATTTCAACAGCCTCGCGTAGCATCCTAGGAACAAATCTTTGTTCTCTAGCGAGAATTTGTGGTTTATCGAAACGAATGTAGTGGTTTGGCCCCTGCAGTGTGTGAGCATGCTTTTGAGGGCTTGCTTTTTGCTTTTGACTATAAACATTAATCAGAATGGTCTTGATTTTCACAAGGCTAGAAATAAAATTAAATGGAACCTCAATCAAATTTTACAGTTGATAAATTTTACCGTAAATTGTAATTGATTACAATGCTTTCATATCCATAAAGACGTTTTATAATTCTTTTAACTAAAATAGATTGTAAATTAAAAATTACATTGTCGTCAATCTGAAATTCTTGACGTTATAATAAAATGGGGCAGACAATTCACTTTAAGAAACATTAGAAAAGAATCGTCCGTCACAAAAATATATCCGTCAAGATCTCTGTATTTCTAACGAGAGATTACGGATTCGACTCTCTTCTGACACCTGAACTCATAATTTGAATTTTTCTAAAGATTTTGCTAAAGTTTGCAATGCCTTGGCATGCTCATCTATCACGTACTGTAACATTTATCGTCAATTAATTTCAAACTCAGTCAATTAAGGTGAACACGTTTGAAGAAATTTGATGTTTCGGATCGCTATCGTTGCACAAAATGGTCGTCAAAATATATAATTATAAAACAGTAATAGATATTGTTTATGAATTCGGCACCAAAGGTTACGGCGTCACATGCTTTGCCTGCTAGCATCTGACCAGCTTAGCAAGAAAGTCGTGGACTCGAATATCGTCAGTTTTTTTCTGATATTAATGTTTATTTTTAATCAGCATTCTTGAAAGTTTTAAAAAATTTCATACAAAAGAGTTTGGCTCTTATTCCCATGCACAAGCGTTGAAATTAACACACTGTAACATTTTGTCAATTCATTTCGAACTCAGTCTATTAAGGTGAAATTCGTTTGAAGAAATTTGATGTTTTGTTATAGATGGATGTGCTGATTGACTGTGCAAATTTACTAAGAACTTTCACATTAACGTTGCTTCATCACGACCTTCCTAATGACAAAGCTATCAAATATCATATCCATTAGACGACAAATGATATCCGTGGAATTGAAATAATAATTGTTTTCACTCATTGATACTGTAATATTGTCGAAAATGTAATTTAAGAAAGGAAAACTTGTGAGTCTTTCTGTGTTTTATTAGAATAGCCCCATAATACTTTCTATAAAAATTTGTGAATTATTTACATGTCTATTTTTTCTTAATAAATCGTCAGTCTTAAGCGCGTTCTACTTATAACAGTAGAGTTAAAAGAAGATTTGCAAGAGCCAACCATTAAATGGATGCGATGTTTATTTAATGTTCTATCATAATACAAAATTTTCATATTGTTAATTATCGAAAATTCTGTAAAATGAATTATATCTACTATCTACCTAGATACATAAAAATGATATTTTTTTACTTTCACGCTAATTAGCCTAGCGCAAATTAAGCACTGTAAGGCTTGCGTTATACGAGGCATGTTTTTTAAGTAAGTACCGTTTTGAAATTAGAAAAAGACGTGCTATGATGTCACAATAATTTTATTTTTACATGAAAGCCTCTACCTTAATCTACTTTTCTACATCATTTCCGTCAATATTGAGGCACTTGTCATAACGTTGTACCAGTTTTTAAATGCCCTCCTCATCGAAGTTTGCCGCCTGACTTTTTAAAAACTGCATCATAAATGTTTTGACTTCGTCATCGTCTTGAAGACCGCCAAGGTGTTTTTCAAGTGCAGGAACAGATGGTAGTCACTGGGCACCAGATCAGGGCGGGACGGAGGATGATCCAGAGTTTCCCATCTAAAAGATGTGATGAGATCTTTAGTCTGATTGGCCATATGCGGCCTGGCATTATCATGCAGCAAAACGATGCCCTAGCTCAACTTGCCACGTCTTTTATTCTCGATTGAACGGCGCAGATTGTGAAATGTCTTACAATAAGCTGCTGCATTGATTGTCTCATTTCGAGGCAGAAATTCCACAAGCAATACTCCTTCGGCGGCAGACTTCTATGAGGAGGGCATTCAAAAACTGGTACAACATTATGACAAATGCCTCAATATTAACGGAAATGATGTAGAAAAGTAGATTAAGGTACAGGCTTTCATGTAAAAATTAAATTATTGAGATATCTTAGCACGTATTTTTTTAATTTCAAAACGGTACTTACTTAAAAAACACGCCTCGTAGATACTAAGGTATCGGATAGGTATACATATATAATATATATAGATAATTAATATTTATAAAAAATATATATTTATACTCATAGTTAATACGAACATTTGTATCTATGTACGTATTCATCAGATCTCTTTTCGGAGGGACAATTAGGATCGCTATCGTTGCACCAAACGGACGTCAAATAATCTATACTAATATTATAAAGAAGTAAAGTTTGTGTGTTTGTATATTTGTTAAATTGTAAGGGCTAATCTCGGGATCTACTGAACCGATTTTAAAAATTCTTTCACCAATAGAAATGCACATTATTGCTGAGTGCCATAGGCTATATTGAAAGCTAGAAAATATTTAAAGAATTTTGTCAACCCGTGCGAAGCCGGGACGGGCCGCTAGTATAATAATAAAACAGTAATAGATATTGGTGACGAATTCGGCGCCAAAGGTATTGCTTCATATGTTTTGCCTGCTAGCATCTGACCAGCTTAGCCAGAAAGTCGTGGACTCGAATATCTTCAGTCTTTTTCCGATATTAACGTTCATTTTTAATCAACATTCTAATTGAAAAGTTTTAGAGAAATTTTATACAAAAGAGTTTGGCTCTTATTCCTAAGCATTCGTTGGAATTAACGGTTAGATTGCTTTGGTAAATATCATTTGATACTAAAGTTTTTCAATTCATGAGAAAGAAAATGAGAATATTGCCCGAACATAATAAAATACACGAAAAACTGGAAGCGTTCTTAGTTTTTGGGATATATCTAACTAAGTCTAAAACAACTCGTACGATAGATACTTATATTCATTTTTTATATTGTTGATTATAGTAACCAAACGTCTTTGAAATAATTATATAATGATAAGTTAAAGTAACAAGGATCTTACATTATCCCGGAATAAAAGTAGTCCATGTAATTATTAAGGAAATAAACTAATAAATTGTGTGCAAAATCTTTTTCCCAATCCGTTCAACCTTTTTATCTTTGTTTAGCCGCCGTGCGCTGACTGGCATAGTAAAATAACTAACTAACCTAACCTAACACTTAAGGATGTTATAAATGGCTACGATATGGCATATTGTAATGATTTATATTTTTTTATATATTTTATGCATTTTCAATGCGATCTTATCAGATAAATTATTATAATAGAAAAACACTAGAAAAAATCGACTCGGGTCACAAGTGATTCCCGCCTGAGATTCACTTGTGACCCGAGTCGATTTTTTCTAGTTTTTTTCTATTATAATAATTTATATTGTAATGATATTTGATAATCATCATATACCTCCCAAAGAACACAAAATAGGCATCAGCATTATCAAAATATAGTCTTTCACTGCGATCTACAACAGCTTGCCAAGTGGGTGTTATGGAAAAATCTCCCACATTTTTTAAAGGGTGGCCTCCATCTAGCAGTGTATGTCTTTCAGCTGAGATGATGATGCTGTTCAGTCGTTTATGCAAGATTGAGTAACAAACGTCTAAACATACAATATTTTAAATTTATAATATTAGTAGGATAAGTAGTTCGGAATCTTTTTGAGACATGTTAAATGCCCACTGATGGTACAAGGAGCTCCTAAGACAGCACTGGAAGGCAATTTAATTTATAAACTGCCTAGAGGTAAGTAGAGTAAATAGGCCCCCGAGAGCCTTCAAAATGAAACCACTACGTACTCCTAAGAATGCGTAGTGTAAACACAGATAAATTTGTTTTTATCGGTATTATGAAAAGTTTATGAGAACTTATTTTAAGTATTTTTTTTAAGTTTATTTTCATTATTTTGTTTATATTAGTAAAAGGAGTATCATATACTTTGATAACAATATGAGTATTTTTTTAAATTTAGGATGGGTAAGCTCTTGATCTCAATCAAGTCCGGGGGCCAAGACAGAATCCACGATGTATGTCTTATGTTTTATTAATTTATCTTAAATTTTAACAAATTGATGTCCATTTCATAATTAAGTCGTATAAACTTACAAAAGAAGTTAGTTAAAAAGCTAGGGTTCTTGAGTGTGCTGCTTTGTTATTTTCTAAGATCTTTTGATAAGTGCATGAAAAAAAAATGTTATGGAATTATTTCTTCAAAAATATTAAGGCCTCGCTTTATAATCTTCCATTTCTTAGTTCTCAGTTTGTCAAAGTCAACCAAGTTTTCACGAATAATATACTACCCCAAATATTTTACTATTTTTATTAAATTACGTCCTAGGAACAAGTTTGAATGGAAACTGCTCTGTAGCCTTTCCTCGAATAGCCGATTTCAAAAAACTCATCTCATTGCTATTAAGTTTGATATTTTAATATAGTCATCGATGTTTTGATAACCCAAGCATAATAATATTACTACATATAAATAGGTACAAGCACAACATTGTAGATACGAGAGCGTTAACTATAATTTATGGTATAAATGATCAGATACGTCACCAATAAGCCTACTAAAAAAATAGTGAGCAGTACTAAACAAGTACACGAATAATTATATTGCAATGGTACAAAAAGCGTTTTTTGTACTACTTCTGATATTGGCTAAACTATGTTCGTTTAGTTTTTGTTTAGTCACACTAAATTGAAAAACAATGCCCGTTCAACTATTGTCATTCATTTTAAAGAGTAAACTCCCAGTTGTTTTTTCTTTTTTTCCACTGGGAATACGGCATCTGAATGCAACGTCACAGAGTTGTCGTAAAATTCGTGAAATCGGTAAATTCCAGCAAAAATATCAAACGTTTGGAACGTGTCTCTCTGCCACTTTTGTTCCTGCGCAAGAATGTTTTCTCTGCTAATGGTGTACAATATAGTCAAGCACTTTCAAATAAAACTATAAGAATTCGTTGTTGACGAACATTTTATCTCGAAAAGTTGTTTAAATGAAAACGATGTTTCCGCAGTTTACTCTGACTCTGTAATAATTCGGTACCTATGTCCACATATCAGTCGCGCTAAACAGTTTTTCTCTATAACTTAAAACTTGGCTTTTTATTCTTTAAGAACACAATTTTAACATTTTTCGAAGCGGGCATAGTGTTGTAAAAAATTCAAATCAACTTCATTTAGGGACTTAAATCAGTTTTGTAAAATTCACGCCTAATGAGTCTTTGAGTCCGTCCAAGTTCCGTTGTGTGGTTTTCGCCAAAGTAAAATAACGCCAACCCTTTCACAGTTCAGGATTTTCCCGAAATAAAAAGTATCCATGCAATTGGAGCTCCCATTGATCAACTTCAACGACGCAATGTCTGTTACGCCACAACTTCCCGAGTTCTTAATTGATTTTGATAATATGTGTTTCGAAGTGTGTTCGAATCAACACATTTATTAGATTGTGAAGGAGCCCGAATTTTGAAATTAGTTATGTTTAGAAAGTTATGACCAAAAAACATTGGCTCTATGGGATTTACCATTGAAACAAAAAGCGCGCGCTTTTTGAAAGTTCTCATTGTCATGGAATTTTAAAATTTACTATACATTATTGTTTTTTTTTAATTTTTTTTTGTATTAAACTCCGCTCTATATGGTGCTAGCGAAGTTTTATGCTTAGCAACTACATCGACCTAGTTATTAAAGTAAAGAACTATGTGAAAAATTTTAACCAAATCTGTTCAGCCGTTTCAGCTTCCTTCAGCTGTCGTGTGGTGTAGGGCTTCCAATCCCGCACCCCATGCTCGATCCCGGTATTGGCGGGAGTTGGAATTCAAATCCCGCGGGATCCCGGTATTGGCGGGATCCCGCATATAATTAAGAAAAATATTATGTGAGGTAAATAAAACAATACATTAATCAAATTAAATCAACGTAGTTTCACTTTAATTAACGTTAAATGAGATCAATTAAATTACACTTCAATTACTGAGATCAAATATAAAAATACAATCAAGTACAATAGAAAAAAACAGTTTCAGCTGAATGATAAAGAATTATTTAGTTTATTTCATATTTTTTTTATCATTCAATTGGAAATGTTTGCGAAGAAAACATAGCATGTCTAAAGTGTCGTCTGCCAAACTGCAGCGTATTTGAGAGGCAATATAGCCAGCAGCAGAGAAGGCTCTTTCGGCTTCCACACTAGTCGGTGGTATTCCTTTTAAAGAATTATATGTAAATGTGAGATATTTCCCCATTGACCCTCCGGACTCATAAAGAGTAATTTCTTTTTTTATGATCGATTCGAGACTGTTAGCTCGAGATGGTGACGGGCAAATTACGTTATATGCTGATGATATAGTTAACTCCAACTCCTCTTGTAAAGTAAGATCAGGATCAGATGGCGAAACTTCACAGTTGTTCGTCCCTTGAAGAAGACCTTCCTGGTCATTGCTCTCCGTCTCAGGTGAATTTAAAATGCCGAACTTCATTCTCATGACGAATTCTTTTATTTGTTTTCGAAGTAAATTTTTCGATGGAAGACAGAATGTTTCATCGTCATTTGACGCACAGTAATTACACGGATTTTAAAGGTACATCAAAAGTGCATTCAAATTTGTTCGTCGTTGTAAAATCCGGCGGCGCAAAGATAAAGCTAGTTGTGAAGCCAACGCTGAATTATCGTCTTCCAGCTTTTTAATCATGAATTTTAGCGTAACCTCAGCGGTAATCAGAGTCGCATCTTGACGACAAAGTACTTCGACAGCAAGTTTCACCGGCTTCAGGGTATTTTCTAAATTCACTAATGCATCAAATTCATGTTGTGAAAATCTATACTCACTGTTCGCACTAAGACCCAGGTCAATTAAGGTTTTAGCAATGCACAATTTTAGTTTGTTAAATTTTTCAACCATCACAGCTAAACTACTCCATCTTGTCTTACAATCTCCATCTAACTCAATTTTCCGTCCAAATTCATTCTTGACGTATTTTTGAAGCACGTCATTTTTAGTGGGTGAACATTTAAACATACGTACAATTTTTCGAACCTTATTGATGATATCTTTAAAATCAGGTATTAATTCTCCTTCTGTTTCAAAAGACACAACTTCAACCGTAAATCCACTATTTTCAGTAATATTTGGCCTGCCGTCGTTGTCATTTGTTTCAGCACTTTCAGCCTCAGAATTGTCAAGTATATCATTATCAATTGGTTCTTGTCGAATAGACTCATTATTTTTATAAAGTACGTCTAATATTCCTAGTTGCAAACCATGAGCGTAACAGAGTTGTTGAAATGCAGGGACTAAACTACCGGTTTTAACCATAACTGACGCTCCATCAGTTGTAATTGCTACAATGTCTTCTTCTAAGTCAATTTCAAATTTCTTTAATTTCTTTCTTAAAGTCTCTACGCAAACGGTTGATGGCATACATCCAAAAATACGAGTAAGTCCTAAATTCCAATACAAACCACGATCATTTGCGTAGGTATGTGCGTTGATGTTTAGATACCGCCTGTTACTTGAAGATGTCCACTCGTCAAAAGTAAGCGAGAAACGGTGGCCAGTTTCTTTCAATTGCGACAATTCATTGACAACTTTCATACGAATAGTCATACCGTAATTCATAACCATCATTCGAATAGTGGTTGACGATCGAGGCAGAAGGAAGCCCTTAGCTTTAAACAATTCGTAAATCTTCTGAGGTGACGAAAACACTCAAAGGTAATCCGTCCTTTGCAGTCATACGTGCGACCCTTTCTTCCATTGAATTTTCACTGTTTTGTATTGGAAAATGATGGGTAATTTTCGTCCTCTTTGAAGGCGACAGTAATTCTGGAGATAATATGGACAAATTTGTACTCACACTTGATGACGATGCAGCATTTTCGGGTACTTTTTTGTTTAAGTCCTCTATTTGATGCTTGGATTTTAAATGCACGTGTAATCCCTTCGTGGACCTAGCAGTGGTTTTGATAACAGTCTTGCAACGTTTACATTTTGCAGATAATCCATCTTCAGATTTAAGAAAATGTTCCCAAACAAACGAATTACTCGCAAAAGAATTATATTTCACTATACTGGACATTTTAATGTTTAATTATAGTATAACTAGCACCAATACACTTTAATAATATACTAGAAAAGCAATAATTTAAGTATTTATCAATTTTTCGCGCCGTTGAATGAAAGAGAATATTTGTTTACCTTAGCAGTTGTAAAAAATATAGACAAATGACACTCGTTCGCATCACAAACCATTCCCCGCTCCCCGCCCCCGCATTAAGAGTACGGCAGCGACACGCCGAGCCGCGCTAGCAGTCAGTAGCCGACCGATCGCGGTCGCGAATGGTCGTGCGCATGTTTCTTTACAGTCCCGCAAATCCCGCGGGATCCCGCACCCGTAATCCCGCAACACGCGGGACTAAAAAATGATGCGGGATCCCGGAATACCGAGATCTCGGTATTGCGGGATTGGAAGCCCTAGTGTGGTGTCTGGCAGAGTTAAATGGCACCAATCCTTCATATTTAAGGATTTCACATACTAGAGGTGATCACCATACACCTCCCGTAGATCAAAAAACAGCAGTGTTTTCCGAATTAAGATATTTTACTGCGATCTTCAACCCGCTTAGAGATTTTGATTATGACAAATTCCCCTATTATTGGGGGAGACTTTCGTCCTGTAGTGGACGTACTTCGGCTGAGGAATAGAGCCCTCGATTCTATGTTTTCAGTCATTAAAGTCATACCTAGGTATTTGTTTGTAAGGAGTTAGTGACATGCTCATGTTATAGTGAGTTTTTTTTTGTAAGATAAGATATAATACAAAATGTTTTTTTATACAATCTTACGACGCGAGACCTTTTACCGAAAAGAAGCCGTGAGAAACTCGGCAAGGGCTATTTTTTTCGAACCTGTTAGAGATTTTTTTGAATAATCATCATTTCTGTACTAGCTTTTGCTCATAAGGGTTTTTAACAACTTTTTAAAATTTCTCTAAAGTTAGTCCAGTTACGTAGTGTGGCAACTTATTATAAAACGCAATACATCTTCTTTAAAATGAGCCACTCTTTTTTGCAATCTGATGCTTGAAACAGCGAGTTTATTTTTATGTCTACTGTTGACCGAATCGAATGGTTATCACTATTTTAAGAAAATGTGTTATGACATTTTTGACATCCATTATATTTTCATATATTTACTGGGAAGACACTGTAAGTATATGAATTTCCTTAAATAATTCTCGAAGAGAACCTCTAGATCTTAAGTTATAAATAGCGCGCACTGCTCTTATTTGAAGAACAAATATATTATTAATATTAGCTACCGACCCGCACAGCAATAATCCGTAGGTAACTGTGAAAGTGACCGAAGTAATGTATAAAGCGATCTCGTTACATAAAATTTGTAATGTTTTTAGCTGGCGTGTGATTTTGTTATCATGGTATAATCAATTGGTATTCTATTACCACTTTCTTTAAGTGTCTTTTGTTAAATTTAAAATATTCTATAACTTAAACATTCCAGGAAAAGTCTCAGCTCAAGTTTTATAAATAATAGTCTAGTTTTTTAGATAAGATATTCTTAAAAAGGGACTTGAATTTGTAATAAAAACAAATTAGAGTTTTCAAATAAATCAAATTAAATGTCAAGTTTTTTACAACATTTGAAGAGCGCTTAGTTGATTGATTCTCTTCAAAAGTACTCAACAAACTGCTGGAATTGGCAAATGTAATCTCTCAAACAACGTACAGTAAATGGTAGTCACGCCGTTTTTTTATCACTCGATCTACAGTCGCCCGTCGCATATATTCAGACCATTTTAAACTCTAATATATGCAAATATATTATATTTTTGTTGAACTGCGGCCTTTAATTCATTACTTGAGATTGCCGATTTGATGCCTAGCCCGTTACCTGAGAGGTTTTGTAACAAGATAACTGTCTAAAACTTACAGACTTTAATAGAACCAAAGAATAAACTGGATATATAAAGACCATTACAAGGCGTAGAATAAAAATGCAATGAAAATTTTATAATACTGGATTTCATTAAGTTTAATGAAAAGTTTAACTAATTTACACTGCAAGGTTTTTTAAATCTAGCAACAGAGAGTTTTTAATGTCAGCACAAAAAACACAAAATCAGTGTGGCCAAAATATAATTCGTGCTTAATCTTTAATCTAAGATGACAGTGGTTTGTGTGGTTGTTTGTCCACTCTTTTTCCCGTTCTTTTTCCCGCTCTTTTTTCATTGTATATGCGTACCATAGTTAACCGTAGTCAACGCGTTAACCGCAAGTAGTTTGTCTACCGGACGCTAGATAGCGCTAACGGAAAAATATTGGATAATAGAAAAAAATTAAAGAATTTTGTCCAACCGTGCGAAGCCGGGACAAGCCGCTAGTCTATAATCCAAGAACACAAATTTGGTGTTTGTGTGTTTATCTGTCCGCTCTTTTAACGTTACCATATCAACGCGTTACCGTGGCAGCTAGTAATAGTTAATGAACACAAGGTTTAAACACCTACATTTACATTGTATTTGTAAACACAGGAAACCAAGACGTATTACTAAAACAAATCATGTGAAACGACGTGTATATTTTATATTTATAATAAACAGTATTATATGTTATGCGAAATGTTATATACGCAGTCCTGTAACCGGTAAGTTAATAATGAAATTTCGAATGCAAATGTAACAAATTTTAAAAAAATGGTTTGTTAGATCTCTGACAACTCTATAACTATGAATTTTTCAGTTTTCATAGTCGCGTACAAAAAAAACATCCGTCGTAAAAACAGACGTGAAAGTTTTCGTTAAATAAGTTTAGACAAAAACAAAATGTAAGAAAAAGTTTGTCTTTTATAAAAAACACGTGACTAAAATCTTTGCACCCATAAGTTATCTTATTAAGAAACATAAAAGGTACTTTAAAAGCTATACTATACGGCCCGAAATTCTGTACATCCGAAAATATTTCGGCAAAAACCTTAAGACCCAACGAAAGGTGGCCGGATAAGGCGCGAGGCCGCCACCTATCACGGTGGGATTAACGAAAGAAGAACTACTACCCGGATACTCTTATCTTGACAGGCGTAAGGGTCACAATTGAATAAAAACGGCACATTTATCAAGAGCTCGAAAGAAAATTCGAGTTAGTAACATGCCATGATATTTAAAAAAAGGTTTAACTTTCCTTACGTTTTGCAGGATGCACCGGATTATTTTGAAGCTTCTCCTAAAGCCTATATAAAAATTCAATTTGAATACAATTTTCAAAATAAACAAATCAACTTCATTTTGTAATTTTGCGTTTGAGTTATTGTTGAAAACATAAGAGAGTATAATCTATATAAATATTGTATAAATGTGGTCTTTTCATGAAGACAATTTTCCAAAGACTGAGATGAAAAATCTTGAATAATTTGACCAACCTTTTTTTACAAAATGAAAAAGGAATTTCCAAGTTCTACTTTTATTGAAAACTACAACAGTTTAGATTTTAATAACGACTAGCTTACCCGCGAGCCAGCTCACGTGAAGATTTTAAGTTTTGACAGTTTCCCCAATTGTCTACACGCAAAAGAAATGATAATAATGATCCCCTGATAACTTGGGCACCCTTTGGACGCGAGGGAGGGAGGTGGTGAATCCTCATGGATACTCCGGCCCGGCTTTGAAGTTATGTCAGAATTGTACTGACTAAACACCACCTAGGCAGTACCATTTCCTAGGAAGGCAATATAGGCTTTATATAAGCGACCGCCTCATGGGAACTGCAGCGGAGCAACTTGATTTACGGGCACGCTCTAGAAATGTTATACACAAATTTCAAACAATCTGGTAAGCACGTTTTAAAAAAAGTTTACTCAACAGCAGTATCTGTTGAATTGAAATTACATGTTTTTTCTTAGCCTACTGTTTTACAACAATTAAGTGCAACGGCAGCGATCATGTTTTTTGCACCGTCGGTCCTGGTTTCGAGACCCGGAAAGGACAGATGTTTGTTTGATGAATACTAGCATGTGTAGAAATATATATAAATATTAAATATATATTTATCATATATACATATCAATACTCACATATAAATATATGTCGTCTATGACGATATACCGTACACCTAGCATTCTCGTTTTAAATTGTTCAAAAAGAAGTAACCATTGAACAGGTTGAGGTAGCCAGAAATCTGGGGTTGGTACTAGATGGCCCTCTAAGCTTTGAGACATATATTGCTGAATGTGCGAGGAACTGCTTTTATCGCCTTAAACTATTATATAAAATTAGGTTATTTTTGAGCTCAGAGCTCAGAATAAGGCTATGTGAGTCGCTAATCTTATCAAAATTAAATTATTGCGACACTGTTTATGAGTCATGTCTTCTGACAAGGACCAGCAGATGATGCAGCGTGTGCAGAATGCTTGTGGCCGGTTTTTCTTCCACGTGCCTCCGCGATACCCCCATTTCTAAACGCTGCTAATATACACAAAATGGAGGTTCGCAGAAAGTTGCATCTTGCGTCCTTCTTGTTTGATATTATTAACACAGGCAAATCGCAGTATTTTTATAACTAGCTTGTATGGGCGCAGGAGCATAGTAAATATCCAAAGAGTCTGTACAACCCGGTTACAATATCTGTGGACCTGATGACGTCACGTCAGCGCTTAGGTACGGTGCACAAAACAAGCATCATGGGAATAGTATTGTAAACAATAATAATTGTGAACTATAAATAAAATATATTATACTTTTTCTTTTTTATTCTTTTATGTGATAAATTTTATGTTTTTATATGATAAATTAACGTAAAATAAAACGTTTTTATCCATGTGATTTTTTTCTTTAAACTCAATAGTTTTTGAGTAATTTTTTTTAACGGCGGTCGCCGGTCGCTGCTGTATAAAAAAAATCCAAGTAAAATAATAAATGAAATAATCTTGGTTAAGTACAAAAAGTATCGGCAACGAAACTGCTAACCGTACTGACGCGACAGGGGGAGGTGACAAGAGAACGGGGAGGGGGCTTGACATTCCAGCGAGGTCCACAGATATTGTAACCGAGTTGCACTCACATTTTTTCTACTCCTAAGCATCGTACGATGGTTTTCCGAGGATCGTTTAAATATGTTTCCTCGCGGTGCTGGTACTATTTACCGCCGCCTGCGCGTGATCTGAAAAAAAACTACTTTAAAAAAACCAATAATACAAAAATATATAAGTCACTTAGGTACTTTTGTTTGCAACATACCATGTACGGGTAGGTTTTCTCGCCTAGCCTCTATGTAGGCAAGCAATTTTTCACATTTATGAATTCCTTCGTCCATGTAGTCAAACGGCAAACTATGCCATGCGTTAGTACGTGGCATTACGTGGCAAAATTTGACTCCCCCGAGTCCAATAATGGCGCTGACTTGTGTCACCGAGCAGGGAATCATTGGATAGGGCCTCTATTCTCCCGTCACTGCACAGAGTAGGTCAACTTATTATTTACACGTTTTTTCTTTTGTTCCAGTTTATAATTTTTTTTTTTTGGTAATATAAAGTATTTATATTTTTTATGTGTGTTTGTATTATACAATAGTGATGGTTGTTGTTATGTAATTTTTTTTTGTTTGTTAAAGTTATTTTTTTATTTATTGTATTTATTAACGGTAGCGTCTAATCAAGGGCCCTCTCAGAACAACAGCGCTTCTGTCTTCGTTCTTTCCATCTCCTAACAATGCAGAGACTTTAATGCTGAGACAGGGTCCTTTTGGCCTCAAACACACCATATTTGTTTTTTCTTTTTTATATATATCTTTCTTTTCTTTTCTTGTGTATATTATTTTCTATGTTAATTATAATCGAAACCCGTTTTGTTTATTTCTTTTTATTTGTTATTCCTTTTATTTATATACATATTTTGTTTTTGTTTGTTTGAGATTAAATAAAATTTGTTCTTATAGCCCTATACCCTAACTGTCTATAACACAAATCTTACATAGGGCTTGGCTTATTGGTGTGAGTGTAAAATATAATGTATCTATTATTTATTTATTTGAACCTGCTGCTTTTTTTAAATTTTCCCGCTTTTCCCATATAGCCTATGTATTATTTTGATGCCTATCTGCAAGGACATACATCTATTGAGTAATATCTGGTGGGCTTCCATGGATAAATAAATAACACAGTTCAGTTTCATTAAAATCCATTTCATAGTTTTTTCTTGAAAGAAAATCAAAAAATCAAACATCGATTCACTCCGCAAATTCTCACTTCTATAATATTAAGGAGAAGAGTAATATCTGTAAACATATAACATCTAACTCTTGTATAAAGATTTTTTTTTTCTTTCACAATCTGAAAAAGTAAGCCTATAAGTAATTTTGACAAAAATTGCATCTAATAATTAACTCTAATTGTTATTTTTCGAAATTTTTTTCGTCGTTACAAGAACATTCTAAGTAATTAGACATATCACCAAGTATGTACGTCAGTTATTACCAAGTAGTATCAAATAAAACCACAAAACTGTTTAGTCACGCCAACCATGCGTCTGTCTTGCCTTAACTTTTTCGCCACCCTTTAAATTAACCAAACAGTGAATTTTATTGTTTTGAAAAACATGGTAGCAAAATCTTGTCCAAACAATTTACAAACGCTATTTCTATTTACATATCATATTCTCGATTAGACGCAAATTCACATTAATTAAATTTTAAGATTACCTATTTCCTTTTTTTTAAATATATTTAATTTTAAATCATATATTATGAATTTGTATTAACGTTATATTTAGAAATTTGTCGTTGCAGACTTTTTATAGAACTAATGTTTTACAACTTCCATATAGGAAATAATTTTCTAAATATCTTTAACCGTTAAGGCAGTGTTCGTAAGAAAACACGTGTTTGACAATCTTTTCATCGACTTTAGTTGCAGAATAATCACCAAGAAAGAACTTTTATTTTTTTTATTTATTTGGTATAACAAACAGCATTCACATTATATCTTAAAATCGTAATGATTACAATAAGTATTGCTAAAAGTGAAGCTCACCTGTTTCTTTTAGTTAATTTGTAATACTCATAAGTTTTCTACAATTAGGCACGTACACAAAAAACAAATGTAAAGTTCAAATATAGCTCCATTTCACCTTAATTGTGACAAAGAATAAAACAGTAACTTAATAAATAATATTAAAATAATCTGTTTCAGACAGTCCATAGAGTTAGTAATAATTTTACTTTATTTCCATATTACTCCAATTTAATTTAGTTTTATTTAAAATTTAACTTTTTTATACATTATATTATTATTGTTATCATTTGAAATATTTTAGTGAATGAATTTACTGCATCTACTCAGCCATTACATTAAACATATAGTTTAATAAACCGTCCAAGCAGACCCGAATCCATCCTATCTCCTATCAATATCAGGATTTTATTCCGACCCCCTCGCACTCAACGCACCAGAGACGCTATGCCGTAACGAACAATGGCATAGAATTCATTAGTGCTTGTATTCGCAAACATACTGCAATAATGTGGGAGCCTGAACAGAACCCAGAATATGTTACTGTATACAATCGCAGCATTATATACTTGCTGAGTAGCAAGGAGCTAAAATAAAATCAGCTAAAGCTTCTAAAACATTTTTTTAGAATTTGTTCTCAGAATCTGCGAATATGTCGATATCCGGTAAAGCTTTGGCAGAAATGTCAGCGAACCCGTGAACACACTGCGAACAGCTGCGGCACCGCTGTACATAGAACAGCCGAGACACCAGAGACTCCCTCATCGGAGATGCCGTCCATCTGGATAACCACATTCACCACCCGTCCACGATATCCAAGTTCATAGCACATATCAATACACTAAAATTCATTATTACATATTTGACAGTGTCATAGTACTCAAGAGAATGCCTCTTTTTCCAAACTGATCGATTTATGTTCCTAAAGTTGACAAACATACAACTGATGAGTACGCCGGGATCTAAAGTAACTAATTTACTAAAATTTACATTAAATATACCTACCTCTATATTCTTTTAAAATATGGCGTTCCAAAATCGCACGGCGTATTCCAACACGTCTTATTCGAGACGAGAAACAAGTAGTCGAGAAATCGAGAAATTCAGTCAAAAATTTTAGAACACCAAATCTGGAAAACTTGTAGAAAGCTGTAAAGCCTACGTCGACAGAAAATGAACGGGTTTTCTCCTTGTCTAGAAACTTTGTGACGAAAATACGAAACCGATTGTCAGATGATGCTATAAATGCCCAAGTATTTTTAAAGGCTTATTTCCTTAATAATAACATGACATAGTGGGCTAGCTTTTGAAGCAGTTTCCGTTTTAAGCTGTGATTGTAATTAGTCTAAGATTATTAATTATTTATTACGTTCTTATGTTTACTTACGTAACGAAAAAACTCCATTTATAACAAATGTTGAAAAGTTGGACTAAACTAAATTACCTGTACCTTATTGTTATTCGTAATTATGAAGCTAGACTAATTGTTATTTTTTGTACCTAATTGAAACTGTCGTTTCATGTTACTTAATTGAAAAGTTTGTAGTACAGACAGATACTACAGATAGTATGTAAGGTGCTAAATTTTATTTTGGTGACATGATGACATTGTTTTTAGAAGATATTTTATTTGTTTTTTCCGAAGAAGAAGACTATTTACAACCCGGTTACAATATCTGTGGACCTGATGACGTCACGTCAGCGCTTAGGTACGGTGCACAAAACAAGCATCATGGGATAGTATTGTAAACAATAATAATTATGAACTATAAATAAAATATGTTATACTTTTACTCTTTTATTATTTTATTTTTTTATTCTTTTTCAAGAGAACCCCTCCCCGTTCTCTTTCGTTCGCTTGACATTCCAGCGAGGTCCACAGATATTGTAACCGAGTTGTAGTCCTAAAATTGTTTGCAGAAATAATGACAAAAGATCTCGCTAGAGTTTATTTCGTTTAATTTAAGTTAAAGTACTTACTTCAGTTAAAGTCACATGAAACTAAAAATAAATGTTGTTTATTGATAAATTTTGTTGAATATTGCACAAAAAGCGTAGTTTTATTGTTAAATCACACATATTTTTCAAAATTTCTATATTTCTCGACAACCTGGGAATTCCCGGGAAATAGTGGTCGAGAATTCTCGTGCTCCGAGAAATAAAAAAGGTCGAGAATTGAGAAACCCTAATTCCAAATATTGGTGAAATTAATTTTTGAAACTGGATGACTAATTTTAGATATTAACGATTTCACCTATTTATATTATTAGTGTAGCTAATAATGATAACAATAACAAAAATAGTTTTTTCATTCACATAAATTGGGATATATTTTATGAATAGGTAATATTCACAGAATATCTATTCACATTATATTTAGGATGTCCTCAAAATATGGTCAGGCGGAAGTGCAGAGGTAGACAATCTCATGTATGTTCCGTAATTTTTAGTAGTTGTCGAATTATACATTTATTTTAACAAACCTCGATTTACAAGTGACTTTTTTTCACAAAGACATCAATTATTAAGACCAGTACTTAATTTTTTACTAAATTTAATTATTAGCAAACGTTACAAAAAAGAATTATGGTAAAGACAGTTACCATTACGCCACAAAAAAAGTAACTAAAAATTTACTTCTGCTTGACCTTATTTTTGTTGCACCCTGTATGATTCAGTACGCTTGTGTAACGCTAATATCAGAACCGAAAGTTATTTTAACAGTCTTAACTATATTATGTTTGAATAAAATGATACACAAAACGCTTCAATACCTTACATCCTTATGATCAAGTTCATTACTAGCTAAAAAAAAAACTAAAAATAGTCAGAGAAATCATATTGGAATAAAATTAGAACTATTAAAACATTAAACAGAAGTTCAAATTAATTGATAATTCTGATTATTTTCAAATAAAAAAAGTTACCAGATAAGAAACGAAAACGAGATGAGGGTAAAGAGTTGGAGTTCAAAATACAATCAATTAAGTTTTTTTTTTATTTAATTTTTTGCATTCACAAAGCAATATTTCTATAAGATATAAAATACGTGTGTAAAAAACAACTACGCCTCCGAGCCCTCAGATGGGATCCGAACCCACGACCTTTAGCTATCCGGGCGACTGCTCTGACCGCTGAGCTACCGAGACGCTGGCAAACGTGTCGAATTTTACAAACGTATTTCAACTTCTACTATGAGCTAGTATCGTTCCACCAATGTTGAACGCTAACTACCTTCAACATCGAAAGTAATATTTCTACAAATATTAAACAATCGATTAAGATAGAACCAGCTATAATTATGTTTTCTTTTTTTTAATTTAATTTTTTGCATTCACAATGCTCAACAAAACAATCCCATCTGAGGGCTCGGAGGCGTAGTTGTTTTTTACACACGTATTTTATATCTTATAAAATCAATAAAGTTGATATAAGGAGATTATTAAGTGTACAAAAATTTAACTTAAACCTAAAGTTAAGATTATAAGTATTGCTAAGACACGCTATAATAACAACTATGAAATTAGCAACTAAGAATAGATCACAATATCACTTTCAAAACTCATAAGTGGTATATCATAAGGCTCTGTATGCGCACATCAGCTACGGCAGTAGCAGACGATCCGTGGGGCGTAGCACTCGCTCCGACGCCTTTTGCTACAAACTTCGTAGCGAGTGTAGCAAGTTGGTTTGTGAAAGTGTTAGTGAGGTGGAAGTGCCAAATGTGTTTTAACTGACGGTAAGTGACGTCATAACTATATTTATAACTTGAAAACGTATACGATCAAAGTTCTTTTAAGTATTTTTTAATTAGATTTTAATAACAGCAGATATAAATATATATCTCATATAGAGACCGTCAAAAAGTTTATTTTGTATTTATCTATCGTATGTCAAACATTTTAAAGATTTGCCTTGTTTAATTGGAATTTAAAAATGAATTATAGATTATGGAAAAAGAAAAACCATTGAGTTTTTCAAAAAATATTTTACACTAAAATAGTTGATTATATTTATTTATAATTAAAAATGCAAAAGTAACTTTACGATTTACTGAATTTTATTAAGCGTCGTTAGTATCTTACAAAGACTAAAATTATCGTTCCACAATTCAATTAGAAGTCGCAAACTAAATTAAAGTTCAATAACAATGGTTACTCGCCACGAACCTGTTATTAATAACAGGAAAGTAATTTTCATTAACGGGTCTTAATCTATTTTACAATACAAATGATATAATACAGTTATCCTTTTTCAAATTCAATTTTTTTATTACTTATTACTAAATTGATAAACTTGGAACTTGGTGCATATTCAATATACGTTAAAATTGAGACTTTTTCTATTCTACGAATTTTATAGTTCTAATAAGTATGTTTGTGTTACTAACATAATTAGTACATAAAAATAAATACATTACAATTTATTACATACGGTAACTTAGCAATTTATACGTAAATTAATATGACGATAAGAAAATACATTTTATATAATATTGATAGATATCATAATAATTTTTAATATAACAAAAGAACGGAATTTATCCTCTGTTTATGCTGATATGTCGTATAAATTAAGCTAACCTAATTTAATTATGCATAACGAGTTTCTCTCTGATCTAACTCTGATTTAGGTAGAGAATTGACAGCAGAAATAGTTACTATTAAATCGGGTTGGAGAATATAAGCTGTACTGTAGTATAACTGTTCTCATATACATTTCTCAAAAACATTAACAACTAAAACAAGGAAGGATAAATTAAATATAGTGGGCAGGACAAATTGAACCTATTAATTTACCAGTAACCTTCAAACACTGCCCTTATCCTTCCTTATCCTAATGGAATAGCTTTCGAACAATACTATCGTTAGGATTAGGAAGGGACATTGACAGTTTATTATAATGAGATAATTAATTAGATTGATTCGTTTTACCCCTATTTTCAACTTATTATTTCTTTCCCTGTACTTTATGTTGATATAATTGCTTAAATTACAACATTTAATTAAGCTCAGTCCGTATTCCCTTTACTATTAACAACATTAAAATTCACATATACAAATCAACACGTACACTGTCAATGACCCATATTTGAGTCATTTTTGGGTTGAAACGAGACGTCCGTGTATGTGAGGCACTGCATTTTCCACTCATAATGAGTTTTAACTTCGTGGACGTCAAAGAAAAACACTACTATTGAACATAAACGCATAGGTAAACATGTAGGTAAAATAAAAAAAAACAATAAACCTTCGATTTTTTATTTATTTAGGACTTACAAGGTTTTAAAAATTTAACTTAAAAATAACCAGTGATGACACACAAATTTTTAGAATAACATCATTATTCTAACTTTGTGTATCTTCTAAATTATGCGTGATATCTTCTTCTCTGTCACTAGCTTGGAGTGCTTGCCAAATTTCATCATCTTTTAGTGATCTAATCATTATTAGTTCGAAAAGCCAAAATATCGCCGTAATATAAATGTAAACACAAGACAAAGGAAAGGTTACAAAAAATAAGGCAATGTGACATATAAAAAAAAAAAGCTTTATTTCTCGTTCCTGGATGTCCAGGAATTTCTAGTCACAACTCCTTTCTAATCACAGATAAAGATTTTTTTACAACTTTTGATCTTTAGCGTCAATGACGCACGAGAGTGTCACTGAATTATGAGCTTGACAAACATGTAGGTCACTATGAAAATGGGGATTAAAAGTTCCCTCAACTTTTAGAACCTTTATGGACCTGGAGTGGTATTAAGGCAACTGCTTTAGTACTTCTTCTTCTTCTTCTTCTTCTTGCGGTGTCTCTCCACCACTGGAGGTTGGCTGTCAGCTCCGCATATCTTTTCTAGTCCGTCGCCAGACGAAACAGTCCTTCTACGTTGGCGATACCGGTCCATTGCCTAACGTTTTGGAGCCAAGGCATTTTCCTTCTTCCGACGCGTCTTTTCGCTGGTTTGAAGATGATTACGCTCATGTCTTAATACATGTCCCAGATAGGCTACTTTTCTTCTCTTGATAGTTTTCATGAGTTCTCGGGCTTTCTTGACACGCCGAAGTACTTCTTCATTCCTGACTCTTTGGATTGTAAAACCACATTTCTAAGGCCTCTAGTTTTTGGCGCATGTGCTCTTTAATCGTCCATGCCTCACAGCCATAGAATACTATTGGCCAGATGTAGCTCTGAAGTATTCGTAATCTAAGACTGACATCGAGTTTTTTGTTACAGAGTACCTTTTTCATTTATAGAAAGACGCACAAGCTATTTTAATCCGGGCCTTGATCTCATTTTCGGACTCCCATGCTTCAGTATAAAAGAACGAAAAACGACGAAGTGAGATTTTTTTTTGTTAAAGTAGAACTATTTAATTTAAATATTAGGCATTCACGTAATAGATGTTTTGGGTTTTTGTGTATACTTTATAAATAGTCGTTTTATTTACTTTTCTTACAATTACAGATACATTACGACTTACAAAACATAAAAAATCGTCATGAAAGATTATTTAATTACTCAGAAAATTGTAAAAAATATGCTTATAATTTGTTTTAAGAACTGACATGCATACATGCACATAGTATTTACTTGTAACCACAAAAATTCAAAATATAAAACCCTTTTGAAATAAAACAAAGGCTGGTCCATTATGGTAAGATACTTAAAATCAGAATCAGAAGTAGCAATGCCCGATAATATTAAGCGCTCTTGATTCGTGCAATTAAAATAACATATAAATATTCCTAAGATTTACTTTCATATGACGCGTATATATTAGAATATAAAATAAATCAATATTCTACTCAAAGATATTAAAAAAAAGGTGAACAAACGAAAGCTTCGAAAAGCTATTATATACAAATAAATATAATTTGCTTTTAAATATACCTATCTTTAAAAATAACCATGCCCGAGTGGAAGGGACGCGTGCCTCTCACTCGCTCTCATTGTAAGCGCATAACGTGAGCGGAGCGTAACGCAGTTTCTTGAAGTGTCACCCGGCAAACCAATTTATAAGACGTTGTCACGTCAAAACCCTGTCTATATAAATTAATCATACCGCTAACAAATGGTTAAAACTAAAAAAATCGACAAACTTTAATCCTAAGCAGATTCTTAATCTTGTGTGATTTACAGTGTTTACGGCGCATGGCAAAGATTCAGAATATTATTATTAAACACGTGAAGTTTGCAGCAAAACATCATTTGATAATTAAATTTCGATAAATATTTAGGAATGTAAATTCCGTAATATTTAATAAATATGAAAAAAAATATATGAAAAGTACAGCCATAGAAAACTATTTATCGAATCAATCTAAAGAGAAATACTACTTTTTGACGAACCATAATTTATTGCGTTAAACAATTTATTCAACTATTACGTAATCGTACATAATTTCATAATCTTGCTAATAAATCAAGTTAACACGAATTACTGTAATAATACGAATCATGAAATTTCCGGTCATAACTAAAAAAATATTGCTAGTTAGTGTTTTGACTTAATCGTGACTGATCGCTCTTATGAGTTGAAAAACGTTTCGCTAAATATATTCCTAATAAACGTAAAGCTATAATAACAAGAAAATCTACATAATATTCATTTATATATACTAGGTTTGCAATACATGCTGCTGTTTGCAAATACTGAGCGAAGCAATTAAATTTTTGAAGGGTGATTATTCCTCGATGGTATGTTCGATTTCAAAACTTTTTTTTGCACATTAGTCACGACCACGATGTGAGTTTTGGCGCCAAATTTCATCAATGTAGTATCAGCGGTTTGGCTGTGATCATCTGTTGAATTTTTCTTTCGGTGATTATTGCTCCATTAGTCGCGTCAATGAATACATAAAACAGGCATTCTTCGGAAGTCCTCAAGAACAGCTTCGATTTTGAAAATTTTTTGACGTGATAACGTCTTATAAATTGGTTGCGGCTGGGAGTCACTTATGAAAAAGTGTAACGCTCGGTAACGTTACGATGAGTCACCGAACGAGAGAGAGGCCCGCCGAATGCCTTGCGTCTCTCTCCCACTCAACTATGATCGGTCTGCCGCGCGCATTGTGCAATTTAATTATATTCATATCAATAAATATTCTACCGAGAAAAAGACGTTGTCACGTAAAATCTTCGCCCGTAAAACCGACTTTACAGGCAAAAAAAAAAAAAAAAAAAAAAAAAAAAAAAAAAACCGATTTTGATAAATTTTTTTTTTAAATTTTCGTTTTTTAATATTGTTTGAAATCAGAAACCTTTTGGAGTGGGGACAGAATTATTTATATTGTTTAAACAATATCTATGATATTTGTGCAGGAATTTTTTTTTTTTTTTATATTGTATCCATTTAAAACTTATAAAAAGAGATATTTATGTTATTATTTTTCATATTTCCATTATAAATAATTATACATAAAATATAGAAATATAATAATAAAAATTACAAGCAATTATCGATAGAATTAAATAAAATGAATAACAACAGAATAGTAAACCATTATAAACTATTTGATATTTATTATTTTATATACAAAAAAAGACAATTTAATTTTAATTTGTATGGTATATTTCGTTGACTTCATCTTCTTCAAATGGTGGGTGATTATTACAGTCAGTTCCACTGCAAACAATGCAGGCTGGTGTGCAATAAAGACCGCTTTTTCGGCAGCCACACGCTGAACCGCATCCTGTTTTGCAAGAGCAAAATATGATTTTTAGAATGTTGTTAGGTGCTGCTGGTTGCGTCATTTTGATTGGTTTAAAATAATCATCTAGTTGCCAACCCCATTCTTCAGGAGGAATTAAAGAATTATTTTTCCATTGCTGAACTTGTAGGTAAACTCTCTTAATATGTTGTTTAGCTGCATCTTCTGTCGGAGGTAACGAACTAAGTTGCACGCTTTTATTTTTTGACGCTAATGCTATGAAACGTTTATATCGTAGTTCATTCAAGTTTTTGGCAGTTTTAGCGCCATACATTGTGAGAATGCAATTCAAAAAAAAAGTTCACAAATACAACATACATTTTCAGTAGAATCTACAGCACCTTGTTCTTCTTCCTATAACAATAAAGAATTAAATAATAGAGAATTTCAAATCATTTTTACAGAAAAAATTTAATATGATTGACAAGATATAATCATAACGGACGAAAAATGAAAAATATATTCATATATCTTTAGAATATTTAATTAACCGTTAATATGGAAATGTATAGCACGGAAAATGTTTATGACCAATTATTATATATTCCCAATTTATTACATAATATGCAAAAAATTGAAATTTATTAATTATTAATTATATATAAATACCTTCTGCATTCTGCTGGTCTGCACTATTCACTTTAATAACAATTAATATTGGTAGAAATAATCCACACTGATAAATACACTTTGAGTGACAAAAATTAATACTTATAACTTTAGAAAACGTGTGTTTACTCCAAAAAGCAAATAAATACTAAATGAAATGCGCAGCGAAAATATAAAACTAGTCGTACATCTGCCTTGGACCTTGAATTCTTCGACCAGGTAAGCAATCCCTAAACACCGAAAGGTCACTTTCTATTGTGCGTATAGTACAATACCTTAGGAAACTTTTTAACGCAACGTAAAATATTATATATATATACATAGTAGCACAAATAAATATATGTAACGTATACACCTAACTTGCATACACGCATACGCGTATGCACGCAAAGACATTTTCTTATAATGCAAATATAAAATTATTGTTAAAATCTTTTTTTTAAAAAGTATTTTGTATAATAAAATTAATACATGCAAAATTTTTGCAAAAAATTGAGTCCAAACTCAATTTTTATATAAATATAGTGAATAATGTTTAAACAATATAAATAATTTTGTCCCCCCTCCAGAAGGTTTCTGATTTTGAATAATATGGAAAAACAAAATTTAAAAAAAAAAAATCATCAAAATCCGAGCTGTTCTTGAGGACTTCCGAGAAAAAGGCTTCATTGACGCGACTACATGGCAAAGTCTATATTTTTTTTACATAGCCTATGGCCGTCAGGTTATAATCATGTATGTTCATGCCAAAATTCGTTCGAATCGGTTGAACCGTTAAGTAGCAGGAGGGAGACAAGCGAAATTTGTGAGTTGCCTAAAAGAGAGCTTCGCTCAATAAGTATACATATATTAAATTATTATTAATATAAGAATAAAACACTTTTTACGGATTTTTGCGCATGTTTTATTTTATATTTAATCGTGACGTTTCGACTCCTTTACAGGAGCCGTGATCACAGGATGACTTAGTCTTAGTAAAGGAGACGAAACGTCAGGATTAAATATAAAATAAAACATGCGCAAAAATCCGTAAAAAGTGTTTATTTCTAATGTGTAATGTGCGCGGAAGTGTAAGAACCGAATATATTATTAATATCGTTTCTTATAACTTTGTTAAATATTATATTATAATGCCTTCTTTTTTTGTGGTTTGATTTTTTTATATTTTTTTCATGACTAATTTTTAGTTACTCACATTAACAAAATTAATCACATTTCTGCTAATGCATATTTTTGGGATTATCTAAGTTAATTCAAGTTTATTCCGTTAAGGTTCATGACTGTCTTTTGTTTTATAAATTACTTTTAACACGTCCAAAAATAATATAGGTGATTTTGGTGGAAACCTGTAATCAGCTTTATCATAGACTTACTACTAATTATGTTAAATAAAATTGTCACGCTGTTGGTTTTAATATAAAAACTCTTCTCAAACTTATATAAACTTAAGACTTTATTGAGATGGTTTTCTTTCTATCATTATGACCTTTACTCTCTACATTCTATATCACCTGCTTACTTTAGCTATCTACACACAATGCATTGGTTGGCTGGAAGATTTTTAATATCACTGTTTCAAAAATTTTCGTCAAATGCACTTTTATTTCTCGCATTTATAATAGTTATAAACTGTTGTCTCGGAAATAAATATAAAAGCTAGTTGCCTTTATACAGATGTATATCACTTAATCTATAATCTAAGATCACAGTGGTTTGTGTGTTTGTCTGTCCGCTTTTTTTCCCACTCATTTCCATTGTATATGCGTTACCATAGCAACGCGTTACCGCAAGTAGTTCGTCTTACGGACGCTAGATGGCGCTAACGGAAAAATATTTAATAATAGAAAATATTTAAAGAATTTTATCCACCCGTGTGAAGCCGGGCGGGCCGCTAGTATCAAACAATTATCACAATCTTTTTTGACGGTAACGCACATCTATATTGTAATGAAGCATTTCAATAAGGTAATAAATATTTAACTTGGTCCTGAGTTTTTAATTTTCTCTTCTCTTTATCAATCTTCTTTAAAAATTTAGCCCATATTACTTTGTTGTAAATAAAGTTCCGGTTTATGTTTGATCGGTAGCTATCTTATCTATTAAGATAAGCTGATAAATAATCATGTCCATTTGACAATACATACCACAGACCACTGCTACAGCTCCAAAAAGGCGACATCTATGTTTCATTTAATTTAGGCGAATATAGGCCTCCGCTTGAAAAGTCAACGTTTACCCCAACGAAGTTTGAACCTCACCTATGTCTGGACGTGAAGCCACTCGTAATAAAAGCATATAGCCTACCATGAATGGCAAGCAGGATTATTATTAAGAAAAAAAACCTTACGTGTCAGCTCTCTTTCAGGACCCGTATACGCTTAGTGACGATTTACGAACAAATTCAATAACCTATCACTTGTAACAGATGGGGCTACTGTACTCTAGCCTAGATATTTTTATTGAATGATATGAAAAATATGAAAGGTTGCCTACATAAACCAAAGTAGGTAGGATATGTTATTGGTTACTTGTTGAATATATCGAGCAAAGAGAATATAAGAGAAGTGCTAGTACTTTTCGAAAGCCACTATGTCAAGGTATTGGTATACATATGTATTGAGTTAATTGTATTTAGTATTTAGACTTCCATACCTATTGCATTTTAAATAAAACCTTTTTAACCGGTCTCACACTGAGTGTTTAGACGTTGTGATGTAGTGAGCTTTTTTAATACTAGTAGATGCAGTCGCTAAGCATAAAGCTACGCTAGCACCATATATTGGAGCGGAACGTAATACCTAAAAAAAGAAAAAAAAAATTTGTTTCGATGGGAATTTTTGCGAATTTCAAAGTTCGGGCTCCGTCACAAGCTGGTCCTAAATCTGTTGATTCGATTCCACACAAAAAATATTAAAATCGGTAAAGAACTCGGGAAGTTATGGCGTAACAGACATTGCGCCATTAAAGCTGATCCATGGGAGCTTCGCTCGCTCTGCTCCAATAAATGTAATGTGGAAGTCATGTCCGAGTTCCTTTTGCCAGTTCTTTTTGAGGGGACCACTAAATTTCCGAACTGGTTGTAGGATTAGAAGTTTACAGTAACTGTAGATAAAATGAAAAACCAAAAAAGTGTGTATGTCAGCTCCGACACACGACTGGCGTTTACTCCTTAAAACGAGACAATTCAGTTCAAACATCAAAGACATTTAAACAGGCACAGAAAATTATAAAACGAAACTTCAAAATAAAGAAAAAGGAGTGCACAAAAACGTAATGCTATCATTCGATCACTAAATTTTACTCTTCATATTTTTTTCATACCGAGTGCCTTATAAGAAAATCAATTCTGAAGGAATCAACTCCAAACAAACAAATGACTTTATTTATGTAAATTGAGTAGTTAGAAAGTGTCTGATTATTATATCGAATTAATATTCGAAAGTATGAGCATTACCTTAGATATCTTGTGAGCATGGCTCCTATAAAGAAATCAAAATATCAGGTAAAATCTAAAAAACTAGAAAAAATGTCGTCGTGAATTTGATAAAAAGCGGTTTAATTTAAAAATCTAACTTATTAAAAGGTATTAATTAGTAGCTAAAATAATTGGTAATATTATTGACTCAATCATCTCGATTGCTGTTATATTTACTTCCCTTTCCGATTGTCAGACATCCCGTTCAGCTTGTCGCACAGTACATTGTGCAGGCCCGCCATTGTACTGTGATTGAATTCTGGATTATTAACGACAACACTCCCGGACATTCATCATCAAAGCTTAGTGTAGATTGATAGTCGGTGAAAGTGTGTATCCGATTAAGCTTTAACGTAATGATAAATTACTAATAACATTTACATATTAGTGGTTTAATTTTGTAGTTATTAGGTTTGCAAAATAAGAACACTGATGTACAAGACAATCAAATGACAAGACTTTATTTTTTTACATAACGGCATTGACACTGAGACATAAGTCATTGTAGATGGCGTTCTATTAGCGTACCATAGTTAGCGATTAACTTCTTTGAACAGGTAACACCACTTCCCATTAGATGGCAAGTGTCAATTTTAAGTATTTACACGTTTGTAATTGAAAAATCTTAATACCACGTAAGTTTTTTATAATGTCATATTTTCCACCCTTAATAGAAATTGCAAATAGTCCACTCTGGGCCATATTCATAAACATTAAATATATCGAATTAATTAAAATTTGCAATTAATTTTTCCAAAAATGTAAGTTACTAAACTAATTTAAAGAAGGGAATATTAACATAAACCGTATATGATAACTTTTATAAAAAAAATCATGAAAATTCATGATATTTTTTCTCAAACGGCGCAAGAATAACTTGTCAGCTGAGTAGATTGTTTCTTTTATCTTTGAATTAAAATTTATTATATAAGAAATTTTACTACTGGTGTATATTAGTATTGCATAGTATTACAGGAGAGTTTTGAAATATGAACCTTATAATGATTTACTATTATTTAATCGTAAACTAATGAACTCTTGCACTAAAAAGAATAACGGATTATATATATAAAGAAGTACATGATACAATTATGACCCGGGAACAAATGCCTAAGCTCAATTACGCAAACTACCAGGGTAAGAATAATATTAATTCTAATAAATTAATTAGAAAATGTTTAATCCTAAAATTGTTATCTTAAGTATGTATAATTGTATTATTATGCTGTGCCTTATTAGGGTCAATGTTTACAACTTTATAATAAATAATACTAGCTGTAATGTACAGGCTTACGAATGAAATGTTTCATTCCTTGGCGATATAAATTTCTTGTTCATGACGCAAAAAGAATGTTCTCTGTTTCAATGATCCTGAATTCTCAGAAATCTCTTATTACAAAGCTAAACAATATCTTCTGTCTGGATTAACACGTGTGCACTGACTTGTCCAATTCTTATCACTGCTATCGATATGCCAGATCAAACAAGGATAGGATAGGTTTGGCGAGCGTCCGAGTCGCTCGGATTATCATGTTCAGTCAGTAACAATACATATACACTGTAGAACTATGTCATATCGAATTCACAGCAAACACACAAACATCGGTAAGGAAGTAATCAAATAACGAAATGTGACATAGTTCTATGGAGTGTTTATTTAAACTTTGTTGCACAAAAAAAATATGTACAAGTGGCGGACTTAATACAATTAGGCATTCTCTACCAGTCAACCATCAAGGGTATTGATGGTGCATTGAAAGGGGAAATATTATTGGGTTATATGACGCAATTGTGAGCTTGTTTGACCTAAGATTACAGGGCTGGTCATGGCATCATAGGACGGATAACACGATCCCGCCAGACTCTGACGGAAATGGTGGTGGTGTGCTCCAGGGGTTTTAGTGTGGTATACATCGCCTACGCAATGGCTGGGGTGGGAGTCTTCACATATACCCACTGACTACCCGTGGAGGGTAGACGCCATAAAGGTTTCCACTGAGTCGAAAGAAGGGCTGGATGATAGGATGGATGATAAAAAATTGTTAGTTTATATAAAAATAATAATAATTGGTACAACTAGCGCCATCTAGAGTAAGGTGTCTGTGTCACATGTTTTATCATTCTTTCAATAAAGATCATTTCGTTCCAAGTCAAAGATAAGTGAGCACGTCGTTTTATTTTACAAACATAATATTAAAGTATTCGTTCGGGCTGCATTTGTAAGAATTTGCACTCACCAATCTACATTGAGCTCGTATTGTGTGGGTTATTGGACGCGCTCAGTGGTGGAGTGGCTCGCATACCGTTTTTCATGGTAACGCCATGCCGGGGTTTCGGGTTCGATTCCCCGCCAGGTCAAGGTAGAAAGCGATTTTTTTTATATTGATTCCGGTCTAGATGTTGTGGTACCGTAGTTGTACTTTAATTCCATGACATAAGTGCTTTAGTTAAATATTTAATTTAATGGTTATAAAATAAATCTTATATATAAAATTCTCGTGTCACAGTTTTCGTTCCCACTCCTCCGAAACGGCTTGACCGATTCTTATGAAATTTTGTGAGCGTATTGAGTAGGTCTGAGAATCGACCAACATCTATTTTTCATCCCCCTAAATGTCAGGGGTAGTCCAACCCTAAATTTTTTATTTTTATTTTTTAGAGAAAATTTTTAGTTTCTATTAAAAATACATACAACCCTAAATTTTCACCCCTCTACCATCAACCCCTATTTTTTATTAATTAATTGAAAACTTTTCCTAGAAATAATATACATGGCAAAACAACGTTTGCCGGGTTAGCTTGTATATATATATAAATATTTCTTACATTAACACCAGTTATCCTAGCCCAAAGTAAGCACTATAAAGCTTGTGTTATGGATACTAGGGTAACGGATAGACATATATATATGATACATAAATATGTAATATTCATAGAAATATATATAAACACCCATGACTCAGGCACAAATGTTGGTATTCACCATACAAACATCGGCCCCTTCCGGGAACCCAGGACCATCGGTGCGAAAGGCAGGATTGTTACCGTTGCACCAAATACGTTTGTGATTCTTTACGATTTTTGTATTTAAACTTATCATAAAATAGCGGTTAACAGAGGATATTAATATAAAATAGCAGCTATGAACTAATAAACAACGGTTAAAAATCGCTCGCTTAAATATCTATAAGCTATTTAAGGATGGTGACATTTTACAATTTTTGAGCAATGATCGTATTTGTAATACATAAAGTCAGCAGCTCTACATTATCGGTCGAGGAAATTTTTGGTAGATGTATAATTTCCTCAACGGATATTAACACAATAATTACATAAAATTCAAATTCGTCGAAGAAAAATTTTAAAGACTGATGTGCCGTTCGTAATTTCTTCTATTTACTTAAAATATAAAATTAAATGAATTTATTTCAATACTCATTTAAATTAAAAAATCGTAAAGAATCACAAGCGTATTTTGCACCACCCATGCAACTCGAGAGTCTCATGGGAAATGAATCTGCGCTTTAACTTCTAAACGTGAAACACATAGGTAATTTAGTATCCAATAACTCAATCCGAAAGTAACCAGTGCAAAATAAAGGTGCCTACTCTGAAAAGTAGACTTTAATGAAATTAACATTGAAAAATAAATAAAGTATCTAAAATTTAGTAAATATAACTAATTTCATGTAAAAAAATATGTTTGTGTTCATTTCAAGCCATCAAAAATGGTTGACAACGGTTTAAAACGATACTAACCGTTTTCAACCGTTTAAGGCAGAATAAAAAAAAATAGTGGAATCAGTTTTTTCCACTAAAAATAAAAAATAAAGTATCACTAATTAAGTAAATATAATAAAAATTACTAAAAATAACCTATCCGTTTTAGTAGAAAAAACTGATTCAAAGAAAAAAAATTGTATCCATTCAAGCCCTCGGAAATGGCTGACAACGGTTGAAATTAACTACTGGCTTCGCATCTATAGTTATTCTATCTAACAGAGAAGGCTTTTAGGCCAGCAGTGGGGAAATAAATGACTGATAAAATGATTCCTAGATGGATAAAAGATTATAATTAATGTGCGATTTTTCTTTTACTTAACATATGTATATACACAGCACACCAAATTGTACATTTAAAAATAAATTAATCTTTATTACATTGACATAAGATAGGGTCAATACCGTACAAGTAATAATTTGTCGACTGTTATGAGCTTATTATTACAAATTATAACAACGACATCGTCATCCTGTAATCACGGTTCCTGTAAAGTTAAATTTAAAAAGTAAGAATAACATAATAAGACATCTCAAAAACAGTTGCTATTTACGTTAATAGAAGGAAATAGCAAATAATGCTCGGAATATAAAGAAAATCGGGATCCCTCCATCCCTCGGGATGTCTGCAAAGATCGGGTAAGACTAAAAGGAACCTCTCTGGGCTATTATTGTAGGAATTTATCACACGTAGCGTTCTAAACGCGCGGTTATCCCGCTTTGTTTATCAGTAAAAATTTATAAAGGTGCTTCCTCACCAATGGTAAAAAACGCTGCTTAACATTAAATCCTTAGAATTAAAGTGACATATCTAAAACTGTGATTTGATAGATATAATGGTAAAGCATTTAATTGTTTAAGTACTTAAAATAGTTACTTCAGCATTTTAATACAAAGGAATACTTGTTAATATAAACTCAGAATAAGTAAAAGTAATTAATTAAGTCATTCAATTGCAAAAGTAGCTGTTATAGTTTTATGTGAGAACAGTAAGACATTTTTTGGTTTAGATCATTTTACATCTAAAAGTGCAAATCAAAATCCGATATAGGAGGAAACGTGTAGAAATATTTTCAGTGTGCAACATTTTCGTTTCTACAACTAAAATATTTTAATCTAGTTAGCAAAGTTTCTCGTACACGCTTTTGACTTAATTTCTTTTTATTCAGACGTTACTATAATTAGTCGCGTTTGGAATGATTTTCAAAACATTACAAATTGTCAGAAACTCGGGGGTAATTGGGAATTAGAAATAAAAATTTTGTTTACAACAGTATAAAACTGTTATTCATTGTTAAAAACGTCGTCAACATGCTAAAACATTTTGCTACATAACAAAAATGCTTTGAAAACAATGCATTAATGTCAATTAAAACAAACAAAAAACCCTTTGAAATATTTAAACTTAATTTTTGACATATCACTGGTGCTGTAATCCTTCCCCGTCACACTCTAGCTAGAACCTACATAGATCATCGCAATATTCTTGCAATTACTGTCGCAAACAATACTAATGGTTTTAATATAGATTTTTTTTTTAAAAGATCTCCTCAGGTATTCAAAGTCAAGTCTTTCTGGGCAACTATGCCAGCTAGCTAGCTCAGTAGCCGTATTAATTAGCCTAGAAACCTAGACACTACGCCGTCTGGCATGGTTGACCAGAAATTTGAATCGTAACCGAGAAGATTTTTATAACACAAGCTTTTGTCTGTAATTAAATCTTACACTTTAGATTTGACCTACTTCCCGGTCTCCAATTGAGCTGAAATTTTGCATGTAAATTGAAATGCAAGATGTATATGATATGGAAATGATCTGATGATGAAATTGGCCACAGGAATGTAACTGTAATGAACGAATCAACCTAATCGAGTTTGGTCTCATCAGTTTCATCTTGTAAGTACTCAAATCCTGTATCATACTCGTATCTAGGGGCTAAGCCGATTATAGTATTTTTTTATTATCAACTAATAAAAGCTGTTTTTTTTATTTGTGAACGCGAAAATAAGAAAGAAAAGCTTATGCAAACTCATTGCACACATAGTACGCTGAAACAAGTTACATACAACAAAACGAGAAAAACTGCGAGTCGTGCAAAATACAAAGTATATATAAGCGCAGCTGTACAAATAGATCGAGGTTTAATAGATATTTTCATCAATGCGAACTGCTTATATAGGTTAAATACTCGCATAAGCAAAACACTGGTATTCTGACACAGCATAGAGAAATAAACAAAGGGAAAGAATTAAAAACATGGTATCTATTTCGGCATTTGATAAAAAATCATATTGAATTAAACAAATTTTTCAAGGTTTTTGCACAAACTTTATATTCAAACCTGACGTTGAACTGTTAGGTAGTAGAACAATTATGAAAATCATAGCCTTAGTCATCCTGTAAAGGAGTCGAAACGTCAGGATTAAAAAAAAAGTATTAGCAAAAATCCGTGAAAAAGTTGTTTTATTTTAATGTGTAATGTGTGTACGAACTAAGATCATTTATTTGCAAGCAAAGACGGTAGAAAAGCTATTATAAAGGGTACTGGCAGAGGCAGAGGTACTGGCACGCAAATATTACATAATTGCTTTTAATAACAACAATGAAAATTACATGATAAAATTACTAAATAAAAGATGTCAAATAATGTCACGTAATTATAAATGTCACATTACAATCATCATTACGTGTCATTTTAAATTACTAACAGTAATACAATATTTAAATGTCAGACAAATAGAGGTATAATGTAATAATAAAGAACTAAATTCGCAATTTATTATAATTTGTCAGTTAGATATTCGTTTAAATCAAAGTAACATTTAAACAAAAGAAGCTGCAACAGTTGCTTCCTAAACAAGTTCTAAACAACAAGCAATTCTTTAATGTCCTTTGGTAGTTTATTAAAGATTTTTATACCCATTGGATAAGAATTCTTTCTATACAAATTTGAAGACACCATTGGATATATGTCTATTTGGGTATCTTCTATTATACTTAGGGATAATGACACTCTTCCTATAAAAAGGCTTGGATAGGATTTAACAAACATATATATTTCAAATATATACATGGATGGTACTGATAACTTCAGCTGCACAAAATAAGGCTTGCAACTGGTCATTCGTGAAATAATACAGATAGAGCGAATACATTGTTTCTGGGCGATAAAAAGTCGATCTATGTCAACCGAATTGCCCCAAATCACCATTCCATATCTTAGTATAGAAGCCATATACCCCTGATATGGCAATAAGGCTATTTTCGAGTCAGTTACGTTTACGAGTCACCATAACATATATGAAGAGCTATTAACCTTACCACGCACCCGACTTCCAAGTAAGGTTATTATCTATGACAATCCTCAAAAACTTAATCTCCTTAGTTTCACCAACCAACTGACGATTGTATTCTACCCAAAGTTCACTTGACTTAGCATTTCGTTGATTGTGAAATTGCAAGTTTTTGTTTTGGTAACATTAATTTTTAAATGATTTTGGGTAAGCCAGCTTATTGGAGCGGAGCGAGCGAAGCCCCCATGGATCAGCTTCAATGGCGCAATGTCTGTTACGCCATAACTTCCTGACTTCTTAACCGATTTTAATATTTATAATATTTGTGTGGAATCGAATCAACTGGTTTAGGACCAGATTGTGACGGATTTCAAAATTCGCAAAAATTCGATGGGAATTTTTGCGATCGAACAAAAAAACATTACAGTTTTCTTTTTTTTAAGTATTACGCTCCGCTCCAATATATGGTGCTAGCGTAGCTTTATGCTTAGCCACTGCTTCGCCTAGTAATATTAGATACAATTTTATTTAATTCTTAACATGTAAGAATTGGGGATTACTACAGAAACGTCATCAGCGAACAAAGTACAAAAAAGGTTTGTAGCTTGAGGTAGGTCGTTAATATACAATAGGAAGAGCAGTGGGTCAAAAATACTGCCCTGCTGAATTCTCGAGTAGTTTATTTTTTTCTCGGATGTATATGGCTTATCATTAAGCTTACTATCTATGTTTTTAACTTCAACGTATTGTTGTCGTTCGGATAGATTCGTTCTGAGCCAATTTTGGGCGTTACCTTTGATACCATATTTTTTGCATTTGACAAGAGTGTTTTGTGAGAAACAAAATCAAACGCCTTACTCATATCAAAAATACCGCTGTAAACTCAATGGATTTATCAACATAAGCGAGAATCGTATTATTAAGTCCAAAAGCTGCAAATGTTGTGGACTTGCCTTTTTGGAATCCATGCTGATTTCGATCTTATATGCCTACCTTGTTTATTAAAGTAAGAATCCTGTAAAACATGGCCTTATTAAAGATCTTTGAAAATATGGTTATAATAGCGATGAGTCTATACTTTTCAAGAGCGTCTTTGTTGCCCGTTTTACTACGGTTATTTAAGTTTGTCAGGAAAAACACCTTGCTCAAAGCATCGATTAATTTTGTGACTTATAACAGGCGGAATAAAGCTTTGAACAGTCTTAATTATGTTCGTAGTATGTTGCCGACGGCGTTTGAGTTTTTCAAACTTCCAATTATTTTACATACTTCTCTATCATTAATTGGGAATAAGAAAATGCTATCATTTACATGCTGGATATTTTCAGAATTAGTAGTTGTATCTGATTTATTAGTAGATATCAAATTTATAAAATAATTATTAAATTCATTTGTAATGTCATAAGGCTTTAATAAGTAATTGATATTTATTGTTGTGACTAATTTTTTTCACGTATTTGTTTTTATGATTACATTTACCCTTTATTAAATCCCAAGATGCATGAGACTTATTATTGGATTTCAGAATAAACTTGTTTCTAATTTTTTGTACATCAGTCATACATTTTTGTAATATGTTTGTATAATTTCGATAGTCAAGTTAAAGATATAGATTCGGTTTTTTATAGAATCTTAGTATAAATTTTCTTTTACAAGCCAAACGACTGCCCATGGCAGACCTTGGTCTTGGTTTTGGACCAGACAGATCTGGCCCGTCGTGTTTTGACGATTAGGCTTTATTTGAATTTTGCGCACAGGAAAGCACAAGTTATAAAATAGAGTAAAAACTTAATGGAATGCATCAAAAGCTTTGTTTGCAAATCTAGTCTACGATTTATCTTTAGGAAGGGCCGCAAATAAAATATTACAAATTAAGCCAGAAGTCTCGATTGCTACTTCAGCATCCACTTATCGCAATGGGCCTTGGTTGGTATGGCACTTAATTCCCATACTACTAGTAGATTTAATTACGTTTAGTTAATGACTACAGGTAGAATTATAAATATTTCAAAATAATACGGAGCTTTTTTCACAGAAAAGATCTGTACCCTAGCAACAAATACATCAATAGACTGACGATAATAATGATGATTGAGAAAATAAAATAAAACGAGAAGAAATATACTTCAAAAATACTCGCAAGTTTACGACGTTCTATACGATTCGAGCCTTAAAAACATTACGGTTTGCTTGTTATCATCAATATTCCATTACTATATTGTTTGAATTTTTATGAGTTTATTATAACAATATCGTTCTTATAAAAGGGAATATAAGGTAAAGAAGTCAAATGTTAAGAAAATATTGTATGAAGCCAAAAGAAACACGAATCTGACGAAGCTAAAGAAATAGATGGGAATTATTTATTAGCAAAATTGTAAACACAATATTTCGATATATTACGTACATTATTTGCTTTTGATTTTATTGTAAAATTTCAACTGGCTTCTATTGTTTTCGGATATAAAGAGTTACTTAAGGAGAAAATTTAATGAAATACCTTGATCTCTCGAGTATCTTCATATAATTTTATACTCATGAATACTTACTGAGTTCTAAGAGCTCAAATAATTTATTTGAGGTTTCCTCAAGTGCTTACAAGCCTTGAAAAATGAATGCAAGGTAATGAAGAACGAATTAATTGTACTAATCAATCAGTAGTGGTGTTTGGTTAAAATAAGCTTAGCATATTCCATTCTATATCCAATCAACTTTGGTTTTTAACTATGCTCACGTGTAATTTGTTTTGATTTTTATTAATTAATCTGTATATTAAAATCAATGATGTAAAACTGCAAATTTCATGGTATAATTTAATTATTAAGACTTAAAGAATAGTATTTACAGAATAATTTTGAAAGTTTACTTAAAACCTTTAAATTATTATAAAATAATTTTTGCACTATTTTAAATTGTATAATAGAGTGAAAGATTAAGTTTTAAATTTTTTATATAATTTTAATAATATTTCTTACATCACACCAATTAACCTCGCCCGAAGTAAGCACTGTAAGCCTTGTGTTATGGATACTAGGGTAAGGATGATGATGATGATGTATTATTTATAGAAATATATATAAATACCCATGACTCAGTTACAAATATTCGTATTCATCACACAAACATTTCCCCTTTCCGGGATTCGAACCTGTCTTTCGCATAGACAGTCCTGGTCTATGCGAAAGGCAGGATCGCTACCGTTACACCAAACAATCGTCAAATACATAATATATATACTAAATATATTCTGTTTGTATGATGATTGATGATGTTTGATTCTTAAAATCAAAGAAAATTAATAAAAAATACATAATTTAGGGCGGGATTTTAACCATATTTTTCACGAGTTTTTGACCATAATTTTTAAGATTCCGATATTTCGGCACAGTTGCATGCACAATCATCATAGAAGACGATGAAGTTGACCCGCAACTGAACATAAACATTGTATCCACCCAAATATAAAATGGGAATGAGTGTTTTACTATGCTTTTGATAAAAAGCACCTGTTTTCAATCATACTTAAGTCAGTGAACATAAAAGATTTTATTACTGTCTATTTGAAAAATATAATCTCTAAAACAACTCAATATAATTTCATACAGTTCTCACCAATATGTATTTTAATTGAAGTCAGACAGATTTCATTTGATCAAAGTCAGATGACCGAAAAAAATATTGTCAATTAAAGAAAACTTATAATTTCTCAACAAAAATAATGCAATGCAATGATCGAGAGTTTATATAAAGCATTTTTGTACTTCAATACCTGTGATTAAAGAACAGTTGACGTGAAATAAATTTCACGCGGACGATGCGGCTAGTAGAGCGTAACATCCTCACACCGTATGAAAATTTCAATATTAAAAGTTTGTAGGTACCTATATACATTTACGTCGAACTTAATGTTTTAAGCTGCTAAGATTAAATTTGATAAACATAAAAAAATTACACCAAGCACTTCTAATTTTACGTCAAGTTAGTACGAATTATGTGAATAAATCAAGCGTAATTTGACGCTTCAAAGTTTATCCTAATTTGTTAGAACAGACGGAACAAAAAAAGCAGGATATACCTGTAGCCTCAATAGGATTAAACTTTCCGACTGATTTATTATTTTCATTTAAGGAGGAAACCTCATGAATAATAAGAAATATCTACAGTACAGACTCAATTCTTATTTCATTATCAACACACTTTTGTGAAATTACAGACAATAAATACAGACACAATCCTGAAGTAGGTATTTCCTATGTACAAGGTGTACCTTGTTTATGTAAGTTATTGTTATAATTTACTCATTTAGCATTAAATATACCGGAACTTGGAGTTAATTTAATATTTCAAAGAATTGTTCCGGAAAAAAAAAGTTCAAATATTTCAAAGAACAAAGAACTGTTGATTTTTTTTCTAATATTAATTACTGTTGAATTAATCTTGCAGATATAAGCTTGAAAAATAAAAACTTTTTATATCTTTATTTTGGTATTAATATTGTTACCTATAAAATGTAACAGTAAAAAATGTATCGAATTATACAACCAATCCTGCCATTGTCAATAACTACTTAACAAAACCAAGAATGAATTATATTCTGTTATTTGGTGACATATTTCGATGAATTATTCATCGACATATTATGTCATCACAAAATATGTCGGCATTATGCTCATGAGATCCCTCGTGTCGCTCAGCTTTACATAATTAATAGTTGTAACTTAAATACAAAGTCTAAAGAGGCTGCTAAGAAAAATAAACTGAGATACCTATTTTGTTGATTATGTATGGTCACGATGAATAAAATCGTAAATGTCGTTGCCTCTGTACAGCTGACGTGTATCTTGCACCAGTTCTTCTTGTCAAACGCAATCCTGGATAGATGGTAGGTAAAAATGTTGAACGATCCAAAATTAATTGTTTAATGTGCATTTAAATATAAATATTTTCATTATCTGTCATTCGGTCATTTAAAGTTTCAACGTGACCAAATTTTTATTTTTTAAATAGCAATGTGATTATTAACTGACATTCACGTTATGAATGAAACCCCTTTTACCGGATTAGTGAGCATTTATTTTTTGTTTTAATATTTAATGCTGTTGTTTCGAGTCCTTTACAAGAGCCGTGATCACGGGATCAGGTTTTATTAATGAACACATTATTAATATCTCATGATAGGCCAAATGTTAGTGTCCATAATAAATCGGCGAGGAACGAACTCGGTTCCCTTGAATTAAAACTTACATCTCAACTGAACGGCTACAGCCACCTCAATCATTCTCTTAGACATTAAGGCATACTCTTATGATATATGGAAGCAGGTAACTCCGATTTGCCGTATTTTGCTATTTTGTATCAGATTTTATAATACATCACGTGTTAAATGACTTCGAATACAAATTTTCATTGTTACTAAATAGCTTTTCAAACCATATTTTGGTCTCGACTTTATGACTAAGTGAACAATAAGTGAGAAAATGTGTTTTTATAATATTTTTTCATTGTTAAGTCGCTTATCATTAAACAAACAAAGCGTCGCTTAATCATGCTTTATTCAATAAAAATGCTTTCATTCTTACTTTTTAAAAGTATAATGTTCCATAAGGTTTAGTATATTTTTTATGAATTAGAAGTCTATTCAGCGTTTTACAAGGTCTGGCAATCACGTACAGTGTTGGAGTTAGCCAGCCACTTATTTAGTATCATTACAGCTTGTTACAACTTATTGATGGCGTTGAAGGTTTTATTCAAAAACCGATAAATAATTGAGCAATCACAACATAGGTATCTCAGTTTATTTTTTACATGTTACACATAAAATTGCAGTGATAGTTGAACCTGTATTTTTTTATAAGTTTTTGCAGCTGTCGGCCCTTTGCACATTTATTTGGGGTACTTTCGCTCTTGGCCAGTCACACATCGCATGGGTGAACAAAATTTATTGACTTAAGCTTCTCCGTGCTTCCAAAGGCACGCTAAGCCGTTGGTTCAGGACATTCGTAGTTGTTACCACCCATAAAACATCATTGGTCCCGCGTATTAAAATATCGCTCTTTATCGCTATGTTGTATTGTAGTTGACCTTAAAAGTAGACCTTAAAAGTGGACAATGATTTTGTTCGAACAAGGTATATGAAATGATTGTAAATACGATAGCCACGGCAGCTACTGACAGTTATCAAGGAAGTATTATCAAAGAAGGTATCCTGTGAGTGTCTATTATGATAGGGATCCTAAACAAATAGCAAATATGTTTAAAATGCTCTTGTTAATACAGTCGCTATAGGGACCGCCACAGTCGCGGAATGAGGGGAACCAGTATAAGCAGAACATTGGGGAGAGAAGATACCCTGGTCATAACAATCTAAACATCGAGCACCTTAAACATCATCCCATTGCTATGTGATGTTGTTTTTGCGATACGACGCCGCAACGCAATGTTGTGGCCTGGCCCTAAGACTACGTTAAGTCCGTTCGACTTAAACACTATTTCATAAGTGCAATTACGGGCACGCGCTCCACTTTCGAACACAACAAGAGAGACAAGTTTGTTCGTGTGAACGATACAATAAGAACTTAAGCGCATTGCGTGTCGTTTTCAATAAAGTCGTTATAAGAAGCGGTCTATTCGTGATAATTTCGGTCAGAATACGAGAAAAAATATTTCTTGAAGACTGCGTGAACAATGTTTAAGGATTAATGTATTTTCTGCTGTCATTGCTGATAAAATCACCATTTCAGCGGTAAACAAATGTCATCTGAACGTAACCTAATTTGACATATTTACATCTTGAATTTGATAGAATATCAAACTAGAAATGCAAAAAGTTTTCTGTTATTCCTTTATGACATGTTTTACTAATGTATGTTCGTCAGATTTGATTACATATATGTGTGTGTGCGTGTGCTTGTGTGTTTATCTTTATAAAACGACAAAAAATAACGAACTTACAAGAAGAACTGTTTACATCAAATCATAATTGACTGCTTACCAGTATTAGCTGTTGTCTTTGATTCCATTCATTTCATTGCCTTAATTGGTTGGTTGTTGGTTTTTTGAATTTCGAACTTTGGAAAGATATAGCTTGATTTATAGGGAATGTCGACAAAATTTATTTATAATCTTTAATTAAAGTTATAATACTTAGAAATTTAGCATGTAGTAATGAATAGAAACCTTAATTAGTTGGTTGTATCCACATGGTAACAGATTATTACCATACAGTAACTAAATATTACGAGATTGTAACGATAAATCTTAAAGCAAAGTTTTCTACTGGCTAAATTCTTTTATGTTTTCTCTAGTTCTTGGAAAATCGAGAAAAATAGAAGGTGACACACAGGTAATGTTGTTGCGATACTATGAAAGTCCTGTGTTGATCTCACTTACTTCTTAGACTTTCCTTCATTTTCACCATAAGGCATTGTAGTGTTTTATACGGCGTAGCTAATTTGTTTGCTGTAGAATTAAAACTTTTTTTTTTCAAAAAAAACTTGTTAACTAATACATCTTTTTGTGTTACGTTGGATCTTTCATTAGTACGTTGCGGACGTTCTTCTGAGATAACAAATTGAGATAAATTTAAACAAAAAACTGATTTTAATACATGTAAAGTGAAACCAGATTTCTTTAAGATAGGTTAACTAGGAAGTCAACAAGCCCAAATTAAATTAATCTAGCCCTTTTTTTTTTTTTTTTTTTTTTTTTTTTTTTTTTTGTTTTCGTAGAAAATGGCATTAGGCATTCACACCGTGTCGGGAGAACACGGTGGATATGTGGGACTCTCCTCCATGCCCCTACCCGGCCGAGTGCCCGGTAAAGGCTTGGAGGCCTACCCACTAAAAACTACGGCGTCCCAATACACAGTGGTGCGGGTCGCGGGGTCCCTTGTCGGACTCGGCCGCGGCCCGGACCAGTGTGGGTCCGCGCTCGTGGGCGGACCTCGCCTATGCTCCGTGAGGGACGGAGCAACGGGGTGAACCGTGACGCCCTGAACACCCCGCACGCCTGAGGGCCAAGTGCAATGCGACTGCCGGTCTCCCGCTCCGACAGCCGCTGGCCCCCTTTCGGTGAGGGAAGGAATAAACCACACCCCTCGACCGACCCCGACCCACACAGGACGAGACTCCCGCGCCCGCGATGATCACCCAAGAACAAGTCTCAAGAACAAGTTCCCGGGCGCCATCGCAGGCGGCGCGGTTGCCCCGCCCAGCGCGGGCCGGAGGCGGCCGAGGTGTGCTAACGGCCTTCCCCCCCCCCACCTCATCGGAATGTGCGTCCGCGGAAGTCCCCCGGAAACAAAAGTTCCCGGAGGGCTTCCGCGGTCGCCATCCCGTCGGACCCCCTCTCGGCCACGCCGGGCGATAACGGAGAAAACTCCGGTATCACCCGTAGTTTCCGAGTGAGGCTCCTACCCTCGGGGAAGCCGTTCCCGAGGGTCCTCCTCAAGCGCATTCCGCTCGCGGGGCATTCATCCCGCGAGCCTGCGCTACTGGCCTCTTGACCCAAAGCCCTTCCCAGCGGGGAAGGGTGGGAAGAGACCCTCTCCCCCTTCGTGCGTTTTCACGTGGGGGGTGGACACCCAGGCAGAATGGGTGCCCCTTCCGCCATTTGGGGCGTCTCTAGAGGAGAAGCGGAGCTCCATCCTCTAGATGGGGATGCGGGTGGCATAGCGCCGCCACCTTCTCCCCCGACGCCTGCGCCTTATGAGGGAGGAGTCTAAGTCCTCCTCCCTCCGCCTTTCGGCGGCCTCCTTCTGCGAGAGGACGTCCTCGCAGAAGGTGGCCACCCCCTCCCAGGACCCATCGCTCGTCACCATAGCTCGCGCCACGGCGGCGAGCGAGAGGTCACTCCCAATCGTCGCGACAAGATTGCCGCGCTGAGGAGACCACGCCGGACACACCTCAAGGGTGTGCTGGGCAGTGTCCTCCGCAGCGCCGCAGTGATGGCACGACGGGGTCGGCTCCCTTCTAATCCGGTGCAGGTATTTACCGAAGCACCCGTGCCCGGTAAAGACCTGCGCCAGCCTGAAGGTCACCGACCCTTGGCGCCGAGCGCACCACTCCCGAAGCACTGGCCTCAGTGCCTCGAGGGTGCGCTTCCCGAATGGCGGGTCGATGAGAGACTCCTCCCACTCCCTCATCAGCCGTTCTTCGGCATCCCTCCTTGTTCGCCGGGCCTCCTCGGGTGCGAGCCTATCTCCTCGCACCCGGGCCTCCACCTTTCGCAGATACACCTCCCGTAGGACACGTGCCTCCAGTTCCCACGGTGGTGTACCTGCGAGCGCGCAAGCCGCCGATCGCGACACCGTCCTGTACCCTCGTACAAGGCGGGCCGCGATCACCCTTTGGGACCGCCGGAGATCTGCCTCTCCTTTGGTCCCTACGGCTTCTGCCCACACCGGGGCCCCATAGAGGGCCATACTCCGAATAACTCCCGCGTAGAGTCGGCGGCACGTGGTACCTGGGCCGCCGACGTTCGGCAGGAGCTTCCCTAGGGCCAGAGAGGCCTTCACCAACCTGGGGGCTAGCTGCTTGAAGTGCTCGCTGAAATCCCAGCGAGCGTCCAGCAGCAGCCCCAGGTACTTGATGTGGCGAAGCACTGGAAGCCTCACCCCATCAAGCACGACCTCCCTAGCCCTCACCGGTGGGGATCTCCTCGGGCCATGGAAGAAGATGCACTCGGTTTTGTCCACCAAGACATCTAGTCCCATGGCCCGGATGCGCGCTATGGCCACCTCCGCCACCTCCTTGGCCCGGCGACGCGCCTCGAGGTAAGTCGTCCCCCTCGCGGCGATAAGTGTGTCGTCAGCGTAACACACTATCGCCGCGCGGGGGAGGATCGTCCCCCTGAGGAGCCAGTCGTACCCCATGTTCCACAGGAGCGGACCCAGAACCGCTCCCTGTGGAACACCGCACGACATGCTCCTCTCCACCAGCTCCCCATTCGAGTCGGCGTACAGCACCACCCTATCCTGCAGGTAGTGCTCCACGACGACCCGGAGATAGGGGGGAAGCTGGTGGAACCTCAAGGCGTCCCTGATCACCTCATACGGCAGGGAGTTGAATGCGTTGCGGATGTCCAATGACACCGCAAACACTCCCTGCCCCAGCCGTTCTGCTGTGTCGATGACATCCCTCAGGGCTAGGATGGCATCGACCGTGGACCGCCCGCGCCTGAACCCGAACTGTCGCTCCGATAAGTTCGGGCCCAGGCCCTCCTCAAGGTGCTGCACTATTCGCTCGGCAATGATGCGCTCCAAACACTTGCCGAGCACGTCAAGCAGCACCACCGTAAAGGCGGAAGGCGAATCTGCCGGACGCCCCTCCTTCCTTAGCAGGCAGAGTCTACCCCTCTTCCACTGCCTAGGGAATTCCCCCCTCTCGAGACAGAGACTGTACGTCTCGCGGAGGAACTCACCTAGGTGCTCCTGGGCAATGGGGATTACTCTGCCTGGCACTCCGTCCGGCCCTGGCGCCTTCCGCTGGCCTTTGAGGCGGTCCATGACCAACTCCACCTCCTCCGTGGTCACCGGCTGGTATCCCGACGGCTGCTCGCGAGGGATGGGCGGGAGGACCATCCTGGGCGGGAGGATCGGCGACGACTCGGGGAAGAGGCCCGACACCACCCTGGCCAGAAGCTCTGGCTCCAGCGTTTCCGTCGCCGGAGCCTGGCTCTTCAGCTTCTTCCTGACCATCCGGTAGGGGCGGCCCCACGGGTCCCTGTCGAGAGTCGACAGGAACTCGTTCCAGGCCGCGTCCTTCGCCTGTCGGATGGCCAGGTTGAGCCGCTTCTTGGCCTCCCTGTAGGTGGTGGTCAGGGCTTCCTCCTCGCCCTCCACCCTCCTCCGTCGCCGACGGCACCTCTGCAACGCCCTCCGTGCCCTAACGCAGGCTGTTCTGAGCGACGCGATTTGGTCAGACCACCAGTATACGGCGGTCTTATCGGGTCGCCCAGTCACCTTCGGCATGGAGGCGTTGCAGATTGCCGTGAAGGCCTCCTTTAGCCTCCCCACCCGCTCCTCGACCGTCCATCCCTCGCGCTCCTCATCCTGCAGCCGCCAGGCCTCCACCACCGCCGCCTCCTCCGCCAGGTCCCTGTTTAGCCTGGCGAGGGCCCATCTGGGGAAACTTGACTGTGTTCCCCCTGGGCGCCCGCCAGATCCACCCCTCAGGTCGGCTTCATACCTGATATAGGGGTGGTCGGACAGGGACTCCTCCTCCGATAGGACGCGCCATCCGGAGATCTTGGGTGATAGCGACGGGGTCGCCAGGGTGACATCCACGCGGGAGCCCCCGCTGCCCCTGACGCAGGTGAAGGCGGTGCCCCTATTTAGCACCGCCAGCCCCGCCGCTATCACCCAATTTGACACCACCACCCCCTTTTGATCGTTCGAGGGGTGGCCCCACGCTTGGTGCTTCGCGTTGAGGTCGCCCCCGAATAAGATCTTTCGGGGGGCTAGTCTCCGGATGACGCGTCCCAGTCCATCGACCCACCGTTGGAGCTCGGTGAGGGCGCGATTGGGCGAAAAGTACGCCCCCACCACGGTGATGTCCCCCCAACTGACAGCCACATACCCCGACCCCCTCTCGATGAGCGAGAGGGGAGGGGAGCCGACCGCAGTTGTGGGGACGACGATCGCCACCATCTCATCTGTTGATGAAGCCCAATTGTCCCTCAGAGGGGAGCAATAGGGCTCCGAGATGATGGCGAGGTCGATGGACCACTCCGCCAGGTGCTGCATGAGGAGGTCCTGCGCACCCGTGGAGTGGTTTACATTCGCCTGGAGTAGACTGTATGGTCGTGTAGGCATTATTGGACCGATACCGTCACCTCCATGGCCGCTGGGGCCTGCGCACACTGCGCCCCGAAGGCCCTGGGGAGGGACTTCCCTTTAACCGCGGGGGGCTTACAGGATTTGCCCCCCATGATGTGCCCGTGCGGACGCTTCAGGGTCTTGCAGAGGGCGCAACTTGGGTCCGCACTGCAAGACGCTGCCTTGTGGCCCTTGCTACCGCACCTGTAGCAAAGGGCACTTCTATCCACGCTCGAAGGGCAGAGCGCCCCGTTGTGCCCTGGCTGGAGACATCGGTAGCACCTCTGGGTGCGGGGCTCTAGCACCTTGATTGTGGCCACCGTCCAGCCTACTCTGACTTTCCCCTCCTGTGCCAGTTTCTTTGCTGCTTCCACTGGGCATTGCACCAGTGCGGTGCCTAGGCCGCCGGGGCCCACTCTTACTTCGCCCACCCTTATCTGTTCAGGTGGGCAGCCTCCCTTCTCAGCGATCGCAGCCCGTAGCTCGCTGGGCCCTGTCGAATCGTCGAGGCCGCTTACTCTTGCGTCCACCATCTTGGTGGGCCTGGAGATTGACGCCATTCCTTCTAAAACCTCCGCTAGCTTCTTAGCGAGGCCGTCAGCCTTGGCCCCGCTATTATCGCCGCCCACCTCTATGAGGCGCGCCCCGGACTGGGTGACCTTAATCTTTAGGTCGGATATGCCTAGCTCGCTTAATCCGACCTCTTTTTGGGCCTTTATAATGGCCGCGGCATAGGATACCCCCTTCTTGGCCGCCTCCTCTGGGATGGATAGGACCACCGCCGCCGTTTTGGGGGCCGCCAGTTTCGGTCCCGTTGGTTTGGGCTGGGCCGGTTTTGTCACAGGCCTCCTTGCCACAGATTGATCCGCCGCCTTTGCCCGTTTGGCGGGGGCCTTCCTTTTGACCGCCGCCGACCAGGATGCTTGCTCTATCTGCGCCAGAGCCGCCGTTGTCCCGGTCGCTGATGGTCGCTCCGCGGCTTCCCTCGCCTCTTTCGCCGCCATCGTCCTTGGGACCGCCTTCTTTTTGTCGGCCGTAAGTGGAGGCCGGTGGCTTCTTTCTTGGAGGAGGCGCCCGTCCTTTTCGAGGCCCTCCACTCTCGCGTCTACAACCGACCTCACCGCGGCCAGCGTATCGCGCCTAAACTCCTCCAAGAACTCACCTAGACTCTCAGGTGTGAGCCCTTGGTCTGCCCCCCTCTTTTCCGTGACAGACGCCGCTTTTTTTATCGCCGCTGCCTTCTTCGACGTTTCCTCAAACTGGCGCTTGAGTGCCTTATTTTCTTTTTTAAGGCCATCCAATTCCGCGCGGAGGCGGTCGAGTGCCTCCTTATATTTCCTGACTTCCGATCCGGAGTCAGGAGTCTTCCTTCCCCCTTTTGGAGCAGGGGCCTTCTTCCCAGACTTAGACTTCTTCTTCTGGCTTACGTTCTCCAGCCTGTTTGCAACCCCTCCCAGCTTCTTAACGGCGACCTCGACACATCTTCTGTCTGCCGGGTTCATCTTTTCGGCCATGCCCATGAGGACCGTCCGCACCACCTCTTGTTGTTCGCGCAACTCCTCTACCATTTCAGTAGACTCCGATTCCGGATCCTCCGGTACATCCCCCTCTGACGCCGATGTCGTGGAGTCTTCTTTATAGTAGATGCCCCTTGACCGCCTGAGCACCTTGGCGGACGTCGGAGAACCGGTTTCCGCCACCTCCATATCCAATTCCTCTTCGTAGGAGGCCTCCGAATCTCTCGAGATGTCCAGCTTGTAATTTGTGCTGGTGCCGCTCGAGATCGGCTTACCAGCCTTCGGGGCCTTACCCCTCTTCGCGCTCTTCTTCCTCGCTCCTTTAGGTGTCCCTTCACCGCCCGAACCTGAGCTAGAGGGACCCCTTTCCTCCGAACTCGGACGCTTTCGGCACGCACTGCCGCTCCTGGAACCGGTGGGGGTCTCACCCCCTAGCGTTTGGTCTCCTAGGAGACCAAATCGGTTCCCTGTCGAAGTCATGGCTCAGCCCCGGCGCCACTAGCGCCTAGGGAGAGCCACAAAACGTAAAAACCACCCGCCGGACTTGGTAGAATAGCCGCCTCGATTGAGACGCACCTACCCTACCAAAACCCCCAAAAAGTCGAAAAGGGGAGAGCACTCCCCCTAACAACCCCAACTACCCCCAAACTTCCCCAAGAAATTCCGATTTCACGGAGAAAAACCAAAACCTAAGTCAAACTTAGGTTTTGCCCTAACTACCGAATCGCTTCAGTGGTGGCGCCAGCGAGATTTCGCGGCACAAGAACTCCCCCACTGAAGCCCCCTACTCGAACCGGGGACCAACTCCCCCACTCCTACACCGAGAAAATCGGGTTTGTCCCTGGACGCTGTTCGGCAATTTGGCGAAAACCGCCAATTCGTCGAACAACGACAAGGTGGAGGACTCCCCCGACCTCTCCCAACTGGTTCCTGCTAGGGAATTGCTCGCCCTGAAAAGGGCGGAGACCAATCCGGCAGAAAGGCGCGCACAGCTATCTCGAAAACCGAGATAGGGGTGCCCGACACTTTGCTACCTCGACGATCTTCTAACAATTCACCGGCAAAAACCCTCCAAATGTATGGAGAAAAAAAAGAAAAAGTTAAGAGTGAGAAAATATCGAAAAATTTCAATATCTTCCCAAGCTCCGAAGCGATTTCAATTTTTTCACCACCAAAAGTTGCGCCTTCAAAAACTCCAACTAACTTTCAAAAACCAACTCAATCGTCAAAATCTGACCCACCGAAAAACGTCAAATTAATCTAGCCCTAAAAAAAGATTTTTATTTTAAACGCATAGTGTAACTCTAAAATGACACCTAGTCAAAAATAATGATTCGTATCAAATAGAACAACCATCTTATTCTAACTCTGATTAATTTAGAAGTTAATAACATCAACTGTATAGGCACTACAACAAAAGAATTACGAGTAATGTTTTTCAAAAAAGCGCTCCTTCTTCCGTAAGACGTGGGTCCTCGATGCCGCGCTCTGAGTGACTGAGCGGGGCGGCAAAAAGGTTACTCACGCTTCTTTAAATGACACAATACTTTCGCGTAGTTATTCTACCTATTCCTATAGTCAACAATTCACGGTCTCCCGTAAACAACATCAGAGACTTTTGGCGAAAGCGGGAAGCGTCGCTATGGTGGTTTTGTTTCTTTTGTTGAAATTTTTGTTGTTCTGGATATTAGTGCGTAAAAATGGTGGATTATTAACCACTAAGGGCCGATTTCACCGTTGAAATTAAACGCGATCAATTCGAGCTAAACTCAGTTTAGGCGTTAAACGGCGTTCCGTTCTCAACTTTGGGTTTCACCGACATAAACTAAACGGCGTTTAAGCTAAACTTGGTTCAATTACTGAACGGCCGATTTTCGACGTTTAAGGTATCTAAACGCGTTTAAGAAGAGACAGGTTCTTTAAAGCATGTAGCATATAGATATTAAAACCAACTACTTTTAAAATGTGTATTACAATATTGCTTTTTTTATACTTTCAGATTACCAAGATAAATAATAGTTCATTGAATCAAATTGGAAATGGAAATATAACCCGACAATCTAATAATTATATTCATGTAATTGTTCAAAATTGATATTGAAATTAATACATTTTCAAAATAAATCTATATAAATAAAAATTAGTCACCGAAATGTATGTAAGCGCATAACTTTAGAATGACTGCACCAAATTAAAGAATTATTTTTTTGTTGTTTGTTATTATCAGGACAAGGTTTGTATAAAAGAAATTTAAAAAAAATGAAGTTCACCGGGTCCACTATAATTTTTTATGGCAAAACAATGTTTGCCGGGTCAGCTAGTTCAATATAATTTCTACTTACAAAACTAAAATATATGTATATATCTGTGAAATGAAATTTAGATGAATGGATGTTTGTGTACAATAAGGAAAAATAATAAAACAATGTTGTGAAATTTATTATTCTTTTAATTTCTTTAATTGTATCTCCAGCATTTCTAATTTGACTTTTTCCTGGAGCGTTATTAGTTTCTTAACGACACAGGTTATGGAAAATCAGAAGAATAACACAGACTAGTAAAGATTTATCAACTTCAATATTTTCCCCATGATTTGTTTTGACAATTTAAATAAACTACATTAAATAATCGTTTTATTTTTTGGGATCAAATTATCTTCTGATTTTGTATTACCCAATATAATTATACCATTTTATTGAAGAATATTATCGTTATTTCAATGTATTACCTACTCATATTTTATTTTCCAACATCATGAGCAATTTCTTTTATTGCAACACTTCAAACACAATTCGATATGTCATTCATTCAATCATTTTCAGAGTTGGAAACACTGAGTTTAAACTGCGATTATGGAAACGAGATTAATTATGGCCGGTGAAATCGGTGCGACGTAAACTAAGATTTAAATTATCTTCTAATCTCGATTAATCTTAAACGCGTTTTCTTAAACTCGGTTTCTATTGCAAATGGTGAAATCGGCCCTAAGTGTTTATGAACATACAAGAGTGTTGGCAAGAGTTACAAAGCATCGGAAGTTGTCTTTTCCTGCTCTCTCAAGAAGTCCACGGGGAGGTTTCAGTAAAACCCCACACATTTACTGAAACCTAGGAAAACAATATTTTACTGTTCATTCATTATCATTAAATTAAGAAATTACTCAAAAACTGGTAATTATACTTACTTGACACTGGCTAAATGCAGACATCGTGCAAGCCATAAATGAAGAAAAAAAAATAAACAACATCACATACATTGTTTTGAACTCAAGTAGCTAAAGCTCTTGTGTCACGGAAATCAGAAACAACGACGGTACTAAAGCAGCTAAACCCGAGTAAATATAAAAAGGGCGTTTTTTAAATTGACACGGCCCGGGATCGGACACGAGAGTTTGGAGTGGCGTCATTATGGAAACCGGAAGAAATATTGAGGTTGATGTTGACGAACTTCCCGCGCACCGGTGCAAAAATTTTTTTAACTAGGTTTTTTTTTATGCCCCACTTTGGGGCGGGACTTTTTTCTTTTTTGTTTCATTTTTTTTTTGCATTTCATATTTTTTATAATAATATATGGTTTTATTTTTTCTTTGTTGCTTTCTTTCTTTTTCGTTCTATCTTGTTTTACTTATATCTCAATTGTGATTGATTTTTTATTTTACACGCTATTGCTCTATTAATTTAAAACAAAAATCTGATATCTAACTATTGTTTCTTAATTTCTAGTATCTTTTCCTATTTTTACATTATTTTTTCCCATTAATATTAAATGCCCATTTCCTATTAGTTTTTTCATTCTTAAACTTTTTATTGCTTTTATATTTTATTAGCTCTAATTCCTGTCAATTACTTTCCAATTCATTTCAATTCAATTCATTCCTGGTAAACTCAATAAAAAAAAAACAATTTCTCCTTGTTTCTCGGTATCTCTTTTAGGGAGTTTTTGCTGAGTGAAGCGTTTAATTTCTATTGTAAAATTTGCCTATTGTGAGTTAGTTTTACTTACCTCAAATAATTACATGGTATACTTACATAATTCACTAATTGGACAGTACTAAACGTTTCGTTTTATGAACAAGAATCCTATCAATTGGCCCCATCATATAAAAGTTAGTCGGCGAAAAGTATGTCTTGGCCTCAAGAGGTTATAAGAACAACAACTTAGTAAGGCTTCGTTCAGACGGCGACTTCGTATACGATTAACCGCATACGGGACAGTCGTTCACACGACGATCTTTTCCAACCGGTTGCAACACTATGTAGACTACTACGAGACACTTTGTTCTTGCAAATGAGACGTGGATAATAGCGGCATTGCTTGTCGTGTCGTTAGGTTATCTAAAGCTACATGTTAACGCCAATATTTATTTCATATACCGTACATAAGATTTCATCGAATAATATTTGGCGGTTGTGATATATTACTTCCTGAAAAATACAATCGTAACACGCGGTATTGGAAAAAAAATTAAAAACGGCGAAAACCAATTTTCGGCAAATAAATGTTTTATGATTTTTTTATTAGTCATTCCAATAATTAATCTCTCAATCTGCTCCAAGATCGTTTTGTTTTTATATAGAGAAGAGTACAAAAAGCCTTGCCCTAAAATTATCAAGTTCAAAGGTATAATTAAATCCTTGTGAATTAGCGGCGTTAAAATTTAAGTAAAAAGACGAATCAACAACATTTCCTATTTACTGGTGTTTTATCCATTCATTTATTTTTATTATTATATACAGCTTTTCATGTGAAGAAACTGATCACTAATAATGTATTTGTGATATATTTAAAAATAATATAATACAGGAAAGTAGAATAACGGGCATATTGTCAAATGGATTTAAAACTGGTCCGTAATTTAAGGACTCTTAACAGTTGAGAACATTATAATATTTGTGTTATAAATTTCAACTCAAATTTAAAAATGTTATATTAATTATTGAAAAAAAACACGAACCCTTAATGCTTCTAATATAAGGACCAATTCAAATCGTCAACCATTGATAATTATGCTAATCTCTTTAAGAAAACTTTAAATAAAGGGTGAATATTCTTAAAAACTATTGACGCGATCTTATACTGTAGTCCGTATATATCCCGAAATTGCCTCGCTTTCTGGTGAAATCAGTCTTCTTTACAAACTGTCAACTATTGACCTAGTTTTCCAGCGCCACAGCATTCGTCTTCGATTTTAATCTTGGTGGTGTCCCGATATAGCAGGCTCTTCGCTCGCACGAGCCTTAGAGAGTGGCTCTTCAGTATAAAAGCTGTCTTGTTGACCCCTATTCAACTTAGCTTTTAAACCCCACCAAACTAAAATGGATGAGATATATTTAAAAATACATAATTTCACAGATTGAAACGTCGGGTATCTTTAGTAGTGCTTACAGTACTTATATAGAAGTTCTGGATGAAACGAACAGATAAGATGAATTGAGATTCATACTTCTTGATTATGTGTCGCGTAAGTTATGCAATTTAAGATTATGGCAATCAGTGAGTTCAGTGTAAAGACATGCAAATGTAAAAACTCACTTGATTTCGCTTTGTAAATCTTAGCCAGTTATGTAGATAGTTTTGTTTAATTAAATCCAAAATTATTTAACTGGAAAAAATCAACATTTTTTAGACGGGACTGGAACTCGTAGCTTCTCGCTATCCGGGCAAGTGTTTTTTCTCCTCCAACTCTCTACTGATACTTAAGACAAGTTGATTTTTTCAAGTAAAATTGGTGTGATATAAAAAGATGGCAGTTAAGCGCTTAAATAATACAATATATTTCATCACGTAAGTTTACTACCCATTTTATTACATGTCGAGCTGTCTATAATTGAGGCATCACATTTAAGAGTACCTAATTTATCTAAATTAAGTGATTGTTGTTTTGTCTAAACTAAATGTTTGCGTTTATTTCATTAAATGTATATAAATGAAACAGTAGCTGCGAATAAGACCTAAACTTTTCAGATTGGAGGCGTTTAAAAATAACACCTCACTTTACAATCCTTTAGTCAGAATGCGTCGTTTGTACGATGAATTATCGTCGCGAAACCCGGAATTTGACATATTCCAGCGCAATTTGTACTTATTTCGTCGTGGTACAGATAAAACACTGTACGTATTTTAGTTTATGCTTAATATTATATTTTATCGGTATTATAACATTCCTATTAATTTAATGTTTTCTAGTTTATTTGTTTTTTTTTCTGTCGTTTTGAATTTTTATAAACTCATATTTGATTTTAAAATAATTCTACCTATTATACCTAAATTTTAATTGCAATAATGAATTTATATTAAATCAAATAGTGCATATTTTGTTTTAACCCCGATTGTTATTTAAATTTTATTCCGTAATTTTAAATGTATTTAAGTTTATTTTGTTCAACTTGGTAACTCATCCGTTTATGCCTGCTATGTACACTGTTAAGAGTGAGAGTATAGTACTTACCTAATTTAATTTATTAGTATTTTAATGATTAATCAACTGTAACCTGTTTGTGTACGTAATAAATAAATAAGACGATTTTTAAGATTTCATAGGATTTATGAATTTGATGGGGAAATGTTAGTATAAAACATAAGAAACTATGAAACGTTTCCAATCGCTATATATTTTTATACTGAGTTGAATGGTGATGAAACGGTGAAAATTCTTATAATAATAATAAAATTGTTATTTGAAGACTTATATGATTAACCTTTTTTAACTGTTAAAGCTGTTGGTTTTCTGAATAAAATGATTGTGTCTTCTAAATGATTAGGTGACACGATTAAGTCTAGCAAGACATCGGAAGAAGCGAGTTCTACCAACAGACCTCTACCACTTTTTTCATTTTATTTTTAGCATAGAAAAACACGCACACGTTTTTTTAACAGTATAAAAGTAATCATATTTAACGGTATCGCCTTTTTAATAAAAAAACAATCGAACTAAAATATTTATATACTTATATCAAGCAATAAACTTTTAAGATGAAATAGGTCCAGTTAATATATGAACGAGTACTTTCCAAATGCTAATTGCTACACACGATATATTTCGTGTTATTCCTACAAAATACTCTGTTTTTAATGGAACAATTAAAACGTCTATCTAATCTAAGAGTATTTGTTCTCTAAATTCAATATCTCTATAACAAAAGTATGAAGTAGAAGTCAATTTTAATAGCTTGATGTGCTATTAACTGTACTACATATGTAGCTCAAAATCTATTGCTTTGGAAATCGTAGAGATTGACGGAATCACAAAATTCTACATGCTCCCAAATGTCCATACAATAACATGATATCATCTGATATTAAATTTTCAAATCCTATTTTCATATATTAAAAGACCTAAAATTTTTTTACCAGAAATAAATAAATTTGTCTAAGTCGTCAGACAGTACCCAAATCCACAATTTCTCGCTATCTGGATTAATTGTTTTGTAATTATTATTCAACTGCACAGTGTTTAAATCCAACGAAATATTTTAAAAAATATATTCAACTGCTATCAGGTGACAGGTGAGCTAAAACTATAATAATAAAAAATCTAACTATGAGGCTGGCGTATACATGTGGATAAAAGCCACAAAAGTATAAAAAAAGGTAAAATACCTGATAGAGATGCATATCAAAATTTATTCCCTGTCTTTGATTAAAAGGTTAAGACGATTGATATATAAAATCAGACTACAACCGAACCAATTATTATGATCTTTGAACGTTGCAAATATGTATCTCAATTAATTTTTCCTCCAATCCTAAAATTCCTCTTCCCAAAAACCTCCTATATAAGAACTGTCATTGGTCTTCACAGTTATAAATCATGAAATATTTCTGGTCATTTTAAGCGTCCCCGGAGGCGTGAGAGGGTAAGTTCGTGCAAAATTCTACCAATAAATCAGTATAAACCGACATTTGCCAAAAAAGGCTAACCTTAACTGCAAGTCCAATTGGCAACACTAACGGATATATTTTCAGGTCATATTTTAGGATTTAAGCGAGCGAAACAAGTAATGCAATGATGTTTACTAATACATAAAATACTTAACCCTAGAAAGATAGTCTGCATAAAATTTACGCATGCGTTTTCGAATAATTGCTGTCTCTTTCTAATTAGCGCGAATCCATAGCTGTGCGTTTAGGACATCTCATTCGTCAGTGGGAGCTGTCGCGTGGTATACGTTTCAATAAGGTAAGTGTCACCGATTTTGAAATATAACGACCGCGTGAGTCAAAATTACGCATGATTATCTTTAACGTGACTTTTATGATTTTGGCTTATATGACAGTTTTATTGTGTTTCGTATCTTTCAGTACTTTATATCATAATTAATATTATAATTTTATTTTTATAGATCTTGAGGCAAATATATAACACAATGGGGAGAAGAAATCTCGACGAAGACCATATCCTGGCCGCTCTTATACATAGTGACGACGAGTTTCCGTGTGAGGACACCGACAGTGAAGTAGCGGACCACGAGAGTGAAGATGACGTGCTGATTATTGTATGGAATGATAAACATTGCCTGCATAAACGCATATCTAATTTACAGTCATAATATTAATAATAATAAAAAAAGTCGTAAAGCATTTATGAAAAATCATGGCTTGGGTCTGTCTTCTTCGTTTATGCGTAGACGTTTAGAAGCACCTACTTTGAAGAGATATTTGCGAGATAATATCTCTAATATGTTGCCAAATGAAGTACCTGATACATCCGAAGAGAGTAATAATGAGCCAGTAGCAAAAAAACTTCTTTTTGCCCTTCTAAAAAAAGGCGAAAGGCAAATGCGTCCTGTAAAAAATGCAAAAAAGTGATATGTCCTGAGCCTAACGTTGATATGTGCCACAGCTGTTTGTAACTTATTTTTATATAACTTTGTGTACATAAATAATAAGATAAGCTAACTGTTGATTTTCTACTAAAAAAGAGACTGATTATTAGAATAAAGAATAAGTTTTCATTGGAAAGAGTAAGTGTTATAAATTTTCTTTGATTTATAAAAGAAGTTTAAAGTTTTGTTTTTTTTAAATATAAATAAATTTGTATAAAAAAATTATCTGCAGTATTAATTATTTTAATATATGTGTATATATAATAACATACAATTCATTCAAATAAACTAATAAACCTAGACCTACAGCTATTTCAAATACATGCGTCAATTTTACGCATGAGTATCTTTTCCGTACTACAAAATATGATTATCTTTCTAGGGTTAAATATAGATGAAATTGATGAAGATGTTTATGAGCCACGGTGTGATTGTAAATTGGCTCGTCTCATGCCTTAGATTTGGTTGACTAGTGTATAAAAATGCTGACACTGCTGATTGTAATATTGTTCGGTATACTTTACTGTACAAAGCGTTTACCGTAATGTTAAACGTATTAGCGTATGGTTAAACTATAAGGTATCGTTGATTGCTTTGCATCATTATGATTCAAATATCGACGACCGTTTGGTGCAACGGCATGATCGCTAATCATGCCCTTCGCCTGGGTTCGAATCTCAGAAGGGGCAGATGTTTGTATGATGAATACGAGCATTTGTATCTGAGTCATGGATGTTTGTATATATTTCTATGAATATTACTTATTTATGTATGATATATGTATGTCTATCCGTTACCCTAATATCCATAACACAAGTCTTAAAGTGCTTATTTTGGGCTAGGTTAATTGGTGTGAATGAGGGAAATATTTATTATTTATTATTATTATCGGCCTAGACAAGTTTTGCTAGCCAAGAAATAGCTCTATAGATCTAAAAACATGTACGAACAGTAGCGTATTTCGACTCAACCCAGCCACGGTCGATTTCTTAATATAAATCCGGAAATTAGTGGCCGTTTGGGAATATAAATAAAAGTCATCAATGTTTTATTGTAAAGAACATACCCTAAACGTAGTAGAGTATCTTCCAAAGCACTTATCGGATCGTTTGACGAGTTTTTGTATTCCAACTTCATATTCATGTGCTGCCAGTGTATTGAGATAGGTAGTCACTTCTTTCAGATCTTCATTTGATATTGATATTTATGATGACGTATTGACTGTGACTGGAATGCGTTCTAATAAACAGCATCACAGTGAAATATTAAAAGAAATATGGAGTAGCGTTCGGTTCTGTAGATCACGATTTCTCTAAAAGAGTCGAAATGTCAGGATTAAATATAAAAAACAAGAAATAACTGTGGATTTATTTAAATATCCGCCTGGCAATGTGTATTATAATACGAAACATTTTACTCGCACAAAAATCAAAAGTAATTTCATTCAGTGTTTGATGTTTGAATAGTAGTTAAATTTAAGTTATAATTCAAAAATGTTTTCTCACTATTTCTTAACATTTAAACATAATTTACGTATATATGAACTTACTCCAATAACTAAGAATTTTGAAGATAATATATATCTTTTTTTCTACATCATATCTACATAAATTTAAATTCCTTGTCTCAGAATTTGACCGCAACGATTGCTGGAATTACGATTTTGATGATTCTTATTTCATTTTGCTGGATTTCTACCCACTTAGGACAAAAGCAGGTTTAGTTTTAATTTATAATGAACTAGTGGCCCGTCCCGGCTTCGCACGGGTGTACGAAATTATTTTTTTTTTTTCTATTATTAAATATTTTTCCGTTAACGCCATCTAGCGTCCGGTAGACGAACTACTTGCGGTTAACGCGTTGCTAAGGTTGCGTTATTGATACAATGGAAAAAGAGCGGGAAAAGGAGCGGACAGACAAACACACAAACAACTGTGATCTTAGATTATAGATTAATGTTTCTGTTTTCAAATTATAATAACCAATAGTCAGCTAGTATTTCATAAATTTGAGTGTATAAATATTTGATTTCACTACAACTATGTGAAGATGTGAAAAAAAAACATTGAGTGGTTTTATGGGTTAACAATTCTTTTTACGCCAATTAAATTGAATAATCAGTAAAAGTAACCTGGCGATCCAATTTGACGAGATTGTGCAAAGCGTTCGAGTGGTTTTAATGAACCTCTTCTGTGGTTGACCAAATATTGTTTTTGATTTGGAAATTCGTTCGGTCTGATTATCACTAAATTGGTATTTGAATATTCCAGTCTATAATAGTTAATGCTTGCAAATAAATCAACTTTAATCTTGTCAATTTTAATCAGTGCCATGTGGTTTCTGGTAGAATATATTAGCAGAAAAACCTTCACACTCAGCGATGTTGTAAAAAACGACTCATGTTGCTCGTCACGTTTTTTTAATAACTATGTCTTTTATTGCGATCCCGATACTGTAATATTAATCAATAAATCATGTTTTTATATTCGGGTTTGTTCGGTAACTTAGTCTATAACAAATATTAGATGTGGGGCAAAACATCGCCTGTGGTAGAAAGAACAGCTCCTATAACCGATACATAATAATGTAAATTATTTATGGAAAGAGAGAACAGCGGGTTTTGTACTTTCGTCTGCATGCGGAGGGTATTACCGAAAACCACTGAGTCTAAAATATAATAATAAAAATAAAGGGTTTAAATAAATGTGCAGAAAAACTGATAAAAACCTTTGCGAACATGTGAAACAAAGATATATGTATAATAATGTATTTTTTATTTTTGCATTTACCATGTCATATTTGTATGAGATGAATTACGCCTAAAAAAACAACCAAATCTCCGCCAAGACCCACAATCCCACAGCCTAACTGAAGGCTTAGAGATATGGTTGTTTTTATAGGTATATTATAAACCTTACATACGTACAATAATATATTTTTTGCATTCAAATCAATGAGCCTAGCTGAAAGTAAACACTGTACGGTTGTGGATACTAGGGCAATGAGTAGACATAGATATGTGATACACAGATATATTATATTCATAGAAATAGAAACATCTGCCCCTTCCATAGCTCGAACCCAAAACGGTCGGTCGGTGAGAAAAGCAGGATCACTATTGTTGCGTCAAATGCTCTTTAAAGATATGACTAGTAACTTTGGCTTATCGAGAAAAAATATTTTGAACAGAATTGTTACGTCATTTTTCATGATTATCATGAGCTTGTGCATGTCCGACCCGCAGGAACAAGGGTCTACCCTGTAGTTGATAAAACCATAAACCACCATGAGAGCCCATTGCAAATTGGTGACTGCTGTAAAGGCAACTGCGTCCAACGGGTTAAGGTGTCTTCCAAAGAGGAGGAGATCGAGATAATTTTTTGGTCACGTAGACTGACTGTGAATATTACTTGGAGCTTAACCCCTTAAAACCGGAGAGCGTTATATTACGCGCGGGACAACGATACCTAAAATCTATATAATGCTCTATAGCGCGCAGTCTGATTTAATCCTTATTACGGCTTTGGTAATGGTTCTTTTTGATTGAATTATATTTTTTCCCCGATAGAGAGAGAAATAACGCATTTAACACAAAGCTGGGCTTCAATGGGTTAAATAACATTCTCGAGGTTCAGTCATAGGCCAAACGTGCATAACGTTGCACTATCAAGTACTTCAACCATGAATTTCGCTTAGAAAGGCGTACAGAAATAAATTACACGTTGATTCATTTAAATATAATAAAATTATCTACCAGCTGCATAAAAAAAATATTCTAACGAATCTCTCATCGTTCCACTTAATCACTTCGCATACTCCAACCCTCGAAATCTCATTTAACTTCAATGCAAATCTGTTGAAATTCGTATTCAATGTGACATCCTGGATCTAATGACGTTTCGGAGCAGGAGAGATAGCATCTGTCGCTAGTATTAGTCACAATGTAGCCGTTAGGAGTTAGTGAGGCGACACAAATAGTTTTGTCGAGATAGTACGTCTCTCTGAATAGTTATGACCTCTTCGTTAAAAGCTATTGGGCGTTTTTAAATCCATATTAACTGTAATTCATAATTTGGAAGCTAAGGAAACTCACAACCCAAAACACTTTTCTGCTTATCTGTACAAATAAAAATTCGAGTAAATTTATTTTTGGTATAAGTCTGAATTGGCTCTTCGAAAAAGTGGATTGGTTTGTACACCGCGTTCTGAATCGATCCATTATAAATGATTCCTTGGGCCATCCGCACCGCTTTAAGTTCAAAAAGCTCCATTCAATAACAGTTCTGGGGCACTTGGCACCGAGGTTAACGGTGCGACTAATATCCAAAAATACTGCTTCCAATTTTATTTCAATATCCTGTTAAGGATACTGTAAAATACAAATTTGGATATGAGCTCCTTTTATTGATAACACTAATATTGTTAATAGAAATGCTCGTCTATAACTACGAAACAACAAATACGAATCTAATGACAAATAAAGGAGAAAAGGCACTGAACTTTTTCGCCTCTACCTATTTACATTTTATGTGAAAAAAAAAGAAACCAAGTGAAACCAAGTATGCACCCTATTTTTAGGGATAATGACTTTTACTAATAAATACCTGCGTCCTCGTAAAATTCAGTTTTATTACCCATCCTTGTTTGTCAAATTGAAAAATTCTATTATTGAGGAAAAAAAACCATTTAAGTGAAATCGCTTCTAATGCCGTGTATAAATTAAAAAGTATCTTTATAAGCGACATTGACGACAAATTGAATAATTTGTGTGTCTTTACAGTTCTTTCATCACCGAGGAAGAAAAACCATTGAATTGCAATCGCTTCTAATCCCTTATAAATATAAATTAAAAAAAATATCTTTATAAATGACATTGTCGTGTTTTTCAGCTGGGGCTAATAAAACAGATTGTGAACATACTGACCCGCGAGCAGACGACTTTCAGTTGGCCTTGGGGAAAACAGTTAACACTTTAGTCACTTTAGGTTAACACCAGCAGCCTTTGGGTCTGCCCTCGGGATTTATTTATGGTCATCACGAAGCAAGCGTCTACGGAAAATTGTGTGCGCTTGAATAAGGATGTGAATTTGTTGGGAATTAATGGTATTCGCGGTACACAGTTTTGCGTGAACTACCATACAGTGAGAATCTCAGTGACATAGTTATTTTAAGTCGAGTTCCATTACACACTTTAAGTGGAATAATATTTTTAAGAAGCATTATTGGAACGCCAGGTTTGAATTTGATTTTGTACGCAGGTAGACCGCTTACATACACATATATGTTTAATTAATCTTAAGTATTTTTTTCATATTCTTAATATCTAATCAATCGGATTTCCAAATCTAAAAAGCAAGACCATATAATCCGTATTTTAAAAACTCAAATCTATAATCTAAGAACACAAATTTGTTGTTTGTATGTTTGTCTGTCCGCTCTTTTCCCCGCTCTTTTTCCATTGTATCAATAACGTTACTGTAGCGATTTTATTTAGTATATAAACTTTCTCACTCCTACGCACGTTTAACTGGGTTTTCTGCGTTTTTATTATATATTTTTCATATTTAATTCTGACGTTATGACCCCTTTAAAGAAGCCGTATCCACAGAATGTCCAAGATAATGGTCATTACAAGGGTATTGCTACTATCCATTATTTTAATCGCACACATTTCTATCTACTCCATTATTCCTTTTAGTTTTAGTTTCTTTTTCCAACTTTAATTCGTCTTTTAATATCTCTCCATTACTGAAAACTATTGAATCTACTACCGATTCGGAAAATTAGGATATTCGGGAAGAATTGGCAAATGAAACTCGGACAAGGACCGACCTCTATATTACATTTATTATTGTTTTTTTTTTGAGTTCTGTTAACTTTTTTAATCGCCCACGTTCTATCACACACACGTTTTTTTATATAGTTATATTTATTTTTAGAAAGCAACATATGCCCGTAGAAAAAGCTGGGAGAGCATTGTAGAATACCCATTACAGTGAACGCGCACATGTGACATGTTGAAAAGCTGCTGTCACTGTCACGTCACGTCAACAAAGTAGAGTGCGCTCACGAGGATGACGAGGGTTTAATTTTTTAAATTTCTCAAATAAGAGGATTTTTCCCATTTCGGGGAAATTTTAAAAGAATATGGAACTGTTGGAGAAATTAAATAACTTAATTATATTATAAAGCTAAGCAATCATCAAAAATACGTTGGATACACCAAACCCATAGTCACACAAATCATAAGTATATAAACTGTCCACATCTCTAGTATATTACAGCAAAAAATACGCATTCCATCTACTAGGCGATGCAGTCGCTAAACATAAAGCTACGCTAGCACCATATTTTGGAGCGGAGCGTAATACCTAAAAAAAGATTTTTTTTTTGTTTCAATGGAAATTTTTGCGGATTTCTAAATTCGGGCTCCGTCACAATCTGGTCCAAAACCTGTTGATTCGATCGCACACAAAAAAATATTAAAATCGGATGAGAACTCTGGACGTTATGGCGTAACATACATTGCGCCATTGAAGCTGATCCATAGGAGCTTCGCTCGCTCCACTCCAATAAATAGAAGCGATTGGTGAATTGAAATGAGCGGATATATTTCGCTTTATTATTGATGCCAGAGCGCTTAGCTTAACCGAGTGTGTTATACTTTCGAAATAAAATTCTCCTAGTAAATGACCAGATATTGTAAATTGACTACTTTAGGCCGAACACACTAAATTATAGTTAACTATTATTTGTAACCTCTATAGCGTGGTTATAAGAACTAGTTAATTATATTTTCCAGATGTTAAGAACATTTGGCAGCAATAATTGATTTGTATAAACATCGCTTTTTTATCCCAAGCAATTTTTCTTATAAAAACATGTGTCAGATGTCAGATGGAACTGGCAGCCATTCGTTAACCGGACGATCGCTTTTCCAATTGACTAAGCGAGCTTTTACAGCATTTTTAAAATATTTCTACGTGTTGAGTGTTTGTTGTACTAAGTACCTAAGTATAAATTGTTAAAAATATTATGTGATTATTGTGTTTTTTTTATACCTTCACCGCAGCGCACATAAAAATGTGTGGCAGTTTCACTTATTTCATGAAAAAATAAGTCGAGATAAGTTTTATAAGTCTAGATTTCATGTATTCGAGCAAATGCTTTGCTTATGCAGTTGTTTTATTGTGTTAAAGGTTTTGCTCCAAGCTACTGAATCACTGACATATAGCCTCAACTTCTAAACCTAGAGACTCGGCTATTAGAATAGGTCAACGTCTGTTGGAATCGCTAATTAAAAATATAATAAAACATTTTCTAAGTTCTTTTGTATTTGGTTTTGACGGTGACTTCAATAATCTTTTCAAGCTTTGAAACCACTTCAAAGTCTTCACTTCAGTCAAAGCCAGGGTGGGGCCTGTATTGTAAGGACAATACAACAGTAACTACGCAAAATAACTTCAAAAACTGTTTCATTTCTAGACAAGTATTGTTTTTAAACAAACAAAATTTGGAATTCATTAGTTCGAAGGTATATAAAGGCAGATATTGAGTTTGATGACGTCGTTATTAAGGAGGCGACAACGTCATAAATTCAGTGTCATTATTAAGTGTTTGTCGCACTGGAATTGCTTAGAAGACTCGTTGTGATGGAATACAAAATGAGGGCGGGTGTACACAATGATAAATGCGAGATAAACTTCTGACGACTTCCTTACTTAAGCTTAAGGGGTCGGGTAGATTATTGAAACATTTGGACGAATTATCCTCTCTGTATTCAAACCAAATCATATCCTGATTATAGTATGAAAATTTAAGACCATAAAAACAAAACAGTGCATGGATTTATTGTAACATCTGGATTCGTTTAGTCGTTTTCATATCTATCTCGCTACTGAAATTCAAATGAACCACTTCCCAAACATAAAGGAAGTAGTTTTATAGGGAGCTAATTTTTTGAGCTGTTGTTTAAATATTCGAGATGTTTTTATGATCAGTTCGAAAACATATTGAGCAGGCATTTCATTTAATGGCGGTTGATTAATTATTGCGACAGTAAAACATGGACAGTAATAAAAAATCAATTAGTCGGTTATTTTATCACACAATGTCAATTCTAAAAATAATTGAGCAGTCCAATAACTGAATGAACGGTAAAAATGATTGAATAATGAGCGGTTCGATAAATAGTTCAGCAGATCATAGCGAGCGGTGACACCAGAACCCAAATTCATTGAAAAGAGAGGGGAATGTTCGTTAGTTGGGCGGAGCTTATTAGCGCGGGTGGCGGAAGCGACCAATCACAGGGTTGGTTAGGTTAGGTTAGGTTATAGAATTGCAAATGTTCGTTAGTAGAGCGGAGCTTATTAGCGCTGGTGGCGGAAGCGACCAATCACAGGGTTGGTTAGGTTAGGTTATAGAATTGCTTAGACTGAGATTTCTAACAGACAAATTCCGATTTATTACTGCCCACACGTAACCACTCGTTCAATATTTTTTACCGCCCATTTAATTATTTTTCTGCTTAATTATATATTCACTGATCCATTTCATTATTTTTTATTTCTTATTTTTGCTTACTTTACTGCTTAGTTTTAACGGCTGAGCTAGTTATTAAACGTGACATTTATAATTTTTAACTTACCAAAACTGCTACTTACAACTGAGTCTTTAAATCAGTGCCGTTTTTATATAAAAAAAATATTATTAAGTCAAATATTTTTTTATAAATTTTATTCTGAGTCGTAAATATATAATTGTTTTTTTTTGCATTACTTTAATATCGTACACTATATAGCGATTACTTATGTAGGTACTTACCCTTTCAGTTGATAGTTTATATTAGGGATTCCGCTGGCAGATCAAGACTGCAATGAAGAGACTTTGACCGGTGTGTTTTACAGGAAGTACCTCGTTTTAAGCGCTGAGTGAGCACACGCGTTGTCGTGGTGAAACAGTAACCCGCAGAGCCCGGTGCTCGGTTGCTTGTTGCTCATTGCAGTAAAAACTTCTAGAAGGCATTTCATAATACACCATTCGACGTTAAAGATGCTTTGATTTCGAAATGAAATCGACACCAAATTAACCATCAAAGTTAAAAAACTGATGATCAAAATTTTCCCTGCGTAGCTCGATCGCTTCACTTTGGCGTCGGTTCGTTTTGAAACAGCTTAACTGTCGGCTGACGCTTTATTTCTGAATGGTATTAATAGATTCAAGATTCGTCACCTGTCACATGTCGTAAACGCGTCGAGACGAGCCTGTTTCAAATTTATTAAACATGTTACGGCATGCAGCCCGAAAGAATCTTTCTCATGCGGAAGCACTCGTGTAAAATATTATCAACGCTTCCGATCTAATCTAAAATATATATAATATACTAGCTCACCCGACCGGCTATGTTATAAATGACACCTATCCTTTGTCGTAAGTCGGAAAAATTCAAGCAAAAAGATTAAAAAATCATCAAAAATCGCTTGATTAGTTTTGGAGTTCATCGTGACAGGGAATTTCTAAATATATAGATAATATTTCATACTTTCACACCAATTAGCCAAAAGCAAGCACTGTAAGGCTTATATTATGGAGTCTACAGTAACGGGTAGACATATATATGATACATAGATATATACATTTTTAGGAGTATATATAAGTACCATGATTAAGGTTCAAATGTTCATATTCATTCCACATTTGCCCCTTCCGGGATTCAATCCCAGGACCATCGGCGCGAAAGGCAGGATTGCTATCGATGTAGCAAACAAGAATATATTGCATCTTTTAATACGTTATTCACTTGTTTTCTTGAATTAATATTTTCACTGCTAACACGTTTTCTTCGGTAACAGCCGTCGAAGGACGACCACTCCTTCTTCATCTCCCAAAGTTAAACAATCACGCTTGAATTCGTTATATCAACGATAGCTAGTTGTTTTAAAAGGACCTTCATCCATAAATGCCATTTGAAATCGATTATACAATTCCTCCGGTTTGAGCAGCATTTGATATCGTAAAATATCTTCGCGCGAAAATGTTCCCTACGCAGATCCATTTTTCAATAAGATATAATAACTCAATTTAGCTCTCAAAAAAAATGTAAACGGATATTCTAAATTTTAACAATGGTATTTTTACTTGTAAATAATCTTTTTTTTTTTTAATTATAAATAAAAACTTTTTGAGTGACCGGGTATTGCGATTGATTTCTCTTCCATGTGACGTTTTCGATCACTGTATCTAGCTTCGGAAAAGAGATTAAGGCCTTATACACATAAAAAACGTGAGTACAGGACGCGGGATATGCTCTCGGTTGTATTCATACCTTTAGCATGAAAATAGAATAGAAATTTAGAACGATGCTTATCATATACATTCACTTATCACCCTGCATTACCGCCGCGCATACGTAGTCACACTATAACACTACAACCCTCCTTAAACTGGTTTGTTCAAAATTGTTTACACCAATTCATAGATATTGTAGCACCCCGCGTTTTAAAGAACTCTTGGATAAATAAAAAATAAAAAAATAGGCTTAACTTTGATACGTCACTCACTGCTTTTCTCTGATATTCGTAACATATTGTAAATGTTCCTATAAGATATATCACCAGAACAAGCCATCTTGTTATTAGAAACCAACGTCGAGTACATCTTTATCAAGCCACTACAATTGAAATTGCCCCGTCACAATGGATCGTGCCCATACAAACGGTTGGTGTACAATCATCACACCATTCCCTGTTAATAATCTTTTAAACCTAATTGTTTCCCTTCCAATTCAAATTTCGCGCCAATTATACGTCTCTGAGCGCACACACTACGGCGAACGAAAGCGTTCAGTTCAGATTGTACCTCGTTTGATTGAATCACCGAGATTTGATTTACCCTTAGTAGTTTTACCTAAAATTACATCGTTAATACCTTCGGCAACATTACCGTTGTCCGTCAAGGAATCTTTCTCACATCTAGATCTCGCCGACTGCGATTTTGATAAATCTGGTCCGATCGATCTTTTGTTAGGAGTTGAATGCTTTGATCAAATATACACTGGATCACGTTTCACTCCCCGCCCAGGATTACCCTGTGCGCTATCTAGCGTATTTGGCTGGGTAATTAGTGGACAGTATTTTCATAGCACCCAACCTAACATTCCCAGTGAAACCGTTACGTCACTCCTCGCGTCCTCTTGCTCGCTCGAGGATATCGTTCAACGTTTCTGGGAATCCGAGGAACCGCCGAAATGTAAAATTTCCGATCCCGAGGATGTGTTATGTGAGTCAAAATATAAATCTAAAACGTATCGTACTCCTGATGGTCGTTACGTTGTACCTTTAATGTTGCAGGACGATGCACCGCCTCTGGGCGAGTCTTATCGTCAGGCCTTCAACCGTTATCTCAATCTTGAAAAACGTCTTACTCATCTACCAGAGTTAAAACATGAGTATAAGGAATTTATAAACCAGTACGAACAGCTAGGACACATGCAGCTTGTGGAAGCTTCGTCTACTGATCGTTATCTAATTCCTCACCATTGTATTGAGCGTCCAGAAAGTTCCACCACGCGTCTGCGAGTAGTCTTTGACGCTAGTAGTAAGACTACTAACAATTTGTCTTTGAATAATATTGTTCACATCGGACCTAAACTTCAAATCGATATAATCGATTAAGTAACTAAATTTCGTTTACATGAAGTTGTTTTCACTGCGGACATTTGTAAAATGTACCGCCAAATTCTGATAAGACCTGAGGACAGGTGTTATCAGCATATTTTATGGCGAAGTGACCCTAGTGAACCGTTACGTGAATATGAGCTCAACACAGTGACTTATGGTGTCAGTAGTTCTCCGTACCTAGCCATTCGAACTCTTCGGCAACTGGTTGAAGATCATGGCTCTGAATATTCGAGCCGTGTGTCTGAAGTGTTGCTCGAGGAAACGTTCATGGACGATATAACTACGGGCTGTTCAACACTTGATGAAGCCAGACAGTTGAAAGCAGACATTACGTCCCTGTTGTCTAAGGGTCACTTCGAACTCCGCAAGTGGAGTTCTAATGAGCCGAGTCTTTTGTCCGACATTCCTTCAGATCATTGTCAAATTCCTAAAAGTTTCGAAAAAACGGAATTTAGGAATTCGGTGGAATCCGTCCGAAGATCATTTTTCGTATACATTTACTGACACTTTTGATGTCCAATTTACCAAAAGGTCTATTTTGTCCATAGTGGCTCGAATTTTCGATCCCCTGGGCTGGATCGCTCCAGTAGTTTTTGCAGCTAAGTCCCTGTTACAAGAAATGTGGCGTTTGAATTTGGCCTGGGATGAAACTATTCCGAGGGATCTAGCCAAGGCTTGGCATTTGATTGCAGCAAATTTGTCTGATTTGCAAAACATCACTCTTCCGAGATTTATGATTCCCGGAAATCCGGTGGAAGTACTCTTAGTAGGATTTTGTGATGGTTCGTTGAAAGGATACGGTTGCTGTGTTTACCTTTGTGCCGTAACTCAGGATTCTCAGAAGGTTACTGCCACAAATTTACTGATAGGAAAATCTCGAGTAGCGCCCTTGAAACCCACTACAGTGAACAGACTCGAACTAAGCGCAGCTGTGCTTCTAGCTAAGGTACTGTCTCACATGTATGAGCTTCTTAAAACTAAAATCCATATTAGTGCTATTAGAGCATATTCTGATAGCACGACTACTTTATCGTGGTTAAACACTGCACCACATTTGCTTAAAATGTACATCGCCAATCGTGTCATTCAAGCCACTGATTTAATCAGTTCACAGCATTGGTATTACGTTGCCACTGAAGACAATCCTGCTGACTGCTGCAGCAGGGGTGTCTCTTGTCCAGAACTTATTAACCACCGCCTTTGGTGGAATGGGCCATCTTGGATGGAATCACATCCTACTTCATGGCCTTGTAAGCAGATTCTTCTTCCAAAATAAGAACTGCCAGAGTTAAAACCGTTATCGACGGAAACATTTCACACTACTGTTCAACCAGAAAACTTGTTTCTGGAGTTAATAAATAAGTTTTCTTCTTTCACAAAACTTCAACGAGTAATGGCCTGGTGCCTACGTTTTATTTCCAATGTTCGGAAAACCGTTTCAAACCGACATTTATCATCGCTTTCTCCTTCTGAGCTGGAGTTATCCATTAAAACTTTGGTTAAAATCACCCAAACTTACTGTATGGCTTCTCAAGTAAGTCAAGTGGAGAAGCATGAAGATTGTGAAAAGTCGATTCAAAAACTATCTCCGTTTTTTGACGAAGATCGTTTATTGCGAGTGGGGGGACGTATAGATTCCTCAAATCTATCACCATCCGCCTTACACCCTTTGCTCTTACCAAAGGTTTGTCGTCTTTCCCGGCTGATTGTCGAATATTTTCATCAAAAATATTTACATTGTGGTCCTCGTACACTACAATCTTTAATTCAAAGAAAGTTCTGGATAATTGGATTAAGACTTCTTATTCGTACTGTACTATCTAAGTGCATTCGGTGTTTTAAAGTAAAACCTGCTTCTAGGCAGCCAGTGATGGGCAAGTTGCCCGCTGCTCGACTGCAACCCTCTCGATGTTTCCTTACTACAGGAATTGATTTTGGGGGTCCGTTCACTATAAAAGAGAGCCGTCGTCGATGTTCCAAAACCTACAAGGCATATCTTTGTTTTTTTGTCTGCCTAAGCTCAAAGGCTGTGCATTTAGAGGCGGTGACGGAATTAAGTTCGGAAGCATTCCTCGCCGCATTATACAGATTTGTCTCACGTCGAGGAATGTGCCAAAAAATTGTTACCGACTGTGGTACAAATTTTGTAGGAGCGGACAGGTATCTTACTGAAATTGGGAACGAACTTCGTAAGCACCATTCGGAAATATCGGATGGTCTAGCTAATCGTCAAATAAAATGGCAATTCAACCCTCCAGGTGCACCTCATTTTGGAGGTATTTTCGAAAGCGGTATTAAGTCTACAAAATACCATCTCAGACGGGTTGTTGGCGCTCAAGTGCTTACTCTGGAAGAGTTTTTTACGATTTTGGCTAAAATTGAAGCGGTATTGAATTCCCGACCACTTTGTGTCTTTTCCTCTGACCCTCAAGAGTCGGATGTCTTAACTCCTGGCCACTTTTTGACGGGAGGTCCTCTAGTATCACTACCTGAGGTACAGATGCCAGAGAACCAATGTTTGCGTTCTCGTTGGCAATTGGTTCAGAGGATTACTCAAAGCTTCTGGCGGATTTGGCAGCGTGATTATCTACACACTCTCCAACAAAAAAGCAAATGGTTTTCAGATATTCCCAATTTAAAACCAAATGATTTAGTTGTGGTAAATGACCTAAATCTTCCGCCCTTGCTTTGGAGATTAGCTCGTGTAGAACAAGTGCATCCCGGGGCCGATAATGTGGTTAGAGTAGTTACTGTCCGAACTGCAACTGGTAAATGTATGAAAAGACCAGTGGTAAAGGTTTGTCCTCTACCTATAAATTAATTTAAATAAAATATTATGCCATTAGCAGTATTTCTAGTTTTATAATATTATTTTTTCTTTTTAATATGGTAGGTTTTAAATTTAATATTTAGTTTATCTCTAACTTTTCGAGCTCAAGTATGCTTGGTGAACAACTCTTATGTCTTATGAAATCCTCGTGTATTTCAAGTGGGGGGAAATGTACAATCATCACACCATTCCCTGTTAATAATCTTTTAAACCTAATTGTTTCCCTTCCAATTCAAATTTCGCGCCAATTATACGTCTCCGAGCGCACACACACGACGGCGAACGAAAGCGTTCAGTTCAAAATATGGCCGCCTGAGCTGCATAGTGCGTGCGTGGAAATTTCCGTGTTTGCTATGCAAACCCACAAAATCTAATGCTTCGTTAGTTGTTTATTGTCCGATTTGGCCCGATCAACCTCTGTGAATGTTCGCAAGAAAAACAAGCCTCCAGATCCGCGAATAAGTGGAATAGTGGACTAGCCGGCCGGCACACCACAGCCCCGTCGTTAGTTTCCCATCATTCCTGCCTCTCCAGGTGAGTGTTTGTGCATTTCTTTTCCTGCTGAAATCACAGGTTTCGAGACCAATCATCGGAGAATGCAATAGCTCCTTCAACGAGGCTCAGTATCGTTCAGTTGGATATACCTACTAACATTGATGAATACTTGTATAATTCAAAAAGTGTCTACAGATGGTATGCCAGTGAAATTGAACTGAGAGTTACGGTAAAGAGAACCCTACAAGTGTTTAGTCAGTCTAGCCTGACATAACAACTTGTGGCTTAGCCATAGAAGGATTCACCACGTTAAAAAAAAAAAAAAATTCATCAATACACTATTTATAGTTTGTAATTATATTTTTAATTTTATTTTTTTGCCCTCAGGTAAGAATCCACGAATCGTTTTTCACATGTGTATTTTATATAATAAACTAGCTGTCCCGGCCACGCGTTGCTGTGCCGACTGCAGTGCCATCTGCCGGACTGATTTGTGAATCTAAACCATTCTCAGATCCCCTTGAACACACACAAAAAAATTCATTCAAATCGGTCCAGCCGTTTAGGAGGAGTTCAGTGACATACACACTCACAGAAGAATTATATATATAAAGATTGCATATCTATGTATCATATATGTATATCTATCCGTTTCCCTAGTATCCATAACAATATTCTTACAATGCTTATTTTGGGCTTGGCTAATTGGTGTGTAATTAAAAAAATATAAAAATATATTAGATTCCCTTACACATACACACAGTTGTTATGATTTAATATTTATCATATAACTAGCTTCCGCCCGCGGCTTCGCCCGCGTGGTGTTTTGATAAAAAGTAACTTATGTTCTTTTTCAGATTTCCGACTATCCATATCCAATTTTGTAACAAACGGCTCAGAAAATTAGCCGTGAAACAAATATTTACACAGTTACAGTAAATTAATTTGAATATTAATTATTATATTAAAAGAACAGTATAGATTTGGGTATAGCATTTGATTAAAAGAGAGTAGGTATGTTTAAAAAAATAAAAAAATATCTGTTTACAGTAGGTAAGGTACCTATGTATTCCATTAAGTGGCAGAAAATACCTTGGAAAATTTATTGGTCCCTTATGTCCAAGAGACACTTTACAGGGGCCAGCGTCACATTGTGTACAAAAATATTTTAAAATGACCTAATTCAAAACATTTTTGTACACAACGTTTGCTGTTTTGTTATTATTTGTTAAAATGTGGAGATTGTTTGGACTCGACACTCGCGAGCAGGCCACGTACAGTTGGCCATGCGAAAAACAGTTTTTCTCTAAATGGACACCTGCTACTTTAAGTGTTTGATCCGTTCCGTTCGAATTTCGGGAATTCCGTTTGTAGATTTTCACCCCGACAGTGGTAAAAATTTCAAAATGCTACAAGAAATTGTTTTAATATTTCTTATCAAGTTCCTAAATATAAAGTTTCATAGTTTTATCCCCAAAAATGACAAAATCCCATACAAATTTTCAACCCTTATTTCACCCACTCACTGGTCGAAATTTCAAAAACGCTAGAACAAATGTTTAATTATATCTTATCAAGTGCTTAAATATAAAGTTTCATGGTTTTATCTTTCAAAATTAAGAAATCCCATACAAACTTTCAACCCCCATTTCACCCCCTCACTGGTCGAAAAAAATAAAAAATAAATAAATATTTCCTACATTCACACAAATCAACCTAGCCCAAAGTAAGCACTTTTAAGGCTTTTGTTATGGATACGAGGGTAACGGATAGACATAAATAAACATAAATAAGTAATATTCATAGAAATATACAAACATCCATGACTCAGGTACAAATGCTCGTATTTATCATACAAACATCTGCCCCTTCCGGGATTCGAACCCAGGACCGTCGGTTCGAAAGGCAGGATCAGTACCGTTGTACCTGTAAAGTATAGACACATAGCGTGAAACTCAAGTACCATAGAGTATAATGTCTTTGCCGTATCTAATGTAATGTCATTACACAACAAATATAGTTTTATGAAGACACATTATAACCGCTTAATTATTTACATAATCGCCGTACAGCTAGACAAAAAGCCAGCCGAAGTCCAGGCAGCAACATTCATGGCTGTGATAGGCCCGGAAGCGATCGAAATATACAATAGTTTTAATCTTAGCGACGGAGACAAAAATAACCTGCAAATCATTAAAGACAGGTTTAAAGAGTACTTCGCGCCAAAAACTAATATATCGTTTGAAAGATATATATTTTTCAAAATTGTACAAAATGAAGATGAACAATTTAACGAGTTTCTAACAAGAATAAAAACTCAGGCAAGCAAATGCGAATTTGACAATTTATTAGAAGAAATGCTGAAAGACAAAATAGTGTTTGAAATACAGTCAAATCAAGTAAGAGAGAAATTGTTAACAGAAGATAAATTAGACTTAACCAAAGCTATAACAATCTGTAAAACCAGTAAACAAGCTTCCAAACAACTAGACGAGTTTGAAGGCAAATATAAAATAAACAACATGAACACTTTGACTGCAAGCGATGTGGTACAAACCATAAATACAGAGAATGTCCAGCGTTTAACAAGCCATGTACGAAATGCAATAAAAATGGTCATTTTGCCAATATGTGCCGCACTAAGAAGAAATATCCCCAACAGAGAAAGAGAATAAATACAGTAGAAGAAAACTCATGTAGTTCTGAAGATGAAGTATATATATCAGTTATAAGTGCTGGAGAAAATAAAGATTGGACAGAAAAAAACAAGTGGGGAAGGTGAAATTTATTGCTAAACTAGATACAGGAGCACAATGCAATGTGTTACCAATATACTTAATGAACAAAACACAGGCAAGTCTGAAACCAAGCCGAACAAAAAATTTAATAAGCTACACAGAAGATAAAATGACAGTTTTAGGAGAAGCAGAACTGCTTAGTAAAATAAAAAATGAAGAAAACAACATTATATTTAAGGTGGTTGAAGAAAAGGTTACACCCATCCTTGGACTTAATACCTGTGAAAAGTTGCAACTTATTGCAAGGGTGAAAACACTGAAGGAAAGTGAATATGAAGACAACATTTTCGAAGGTTTAGGCTGTTATAAAAATTATGAGTATGACATTGATCTAGTTGAAAACCCAAAACTTGAAATTAAACCATCAAGAAGAATTCCACATGCCATATGAGAGGTGCCACAGGGATGAGGTAAAGCAAGAACTTGACAGAATGGTAAAATTAGGTAGAATTAGAATTAGTAGTAAAGTAAGTCCCATGGTAATTGTAAGATAAAAAGGTAAAATAAGAATCTGTATAGATCCTTCAGACGTAAATAAAAACATACTGAGACGTCAATTTCCACTTACTACTATAGAGGAAATTTCAGCTGATATAAAAGGCTCTAAATTCTTTGCATTATTAGATTGTACAAAAGGATTTTGGCAGATCAAAGTCTCAGAGAGAACACAAAAAATATTAACCTTTGCTACCCCTTGGGGAAGATATTCTTTTAAGAGACTTCCATTCGGAGTGTGCTCAGCACCTGAAATATTCCAAGAAATCTTAACAAATCTGCTTAGTAAATTCAAAAATGTAAAAGTATCAATCGATGACATTTTCATACATGCAAAATGTAGAAAAGAACTACAAAAAACTGTTACCGAAGTCATAGAAACACTAAAGCAATCTGGTTTCAAACTAAATAAAAATAAATGCATTTTTGAATCAGAAAGAATTAAATTCTTGGGGCATATCGTTTCAGCAGATGGACTAGAAGCAGATCCAGAAAAAGTAGAAGCTATACAGGCAATGAAGACCCCAACGAACAAAACAGAGCTACAGAGACTACTGGGAATGATCACATACCTAAATAAATTTATTCCAAAAATGTCTGATTTAACAAATCCAATGAGAGATTTGTTACACAAAAATACAAGTTTCATATGGGAACCTCATCACGAAAAAGCTTTAAATAAAATAAAACAAGTTCTACAAAGTCCACCTGTATTGAGACTATATGATGTAAACAAACCTGTAACATTAAGCGTAGACGCAAGTTCAAAAAGTCTCGGTGCTGCACTTCTTCAAGAAGGACAACCAATAGCCTATGGAGCCACAGCATTAACGAAGTATGAACAAAATTATCCACAGTTTGAAAAAGAGGCACTCGCTATACAGTTTGGATGTAAGAAGTTTCATGAATACGTTTACGGTAAAGAACTAACAGTGGAATCATACCATAAGCCACTTGAGACGATTGTCTCAAGTGGCTTATAGATTGCTATTATAGATAGCTTATACAGGGTGTAAATGAAAATAGAACACCTGCTTTAATGGGTTATCATGTATCGCAAATGTAACAGATTTGTTGTATCAGTTTTTCAATTAACTAATAAATAACAGAGTTTTGAAAATAAGAAATAAAAAAGAACGGAGCGCATCGCCTTAAATTTAAACGCGTGGGTCACCGCTCACTGACCGCGTTCATTGACCGCGTCACACGCGTAGGTATTTTATATTTTTATTTATCAAAGATGCCTAATTTTTTGAAAATAATTTAATAAATTCTCGCTCAGGTGAGTGAGAATGGACAGTGCGTACGAGTACCATCTTTAATCAGAGTTCCACAATGTACGGTCAATAGCACGTCACGATGAATGAAAGCAACTCGATATTAGCGCTTACGCCTACGAAATAAAGCCGGTGCAAAGTCCAAAGTGCTTCCTGCTCTTTGCATGATATGCTGTTGACTGTACTAAAAAAAAAATTAAAACCTACCTTTTTAATGTGCCGTTGTTATCACCTCCATTAGAGATCAATATGATTTCCACTTCAATCACCAGACAGCACTAAATACACTTACACTTTAAATTAAATGTTCAAAGTTCCTTTCCTGTACGGACACACACAGTCTTGCACGTGCATAGTCCATGCAGCGCTCGTAATCTTCCACCAATAATGCTTGCACCTTTGTAAACTTAAATGGATGGCGCGGCTGTTCATCCATCTTTAGGATTTTGTGTAAGGTTCGCATTGTAGACTTCAAAAAGTCGACCGGCACTTCTTGCACTGTCCTCAGGATGTACATCAAAATGAGCGAGAATTGAATCCCTAACGTCCACGTCACCTATAGCACCGGAATCCACGTTGCGATTGGAAAAACTGCCACGATCTCTTAAACGCTGAACTACGTTCACAATATTCTACCATGGGAGGGCACATAGTTATTATTGCGGTGTCCGAAATAGTCCAGATACAAAAGCAATGCTTCACCAGAGTTCCCAACGCCCATTCCATAAGCCACAACCATATCCGTGTATTGGATATTACTGTACTGATAAAATTAGGCATAATTATCCGTAAATAAACACCACACTAATCACAAAATAGGTAGTACTTATCCAGAAAAGTACACACGAAAAAACTAGCACATACGACACAATAAGCAAAACACGTCCGCGAATTGTGGTTAGTTTCCGTCAGTGTTACCAACTCTTGAAAATATTTAGCCTAAATTAAATTCAAATAACCCCTAAATTTGCCCTAATTAATTGGAAATCCCCCTAAAAATAAATTGTATGGTATAATTTTGTTAATTTTTCATTTATAAAAATAAATTACATTTATTACGTCAAATATTATTTCATTTTCTTCTGGCGAATCAGATTTTATAAAGTCATACATGTTGACTTTGAATAAGCCTAATATTTTAGGAGATGGGTTGAATATTGTACAAGATCATTCATCCACCATTTCGTTTGAAAATTCCAAGTACTGTACTTGGATTTTAAGTACACTAGATTTCACTAAGTCCGAGGTCGCTAGGTAAAAAATTAATTTGATTAGCTAGTTAAGGCTGTCCCAGGGCCTATACTTTAAATCTTTAATTTTCTCGATAGTTAAAATATTAAAAAAATATGAAGGTTCACAAAAACCATAAAAATAACCCTAAACATATAACACCCCCAAAAATCCTATCTCACTTATTTACACCCTAAATTTAGGGAGAAAACTTCTAAGTTGGCAACCCTGGTTTCTGTACACACACTAGCGTGAAATTTTAAACAAAGGTAGGGACTTTACCATCCTAAAGGTGTGCACACATTGGACAAATATTTAATAAAAATAAAATTAATAACGTTTACTACAAACATTAACAATAAATGACTTGTTCCATCAATGTTATAATATTGCAATATTGTTATTTGTAGAATGTAATACATGTTTTTATATTATTTTCTGAGAAAATAAATTTCAAAACAAAAATTAAAAGTATGACCCTTAGGTACCATCAACTTACATCTGTTCTGCTATACGAGAGTATAGCAGAACATATTTTAGTAGTGATTAATTTCAACAAAAAATCCAGATATTTTCAGAAAAAGGATCTTGTTATCATAAGGGTCCGTTTGTTTTTACTTTTGATGTACGGAATTCTAATAAAAAGTAAAAACTCTTTAATTTCAGGCTCACTTCAACGCGAACTAATACCAGAAACGTTAAATAAATTGATTGAGTCGATTTATTAATAATAAGGACATACCTAGGCACCCAAGTAGCAAAATCAAAACTATGAATAGCAGTTACAAACAACGTCAAATGATATTATTTCTAATATCCGAATCCAAAAAAACACAAAATTACGTTAAAAACGCGCCTAGGTATCGAGGTATCTAAATGATTATAATAGAAAAATACTAGAAAAAATCGACTCGGGTCACAAGTGAATTCTCAGGCGGGAAACGAACCCGCAACCTTTGGAAATCCGGTCCAATGCTCTCCCAATTGAGCTACCGAGCCTTGCGAACACTCGTCGAAATTTTCTAATACCTTCCCGATTTTACGCTGTAGGCCAGCGTTGTTTCATCAATGAGAGGAACATCCTCTCGTATTCGAAAGAAACATTTTTACAAATGTTTGATCAATCGATTAAGATGAAATAGCCATTATAGTTTTATATTTTTTTTATATTTTATGCATTTGCATTTATATTTTATGCGGGAAATCTCCCGCCTGAGAATTCACTTGTGACCCGAGTCGATTTTTTCTAGTATTTTTCTATTATAATCATTTATCTTATAAGATCGCATTGAAAATGCATAAAATATAAAAAAAATATAAAACTATCTAGGTATCTACTATCAACAAAATATTTTTCCGATAAAAAAATAATGTATCCACAGCCTAATTTTAACGACCACTGCAAGCTCGCCTTTCGGCAAGATAAAAGGTACCTACGACCGCCTTACACGTGCCACTCATTTCGCGGGCTGAACTTAGGAATTAATTTCAAAAGTATGATGTTTTAATTGGGGTAGATTGTTTAAATGTATTTGTTTATTGCGTTGCTACTGTTTTTGAATTTATTATGTTACGTTTAATGTATTGTAAAGATTTGTGATTTAGAGTATTTTCTGTTGTTATTAGAAACTTATCTAGGAAATCTACTTTTTAAAAACGATAAAGATGAAGATGTGTACATGCTGGTCGTTATGGTAAATTGAATACCATCACGTGTATGGACAAAACAGTCAATAAAATGGTCATAAGGATTTTAATGACATTTCAAAAGTATGTATTTAATAATATTCCAGTTAAGTTCGGCCCTGGATGGAGCTCGGTCCTGTGTAGAGTTGGGAAAAATTACTCGTAAAATGTGAATCAAATCACTAATTCAGACATTGGTATCAGAATCGACTTTTTGATTCGTATGAATATTAGAGCTGTAGCAAATCGTATGTATTCGGTACTGAGTAACGGGTGGGCCATTTAGTACCGAGTAACGAAACGTTACACACAAATGCATTTCGTTACTCGCATTTTTCGTAGTATGGGTACCTACACTATTTCAGTTTACGCAACGTCCGTTGATGCGTGTATTTGTACGTTGCTGATCGTATATTTTACGCATGCGCGCGCTTATTCAGTGAATTTAAAAACGTACGTTACAAAGAACGATGTTTGTTTATTAAGTAAAGTATAATTTGGAAATTCGTCGTCCAAGTTTTTTACTGTTTATAAAATTGTATTGTGTAAGTAGATAAAGTTTGAGATTGTAACAGAAACAAGGTAAGGAAGTATTTTTTACAAATAAGAAATATGTATGTTTTTGTTTTTTATTATCGCGAATATCACGGTTTTTTGTTGTTATCTTAAAAGAGATGTGTCTAAATGAGTCTAATGATATTAAATTGTTTCTTCGATAACAGAAGCTGTTTATCAAAAGTCTGGTTCAAAATACAGAAAACTGAAAAAATAATACCTGACTCAGCTTGGTATGTAACGTATAAGTATGTTTTCTATAAATCACGAATGTTGCGACGCCGCGACGTCATACTGTACTCGTACGTAATACGATTCGATTCGTTGCTCTAACTTACACATAACATAGCATGTTATAAGGTCACTGAAGTAACGATACGATAGTAATAATTGTTAAAGTAACGAATACATACGGGTACACTTTTTTTCGTTACTTTTACAGCTCTAATGAATATCATTGTTGTCAGATCGATTTCGATTTAAGATCAAAATGTGATTCTGACCTTAGTATCTTTCGGACTGACTAAAATTATTAACTCTGCGGACTTGATAAAATTTGAAGGAGTCGATTAGAGAGTCAAGAAATCGAAACATTTCAATTGTTCACTATGCATTTACCCGTCACTAGTTCTTTTAGGTCAGCGATTGTGTGAGTGACACACACACTGAACATCTTGAGGTAGGTAAGTATAGGGTCAAGCTGAGGGGTCAAGCACCAGCTGATTTAAGGCGCAGTTTAATTCGGTTTGTCAATAACAAGGAATCGTTTTGGACGTTTATTTTCATAATTATACGAGTAATTAAATAAATACCAATTACTGATTGTTAAATATCATTGATTCTATAGGATTTTCATAATTTTATTTTAATTACTGCAACTTAATTATGAAACTTTGAACTGAGTGATATCGCGAAAATTCTTTTTGTGTTTGAACACTGAAAGCCCATGGTTTTCACCATTTTAACAGGTGTTCTATTTTCATTGACTAGCGGTATATCTTGCAGATTTTCAAGAAAAACATACAATCTGCTCCAGCGAGACTACAGCGTATAATATTTAATCTTGCGCCATATGCTCCAAACGTCATATTTAAAAAAGGCACAGAAATACCCTTAGCAGACTTTCTTAGCAGAGACTGTGATGCATCGAATCTAAAATATGAACAGGAAGAAAATTTAAAAGTTGCAGTAATACTACCCATGTCTCTTGATGCAAAAAAGGAATTAATTATAGCTACAAAGGAAGATCCACATTTACAGTTACTCCTTCAGAGAATAATACAAGGATTTCCAGAAAAGGTAAACGAACTTCCCACAGAACTACAACACTACTTTAACTTTAAAGAAGAATTGAGCTATCTCAATGGAATAATTTTTAAAGGAAATAAAATTGTAGTACCAAAATCACAGATCCCTAAAATATTGAAGTGTATTCATCAAGGACATGCAGGTATACACAGCTGCTTAAGAAGAGCACGACAAATACTCTACTGGAAGGGACAATATGATGACATCATAAAACTAGTTAAAACCTGTTAGGTCTGTGAACAAACACAAAAAGACAATATTAAAGATGTAGTGCTGGTTAAAAAAATTCCTACACTTCCATGGCAAATAGTTGCATCTGATCTATTTGAATTAAAAGGAAAACTTACCTTGTGATCTGCGACAGTTACTCTGGATATTTGGATTTTCATCAGCTAAAAGGTCAATCTTCATACGAAGTTATAGAACAACTCAAAGATGGTTTGCTGTACATGGAATACCCGAAGAGCTACAAACTGACAATGGTACACAATACATGTCTAGAGAATTCAAGACTTTTCAAAATGAGTGGAAATTTAACCATGTCACATCCAGTCCACATCACCATCAAGGCAATGGGCTCGCCGAAAAAGCTGTACAAGTAGCCAAAAACATGTTAAAAAAATGTAGCATTGACAAGTCTGATGTTCAACTCGCTTTATTAAACTGGAGAAATACACCAAGAAATGATATTTTAAGTTCATCCAACCAACGTCTATACAGCAGAATAACCAGATCACCACTACCTACAAAAGACAGTAACCTAAAACCAAAAATAATGCAAGGAGTCACGGCTGAACTAAAACGATTAAGAGAAGAACAAGCTAACTACAGCAATGAGCACACTAAACGACCAGACAATTTTGAAATTAATGAAATAGTCAGACATAAAGTCGCTCATCGGCAATGGGAAGGAGCAAGAGTGATAGATAAGCCTGAGGGTTTACCAAGATCTGTTATCATTCAAACTGATCAAGGCCAAATCCTACTCAGAAACTTCTGTCATCTGCACAAGACACAAACAGACATTACCAGCAACAGAGTGGTGGTTCCTGAAACCAAATACACAGATGAACCAGCAGTACAACAGGTTCCAGCAGAAAAACAATCACCAACTGTTCCGGATTCACTCCCAGCATCAACGAGCATGTCACCAAACACTTGTAATTTGCAAAAATCAAACCTGACTCAACCAGCGCCTGCACTAAGATCATCAAGATCTGGTAGAATAATAAAACCAATAAATAGACTTGATCTTTAAAAAATACTTAAATTAGTAATTAAAATATTATATCATTTGATAAGTTTAATAAGTAGTGCTGTGCAATTTATAATTATAGCTATAATTAGTTCATCATTAACAATAATAATATGTTTTGCAAAGAGATCTATAATTTGATATCATTTTCATGCTAGTTAAAATCTAACATGTAGAATCATAATGCTATTTTAAAAAACAATGTTTTCATTTTACATTACAAAGAAAGGGAGATGTAAAGTATAGACACATAGCGTGAAACTCAAGTACCATAGAGTATAATGTCTTTGCCGTATCCAATGTAATGTCATTACACAACAAATATAGTTTTATGAAGACACATTATAACCGCTTACTTATTTACATAAATCCTGTAATAATATAACTACTACGTTACAGTACCAAACGGTCATCTATTATATTCTTCAATTATACAAAATCTACGCCACAATGATGTCGTACTGTTAATATTGGATTCACTATGCGTCACCAATGAGAGCTCAATAAATAGACAACCGTGGTGCTAAAAGTGTCTTATGCCGAATGTCGTGTGGTGTCCGCTAGAGTTAATAGCATCAACCCTTAACACTTAAGGGTGGTATAAAATGCGACTAATGATAGTGGAGACAATTACCATATACCTTGCGTAAACTACATAATGGACAGTAGGTAGCGTTTTCCAAATTATACTCTCTTACTTCGATCTCCAACCCGCTTGCCATGCATTGGAGTATGGCAAAAGCTTCCATTCTTGGAGCTGTTTTTCTTCCAGAGTTGTATGTCTTTTCACTGAGTTGATAATGTTGATGATGAAGCTAAAGGTAACATGTGCGACCCCCAAGAACGAGCCTAATACTCGACAACCGAAATAATTTCTTGTCATTCGACAGATTTACAGACTTTTCGTAATCCAAAATTTTAATCTAAACGCTAATTTAGTTGTCGAGTTGTAAAAGAGACTAGCTTTTAATATCCATACAATATTCAACGAGCTCCTCCGCAAGTTTTGAATCTCTAAAGTTGTTAGAGAGTACCTATCAACGTTTAATAACTTTGCAAATAGTAACTAATTAGTAGACTTCTTGACGAACGCAATCAAAGCATTTTGACGCATAAAGTATATAACGCGATTATTTTTACATTTTACTGTTAATTTCAAATATTTTTTATGAAACTTTTTATATTCTGAAAATGGGTTGCAAGGATGTAGTTCGTTAGCAGTATATATAGAACTTTGACAAAACAATTAAAGTCGAATATGTGAAGTAAAATTACATATATTACTATTTCATACCCGACTTGCAATCCTTACTAATATTATAAATCGGAAAGTGAGTTTGTTTGTTTGTTTGTTCCGCTTTCTCGCCGTAACTACTGAACCGATTGCTTTGAAATTTTGCAGACGTAAAGATAAAAGTCCGGATTAAATAATAGGGTACTTTTTATCCTGGAAAAAAAATTGATATTCCCGAGGAAAAACAAAACTATTGTTTGCTTGATGGATGGATTGTAGATGGCGCTGTGTGTCGTTTAAAACAACGTAAAATATTGCAAACGAATATAAACATGTAAATTTAGAAGCTAAATGACACGATAATGAATCCCCGAAAATGAGGAATTCCCGAGGGATGACGTACAATTTGTTTTATCGTCTAAACTGTTTTTTTTACATCTACTTATATGTTGCAAACGAATAAGAACATGTAAATTTTGAAGCTAAATGATACGAAAATGAATCCTCGAAAATGAGGAATTCTCGAGGGATGACGTACAATTTGTTTTATCGTCTAAATTGTTTTTTTTTACATCTACTTATCCTGAAATCACTAAAGTCAACGAATTACTAATTGGTATAAGTATTAGTTACGTTATTTAGTTCTTGAGGTATGCGATAGATGGCGCTGGGTGTTTTTTAAAACATGGTAACTATGTGTTTTTTAAAATACATAAGAAGTGGAATGATACCTTACGCTATTTAGTTCTTGAGGTATGCGATAGATGGCGCTGGGTGTATTTTAAAACATGGTAAGGATGTGTTTTTTAAAATACGTAAGTAGTGGAATGATAGCTTACGCTATTTAGTTCTAGAGGTATGCGAAAGATGGCGCTGCGTGTTTTTTAAAACATGGTAGCGAAGTGTTTTTTTAAGATACGTAAGAAGTGGAATGAATCATATGAATTTTGTATCCAACGTTACATCGCGCTTCTTAGATTTTTCCGTGGGAATGAGAAGTTTTCTTATAGTTGTGCTTTATACCGCAATATAACCGAATTCCACGCAGGCGAAGCCGCGGGCGGAAAGCTAGTAATCTACATATTCGAAACCCACACGAGGAAAACTAATAATCTAAGAACACAAATTTGTTGTTTGTGTGTTTGTCTGTCCGCTTTTTTCCCCGCTCTTTTTCCATTGTATACGCGTTACCATAGCAACGCGTTACCGGGTCAGCTAGCATATACTCTAAGAACACAAATTTGTTGTTTATGTGTTTGTCTGTCCGCTTTTCTCCCCGCTCTTTTTCCATTGCATACGCGTTACCATAACAACGCGTTACCGGGTCAGCTAGTTTTAATACAAAATTCATATGTTATATTATTTTTCGATAACAAAACGATTAAATGATTCTATATACTGAATTCTGTAGAAAATAATGCAAAATATTCGAAATAAATATTATTATATATTTTAATCGTTGATCAGCATCACAACACATCAAATAAGAAGACAGAAACAGTAACCCCTTGAGCAAAACAGTTGAAACTACTCTATTATGAACATTTAATTAGGTTCACACGCATCTGTGATAGTGTTGCCGAACAAACGGTAAACTAGCAATAGACTCCACCGAAGTTATAAAACAGAGAGATCAAGAAATTCCTAAAAATTAAGAAATAGGAGGAAATTATTAATCTATGATATTATGTATGTGCACCACCAGCACACATCGAAATTTTCTAATACATATTACATTTTTACGGTGTAGGCCTGCATTCCTTCATAAATGATGAAAGCAACGTTGTCTTTTAGGGTAAAATAGTAGTAGAAGATTTCGACGCGTTCGATTTTCCTAGTATTTTTGAATTACAGTTAGAGATAATCGAAATATAAGATAAAGCCGGTAAATAAATCAACCCTTTTTTTATATTTATATTTTTATGTTTTTCGACAGTATATTCAATATTGTATTAAATATGTTTAATTCCGCATTTGTTTAATTTCTTTTTCGAACTTTGACAAAAAGTTTATCATAGTAATACGAAACATTACCTTGTTTTACTGAACTTTTTTAGGTTTGAATTAATGACTGCAATTATTTTGACAGATGACCGCAAGAAGTTCCCGTTCACAACACCTAGATTTTATTTACTGCGACAACATTCTGGTTTGACGGCAACAATTTTGCAAGCTACTTCATAATTAATAGTGTTCTACCAAACTTTTATCTATGTTTTGTTTTCGTACAGAGTCCACGTTGGCGCTATTTTTTAGTGTTTAAAGTAAAATGTGAGCAATTATTCAATGTTACTATCTAAAACCAAGATTACTGTCATTTTAAATTTTTACATTTTCCTACGTAATTGGGATAACAATAAGGATTCTTAAGCTAAAACGATTTAAAAATCAAGTAACTCCATGACATTTTGAACTCCTATACTTGCATTCAACTTAATATTTGTTTAACATGTTGAAACGTTTGGCTTTCATTTATATAGCCGTGTCCGCTTTTGTTTTAAAAACTCTAGTATCTTTGTTAAAACTATGGCAACGATAAGATAATGAACGATCTCATAACTGTTTATGAAAATAATTCTTTCGTCGTCATCAAGGAAATTAAAAAGATTGTATGGCTTGGTTGCGTGTCCTTTAAGCTGACTTGATTTCTTAATAAGATGATGATAAGATCTGATTTGTGGATGACAAATTATCAATGCATGATGAATGAATGATAAAATAAACTCTTTCCTAGTTTCAGTTCAGTTTCAGGGTTTTACGGAAACCTCCCGTGGCCTTCTTGAGAGAGCACGAAAACAAACCTTCCGCTGTTTTGTTTCACTTGCCTTCACTCATGCATATTCAGAAACACTCAGTGGTTAACAACCCACCATTATTACACACTAATATCAATCACAACACAAAATTGAACAAGAAATCCAAAACCATTATAGTGACGCTTCGCGTTCCCGCCAAAAAGTCTCCAACGACAGTTCTTTGATTTGATATGTTCTGACCGATTTCATAGATGAGATAAAATAAAAAAAGGATTTTTAATCTGTGACTACATCGTTAATTTATTGTATCGATATTGTGGGTTTGCGAGATAAAGTTGTGACAAGGCACTATTGAATGTCAAGCGTCGTAGTCTCCCTAGAGAATGGTATTTGCATGAACTCCGTTTGTTTTAGTATACGCAATTTTGATGTTACAACTTGTTATCAAAACAGACGATGTTGGTACAAACCGTACTCTGTTATGTCGAACTTAATTGTCTATTCCTTACTACGAGTTTAATATGAAGCTGTACATAATGTTTCTAACAGATATTACTAAGACCACATTATATATTCCACACTAGACACAATTCTTGCGATTATTACTATTAAAGACTGGGTACGTCAGCGCTAACGGAAAGGTTTTGTTCTTAAGTCTCCAACGGACTTTTTGGCGGGAGCGCGAAGCGTCACTTTAAGGGTTTTGGTTTTTTTGTTAAATTTTGTGTTGTGGTTGATATTTGTGTTGATATTAGTTGATATTAGTGTGTAATAATGGTGGTTTATTAGCCACTGAGTGTTTCTGAATATACATGAGCGTTGGCGAATGAAACAAAATAGTAGAAGGTGTCTTTTCGTGCTCTCTCAAGAAGGCCACAAGGAGGTTTCAGTAAAACCCCACTTCTTCACTGAAACCTAGGAAATTACTCAAGAAGTGGCAATTATACTTACTTGACACTGGCTAAATGCACAAATGTGCAAGCTACAAATAAAGAAAAAAAAGTTCCAACAGATTTTACTACAGTTACTTTTGATATAAAAACGTGCTCTCAAATTACAAAGCAATCACTTCTTCATCGATTGTTTGATACTGTGAAAATATTACATGCAGTAGGTTAGTTACTCTACTTAAGAAATACTTGAAAAAATCCTACAGGTCGGTTAAAGCCTCAAATGGGAGACCAGTCAGAAGAATAGCTAAAGTCTATGCACTGGAGTCTAGATAAATTCGTTTCCATGCAAGTTGGTCTATCATCTATCATGGGTATGTAATAAGTTTATACTAATTTTACGAGTATTATCAGAAATCCTTAACGAGGCACGTTAGAGAAGTATGTAAATGAACCCAACCGCTAAATACTAAATATAACATTAGCAACTTGAAGAGCTGCTTAATATGAAATTCAAATTCTTCACATTAATCAAGGTATTTTAACGCGAAATATTTAATGTTTAATGCAAACGTAACTTGGTGAAAATTTAATGGATGCAATCAATAATAGCGTTAACGAATGCTTGTGGGGCGATAATGAGTTGGTCATATTAACAAAATGATTGAACACATAGACTATGAAAAGAGAACTGTAATTACACATATTGCCAATAGATGGCGCTGTCTGTACTTAAAATAACGTTGTTGTTGTTTGTGTAAAATATTCAGTATTGGGTAAGTTGTGAAACTATTTTTTAACTAAAGACAAAAAATCCCAAATTCTTGTTACATGAACAGCATACTGTGACGACCTTATTTGCGATTTATCCTCCTTGGAGGGTGCAAATTAGGGCTGCCAACATTTCTTCGACGAAATATAGTATTTTTCAAACTAAGGTATATAAAATATAGTACCCTTCATAACAAGAATAGTAATTTATTGAAAAATCTATAAAAAACAAAGTTATATATTTTAACAAAAAACAAAAACAATGCACGCAAACCAGTGACGCGACCAGAGATTCATTCGTTTGACATTGACAAGTTCGGAATGCGCATAGATCTAGTACGATCGGATACACATATGCTATACTCAGTCAAAAGGTAAGGATATTCATGCATGAGACTAATTATTAGATAAAAAAAATATCCGTAACCTCTTATATTTCAGTGTTGAAAAATATGGTTTTTTTGGCGTACTTTATATTTCTTTAACAGTATATAGTACGAAAACCCGAAATATAGTATAATACCATATATTATAGTACGGTAGGCAACCCTAGTTCAAATAGGCTTTGCATCGAATATCGATAATTAATACCCATGATACCAATATTACTCAAGTACTCAAATAAATTGGTATCGAGTACCGGATGTTTTTATTATTATACAAGAGATTTTTATTGTATTATTGCTGATAATAATTAAATCATTCCATATTTTCCGATATTAATTTCTATTACGTCATCAATTTTTTAAACCTCAACCGTGGCTTGTACGTTAAAATTATCGATAATGGACAAGAAATGGACAATATCATAATTTTAATTTTACTAATAATTTCTAAATGTGTAGTCCTCCTAAAGCCCTGACAACCAAACAACTTACAATTAATGTAGGAATTAATTTAAAAAATAAACCATAACGCTATTCGCCCACTACAAAATCCTACTTTTAAACGACTTTCTGCTTTATCTGTTTGAATAATAAAGATATATTTGCATAAATAATTTTAACTAAAATTTCACCAAAACCTCAATAAAATTAACATTTAACTATTATAATAATTTATAGTATGTAAGCGAACAACACCGTATATACCGTTTTGTATCGTGTTCTAAAAGTATAGTTTAGAAGATTATAAAGAGCTATTATGAAAGTCTCATCGGACCGTGCGGTCGATTTTGAAGTTAAAAGCGAGAGATTCTAAGATTAATCTTCCCTTAATGGAAGTATCGCAATAAAGTTTGGTAAATTACTGTGTTCTTTTCAATAACCTGTCAACAGTTATTAGTTAAAATACAAACCTTTATAATAATTAACGTGAACAATCGCCAATTAATTAAGTCTCAAATTACGAAAAGTTTGTGCTTTGGAGAAATTAATAACGGATATAAGACGTAAACAAGAATAATGAAGTAAATTCTTATCGTTATCACCTGCTACCATGTCTAGAACATATTGTCTTTGGTGTATAGTTAGGATCGATGGCTACTGTTGCGATAACAGTTTGTATTACTGCTATGTTGCTCTAAGCACATTGCGAGGAAGTCTAAATACTACTGTAAATGCCATAGTCGTCGAACTAAAACAACTGACGATAGTAATATCGTACCACCCTGAGATCGAGAGAATTGCTGAGTCTTATTTTTATTTTCTTACTATTTTTATACACCATTTTTTAACTTCAGTTATACTATGTAACATCTCTATTATGGAAAGTGGGCTACTTAACCAGATGCATTTTGTTTGCCCTAATTAAAGTAAATTGTCCTATCATGATATTTCTAATATGAAATTGTTCTAATATTCCTTAATCCTGTTTATATATTTTCAGTCTGTTGTTTACTGTCTGTGTAGTTTATAGTCCACTGATTTTCTTACTGATGACGTTCCTTAACTGTTATTATACTAAATTAACGATTAAACTCGATACTTAATTCTAATTTTGTCTGTCTTAATCCTCATGTGAGAAAACAAGAAAAAATCTTTAGTAAGGTTAGGCTAGGTTAGAACAGTAACAAAATTTAAAAGCAAACCAAGTAGTCAGATTTTTTGTTTTAGGAATATGAAATATTTGGTCTGCAGTCTTTTTGACTTATGACTGTTACAAAGATAAAAAATGGGTTAGGAATGTTAAAAATAACAAAATTGGGATAATTAATCACTTGCCATTAGGCAAACTTAATTTTGGATTCAAAATGTTTCGGACAGTAGAAATGAAGGTCAAAAACTTTAGGATATGTATTAGATAACCTTCTCGAAGATGCGACAAAAGTCAAATTTTTTACGTTGCGATTTATTAATGGATTATAAATATGTTGGCGTCAGTAATTTCCATTGGTATTTGCATTGATTATAAGGCTTGACGTACGAGATATGGTGATGCCATTATGACGTGATGGGCCAAAGGTGAGCCTGTGCTATCCTTTATATAACATAAATTAATCGAAAGGGTGAAATTAGTATGAACAGATGGGAACATAATATATATGTTACAATAAAAATGGTATTGTATCAAATAAAATATTTTAATATCTTTATATGTATTATATTTTTTGTTGATCGTTTGGTGCAACGGCAGTGTTACTGCCTTTCGCACCGAGGTCCTCGGTTCGAATTCCGGGAAGGGGTAGATGTTTGTGTTATAAATGCGAGCTTTTGTACTTGAGTTATGGGTATTTCTAATAATATTAAATATCTATGTGTCTTCTAAGTATGTATGTCTAATCGTTACCCTCGTATCCATAACAGAAGCCTTACACTGCTTACTTTGGGCTTAGATGGTCGGTGTGAGCGTTGAATATATTATTATTTGTTATTTAAGCATTTGACTGCTAGCTTCACTACATAGTATAAAACTAAGTCCTGCTGTCTGTCTGTCCCTATGTATGCTTAGATCTTTAAAACTACGTAACGGATTTTTATTCGGTTTTTTTCATAGATAGTGTGATTTAAGAGGAAGGTTTATATGTGTAATATATGCACAATATAGTAGAGCATTGCACCCGTGCGAAGCTGGGACGGGTTGCTAGTTCTATATATAAAGAAATTATTTCTAGTAAAATATCAACTTGTATGAGATATAAGGCGATATACAATCTTATTTGAGCGAAGCTCTCTTTTAGGCATCTCACAAATTTCGCTTGTCTCCCTCCTGCTACTAAACGGTTCAACCGATTCGAACGAATTTTGGCATGAACATACATGATTACAACCTGACGGACATAGGTTATGTAAAAAAAATATAGACTTTACTTTGGCGGAATAATTACCGAAAGAAAAATTCGAAAGCTGATTACAGCCAAACCGCTGGTACTACATTGATGAAATTTGGCGCCAAAACTCACATCGTGGTCGTGAACTAATGTGCAAAAAAAGGTTTTGAAATCAGAAATACCATGGAGGAATAATCACCGAAAGAAAAATTCAAAAGCTGATCTCAGCCAAACCGCTCAGACTACGTTGATGAAATTTGGCGCCTTTCATCAATGTAGTATCAGCTTAGGTAAGGTAGTGCTTCGCTCAGTATTTGCAAACAGTAGCATGCATTGCAGACCTAGTTATTATACTAGCGACCCGGCCCTTCTTCGCACGGGTGGACAAAATTCTTTAAATTTTTTCTAGCATTAAATAAAGCCTATGTTACTCAGCGTTAATGTAGCTTTCCAATGGTGTAAGAATTTTTGAAATCGACATAGTAGTTTTTGAGTTTATTCTTTGCAAACATACAAAAATACAAATTTTTCCCCTTAATAATATTAGTGTAGATAGAAATTTTATTATTCTATTGTTTGATTTTACGATTTGCTATTTTCAGCTCAAATTTCAATAGAAAACAATAACAAAACAAGATTAACTCAAACACTTTTATATAAAAATGTTTCAACTTTCACAAAGATACTTATTTGCTTCACTGTTACAAGAACAGGCTAACATGGAAAATAAAAATATCCTCGAACTTAGAGTATAAAAACTCTAGCCCTTCATATTGAACATCCTAATTTGCTTACACTCTTTTAAAAAAAGTCCCTGAAACTGTCGAATGCAATCAAGAGTCCCCTTTGCTTCTACTAATGATCTCCTCCTATTCGTCAACGTAGACGGCCTACCCAATTTGCATTGGTACCGCGCAGTCATAAAATTAGACGTATTTCCTTCAACCGCAATTTTAATCAAGAAGCAAATTCCCAACAAAATTTTCTTGTTTCTTTTGTTTTTTTCATCATCTAAATTGATATGATGTATATAACTCTTCTAACAAATACAAGTAACAATGTTTGCGAAGGTGAACTTATCTTCCAGTCAATTATAAGTTTTGTGCTCTTTCATACTTTGAAAGGAACATTAACACTCTGCTCCCATTTGTACCTAATATAAGTCGATAATATCCACTTATCTATTAAACCGCTGATCTAAGGACTTGAAAGTTTAAGGGTGTGTTTATGTTAATATTATTACATTGCTTATCTAAAATTGAATAGTGGTAATGATTTGAAAAAACAATAACAAATATTGTTTAACAATAAGGCGGTATTGTTGTGTATTAAGACTTATGTTATAACAAAAAATGAAATCATTAATTACTAGGCGATGCAGTCGCTACGCATAAAGCTACGCTAGCACTATATATTAGCGGAACGTAATACCTAAAAAAAGAAAAAAAAATTTTTAGATGGGAATTTTTGCGAATTTCAAAATTCGGGCTCCGTCACAATCTGGTCCTAAACCTGTTGATTCGATTCCGCACAAAAATATAAAAATCGGTTAAGAAATCGGGAAGTAATGGCGTAACAGACATTGCGCCATTGAAGCTGATCCATGCTCCAAAAATTTCATTACGACGTACGACTTTTCTGTGAGGAGCAAATAATGAACACGTATTTGGGAAAAGGGACATCTTTAAATTCCATTCCATTCGTAAGTTGTATCGTAATCATAAATAGGTACGTACGGATACGTATAGGTAGGTACGGAGAATAAATCCTTGTTGCGCTGTTTTGATATAAAAACTACACTTATCTATAATCTAAGATCTCACTGGTTTGTGTGGTTGTCTGTCCGCTCTTTTTCCCGCTCTTTTCCCATTGTATCAATTAACGTTACCATAGCAACGCGTTAACCCCAAGTAGTTCGTCTACCGTACGCTAGATGGCGCTAACGGAAAAATATTTATTCTAGAAAAATTTTAAAGAATTTTGTTCACCCGTGCGAAGCCGGGACGGGCCGTTAGTGTACTTATAACTACGTGTCGTTTTTAGTTCTTTCGTTCTGTCGTGTTTAGTTCTCTATCTCTCATGAGACAAGACGTTAATGGGTCAAACTACTAGTTAATGTTGATCTCCAACAAGAGAAACTTTTCACATTGTAACTGTTGATTGTACCTACTTATATTAATATCCTTGTATGTTTATATGTCGTTATAAAGTTTTATTGTATATGAATGAGTTAATGAAATATTAAGCAATTTCATATGTTAAATCTTGGCTATATTTTCTGTAGTCACATTTTTTGGACATCTCTAAAAATATTGTTAATTTCTTATCTATACATATAAATAAAATTGGAGTGGCTGTTTGTAATATTGAAATAACCATTTTTACAACATGCATATGAATATATATACGGTACATACACCAACTTTTTTTTTTACAATTTCTGTCTGTCTGTCTGTCTGTTTGTTCCGGCTAATCTCTGAAATGGCTGGACCGATTTTGACGGGGCTACTTTAATTTGCTAATTTTTAATAAAAAAAAATATATTGCAAATTATATTAACTGAGCTACGGCAACGTGTGGCCGGGTCAGCTAGTTATAAATATGATTAATTATAAAGGTTGTCGTATTTATATTTTTCGTATCTGCCTCTGTTAAGATTTATCGTCAGAAAATCTTGTGTTACTGCAACAAATATAAAGTAAATCATCTGAAGAAACCATTTCTAAGTCACTTTTTGTTGAATATATTATAACATCACATTTTCAACGCCTATTTACACCTTTACCACTCGGCTTTCACTTACTTGTTCCAAGGCGAAGCGCTTACGATGCAGTTGGGAATTAAAAACAATGAATACTGAACAGCGCAAGTTAAGGCAACGGTTATCCGTTTCTAATTTGTTAAATAAGTGTTGTAAACCTTTGTGATTGTAGTGGTTGATAATAAAGTTTAACTTTAGGGGGATAACAGTGCTACCGTCGGAGCAGAAAAATAAACGTCAATTTTTTCGTTAAACTCGACGAAATCGATAGTAGATCAATAAGCCCTTAAACCATATAAGGACAAAGCAAAGGATATTTTAGATTTGCTGATTAATTAAATTACAAGAATGCGTGGAGTTAATAGCATTCACGAAGAGTACTAACTGCGATTAACGCGTTGCTATGGTAACGCATATACAATGGAAAAAAGAGCGGACAGACAAACAACAAATTTATGATCTTAGATTATAGACTAACGGCCCGTCCCGGCTTCGCACGGGTGGACAAAATTCTTTAAATTTTTTCTATAATTAAATATTTTTCCGTTAGCGCCATCTAGCGACCGGTAGACGAACTACTTGCGGTTAACGCGTTGCTATGGTAACGTGATTGATAAAATGGAAAAAGAGCGGGAAAAAGAGCGGACAGACAAACACGCAAACCACTGTGATCTTAAATTATAGATTAAAAATGTTTCTTAATTTAAAACATTGTGTAATACATATTAAAGGGAGAAAAAAACAGCCTTAGCAACAGTCCCGACGTAGGACTGACGAAGGCATGGTCTTCTTAATGAGTATCGTTAAATGCATTGTTATTGCTCAAATTTTATAAAAAATCAAATTTCATAATATTTACGTTTTCTTTACATAATTATGCGTAAATCTTTCCTTACCACAAACGTTTATCATATACATACTTAATTACTCGTAAGCTACCAATTCAAGCCCCATTAACTGCTTATGATGCAAATTAATTCCATGTAAGTTTTATGGATTGTTGTTAGTATGAATTAAGCATATTAAGGTAAACTGAGCCTTTAAAATTGCTGCTCTACATGGAAATACTTTAGTTTGAGAATTTCGGCCAAATTTTAATTTGTAAAGATCACAACTAAACATACATTATATAAAAAGACTAAAAAAAAAACTTCAATCTTAAATCAACTAAGCTTTAATAGGCTTGGCTATCTTAGTTAAAGGCAGTCACGACATGCACTACCATAAACACTCATAAATCTTCAGGAAAATAATAAAAATCTCTTTTCTCCAAATTTTAATCCAAAATAGGAGAAAATCTAAATTAATGTAAACTTATATAATATGTAAAAAGCAAAATTCGTATCATTAAGAGAGAAAAGAAAGAATTCAAAATAATTAATTATTTAAGCGAAGCAATAAAATCCTAGTTTGTTGTTGAAAAAATGTTCCATATCTTATTTCTTTGCCAATACATTATACTGACTCTGTTGCTTCTAAGACAAAATAAACGATAACGATGGAATATACTTACATACTTTAAATCTATAATCTAAGATCACAAATTTGTTGTTTGTCTGTCCGCTCTTTTCCCCGCTCTTTTTCCATTGTATACGCATTACCATAGCAACGCGTTAACCGCAAGTAGTTCGTCTACCGGACGCTAGATGGCGCTAACGGAAAAATATTTAATAATAGAAAAAATTTAAAGAATTTTGTCCACCCGTGCGAAGCCGGGACGGGCCGCTAGTATTAGTATTAAAAACACATTCGTTTTTAAGCTAGAAAGTTAAGACTTAAAATTATTTTTACTTCTATGCTATTAGTTATGCTTACGTTCAACTTGCAATGCATACCATATTTATCCAGGTAACTTCTTAGGACGAACGGAGAAGTCGGATTAGTAGTTAATAACAACTGCAAAAGCGGACGGGACCAAAGCATTAAAGTGCCTTACGAAGCAGGGAGGAGCTTAATAAGTTTTTGCTCAACCATCTAGTAACCGGCATTTATCAATGTTGCGTCATACAATCTCATCAGCCGCTCATACAGACATGATAAAACTTTTTTTTTTTTATTTATTTAGTCAACCAACAAAGGCATGCACCTTAACAGCTAAGAGTAACAAATTCGGTAGTATAAATGCTGCCTTTATTACAGTTTGCCACGGAGAGCACAAAATATAGGTAGTTGGGAGCATCAGGTTTCCCTTAAGTTATAAATAAAACCTTATTTTATTTTATTTATTTAATCAGTACTGCCACATGGTACATATTTATTGATTGTTAATTAAATATACATTTTGTTTTTTGTTCAGATATACACCACAGTTAAGACGTACATAACTTTCATTGTATTACACAATCATTATCTGAAATATAAACAAAAATATATAAAAAAATGAATTAAAAAGATAATAATAATTAAAAATTCATTAGACATTTTTGGAAAACTAATCATCATAAAAAAAATAAGCACATTACATTAAAAAATACAGTTACACACAAAATTATAACAAAAACGACTTTGAGTGGTAAAATAATTTTAATGTGAATATTCATTCGTATAGTAGGAAGAAGGATGAAATAATAGTAACAATTTAAAACATTTATTTATACAAAGAATTATATTTAAAACATTAATTTATTATTAATTTAACGCGTCCCTTCCACTTTTTATGTCTGTCTCTCTCGCTCTTAGGCGGGCTAACCATGCCCGAGTGGAAGGGACGCGTGCCTCTCACTCGCTCTCATTGTAAGCGCATAACGTGAGCAGAGCGTAACGCAGTTTCTTGAAGTGTCACCCGGCAAACCAATTTATAAGACGTTGTCACGTCAAAATAAATAAAACACAATGATTACACCCAGAAAAACTAGTAAAAGCTATCCAAAATTTTTCGCTTAAATAAATTCAAACCATCACTTATATTGATTCAAACCATAAAAAAACAATTTAATTAGTACTTACAAATACTAAAAAATCATTTATATTAGAGATCTTTGCTGATGCGATTCCACAAATTTCATAACTACTTAGCTTAGTGATTTTTTTAATATAGCTAAACTTAGTCTGAATATATCAAAGTCCATATTTTTGTTAATGGAGTTATACTTTGCTTGGAGCTTATTTATAGGAGTGGCCTAGGTTAGTTTTGGAACGTTTTGTTGTAAGCATTGAGTCTCTGGATAGCCATGGAGGTCAATAGGAGACTGTGACATTAAGTTTCTAAAGCAGTTGAGGATAATTTATATTACCGTTGATTAATTTATAGAATGATGAAGTTTAAAAATTTACGGTGATTTTTGAGTGATATTAAATTTGAAATGAGTTAAACGGTCGGAAGGATATAACGTCGATTGAAATTTCGAAAAATACTAGTGAAAAAGCTGTCCATGTTTATGCAGAGTATTCATATAAAATAGATAAATTCATTTACGAACTTTACATTTTCGGTTGAGACAATATCTTTACTGCTGGGTAGAAGCCCATGTAACGGTGTGTTGTTCCGTATTCTACACGCCAGGCACTCGCCAAATTGCAGTAAAAGATTGTTACTTGGAAAATGCCCACTTTGTGAACTACGGGAGGCTTATAGTATTTACGCCCAGTATCATTAATCATTATCAGTTAGGTGTTATTATGCTCTGCCTTACACCACACGGTAATATATATTAGATACGTATAAGTATATATTAGAAACTAATACGTCACTTCAATATACACTATTTATTACAAATGTGTAATTATGCAGACTCTTTATCAAGACAACTTATTTAAAAAGAATTACTTATTATAAGATAAATAATTATAATAGAAAAATACTAGAAAAAATCTACTCTAAATCTTGTGGGTTCGATTCCCGCCTGAGAACTCACTTGTGACCCGAGTCGATTTTTCTAATAAAATAAATTAATCTTATAAGATCACATTGAAAAATAAAAAATATATAAAATTACTTATTAGTTGTCAATACTAGGATTTAGGCCTATAAAGAAATATTTTTTGGAAATTATTAATTTATGTTTATTAGGGGTATAAGGTCCCTTCCCACAGACACATAAGTTAACGCATTAACGTTGACATTAAGTTTTACTTTATGCCCTTGTAATAAAGATCATTTTCTTTCAAGTATAAAGTGCAGTTGTTTTTTAATAATATTTACAATGCCTAAATACATACACAACCCCACTTGGTAAGCTAAATAATGCTTGTGTTCCGAATGGGTCCATCGGCGAGGATCGAACTTCGATCGAGCGAGCTACGAACGCCGCTGTAATATACTGTCGATCGAACTTTAAAGAGCGTCTTATTTGTAACCTTATTTTATTAACAACCTCATTTCCTTTACGAAATTCGTCGATTAAGTCAAATTACTCGTAAACTAGCAATTTAAGCGTCGTTAACCACTTAGAATGCAAATTCATTCGGTGTAGTTTTTATCGAATGTTGTTAGTATTAATTAAGCATATTGTGGTAAGTAAAGCCTTTAAAATGCTCCTCTACATGGAAACTCTTTATACTTATATGCGGTTAAATACGTGTATTCAGCCAATTATATTTTAGGGTAGGAAGTTAACGTTTTCTTGGTATCCGGAACCAATTAAGGGGCTACAACACTCAGATTAGTTACAATATAGATGAGCTTATTTTCAACAACAATACGACAGTAAATCAAACTCAAAATCACTGAGAGATGGTGATACCATGTAAGTACAGATAACATAATAATAATAGAGAGAGAGAGAGAGAGAGAGAAGGATAAAGAGAAACATTTATTGACCAAAAAGTATATTAACATGAAACAAATGGAACACAAAAATAAAGTACACAAAAAAATTGGTTGCCTGTAAAGTCGGTATACGGGCGAAAGTTTTACGTGACAACGACTTTGAGTGGTAAAATAATTTTAATGTGAATATTCATTCGTATAGTAGGAAGAAGGATGAAATAATAGTAACAATTTAAAACATTTATTTATACAAAGAATTATATTTAAAACATTAATTTAAAGGCACGCGTCCCTTCCACTTTTTATGTCTGTCTCTCTCGCTCTTAGGCGGGCTAACCATGCCCGAGTGGAAGGGACGCGTGCCTCTCACTCGCTCTCATTGTGAGCGCATAACGTGAGCGGAGCGTAACGCAGTTTCTTAAAGTGTCACCCGGCAAACCAATTTATAAGACGTTGTCACGTCAAAAATAAAGCGTGCGTGTATTTATGTACCCGCGCAGAAGTTATGATTATTAATCAAATTTTAAAAGAGATATCTTGAAGTTAAATTCATGGTGTCGCTTTTTCATTGCATGCTGAGTACGCAAGTTCCGTTATATGAAAAATTTCACCCTCATTGCGTTAAAAGAAGTATAACTTAAATGAAAATAATATGGAACATAACAAACAATTACAAAAAGTCTAATACAACGTCAGGCCAATTAACACTAAAATGTCAAGATTTTCGGTAAAATATTTCGTAATGTTCTTAATAAGAACATAAGGAAATATTTTTGAATTAATTTTTTTTAGCATTGTTGTGATTTGAAAGTAAAAAGAGACGGACACATAAATTCATACGATTTAACGTAGGAGAAAATGAGATAAGATGAAAATGAAAAGGATGAGATAGGTCTGAATAAATCTATGTAATATATACGAATTAAATGTAAAATGATTATCTAACTTTGTATCACTATGATCATTACTAAAACCTACAATTGTCCTCTTCCCGAAATTTTACATTCGTCTCATTATCTTGACACCAAAATTTTTGAAGGTTTCACTTCTACCACGTGTGAATTGCACACATGCTTTTTTAATATATTTTACCTAGAGTTCAATATCAATATAAAACAAATTAATTTTGTTGATAAAATATATTATTTAAATTATGGTATTTTTATTTATATTTTTTTATTATTATTTTTTATATTTTACATGTATACTGAATGCAATAGTGAGAAATCAAGAGAGAGAGAGAGAGAATAAATGTGTACTTGGGACTGAGGAGCATGGAGCGCTATAAAAATATTACGCAGAGGAAATGTGACCTTTCACTTTTTGTTAACGTTTGATTATACTACCCATCTATTTTTCATATCGTGCGATAATTATGACACGATTTTTAAGAAGTTAAACTCTAAAAGCCTTTAAACGCCTTAACCATTTGATGTCTATTGTAGTCATTGCTTTAAATAAATAGCAAGCTCGCGGTGATAATTCAAAATATAATCCTACGTGATCTAAAAAAACGATAATAACATTTAAGAGATAGCGACAATCTGCCAATCAGACAAAACTGAATCTTTGGATAATTGTGAATTTAAGTTTTCTGGCAATAAGAACTAATCGAATAACAAAAATGCGTGCCTCGATTTTTGCTAGAAATAGTTGCTAGTTGCGAGCTATTTATGAATTGCTAAAAGTAGTAATACACTGTTGATTTTGTAAGTACACCGAAATAAAGTTTTTAGTGTACTTAAAAAACAACAGACACTAAAGTCCCGCCACTCTTACTTTGTTTACTTTACTACTATTATTACCATTAACGCATAAACTGATTCAATCTTCTTTAAACAATAATGTAGGGATGGTGCGTATTTACGCGACCAGGTTTTAAAACCAGGTTTCTGCTTCGAAGTGCGTAAACCAGGTTTCCGACCCTAAATACTTGCAATACCTTCAAGGTATTTTTACTCGGACGTACGCGAACCGAGTCTTGGTTGGACTGACGTACTGGGTATAAAAATACAATAACTATAAAATTAAGATTTACTCACATGATTTTAAGGAACATAATCGCAAAAGCAAAGATAAACTTAGAAAACCTTGCAAGTATTTTTTTTGCCAAATACATTGTAATCATTATTTTGGATACAAATAAGGATTAATTTCCAACAAAATACTTTGAAAGTATTTTACTCTAGCCCGCGAGTCTAGCTCGTTCGAGTCGGCGGGCTTGCTCGGGGCAGCGTCGTGTGTAATCGGCAAGCCACCGCGTGAGCAAGATAGGTAACGCTATCCCTCTTGTTATTTTGTTCGTTCGTTAACTGAATCTAGTCCTTAAATTATACTCGATAATGAACCCATATTAGTGCATTTTATGACCCTTTTAAACTCCTAACGCGCGCGAAATGTTACTTTACAACAACAATATGCTGATGTTGCTCGCGTATCTGAGCCATTCTACTGCTACTTGAATAAAGTTCATTATTGCGCGTTCAGTGTAAATTATTAAACTTGTATAAATATTTTCAAATAATAATATTCTGGCTCGTCCGCGCGTTGCTATCTATCTTTTTTGTTATATTTTGATTTGGTTATGTTGAGTTGACTTTGACTTAATTAATTAATTACTAAATATAGAAATAAATTTCAATTAAAATACATTGGTACAGTGCATATAGAAAAAAATATACAAAATAAAAAAAATACAGTGCACTGCGTGTGCTATAATGTCAATTAAAAAAAATGTTATACTACAAGTAGAAAAGAAAGGCTTTGTTTCATTTTTTATTTTTCTTTATTACGGGTAGAGCGATCGCCTAAAGTAATAAAAGTTCTGAGTTCGATTCCCGGCATCTACGTGGAGCTTTTTTTATTTGTTTCTTTATTTCAATAATTATTTAACTGATCGAGTTAACTTACCTTATCACCCATTGTACTGCCGATAATATAGGTACATAAATTAATTTATCAAAATAGCCTTAATAAAATTGTTTTAGCTGTCGCAAATTATGGCCTACAAATGAAACAACTCATAATAAAATATATAAAAACTCGATTTATAGTTTATTAAGCATATTATTCCGCACGTACGATTATGTTTCATATTTCAACGTCGTTATAGTCTATATTCTCGTGAAGTCAAAAAAATACTTTCAAGTATTTTGAGACCTGTTTTTTGGCGCTGGTATTTAGTACCTTACGTACCAGGTAGCCCTGGTATCAGTGTTGCCAACCCGAATTTCAGAAAATTAGTAGATAATGTGCCAAATGTTGGTAGAAGTTGGTAGAATATAAAATGCAAAATTGGTAGATCTACCACCTCAATGTAGAGGATTTAAAATACATGAACTGTTCATAAATGTTTATTTTTGGAAATTATACATATTTTTATTGAAAAACTTTAAATTTTCCACCAGCACACTTAAGATCACACCTATTGATTTGCAATAGAAATATCCTTCACCCTTGGTTCTTTCTTGAAGCCAACCTGCAAATTCCTTGTCATTCTCCCATAATTTCGAATATTTTTGGTCATAGTGCCTTTTTCTAGCTTTTCGTGGCGGAGTTCCTAACCTAAAACTCTGTGCATCGCTTTCGCTGCTTTCAGAATCCATTATATATTATTATATATATATATATATATATATATATATATATATATATATATATATATATATATATATATATATATATATATATATATATATATATATCCATTATATATATATATATATATATATATATATCAGATACGCGAGCAACATCAGCATATTGTTGTTGTAAAGTAACATTTCGCGCGCGTTAGGAGTTTAAAAGGGTAATAAAATGCACTAATATGGGTTCATTATCGAGTATAATTTAAGGACTAGATTCAGTTAACGAACGAACAAAATAACAAGAGGGATAGCGTTACCTATCTTGCTCACGCGGTGGCTTGCCGATTACACACGACGCTGCCCCGAGCAAGCCCGCCGACTCGAACGAGCTAGACTCGCGGGCTAGAGTAAAATACTTTCAAAGTATTTTGTTGGAAATTAATCCTTATTTGTATCCGAAATAATGATTACAATGTATTTGGCAAAAAAAATACTTGCAAGGTTTTCTAAGTTTATCTTTGCTTTTGCGATTATGTTCCTTAAAATCATGTGAGTAAATCTTAATTTTATAGTTATTGTATTTTTATACCCAGTACGTCAGTCCAACCAAGACTCGGTTCGCGTACGTCCGAGTAAAAATACCTTGAAGGTATTGCAAGTATTTAGGGTCTGAAACCTGGTTTACGCACTTCGAAGCAAAAACCTGGTTTTAAAACCTGGTCGCGTAAATACGCACCATCCCTACATTATTGTTTAAAGAAGATTGAATCAGTTTATGCGTTAATGGTAATAATAGTAGTAAAGTAAACAAAGTAAGAGTGGCGGGACTTTAGTGTCTGTTGTTTTTTAAGTACACTAAAAACTTTATTTCGGTGTATTTTGAGACCTGTTTTTTGGCGCTGGTATTTAGTACCTTACGTACCAGGTAGCCCTGGTCTGGTATTGAAATTTGCAAGTACGACTCATGCCTACAATAATGCGTTGTCAGGTAACGATTTTCTTCTCACGTACATGAATTCACATATAATTTAACATTGTTAATCTTTTAACTACCTAATTATATTCACACACCCTCGAAGATTATCACTTCTAGGCGTATTCAAAAATCATATGAATGCATGCATGCATAATATGTAAGCATGTTAAAACAAATCAATGAAATGTGTTCTTGCTCGGTCTTATGTAGCCGTAAAAAAACCTCAACACCGCGGCGCAGCAAAAACCACGACAGTGCAGCTCCATCTATCGACATAATAAAGAACTAAATGCGATCGTTTAGGTTCTCTTCCATATTGATAATAACACAATCCACGTATATTTTATGCAGACATGTAATTGTGTTTTTTTGTGTTTATATATAATAATACCCTATATTGTTTGATTATTTTTTTATTGGTTTTTAATTTAGAGTGTATAGTTTGAGTGTAACATACTATTTAAATTAATACTAAACTATATCTTCAGCAAGCAGGCTAATATGTACACGTAAATTACCTTATATTTTTTATGACATAATCAAAATTTAATGAAAATTATTAAAAAATAACTACCCCGCTTCCAACACAGCGGTCCAATGTGTCAATTGTCATTCTAATAAGATTCTTATAATAACTTCGAATAGTTTACCAAACCGTTAATAGCTATGGTTTCTATTTAATACAATTGGTGATCAGTTGTTATAAAAAAAATGTTTTTTTTTACATTTAATTATAAATGTCTAAGCATTACCTTTGGTGACCAGAATTTGGTGGCAGAGTAAAATCGCAATTATCCTCGACACTTATGGTGTCGACTTTATCCCATATACCTACCGAAGACCATAAACAGGACAAAGGCTTTTTAAATTATGGATCCAAAAAGATAGCCTGTGCACATTATGGAAAAGAATCATTTTTTCTATGCAATTCTTCCGTCAAGCAGTGGTTGTCTTTTGACAGAGATGAAACATTTGTCATTATAAATAAGCTTTAGAATATTAATAATAATTATGAATAACTCACACCTACCACTTTACCCCAGAATACAGACATAAAATAAATTATTTAAATAATATATTTATATAATGTTCGTTTTAATTCGATTCTAATTTTCAATTAACGTTATATTTCGTATTATTAAACACTGAAAAAAATATCACAACAACTTTATCGTGCATTATAATAAATGATTATCTGGTTAATATTAAAACTGAAAAAATCAGAAATAACTGGAAAGAGCAAAACAAAGTGCATAGATTTTAAATGGATTGTAGAATTTTAGATGCGGTGTCAAATGTACATTTTTTTTTAAATATTAGATTTTTTTACTGTAAATGCCTGTCATAAGATTTGTCATTATAATCTGTGCATAAGAAACTTGTGCATGACCGAGAAAAAGAAGTTATCAGCAAACAAAACATAGAAAGAAGTATAAAATTAAACTTAAAATTTTAAGGAACAGTAAAATATAGGTAATAAAATCTGGCGTAAGCTTGTCTTCTTCTTACATAACGAGACAGATGTCTTAGCGAGATTCTTAACTTTTTTGTAAATTAACACTAGTGTTTATGTGGAAATATTTGATAATAAATTTCAGCATGATACCGACACTAGTAAGTACTTGTAGACTTAACGACAAAATTAGAAAAAATACTAAAAGTATAATATGTCAAGAAAAGGTTGAATATTGAGACTATACCTACTATTATTATATATATATATATATTAGGGGTTAAAGTATGAAATTGCCGATTTGTACTGAAAATCTATATTGTTTATTTTTTAAATTTTTAACAAATTTATTTAATCAAAATAGTTGCCATTATTATCTATACATTGCTGCCATCTAATGGGAAGGTCATTAATGCCTTTGCGATAGAATTCCGACGATCTAGACTGCACAAACTGTGTGAAAGCATTTTGTACTGCCTCCTGGGAAGAAAACTTCTTGTCACGTAGATAATTGTCCAAATCACGAAAAAAATGGTAGTCCGTTGGAGCAAGGTCTGGTGAATACGGAGGATGACGAATGGTTTCTAACTGCAGTTCCTGAAGGGTCAAAATGGTTTCTCGTGCTGTGTGAGGTCTCGCGTTGTCGTGGAGCAATAATGGTGAAGATCGATTCATGAGTCGGGGCTGTTTTACTGCTAGTTTTGTCAACATGGTTCGGAGTTCGGCACAATAGACATCTGCCGTTATTGCTTGACCAGATCGGAGAAAACTATAGTGAATAACACCATGCTGAGACCACCAAACAGTTACCATTACCTTTTTATTGGTAAGTTTTGCTTTAGGACACTGTTGTGGCATTTGACCTGGGGTCAGCCATTGCATTTTTCTTTTCCGGTTATCATAAAGAATCCACTTTTCATCACATGTTACAATTCGATCCAATATTCCTTCATTTCTGTACCGGTTCAACAAGGCAACACAAGTTTCAACACGCGTTTCTTTCTGCAGATCAGTCAAATCATGAGGCACCCATTTTTCGTATTTTTTTATTTTATTGATTTGACGCAAGTGAGTCAATATTGTGGGTAAGGTAACGTTAAACCATGCCGCTAATTCCTGGGTACTTTGACTAGGATCGGCTTCCACTATCTCTCTTAATTCATCGTTATTTACCTGTGTGGGCGGTCTTCCTCGTGGCTCGTTCTTTAAGTCGAAATTTCCATCACGAAAGCGTTTAAACCAAAATCGCACGGTGCGTTCATTAGTAGACCCCTCTCCAAACGCAGCATTGATATTGCGGGCTGTTTCTGCCGCGTTAGTTCCGCGTCGGAACTCGTATTCAAAAATAACTCGAATTTTCGCAGTATCCATCTTTCTTGTCTAAATTGAATAACAAAAACAATTGAAAGTCGATATTCAAATGTTTTACATTTTTTAAAAAAAGAACATCATAGAAACCATTTAAAAAAAGTTTCATTCGAAAACCTCAAACCATGAAGATTCTATGTCAATTCAAAGAACCTATTGCAATAAAACGGCAATTTCATACTTTAACCCCTATTATATATATATTAGCGTACATAAGAAAAATCATTTTTATAAACATTTATTTTGGATAAAATTCATACATATTTGTTAACATAATTTAAATATTTCCCTTTTTGAATACATTATGAGATTTACGGACCATCATTTTGCATCGGACTTCTAATGTGGCTTTTATATAGGCCTCAATTTGACTAGACAAAAAAGGTATAGTTCTCTCTTTTCACAAATGCTAGTAAATATATTTAGTTCTTACACTTCCGCGCACATTACACATTCGAATAAAACACTTTTTTTACGGATTTTTGTGCATGTTTTGATGTCGGATGACGGATGACGGATGACGGATGACAGTCATCCTGTGATCACGGCTCCCGTAAAGGAGTTGAAACGTCAGGATTAAATATAAAATAAAACATGCGCAAAAATCCGTAAAAAAGTGTTATATTCTAATGCCAGTAAATAGACAAAACTAAACACTATCACGTTGTCTTAAGAATATCTGCAGCGATATCTTGACATGAAACATATATCCCAACAAAAACATTAATGTGCGAAATTAGCTAAGTTACTGGCTAAACAAATGTGGTCATTAGTGTAACCGACTAAATGGTTGACATCTGACGAGTGACAACATCGATAGCAATTCCTTTAATTATTGGTGAAGGAATATAATTAATAAGTTTTATGTGTCAGTAAATTACAAGTACTTTCACAACAAACGAAATTTACTTGCCAAATTAGGAATCTTATATCAAAGAAATAAACAAATTATTTTTAAGTAAATTTAAATTACAATTACACTAGCGGCCCGTCCCAAATTCGCACGGATGGACAAAATTCTTAAGTTTTTCTATTATTAAATATTTTACCGTTAGCGCCATCTAGCGTCCGGTAGACGAACTACTTACGGTTAACGCGTTGCTATGGTAACGCATATACAATGAGAAAAGAGTGGGAAAAGAACGGACAGACAAACAACAAATTTGTGATCTTAGATTACAGAATTAGAATTAGAATTTATTATTATTATTATTATAGAAAGAAATTAGTACTAGAAAAAATTTAAATTAGCATTTCAATTCTTAAATAACAAAAAATAAAAAAATAATTGCTATAGAATTTATATAGAAACTTGTAACATATAATGCTACCTGTATATTGAATATTGTAAGGCTTGAAACACATCAAGGCTTTTAAGCTATCAAAAACTTTGGTAAGTCGGTACAAACTTTGTGGAAGTTTGACAAGAGAGAGTAGTATCTGATTGTTCGTGACGTATGTATGAGATCGAGGCCAAACGATAGAAATATGTATAAACAGATTGTTCTGATAAATGTAAACTAATGGAAAAAATATTTTTAATAGGTCATACTAAACTAAAATTGCCTACCACCCTTTCTTGGTTACTATTCCTACCTGTCGCACCAAATGCTTCGCAACATCCTTCATAATGCGCACAGCAAAGGAGTGGAACTCCCTCACTACGTCTGTATTTCCGAGAACTTATAACCCATCCATTTTCGAAGCCAGGTTGAATACGCACCTTCTGGGTTAACATGTCCCATCGTGGACCCTGTCTTAACCCCCGGGCTTGATTGGGATCAAGAGTTAAGCCATTCCAAATAAAAATAACTACTATTTATAAATAAAACCAAAGACGATATTACAAACAAGGCTCAGTTTAGACTTGTCACAAAGTAATAAGGTGCAGTCATAAAAAGTAGCTACGTGTCTGGGATATTGTGGCTGGGATATGGTCCTTATTAGATACTCTAGCATAATGATCCATGTTGAGTGGACTTACTATTTTAAAATTCGAGATTCTATTCAGTGCTTTTTATATACGGATATCACGGATTTTGCTCTTAGTAGCTACAGTTTGACAATGAATACCTGTATCAATGTTATTTACAGATTACAGCGAAAAATTATAAACAAGATAACTCTTAAATACGTCTAGATAATTAAGCAATATTTCGGTAATATATGCTGATTAATTTATTTGGTAAAATTAAATACGTTATACTAACTGAAGTCATTTAGTATTTATTTGACTAAGTGTATTTAAAGTTGTGTTTATTTTTTTTATCTAAAAGAGATTTACATATTCCGCAGTCAGACTAAATAATAGGTTTTGTGAGACTTTATGTATTAAACTATATTCTATTTCTCATTTTTATTAATAAATAATTAAGAAATATTATAATAAGTCAGCATATCTCAGATAAAATTACTTAACCGTATGTATATGTAAATAGCGATTACCTTTGAATTCGACTGCTGATGGCCTAATTGTCGAGTATATTTACTAACTTTCATACCACCATATATACCTACCATACATACATATATATCATACCACTTTTCTTAAGACTTTCCGACTGAACCTCAAGAATCTGGTAGTTATGAAAACCGCTTGAAAAAACATTATTTACAGAGTTTACTTCTCAATAGTGTTTGACATCCTAAACAAATTGTTTAAATTACCTTTCGTGTCCTGAGAGGATCATATTGATATAGGATGAGTGTATACTGTGTAAATAGTTAATTTATATATTTGAGAGATTCAGTTGCAGAAAAAAACCTGATTCAGGTTAGTTCAGCTATTTATTCAACTTGAAAATATTTAATTGTTTCGGAAATTAAAAAAAAAATGTAATGAAAAATGTAATTAAAGTAAGCACACATATTAAGATTTCTACGTCTGTTTTCCATGGAACTAAAATCGATTGTATTTTATATCATGAATAATAAAAACAAATTTCCTGCAGTTCCTGAAAACCTACCCTCAGCTCACCATCCTTTCATATTTACCATCACTTAACATATTTCAGTAAATAAATTGTAGTAGCCTTATCTGTTACTAGGATAACTTATTCAAAACAATTGTTAAACAATCACAGGCCTTTATCAAGTGTCAACTAGGGAAAACCTTACCTTTAAGATTGTCATCTGTCGGTGGATACATGCCCCAGAACTAGTCTGAACGACTCTGAGATTTGCGATTGCAACGCAAATAAAAGCAACTATTGCGAAAAATACTTTATTTGCGTGAAAAACACAAAACAGTGTAGAAACACAGCCATATCCTAAATAAGAAAGTAAATCAAATGACTTACTAAAATCACAAAGTTCGAACATTTTTCTAAATATTATTGCACATCGACTTTAACTGTAAAAGTAACTTTCAGTTAGTTTTGTGGAACATCCTTATTAGTAAAGTACAACTAAAAGATAGTTTAAGCAATAAAAAGATGTCCTTTAACATAAACTTCTCAACTTCTTTTATAATGCGCACAGCAAAGGAGTGGAACTCCCTCCCTATGTCTGTATTTCCGAGTAGGTAGTTATAACCTGTCTGTTTTTAAAGCCAGGGTGAATAGGCACCTTCTGGGTTAGCTCGTTTCATCGGTTCGGTTGATTGGGATTAAGAGCAAACCTATTCTTAATAAAAGGATTAAGAAAAAAATATATTGCTTTAAGTACGTCACCTCAAAATTAATAAACTTTTGAAAGTTAATAAATAGTATAATAAAATAAAATATTTCCAACATTCAGACCAACTAGCCTACCCCAAATACGGCAAATTGGGGGCTTGTGTTAAGGATACTAGAGAACCGGATAAGCATCCCTACTAATATTATAAATGCGAAAGTAACTCTGTCTGTCTTTCTGTCTGTCTGTCTGCTACGCTTTCCCGCTTAAACCTCTCAACCGATTTTGATGAAATTTGGCACAGACAATCTTTAGTCCTTGAGAAAGAACATAGGCTACCTTTTATTGCGAAAAAAAGGGATGAAGACGTTGAAATAGAGGTTGAAAGTTTGTATGGGATTTCTTAATTTTAAAAGATAAAACCATGAAACTTTATATTTAAGCACTTGATAAGATATAATTAAACATTTGTTCTAGCGTTTTTGAAATTTCGACCAGTGAGGGCGTGAAATAAGGGTTGAAAGTTTGTATGGGATTTTGTCATTTTTGGGGATAAAACTATGAAACTTTATATTTAGGAACTTGATAAGAAATAAAAAAACAATTTGTTGTAGCGTTTTTGAAATTTCGACCTTTGAGGGGATGCAATAGGGGTTGAAAGTTTGTATGAAGTTCGTCATATTGAAGATAAAAACATTACATTTTGTATTTAGGCACTAAATAAGAAACAAAAATCGTTTGTTCTAGCATTTTGAAATTATTACCACTGTGGGGGTGAAATTCTACAAACGGAATTCCCGAAATTCGAACGGAACGGAACGGATCAAACACTTAAAGTAGCAGGTGTCCATTTAGAGAAAAACTTTTTTTTCGCATGGCCAACTATACGTGGCCTGCTCGCGAGTGTCGAGTCCAAACAATCTCCACATTTTAACAAATAATAACAAAACAGCAAACGTTGTGTACAAAAATGTTTTAAATTAAGTCATTTTAAAATATTTTTGTACACAACGTGACGCTGGCCCCTGTAAAGTGTCTCTTGGACATAAGGGACCAATAAATTTTTCTAGGTACTTTCAGCCACTTAATGGAATACATAGGTACCTTATACCTACTGTAAACAGATATTTTTTAATTTTTTTAAACATACCTACTCTCTTTTAATCAAATTCTTTACCCAAATCTATACCGTTCTTTTAATATAATCATTAATATTCAAATTAATTTACTGTAACTGTGTAAATATTTGTTTCACGACTAATTTGCTGAGCCGTTTGTTACAAAATTGGATATGGATAGTCTGAAATCTGAAAAAGAACATAAGTTACTTTTTATCAAAACACCACGCGGGCGAAGCCGCGGGCGGAAGCTAGTACATAATATATAATAATATGATACTTAAGTAACATCAAAAGAAATATATATGTAAATACATACTTATAAGTCGGTATGTGTGAAGCTCGTATTCATCTCAATTTATTTCTAGGTTTGTGACACATCGTTGTAAATATGTTTTGTTATACATAAAAAAAAACTGCTTCTACCGATATTTGAGTCCAGGACTGGTTGGATTCTCTGGTATTTATATTAAACATCAAACAAAGCCATATAAGATTTATAGGGTACAACTTATGGTAAAATAAATTGAAAATCTTCCACTGCGCTAGGTGATATGTGACATTTCCCGCGACGAAAATCAAAAACGGCCCCTCGGGACCAAAGGTCTGTGTGAAGGTTTTAAGTGGGTATGCCTCTAACCCTTCATCAGGTGCTTCGCCGGGTGGGGGGTGAAGGAGAGCCCTTCTAAGGAAGTAATGTATTTTCCTAAGTATAAATAAAAAATGATCTAAGCCCGGAGACCTGAAACTTTTTATATATTGTAGATATGTCTTATAAGTTTTATTGCGCGATATAGATACCCATACAACGCACTTTCTAGGAACTAGCGCCATCTGTGATACGATATGTCAATGTAGCTTCATTTAGCGATCGATGTTATATGCGACGATGTTTAGATGTCGCTGCCACAGGTTACTCTGTAACAGTTTTGGTTTGGATTCCAACGCACTCAAGCGTCTTTATTTGGTAATTTAAAATTTAACTTTTTGCTCCAAACATATTTTTTGTGTACATTATTTTTGGATGTAAAATGTTAGCTATTGAAATTTTAAAGTATCTTTTTTACTCAGTTTTAAAATGACGTATACAAAATGTTAACTAAAAAGACTGATTTCCTTAGATAGCGATAAGACTTTTTAGATATTCGTGTATAAGTATGTAAAAGATTTAAAAGCTAAAATGTGAAGAATGTTTTTTATATTAATTACATTACTTATTCAAATAATGTCTCTCACAAATAAACTTCATCAAAGCAATTAATTTGTGAGCCTACAAGCCAAGCCCCTCGGTACCACATTAGTTAATTGAGGTTTAACACGTTGTAATAGCCAATTGTGGTCAAGGAGTGTCTGTCACGAATTCGTAACGGATATGTAATAAGTAGGTAACCTGTTTTATCCACTAGAACATGAGTGTGGTCTATATACGAAGTATCTATTAAGTCTGTGTCTAAAGCTACTAGGCGATGCAGTCGCTAAGCATAAAGCTACGCTAGCACCTTATTGGAGCGTACCATATTGGAGCGGAGCGTAATGCCTAAAAAAAGAAATTATTGAAAAGCTAATTTTTAAAAATTCGGGCTCCTCCACCGTCACCATCTGGTCCTAAACCGGTTAATTCGATTCCACGCAAAAAATATTAAAATCGGTTAAGAACTCGGGAAGTTATGGCATAACAGACATTGCGCCATTGAAGCTGATCCATGGGACCTCCAATAAATACGCCCTAAGCTGATGCGAAATAAAGTAGCAATACGCAACATAATTCCTATACGCACTAAGATTTATTGTCGCATTCCGAAAAAGAGAATCCAAATCGGCCAGTCGCGATATTTTACAAAAAGCAGGGGTTTAAGGTTACGGCAATTTTATTTTCTAAAAAGAAGAACAGTCGTCCGGATAGCGAAAGGTTTCGAAATCAAGTCCAAACACCAGAGACGAGTTGATTTTATTTACACAATAAGAGTCAAATTTTGAATTTCTTGATTGTGGTTTCTAATATTGTATACAAAGTTCTTGCAATTAATTGCTTAAATAATAGATGTTATTGCGTGTTTACGTAGAATAAGAAGAGATGACGCTGAATGAAAATACAATCTATAATAGTTTTTTCTCCAAAACGGAAAGTCGAGTTTTGAACTACTCCAAAATTCTCGGTAAATGACGACATCAGTTTTTTTACAATATTTGCTGTAAACAATCACCAGTATATTATCTCTGATTCCTGACCCTTAACTCAAGTACATTGACAGGTCATACTTTAACCAATTCAGTGAGGTTATTGTGATGATCGTTCGGATATTATCGTTACCTCCCATTCAGACTCCTTTTGGTAAAAGATCATTGTCCTTGTTAAAACGACGTTTTCCTTATCTTAAAGGTCATTAGTTTAACGACATGTCGGTCAGTGAATTATTGGTTAATACGAGCAATTTATTTTCTACTGTTCGCCCGCTGTTTTTTTCAATAGATTACAGGACCAAAGGTCTAAATCGACCTTTTAAAAGATCATAATGCTTCGATAATAAGGATCAAAATAATCTGTGTTCTATTGATTATAGTGTATAGTTTGTAATATCACTAATTCTTATTTGACATCTAATGTGGTATAAATTTGTAATGTATGAAATCCCTACTAATATTATAAATGTGAATGTAAGTTTGTTTGTAATGCTTTCACGCAAAAACTACTAAACCGATCATCATGAAACTTCGTACATATATTCTTGGAGATATTAGATAGGATAGGATGACATAGGATACTTTTTATTGAAAAAGAAAAATGCGGGCGAAGCCGTTAGTAATAAATAATAAATAGCTAATGTTAAGTATTTGTACATCGACCTACCGGTAAAATATTTTGGAGAATTTGTTTTAAGAGAATTTGTTTTAACTATAGTTAACATAATAATAAATAATATATTATAACACGCACTAATAATTGTTTTAACATTTATAAACCTTATACCTTAGCCAAATAGCGCATTCAATAGAAGAGTTAAGCGACAAGAGATTAATTTTTTCTGCAAGTAGATAATGGAAAGGACCAAAAACAAAAAGGGTAAGCTAGTGGTCAATAAAATTAAAGGCCCAATAAGCAGTTATATTATTTTTTTCAAGTTGATGAATTGACTCTTTTGACCTACATATATAATATAGATTTTTTAACACCTAGCTTTACAAAGTATTTAGAAACTAAAGAATAATTAAAACGAAAAAAAAATATTTGAAAATTTACCGGTACGCCTGTTGTCGATGTTGATGTTTGAACTTTACAATGCTTTTGTATAAAGTAATTGAAATGAAATACTGGCACATTAAGAAAAAATATATATTTTCGCTCGCTATTAATAAGAAACGAAATTATTTGTCTTCGTCTCTTAATTGGTTTGCGTCTAAAAAACACTTTAATCATTTGCGAGTTAATATAGTTTTTTTTATATATTTAGTCCTGACGTTTCGACTCCATTATACTTAGTGCAATGTAGGACTTTTGACAGGTGTCCCTTTCTTATTGCTACGTACTAAGGTTGCGATTGTTTCCTTATGTTTGGCTTGACATTGGAATAGAGGGTATAACCCTCTATATAGGTGTCGACTGTCAAAAGTATCATCCTACATTGGACAAAGTATACAGGATCGCAATGGTCATAACAAGTAACCACCCTCTAACATTTTATTTAGACACATTACTAGCTACTAATTTCATTCGAAATAGAAAACTGATGTTTTTCAATTTCTTTTAGTTGTTTTACTACCTCTACCATCAGTTCGAAAGTTTGGAGCTTCCTAAAGCATTGGCAACAGAAACTGGATCAGAGGGACCGACCCCCATCTTATATTCATTATTGACCAAACGAGCTGACTGTATATAGCGGGGTTTCTATCAAAATTACTGGAAACCGGTCATAAAGATTAACCAATTTTACTACCCGTCAAATGTAATATACCCCTTCTAGTAGCAGATGTCTACAATCCTAATTTGAATAGTAATGAAAGTTGGATCGTTCCACCTGCTTTGGTTCCCATAGTTAATAAAGAAACAGGAAGATTCGTGACATTACAAGCATCTAGTATGATCGAACAGAAAATATCATAAGTTAATGAACTTGGATTTGATATGGTTGCCTCTCGGTGGGTCGTCAGATTCCTTTAGCAAATACAATTCCCGATTTCTCGTATCTTTTTAGAGATGTTTAAGGTCGATCCACAAGATTGTTCACATAGATTTATGACTGTGTATAAAGCCTATGTTCATCACTATGCACGAAAATAAAAAATCAATCTGAGCAATGGAAAAAAGTGGGTGAACACACATCAAAGAAAGTAAAGATAATTTTATCAGCTGACGTCAGTTTTTTAGTTTATTTTGGTATTTTATAAAATAAGGAATTAATACAGTATATGACCAAAAATCGGATACACTTTATCATAAACTTTCAAACTGACTTCAAATGACTGACTTCAAATAATATCACTTCAGCATAAAACCGGAACAAAAAATGACAGAGTTATTGCAAGATAGGGCCGTATTCTGTACCTGCTTGTCGCCCCTTCTTTCGTCGATCACTACGGGTGAACTAACATACGGCTACTGCTACCAAAACATGGCCGCAAAAAATCGACTTAACACCATTGAATATAGTTTCAAATTGCTACCTTATTGACATTAATCTTTGGGATGTTTCAACTATGAGTTTACAGCGATTGATAGGCAGCTATACTTACAAGAATATTAGCGACTCCATCCAAATCTCCCGTAGATAAAACTTTATTGAGAAGAAACTATTTAGTTAAGACATCTTACACCAATATTTTATGTCAATATGTATTTACAAAATGCATTAAACAATCCAGCTTTAACAGCAAGATAAAAAATTTAATACAAATATATGTTTTCAATTTCTAGTGCAATTTTCCTGTAAAGTATCTCGTTACTTTCGTAAAAAGCTATGAAAATTAAACCTGTATTAGTACAATGGAAAGCAAAGCCGAATGAGCTTGAAAATAGGAAAAAAAATACTCATGTACCATTCGTTGGGTTCGTTAAATTTGAAGTACGGTAATTCAATAAAAGCTAAAATTATATTAACGAACGAAATTGTAATAGTTAATGCTTCATCATGTAAAAACTGTAAAACTTCATTTTATGCCAGATTTATTTTTATATAACCACTCAAAGAGATGTCGCTCAAAAGCTATAGGGATTTAAAATATATACGCTACGTGGGTACTTAAATCGAACCACACGGTCCTCATTTCTTATTAATCCGTAGCTCGTCTCAAAGGCCTCATCACGCCCCTTCGAGATTAGCCCAAGAATTTTCCTTTTGAACATAAAATTCAAAAGGATGGCCGGACAGGTGTATCGAGCAACCAAAGCCTCAGGGACATTAGAAACACTCTATACAACCAACACGCGATCTTCACAAAAATATTACGTTACAGCTAGCTTTAGATTATTATTGAGTGGATGCTTTGACAGTTTTATCTAAGTTGGAAAACATTTTGGCAAACGCTTCAGATCAAAACTTGTTCCCCGAGCAAGCAAACAGCTTATATCATTCAAATATTGGTTCAGCCAAGATAATATTTGCTTAAGTCGGTATTAATAAAGAAAAGCTATTCTAGAATTCAAAAAGGTTTTTCAAATATTATCTTCAGGACCGAAGAAGTAGAAAATATATTAAGAACTTCCATGCTAAGTAAACAAAAGTAAATAAAGATTTATTATTATTAGGATTTATTATAAGAAGAGTTAATCTTTAACAAATTATGAAAAAATAAGTTATTTTTTTGATGAAGTCTTTAAGAAACTTGTTTGAAATAGATTTTTAGCTTTCTGCAGACATGCCTGCAGTGCAGTTTCTGTAAAATGTCTTACAGATTCTGAATTAAACGTTCTGGTTATTCCAAACTGAATCATTATTTATAACTCATAGACCTTGGCTCCGCCCACTTAGAAATCGGTTGATGACTAGAATCGTTTTTCAATATCGTAGCACAACAAACAAAAATCAATTTTGCATTTATAATATTACTTTAGTTCGAGTGTACAAAAGGAAATTGCAAAATATGAAGGATCCGTACAATTTTCGACGTCATTTTCTAAGGTTATTCTGTTGTGGCGGCCAGGAATTCAGCAGTTCAGGATCAAATTATCCCATAACTGTAGATGTATAGTATCTAAGTTTATCGTGTTGTTGGTGGATTAGTGGACTAGGAGTAATGAGATCTTATAACAGTTGACGCTCAAAACATCAACATTAAACAACTAGACTACAATAAGTAGCGAAAATCCCAATTCCGAAACAAATTTTGTTCCGAAATCCCAGTTGAATAGCGTATTTTGCATAAATCATACTATGGAGACGAAACGCGAAATAATAATGAATTAATGATAAGATAAGGAAATACCAAAAGGTTTAGTATTAGCTTAGTATATTTTCAGAATGGATGAAAATTTCATATGATTAACTTGTATTTTATAATGTTAAACTTTTAAAAATATTTCTAAAATAATTCCTTAAAACTTGCATAGGTATGATGATGTTTTTAACGCCATTTTTGCTCATTTTATTTGGAAAACATATTTTCTAATTATTTTGTTATTACGTCGTTTAATACTTTAGAAAATTCTAAAAAGTATTACAAAATATTCAAAAAAAAATTAATATAAAAAAGCAATATATATTTTTTAATTTTTTATTAATTTCGACCTTTTGAAGTTCCTCAATTTATCTTATCAGACCTGTCTCGACCGCGAACGCGAGCGTAAGCAGGGGCACACACCGCTGCTACGAAAATGGATAACATATAAAAAAAAAATGCTCTAACTGTAGTAATAGACGTAATAGATGAACAAGATCTTGTGCAAATCTGTGCGAGTGCATTTAGTGCAGTAGATATTGATTTAGCGAAGTCGTTTCTTTTTGAAGCATTGAGTAAGCGGCCGACGATACGAAAGGGGCACGCAAAAAGTATGCGTGATTTGGAAGACATCATTTATTTATTCAAGGAAACTGACCCTGAACGGATTCCTGTTTGGGGAAGCCTTTAAGGTGCTTGGACTAGGTAAATTGGCGTATTTGTGGGAAATATTATTATTATTATTTTTATTCTGAAAATCTGTACCCACTTTGCCCTAGTGGAAAGATATCTTGAGGGTAAATATTATTTTCTCAAATATTCATAATAATGTCATTATTTTCGAAAAAAGAACACGCGAAGTATCTAATTTACGGACAAAAAAAACGATTTTTTTTATAATTTGGAACATTACAACACTCCAACAATGTTGTATCAAATGGCGTGCTGGGGCTATAAAACTCTTTGATTGGATCTCCTTTATTATTCTTGGCATACCAAAGTCAGTCTCTTTGCTTAGTACAAATTGCTGTACAGCCATAAATTCGTTTGCCTTTCGGTACTGATGATAAATAGAAAATTGGAGGCAAAGCTGAAAATTCGTCTTAACTTGTTATTTACATACTTAATAAATATTATTTTCATTAGTAAAACAAAATGACTTCCAAGGTTCACAGAGTGAAATAGCAATTGATTGTACTCCACCAGATATAAGATCAGAAGCCAAATTGGGAATGGAAAACGAAAAATACATTATAGTATATGAACATTTAATGAGTTGGAAAAACGAGAACAAAGTGAACATTTTCTCCGAAACAGTATTTTTGGTGTATTTTAATGATATTGCTAAAACTAAAAAGCCACCTACATTATGGGCAATTTATTCGGCATTAACTTGAAAAAATATGGAAATTTGACTACTTTTCTTAAACGACAATCAACCGGATTCAAAGGCAAAACATCGAACATTTTTACTGACGAAAACATAAAGCAATTTTTTTATTACAGCTCCAGATGATATATATTTAGCGACAAAGGTATTATTTATTTGAGACACAGTTAAGTCAAAATGGCTGGATGGATTTTAATGAATTTCAATACAGGATTTGACTCATTAAATATACCTTTAGCTGTAGCTCTATATTTAGTTTTGTTTGTTACAGGTTGCTATGATATAAGGCATTAACGAAGCATGTCGGAGTATTCAACTCTATAATATTACCACAAAAGACATAGAACTTCTTCAAATACAATAGACAAAGCAATAATAACATTGCGCAACAGTAAAACAAAGATTGACCGGATATTTGTAATCCGAGGAGAGTTCTTAACATATATAAAAATATATTATAATCAACAGATAGGTTTTTTCTTAACTTTCAGAAAGGGAACACGAATCAGGGCATTGAAAGACGCAAAATAGCTAAAATACCTAAAGAAATAACAACTTATTTAAATTTGACAAATCCTGAATGTTACAGTGAACATTGTTTCCGTAGGTCTTTAGCCAATCTTCTGGCTGATTCTGGAGCGAATTTGACGACTCTGCAAAGACACGGAGGCTGGAAGTCTCATAAAGTAGCTGAAGGCTACATTGAGGACTGAATTTAAAACAATACTAATATAAATAATAAAATAAACCAAAACATCACATTGCAACCTAATTCAGAAACAGAATCTCACCCGCTAGCCATTTGCCAATATCTAAGTCCCGAGCCTTCCATTTCAAAACAGCATATTCAGCCATCTACCAATACATCCAATGCCCACTTGCAAACCTCCAAAAAAAATTTATCGGGGAAATCAATAACATTTTCTTTTAACAATTGTCCCAATATGACTAATGTAACTTTTAATATTAATTAAATTCATTGTATAATATAAAAAAGTATGTTTTATTTTCCTGCATTCTTTTGAGAAAAGCACTGTATAGGCCTCGGCGGAAATGGCAATTGCCTGTCTCGTATTAGTGAAGTCCTCAATTACGACTCAGCCTTTAAACTCATACTCGACCTGCAATAAGAAATACACTTTTACGGCCTTTGCAATAAGGTACTATTTAACTAAGACTACAACGACTTATTAAAACAGGATATTGCTATTTGAGTAATTTGTCTGGTACATAATGTTTTTGTATAAAAGGTGTACTTCTCGTGCGACCATTACCTTTGGGACTAAGTTGGTTACATATTATTTTTCATATCTTTAAGTCTTAATCAAGTAGGTACTTTTACAGTGTCTTATTTCAGTTAAAGAAACATTTTATAGTTGAGCCTTCCCAAAGTCGACGTCGTAATAGCACCATCTCAGAAGTCTGGAGAACTTTTCCTCTTATCCAAGTGTATTGCTCGCACTGCGAAGATCTTAGGTGGTATAGCAAAGTTTTGCGCTAGAGATTTGGTCATGCCGCAAACTTTTGGTTGCGAAAATTTATACCTACTAAGGAGAAAAGGTCTCGCTTTGATGTGATAATATAGAACATTTTTAGCTGCATTTCAATTTTGACAACAAACTCGCGTCTCATTTGGGTTTCACAGTCTTATCAACTGAATATATTAAATGCGGGTCAAAATATTTGTTTTAACTGACTCGCATTATTTACAAAATAAAGCTGTTCCATCTGTTACCGTTGCATTTAATCAATCAATGAGAAACAACTTACTTTAACTATTTCCTGTCTTAATTCAAATATGTGGATCGGAATAGAATAATATTTATATACTTTTAATAGTACAAGATGGCGTAATGTCAGTCATTCATTGCTTATTCAAACATCGAATTTTTATAATATCATCAAATTATGTAAGGCAAAAGAAATGATATAATATAATTTTTATAATAATATAAAAAAGTAGAAATAAATACATAACAATTCAATCATAAGTCAGTAAAGAATTGCTTATGATTTAAAAAAAATCATTAATTGTAATAAAGTCTATTCGTATCGGATGGTCTTGAGATTAAAATTGACCTTCACTTAAAATTTAATAACATAACTCACGCGTTATCATGTTTAAAACTATCGTAGTATTTGAACAATCCAAACTTTATTTACATCGAAAAAAATTGCATCTCGTAGAAATTTGTACTTTAGTAAGTTTTTGGTAAACCGAGCTTAATGCCTTATCCATGAGCTTACTGAATCTACTTATAGTTTCGGTTTATCAGAAATACATGTGTTTGAATCTAAAGTTTTTATTTCGACGAATCGCATTTATTAATGCTACAAACAAAACTAATGAAATAATAAAATCAAGACCGTTTATATGTTAAAAAACACCGTAATAGAATTGGGACTCTTTTTTAGGTCTCAATTTGGTGTTTTGACACACACACACTCACTCTCTCTCTCTCTCTCTCTCTCTCACACACACACACACACACACACTCACTCAGTCACTCACACACACGCACACACTCACTCACACACACACTCACACTCACTCACTCACACACACACACACAAACACAAACAAACAAACACACACATAAAAATTCCGTGTCACAGTGTTTGACCGCGATGAACTCCGAAGCTGCTTAATCGATTTTCTCATTATAATCATGTTCCGATTTTGGACATAGGATAGGTTTTATTTATAAAACAGCAAATACGTGGCCGAGTCAGCTAGTATATATATACTTATCCCTATAAGTACCTATCTCGCAATATCATATTGTCACAGAACATATAGAATTAAAATTTTAGAAGGTCTTTTCGTTTTTGCTTATCACGGTAATGTTTCAAATGGATTTCAACTCATGGATTTTTCAGTGTGAAAGTGTTAAGTCATGTTTTAGTCACATTTATTGTGTGAAACGCGTTTTGCGTAATGCGTTTCGTAGAAGTTCGATTTGAATTATTGTAAACGATACGTGAGTAAAATTTGTTAATTCTATAATAACAATGATGGTTTTAATACAACGAAATACTATAACAACGCATTTTTTCGTTTTTTACAAGACAGGAGATTTTAGATTATACTTGTTTAAACAACAAAAAACGTTTCGTTGACCTGACTATATTTGTGAAGTTAGTTTATATTACCCATATTTTCTTTTGTTTTTGCCCACTTGCCTTTTCGTTTTTTTTTAAACTTATGCAAAATCTTGCCAAAAGGCGTTAAATTCACATGGCGTTTTTTTCACCTAGCAAGCGGGTTTGTAGCAGAGGTGTTCTTAATGGCTACTTCCCAATAATACGCTTAAAGCTATAATTATTTATTAGACTTTCTTAGCTATAATATAGCTCTAACTTGAAAGAACGTAAAATCCATAAAATATTTACGTTTTTTTAGCCTTCATAATCTGTTTTTTAAAAGCAATAATACAGCTCTAACCTAAATATTGGCGTGCATGTTAAGCCATATTATTTACTATTTACTTTACTATTACTATTTTTCTTATTGTATAACATATTTGCATGCTATTTTTGTACTATAATATATGTTATTCGAAAGCAAATAATGATTCTTCTCTTGTCCTCTCACTGCTCTATTCTGTTTTACCCAATCCCGTTCCCTCTTCTCCTCTCTTCTATCATATGCTATGTCGTGAAGGGACAAAATATAAAGACGGAAGATCAGGGTAAAGTTACAGTATATATATTTACAAAAACAATTTAAAGAACAAAAAGATTGGAGGTAAGAAGAGTGAGGGCGAGTATGTGTAGAGTTCAGTGAAAATGTGAGTAGGTGGTTGTGGGTCGTCGGCGATCTTCTATATCGGTGGCTAGAGGCCCGGGGCTTTAGGGCACAGATGCGGTGACACCGTCGGATGAAGGGTGGCGCTGCCGGTAGACAGGAGGCGGGGCAGACGTCGGCCGGAGCTGCTGGTAGACGGGCAGCGCTGCTGGTAGGTCGGGAGGCGTGACAGGTAGGTAGGGCGGCGCTGCTGGTGGACGGCCTGCACCGATTTACTGCCGGCGCTGCTGGTAGACGTGCGGCGTGACAGGTAGATAGGGCGGCGCTGCTGGTGGACGGCCTGCACCGATTTACTGCCGGCGCTGCCGGTAGACGTGCGGCGCTGCTGGTAGGTCAGGCGGCGTAGCAGGTAGGGTGTGGCTAAGTTTAGTGTAGGCTCTTGAGCCAAAAGTTTGCCTTACGGCGTTGAGGACTTTTCTTGAGTCCCGGGGCAGCCGGCCCCGGGATAAGGCCTTTAAGAATTTTGGAGAGCTCGGTAGCGAGCTATAGATGTTAACGTGGCAACTTTTGCCGAAGAACTGAATGGTTTGGCAGGTCAGCTCGGTCTTTTATAGGCCCAGAGCCATTTAAATTTAGATTGTCTTCGAGAAGACATAAAAAGAATAAAATCTGGTTTACTTTGGAGGTTGAATACCATAAATGAAAGATCGTGTCATGGGTAGCCATGGCAACGGAGAAAAACTTATATGTCAATAAATTAAATAAATACATTTTTAGTAATAAAATGAAGAAATAATAACGAAATAGATTAAACAAAAAGACAGGTTAAAATAACAAGCAATGCCGGTAAGTGTGTAGCATTCTGTATAGAAGTTTTGAGTGGTTGCGAAGCTCTATATGAAAATCCAGTGTTTCTTTTCAGCAATTGAGTAAAATATTATTGTATATATATACATTTACAGAGATTAATACGTTTACAAATGACGATGCAAAATGGAATGATAAAATATACAATTTAACGAATGTTATGAATGAAAATCGGAGACTATAAAGGTACATATTAGTATACATTACAGCTATTCTATCCCTATTGCTAGTTCCGCTAGAGGTCAAAATTACAACAAAATCTAATTCTTCGCGAATCACAAGAAGCTGAGCACTGATTAGCTTAGAGTACAGCACTTGAAAGCTCCCACGCGACAATTGAGTCAGACGTTAAAGGCTATTAATAATTAATTAAAAGTAAAGTTGTTAAATCGCCCATTCATTCACTCACACACCGATTGCAAGTAACGCGTTTCACTAAATTAAGTATCTTCGTCTTCTAATATCACTTTATATAATTCATAAGGTATAGCTCTAACGACGATTTTAAAACAATATAATATATATCCGTTATTAAAAAAGCCGTTATTTTTAAAAACTATACGTTATTTTAGCCATCACTAATTTGTAAGTGTTAAGTTCAACACATACCCAATAGATGGCGTTGCATATATTTAATCGCACTTTGATATGTAATAAAACTACTGGTCAAAAAAACAAGAAAACTGCGTTCTGTGTGGAGTTTTAATATTTCAACTTGTGGATTTTGGGATCTCGTACCTATAATCTAACAGTTGGGGGAAATAAAACTGTTAAATATATAAACTCCGCAATTTTTGCAAACCCTACTAATAATTGTCATATTGCGACACCGTTCAGGAAGTATATCCCTTTTGACACAAAGATTGTAAGGACAAAATTTTCCAAGTTTCTATATGAATACTTAATGTTTGTCGTCAACAACTGCCATACTTGTAGGATAATCTCAAGATAAGGAAGGGTCTACTAACGAAAACTTTTTGTTTCAAATTCATATTTTAACATTTAATTAAAAGTTTAAGAACTGAGTTTTAGTCTTACATTATAATTAAAAATTTACGGTTCAAAAATATGTTGATAGAATATTTTATTATTTGTTATTTTTATAACTTTATGAGCTAACTTGAATTATATTTCAATAATTTATTAAGCAAACGCCCGGGTCTCTCTTCGTGTACAACTATCTACAACATTCAACATAATACTTTAACAAGTACAAAACATGCATTTTATTACTTGTTAATAAAACGAACTAAAAAGGTCCAATCTCAATGGGGTTGTGTCGTTTTAGTGCGGAGTTACTATGGCTACCAGTTCCAGCATCAAACCCTGGTTACCATAGGATCAAAGTACTCGTCAATACGACTCAAACGAGCCCAAACTGGACAGGGTTCTGTCGTTTTATTGCGAAGTTCCTATGGCCACTTCCAGCTGTAGCATCAGATCAACTCCATTTCATCATAATATTGCATGCATATATATATCGCGTGATATACATATGCCTGCAAAATTTCAGCTCAATCGAAAGCCGAGAAATGGATCAAATTTAACTTGCAAGATTTCATTACATACACCAGGACAGGTGAAAAAAAAAAGAAAAAGAAAAGAAAGTAAACAAAAGCTTGTAAAATTCGATGGGTTTGTTAAGGTCTCGGTAGCTTAACTAAAAGAACCCTCGCCTGGAAGCGAGGGATGTTGGTTTAAGTCCCACCTTACACCTGACATTAATATTTTTTGTTCTTGTCATAATTTACTAAGATATGGTGAAATGACATAACCATTTCTTCTTAATCGATTGTTTGATACTTGTAAAAGTAAAAGTAGTAGATACTTGCAAAGCAGAAACGCGATATACTGTGATAGAATTAGAGCTGTTAGCGATTGTCTAGGCCACTAAACATTTCAGGCCGTATCTTTATGGCAAAAAGTTTAAATTAATTTAATTTAATGAATGAAAAATGAATGGCTGATCCATGGAGTAGATTAACTAAATTTAGATTATATTTACAAGAATACGATTTTGCATCGAATATATATCGAGATGGCATATCGAGCCTACCACTTAAAGGTAAAGAATAAAAGAAAACCGTTGTGTGCACTTATGTCCGCACGTAAGAAATTATACTTTTTTGCATAACGTGGCGTAACTAAATAAAGACAACATAAAATATCTTCCCGTGTGCCAGTACTCTTTGTTTGTGAAAAGAAAGATAAATTTATAAATTATATAGTGATCAGTACAAAGCATCAAAAGATTATTAGATTTTCTATATATATATATATATCAAAAACCATTAAAATAAACTGTTCAACCAATAATAATGTAAAAATAATAATAATTTATATTATAAACAAATAAAAAAAATACATATCGACGGTTAACCTTTTAAATAAAATTGCTATAATGTTATTATATAATATAAAATTGTTATTATAATATTATATAAATGATTTTTAACCACCATATATAATTTAAAATCACACACACATTCATAATATCCTGCTGGTTTATTCCATATAGCTTTTGCGGGTAACTTCAACCTGTCACTTTTGTGTTACAGTGACTTCAGTGATACAGTGATGCGCGCTTCTTAAAATTTCACTCTCATCATTTATTCATGACGCGTCTTAAGAAGTATAACTTCAAAAATATGAGAAAACACGTTGTATCAGTCAAGACAAGAGCCCAAAGTCGTGAACAGTTATTAAATAGTGACTACAACCCTACTGACTTGACAACTGAAAACTTTAGATATTGTAGGTAGTTAGAAATATTCGGAATAATTCGACGGGTTTGTTGAGATCTCAGTAGCTTAATCAGAAGAGCAGTCGCCCGAATAGCGTGAGACATGGTTTCCAGTCCTGCCTTACACCTGGGAATTGAATTTTTCCTTGTAATAAATTCTCTAGATGTTAACTGCTTTAATAACTAGAAATATTATTGATTAATATGTACTTATATAGCTCTTAGCCGTAGAAATCGCCGAAAGAAAATGGAAAAGGGGGACACATAGGGCGTAGAACGGATGGAAGATGGGGGAAGAAAGGTGCTCTAACGGAGGCCAAGAACTGGTCGTCGGAGTTTGGGCAGACAGCCGATGAGGTGGACGGACGATCTGGTCAAAGTTGCCGTAAAGTTCTGGCAGAAGAAGGCCCAAAACAGGGAAGAATGGCGGGCAATGCAGGATGCCTACACTCAGCATTGGGTGGCAAAAGGCTGAAGAATAAGAACCTTAAAATCGAAAATGAAGATATCTATCGATAGATATCTTCATTTTCGATTATAAGTTTCATTCATTCTATACAGAAAACAAGTGCAACAATATCATTGTGCACTTTTTTTTTGTTTAAGTATTTGTGCTTAGCAGTTATATAGTAATGGTTTTGACTTGGATCCGTTAATATTTTATATTTGTTGTCACACATCCGATAACCAACCGTTGCAAACCTTACTTAACATCTGAGTTGTTGGACCGACTACGCAAATCCACTGCGTCATAGAGTTTCTCACAAAAGACATTATTTTCTCCAGTAAAACCACATAATAATAAAATAAATCCACTAATAAAAATAGGAGAATATTCTGAAATTTTAAAAGTATTTTTACGAAACATTCGAACCCACGTAGGCAATACCTCTTTTTTTGTATCGTAAGAGTCAAGCCAACGTCCCAGCTATTACTGACAGCTGACTTTTATGCGACGTACGAGGGAAAGGAGCTGATTGGTTGACTTACTTTTTTTTTCTTTACATTTATCGCAACAAAATTTGAGCTTTCTGCCAAAAGACTACTCATAAAACCTTCTTGGAAAAATAAAGTCGTCGCACAATCGTATTTTCGAAATTCAATATAAGAACATGCTTGTAAATGGCGGGTACGTTATTATTTCTGACAAAAGTGAATGATTACCATAAAAGCAGACGAAAAGGAATGACTTGAGTTCGTGTTGACAAATAGATGTTTTCAATCCACATATTCTTTGAATTAAGTTCAATTGTCTTTGTTAGAATAAATTTCCTGTCTGTACGGCTTACCGCACATTGTATAGTTTTTAGTTTTATCGGTTGCAATGACCTTTGACGAACTCTTTAGCAATTATTGATATGCAATAAGTGCAATAATATTTTTAGTGCAATAAATGCATTCTTCTGTTACGGTCGTTTTGTTATCATATTACCACTGTAATTATATCATGTTATAATTCAAATGTTGCCTAAAACACGCTACGCTACCATTAGTTTTTTTTTTAATCTATAATATATCTTTTCCAAATTCTTTTATTATATTTTAAATAATAAACAACAGCAAGAAACACAGGATGCCTGCCGTTCGTCGGATTTTTTAAACAAAATATTTACTAGATGAACAACTGTGCCTACTTTCCATTATAAAAGAGATGAATATTGGTGTTTCATGTCTTTCTTTTGATAAATAACATCGACGACGTAATGAATAATAATATTAATAAAAACAATATTTCAACAACTTATTTTAACAGATACATATCTTTTCTGTTCACATAGAGAATGCCCTGTATCAAAAGAAGCAGACTTAGCATAACTGTGGTAACGAAAACATAGGAAAAAAGTGCATGCGACAATGATTTGTATGTGTGTGTGCACAACTACGTAATCATTTTTATAAGATGATGAAACTGGAACAATAATTAAATGTAAAGACGCAACGCAATATATTAGAAGTGTTTATTTGCAAAACTAGAGCGGACCAATAGAATTTTATATTTAATGAATCTTTATTATGCTCTTTATTGCACTTAGAAAGTAGTGGAATAGTACAGTGAAACATAGTATTGAGAAATGGTTGACTCTTCTCTAATACCAATCTATTTCAGTCAAACAAGGGTATATGAGTAAAATAAAAAACAATTGGTTGTCTTTAAAGTCAGTTTACGAACGATAATTTTACGTGTTAGCGTCATAAGAAAACGTTGATGAAAAATTGCATACTTTTATGAATTGAATCACTGAATTATCAATATTTATATATTTCTTTTCTTATTTATTTTTTATGTTTTTCGATAAAAATGGAAATGTAGTTAACAATGGAAATCACATTAACTTTTCACTTCATGGAGTGGAAAAGAGGTAGACGCGCCACAAGTCCATCGCTCCGCTTGTTCCGTGCTCTCGCTTGCACACTCGGCTCAGGCGGAACGTTACACTTTTTCTTGCATGCAGGCGGTGTTCATCGATTTATAAGACGTTATCACGTCAATAAGCAGGAGAACTAAGAATGCAATACAAATGAAATGCATAATATAATACACTTAACTTTTCGATAAATGTCTTTGTATATTTTGGAGTGCTAAGTACTATTTTATTGTAAACCTTTTAAATGTTTGGAAAACAAAAAGCATTCTGAGAGAAAGGCCTTAACATACACATAGAATTTCCAATTAGGAAACTGGAAAGCATACCCAGTGCCACTTTTACGACTCCCCATGTGCTGTTTCGAGTTTTATTAACAGTGTCTGCAGCGCTACCCCTAAAAGTACGTACAATATGTTATAATATAAGTCATTGACAAAGGGAATTTAAACCACACTTTCCTGCATAATAATGACAACTATTATCATAATTATTTTTCTCTTGTTTTGTTTTATGATATGACCTGGCACAATTCACGATATTATCCACATGGTTCTACGTAGACAACCACACGCATTTTTTATTATTTCTGCATAAAACTAGGCGATGCAGTCGATAAGCATAAAGCTACGCTAGCACCATATATTGGAGCGGAGCGTCATACCTAAAAAAAGATTATTTTGTGAGTTTCAAAATTCGTCACAATCTGGTCCTAAACCTGTTGATTCGATTCCACACAAAAAATATAAAAATCGATTAAGAACTCGGGAAATTATGGCGTAACAGACATTGCGTCATTGAAGCTGATCCATGAGAGCTTCGCTCGCTTCTCCCGCTCCGCTCCAACAACAAACATCAGTGTCATCTTTAGATTGGTTATATGGGTGTTAACGCCAACATGATGCCTACCAGAGAGTAGGCCTACACCTCTTTTTTTTTAGGAGACTAACGTAAGTCCTCCCCTGTTTGTTATTGTATTTTATAATATTCCTTATGTAATTATTCTTTATATGTGTATATGTACATTTATAATGTTTATATATCTTTATTTTTATATTTTTTTATTTAAATATATTTATTATATTTGCTTTGATTATATCTGCGCTGAATATCAGCGCTACTGCGGCGGATCTCTGCTCGCAGCGGCCTATGCTGAGGCAGGGTCCTGGTCGATCTTAGGTTTAAGACTGATTATTCATTTATTTATTTTTAAGCACAATTGTTTTTTTTATGTTGTTTAGAATTTGTTTAATTTACCTTTGATCTATTGATTCTTTCTTTCTTTCTTTCACGGCTCATATGAAAGAGTAAAAACGTCAGAATTAAATATGAAAAACAAGAATAAACGCAACGTGAATCCGGAAAAAGGTTTTAATTAAATATGCTATAAGCGCGAAAGCGTAAGAAATAAACACCTCGTATTTTGTTATGTTTTTATTAAAAGCTTGTCGTAAGTAAGTAAATGTAATATTTTCATTTTTAAATCGACTTTTATATAGTCCATATATTTTATGAAATAAAGGAGACAACCATTTCTGAATGAATTAATTATACGTACCTATACAGGTGTCCCAAATTATAGGGTATAATGGAAGTCTAGAGGTAGAACATTACTAGAGCTACCCGAAACACCTCCATGTGTGTTCAGTTAATCATTTTGTAGTTTTAAGTGTTTATATATTTTTGACAAAACCTTTTAAGCATAAGGTTCGCCATTTTCTTTTCGTGCAATTTTTACCACTTAAAGCCTTTTTTGTATATACAAGGTATGTTATTTGACTAATATAAAAATCAAGTACTTACCCTTATAATAATTGATATCTCTATGGAAAAATTAACTATAAATCTACGAAAAATTGCTGAACATACATGGTTTGATTATGGTAGCCCTAGTGGAGCTTACGCTTTAACCTATATCAGGACCCTCTATATAACAATATTTAAGTCTAAAGTACAAAATAACGAATGACTCCTTTGGGCTACTAAATACATTTACTTTTACAATTCAGTATATACTAACGGTACAGTTAATAAGGATATTGACGCTCTCTAACGACTACCACCGCGCATAATTATAAGCCAGACTTTTTGAAAGCTCTACATCATCAAATCTGACTTGATGAAAGGGCATGATAACCTCAAATTATACATATTCAAGCCACAAAAAGTTACTCACGCTATTTTGATTGAATACTTTTTTTAATGGACCTCTAGCAATTATGATCAATAAACTGATGAATGTGGAAGGAAATGTATGTGGGTCGTTCTACTTTTTACCGACAATAGTCTGTCCTTCGTCTTATTATGGCATCTCGTTGGAGTATTGATATTTACGGTTTTTTAATTCGGTTCGAATAAACGTCCATATTTTTCTTATCTATTAATATTATTTAATTTTTCATTTTCTCCGACCAACATATTTTTTCATTTGTTTTCCGTAGAATGCCGTGACAGAGTGATAAACCGAAATATGGTCTCCACAGAAAAAGGCCACTCTGTCACATATTTTTTTTAAAAACCAACATTAAAATAGAATTAATATTTGTCGCAAAGGAAACTTTAATTAGACCGAATGACAACACAGATGCAATTTCTTTTAAATTCCACACAAAAACCACAATTATGGATAGTTCAAAAACCAAAAATACAGGAAAATCGTCGTTTCACTGTCGGTAAAAAAAATAACGACCCATGTATCATTTTTACGTTGGTTTTTATTTCCATATTAAATGGTAATATGCTGTAGTGGATCCTGAAATTATCTGTTTCTTATGTTAATCGTATCCACAACATAACGGTACATCATTTGTAGACGCGTATAAGTGTTGATTATTTAGATTAATGCCGAAAACGAATAAGAGCCAAGATATAATAGGTAATAATGTTTTTATGGGATACTTGTATTATGTGGTAGGATGTTTTAATAAACTCATAAAACTACTGATACATTTAATAAACAAGTATCTTTTTTTACGAAAATGATGCTTGAAAGTGGAATTCAAACTCGTCTTTTTGCTATGCTGGCCAGATGCTGTAACCACTAGGGTGTGGAGGGTCTTACCCACCGTGGTGATGTTTTAAACACTAAATCTACCGATACTTCATGTATTCCTTTTCTTACCAAAACCCGTGTTTAAAATGTTAGATATATTACTGTATCTAGCGAAAAATATATCAGTTAATAACCATTCAAAAAAGTTTATATTTTAAATGAAAAAAACATAAAAATAATACAAGAAAAAAATACGTTTTAATTAAGTTTCAAATGGGTCATTTGTCCTGCCATGGTATGTTTAGTGTTAATAGCAGTTACATCATGACAGCTGGTTCAAATACTTTTAAATGTAAGACTAAACCTCAGAACAATAACTAAAGCTATTAGTTGTTGTTCTGAGGACTAAACTTCAGTTATCAAGAAATAAATACATTAATATTCTTTTTTAGAATTAGTCCCTTCAAACAGAATAAGGTACTAAAATAGTTTTCACATCTTTTAATCTTTATAAATGGAAATGAAAGGCACAAATATAGTTATACCTTGATTAAAACATAGGATTTTACTTTATATCCCGGTAAATTAAAGCGATTCCTGGGGAGGCGCTATAAAGTCTTTTATGTGACAAACCGAGTACCGCATAGCTGAATCTTCTAAATAAATAGTTTAAAATATTAACGAAACTAATAACAATATTTTTAACACCATTCTTGCAAGTAAACTATTATCAGCCAGCTGTCATTGCAGTTGGAATCGCGATTTTAGGTTATTTAGTAACCTTACAATGGATAAACGGACATTCATTTTCATTCATTCGGAAACGATGCAGCGGATGAACCAGGGGCTCAAATACAACAGTTAATGGACCGGAACCGTTACTGTCCATATCCCCAACCCAACTCAAAACATGGCTATGAACTAAAACAGAAAAGATCCACCTTAAAGAATGGAAAAACAGCGAAGGTTGAAAGCAAACAAAGAATGCAGTTCGGGAAGCCTCTAAAAACCTTGCCCGCAACCTCATCTGATTTAACAGGGACAAAATCCGCTAATTTATTAGTATAGAAACTGGTCATTGCTCTCTAAACAAACATCTATCTATCACAGATGTGACCGATAGCCCTCTATGCAGAGGCAGCATGGAGGCAAAGGCAACTCCACAGCATGTACTCATGGAATGTATAAATGTGGCAGAGCAACGGGCACAACTACTTCAATCTCCGGCATCTCTCCATGAAGCTTGCAGTAACCTAAAAAGGCTTCTAGTACTCTGGGATGAATTGGGTTGGCTGGAGTAGAAGGAGAACCCAACACGCGCACATTAGCCCAATGGCTAAGTGCTAAGGCTAAGTGCGGATATAGCCCCGTCAAATTAACTAACGTCACTGAGTTCCTTGTCCTTTCAAAAGGACAAGGAACAAAATATTATAAAACTGTTATACTATATTATTGGGAATCTTGATCGATAATACCTAAATGTATTTATCGATTGTAAATAAAAACGATTAAAAATATTTGTATTTACTACCTGACCCGGTAACGCGTTGCTATGGTAACGTGTATACAATGAAAAAAAGAGCGGGAAAAAGAGCGGACAGACAATCACACAAACGACAAATTTGTGTTCTTAGATTATAGACTAGCTGACCCGGTAACGCGTTGCTATGGTAACGCGTTACTATGGTAACGTTAATTGATACAAAGGAAAAAGAGCGGGAAAAAGAGCAGACAGACAAACACACAAACAACAAAGTGTTCGTAGAGTATATATTTAGCTCTGCGAGATATTTCAAGAAGAATCTACAAGGAAAGTATTTCTTTAAAATAATAATAATAATTTAGAAAAGTATAAGATACGCTATTTTAAAAGCAAAAGCAATCCATCAGCCACATTCCAATTTCATTATCAGCCATTCGCCACGGAAGAATTCGGAAGGTTTTTTGCGGATGGATGTTGTCATTAATATTTTTTTCACTCTTACAACACTTGATTTCACTACCACCAGCTTCAGTTTTAATTAATTCCATTCCAAACTTCAAAATACGTGTCAATAATTATAAAAATAATCTTTTCTAATAGCAGTCTCTTCCTTCAAAATTACTAATAATATCTTACCCATTTTCCTGCCATACTTCTGAAGTTACAAATATGTCACGCGAATTCCTATCATCTGATCACCGTGCCTCCGTAGGTATGACCTTTAAAGTCTGGGAATGTTCGAAAGTATCATTAAATATAGCAATTTTATGAAAAAAAAACTTTTTATTAGGAATAATAATAATAATTTATATTCCAACAATAGTACAAAAACAATAATCTTACAGACATAATTCAAAGTACAATGCTAAACATAAACAATATTACTCTGCCCCTAGGTGACATCAACCTGTATTCTAGGAGACAGATCCTCCCCTCTTCTATTGTATTGCATTAGCACATAGCACTATCTTGTAGGTATGAACTAAGAAGTCATCGGACATATCAATCGTGTGTATGTGTGCGTGTGTGTGTGTGTTTGTGTGTAATAGAGAGTGTGCGTGTGTTAGCAATAATTGAGTTTAGTTTATTGTTTAGTTAAAATCACTATTTTATATTAATTTTTAAATGTTTTTTGAGATTATTTGTAAATATATTTTAGAGTTAAGCTAAAAGTTATTCAGTTTTTTCATAATCTAGCATAAGTAGCCAATCTTGTACTATTATTTTATATATGTTTTTTCTTTTTTTGTAAATTGTATATTTTTATACTTTTATTCACCTTGTTGTACAAATGGGGCCCCAAAAAGCACGATAATCTTTTATAGAATGTAGTTGTATGTATATCTATTTTACACATTAGTAAAATAAGACTTATAGGCAAGACTAAATCCATAGCCTGATGGTTGAGATGTTAACTCAAAGAAACCTAGGCCGGTTCTCGCCAAGCAAGCACTTAATTTACCACAAGAAGTTAAAGGTATATTAATAATTTGTTTATCGCACAGTTAATACCCCTAAAACAGTAAAAAACGGGACGTACACGGGATTTGCTGGACGTCATACCCATATGTGGATTCTTTGTCTAAGAGATTATACATGGCATTGCAGATATTCTTTATTATATACTGCACCTTAAGTAACCACCAGTAACCAATACAAGTAACCCGTTTAGTAGAGAGAACTCCTCGTTGAGAAATCATTTAGAAATAATACACATAAAATATTCAGATTATTGTAATAAATGTATAGAATTTATCGGATCTACATATAAAGTTGAATAATAAAGTAGTCAAATTGGTTGAAAATGCAAATTTTTTGGGTATTACATTAGATTCACGATTACAAAGGGACCCTCATATAGAGGCTTCGTCAAGTAGATTCGGTTCTGCGGCGTACGTTGTTAATAAAATAAAGCTTTTGACTGAATTAGAAACCGCATGGCTAATTTATCTTAGCTATTTTCCATAATGTAATATCGTATACAGATTTCCTTTTTTAGGCTCGGCTGCTAATATAAAAAACGTTTATGTGCTAGAAAAGAATTTTTCGCGCAACATACAATCTTCGGCCTAGGGATTCTGTCAAAGATTGTTTATCAGTACATTATATTATGAATTATCATATCAATATACATATATCACTATAAATGGTAACAAACACAAAAACTTTGTGTGTTTGTTACCATATATAGTTACCATAGTTACCATAAGCCTAAAAATAAGAGTTTTTATAATCAATTAACGTTACCATAGCAACGCGTGGCCGGGTCAGCTAGTGAAAATAATATACTAACTGTAGCGGCTACATTTACAAGAATATAATCTTTATACAAAACATATGTCAAGCACAGTGACGTACATCGTTTAACAACTTCTTTAGGAATAATAATGAATGTTTGTATGTCTATTCACTATGCATTCCATAATGATATGATGAAACTTTGTTGAACTGTAAAAATTCCAGACTACACATATAAAATAACAATTTTTATATGTGTAGTCAGCAAAAAAACGATAGTCAGCAAATAAAAAGCATTTCAAGTCGTGCCGGGTGCAGTGACTCTATATAAATGCGTTCAGAAACCATTTTTGTTTATATTTACGACAACCAATAACTGATCAAAGAGATTACATACATACAGTAACATCAGTAGATTCTTTTAGTAATTGAACAGTCAACAACGTTATCCACAAATATTTAAATCAAGTTAACCTTTAACATACAATTTTAAAAACAAACCATTATCAGATTGTGATGAAATTTTGTTAAGATGTTGTATACATGCAAAGGAAAGTTTGTATACATAATCAGTAAAAAATATCAGCAAAAAATAAAAATAAACTTGCCTTTTCAATTTTAAGACTTTATGATCTACATAGTTTATTTGGATTCATTAAGATTCTTCTGTGGCCCACCCGTGGACATTATAAGGCTAATAATGAGGGATCTATGACATTGTATGTATCTTTCATCACAGATTTAGCTTAAGTCCAACAGATGCCTCGTGTTATTGGCGTCGTTTCTATGATGGATTCACGTCGACGGCCGTTACCCTGAATGAGGTTATCATACAAAATAGCCTCCATTTATTACAAGCCATCCCTTTGTCAATGATCATTACTAAAACATGTTATACCCCTCACTACAATAACGGCGAATGGAACTGAATAAGCTGAATGACAAGCGAAATTGTGCCTTAAGAAATTAATTTCTATTCTATTAAAGGCGACTTTTCAGTACAACGATTTGGAATAGGTGTAACTGTACCCGATGAAATTAAGGGTTATAAATTTATAGGAGACATTAACATGGTTTTTACTTACATCATGTCTTCCATTGTGTATTGAATAATAAATCACTTTATTAAATTATAGTAGTTTTATTTTGGATATTAGGTTGTCGACTGATAGATTTTTTCCATTCGATTACGGTGAATATACCTAATTAATACTGCATACTTCAATAACATATTCATATTTTACAAATGTCATTCCAAATTCGGATTTCATTATTTTGTGTTTCGGTAAAATGAAAATTATGGAAAACGAAAAACGACATAACAATTTCAGGTAAATAAAATTCGAAAAAAAATGAATTTATGATAGGGAACCGTTGAGTTCGACGGAAGATTGTAAAGAACATATAAGATGTTTTCAACTATAGAGAAGGTTCTTGTAACAGCTGTGGTGGATCAATCAAATAACGTTCAAGACGTATACCCAGTACTCTTATATTGCTAGTAGAGGTCTAGGAAAATATGTGTCTGTCTCCCTCATTTAAACTTTGAACGTTGTACATAAGTCCGAGAGATGTCATGTTCATGTTTGAGAGATGAAGGCTTTTCCCACTGTCGCAGCGCATGCGCATAACTCGTCAAGTATCGTAAGTAGAAACGACTCTCTCCCTCTTGCTCGGCAACGCCTAGTGATTACATACTCTTTGGGCAACGCTGCCACTTACAGAGACTAGCAATATTAGGTATTTGGTTTAATTATATTTTTGTTTTTTAAATTTTCTCATAACGGAAGACAAAGGGTACAAAGCCCCTACAGCCTAGTCTTTAGGCATTTCTTTTCTTATTAACTTTATGATGACAGATAATAAGATCGGATTAAATGATGAATAGATGATAAAATAACCCATTTCATTAGATTTTCAATAAAGGTATGGGATTTACTAAAACCTTTGTGGGGTTATTAAGAGAGTGTGAAATGACAGCTTCCCCTGTTTTGTTTCACTTGTCAACCCTCGTGTGTATTCACAGACAATGGTTCATAATCCACCATTATTACACGCTTATATCCGTCACAACAGATATTTTTACAAGTCAACCAAAACTAATAATGTGACGCTATCCTTTCCCGCTAGAAATCCTTTTTTTTTGCTTATTAAAATAGCCAATAACGTAATGCCACAGATTATTTAAGAGTATTTAATGAACTCCTTATTCAGGAGCTCAAACGAAATGACAAATAAAATTCTTCCTCTGTCGGGTGTCATCTCAGTTAATTTTCAACGGGAGCGATGCGAAATTTAACTCAAAAATTTACATAGTATTAATTGAAACAGTATATTTTATTCCATTAAGATTCTTTAGGGTTGTCTCATTTCTATTGTAGTTTTTGTTTTTATTACATAAAAGAAATACTATTACTACGGAAAACAATCTCCAAGAATACAAAAACCGATCATGTGACTAACTACCAATCACTTTAACTTGTAACAATATTTCAATTTCAAATTCTTTATAGTAGTGAAGGTCGGTTAATGAAAAAAGTATTCCTTTTTTTATACTAAATAGGTAGGTGTTTAACTGCTATCTTGCCTGATGACATACGACGATGCAATCTACGATGTGACAAGCTTGCCAAGAAAATGGGCTACTAACTGATCTCTGCTACTAACGTAGCAACCCCCCAGGAGCTCTGGAAACCTTACTCACTCATAGGAAAACAACAACACAAAGTGATTGTTGTTTGGCTGCGGTCTTCGGTAAGGTCACCAGTTGGGCTGCTCCAATTTGAGCGAAATAGTTCACTATGCCCTTCCTCTCTTATGATTTTCACTCCTTATGATTCATAATTGTATTCGAATTTGTATTATACGAATATTCCATATTCGCACGGCACCTACTGATACGCACTTAGTTTTTTTGCAGTAACATTAATTATGTGTATTTTACAGTATAAAAATATTCTAATATGAAAAGCATATGACATTCAACCCGAACATTCAATTTAATTAAATATTTCGATATTTCCACGATCAGCAATAGAAGAGATTTTTATTTTTTTAAACTAAATTTTAAGCAATATATAATACATTAATACAATAATATTATCTATAAAATTTTCGCATTATTGTACGCGTGCTTCGAAAAGAATGTTAAGCCTGGTTTAGAACGTTTCCCCAAATATCTTTGCCATCACACGATGGCGAAGTATGCGTAAAGTTTTTTGTTAAATATAAATAAGAAATTGGTAACGAGTATTAATGTTCACCACCCACCTACCTGTTCACCAATCTAAACTGACATGAACAGTTTGATAACTTTACTTAGTTCAAAAAATCTTTAATGTACACTCACAAACTTCAATTTGGAACCACTGTCTTCTGTGTTTGGAACCCCGATAAGGTGGAATATTTCAATGAAATATAAGATCATATGAGCTGCTATTGTTTGATTGGATTAGGTGTCACTTAGCAGAAGTGACTCTAAGCTCGATGTTACATTAAAAGAAAGCAAGCGGTGCATTTTTCTTGTTTTTTGCGGAATTAAGCTACATTTTATCTTTTTATTGATAGAGCTAAAATTTTAAGCGTACATATAATCTCTTCTGTTATTCCAAACAATGCTACACATCACGTCATTAGAATATTCTTGTATGACACTGAAAAATGTCTTCACTGGACATATAAATCACAATTATCGTAATAAAATTTTCAAATTTATTTCATTCTGAATATTCTCAGAATATTGGTAGGAAAAGCGTTCCTATTTGAAGTCTATGACTATACTTACCTAAACAACTTTCATAATATCCTACCGGAATAAAATAAGTATTTAAAGTGACTATAATCTATTCCACTTGTTTTATTAACAACTTTGTAAAAGTTCTAAGAACGTTAACGATTAAGTTTTTGAAGGAAAATTAACTTTAGAAATAAAGGACTGAAGTTTACTTTGGATATTAAGTGCCTCGGCTTTTTGAAGGACGACAAAAGGAAGGCAAAATTCTCACTAATAATGTAAGTGGTAAGAAAGTTTTGTTTTATACCTATTAACAGGTATATTTAATAATGGGAAGTAATAATGGTGTTGGATTTTGGATTAAAATAAAAATTTCAAAAAAAGTTAAAGTTTTGCCATATACCCTTCAGATTTATGGATGAAAAGCAACTAATACTGCAGGTAATCAGCTTTAAGCTTTTAGCAGGTAAAACAGCTTTCTCAGAATTACTGTAATTAATTATTAATTCTGCTTCTCCCCGCCTGTTCAGCGTGCAGATTTTGGCACAACCACCCATTTTTCGAGGAGTAGGTACTACTAATACGCGATAAAGATTTTCATACTGAAAGCTTATTTGCAGTTAGCGCCATCTGTAATACAAAGTGCCAATCTAATTTCGACGATATTATGTGCTGGGTTGGTGTCACCATCACCTTCTTTAAAAAATATTAACTCTTTTCTCAAAAAAGTCAAAATATATATTTGAAAATTGTGTTTACTTTATTGCTAAACAATTTGTTTAAAAGAAGAATCTTTATTATTGTAATATTCTCCAAAACTTGAATAAAAGTTACAGAGTTAATTTAACAGTACCATTATTACCAAAATATATTCGAACAATTTTAACAACATATGTGGGTCGTTCTTCTTTTTTACCGACAGTGAAACGACGTTTTTCTGTTTTTTTTTTTGGTTTACGAACTATCCATAATTGTGGTTTATGTGTGGAATTTAAAAGAAATTGCATCTGTGTTGTCATTAGGACTAATTAAAGTTTCCTTTGCGGCAAATATTAATTCTTTATTATGTTGGTTTTAAAAAATATATGTTACAGAGTGGCCTTTTTCTGTGGAGACCACATTTCGGTTTACCACTCTGTCACGGCATTCTACGGCAAACAAACGAAAAAATATGTTGGTTGAAGTAAATGAAAAATTACCTAATATTAAAAGAAAAAACATGGACGTTAATTCTAACCGAATTAAAAAACCGTAAATATCAATACTCCAACGAGATGCCATAATAAGACGAAGGACAGACCATTGCCGGTAAAAAAGTAGAACGACCCATGTGTGTATTATAAATTAAATAAAAAATACAATAGAACACCTAAAGGAAACTAAAAAAGTGCTCTCGTTTGTACCCTAAAACAAAAAAACGTACCTTTGCTCCCAGGTAGAAATAATAGCGTTTCCATGTTAAATGCTCATATAGATTCTCTGGGTTAGGCACAAATCCACCTTCTGATCAGCTAACTTCTCGATATTGTATTTGCAAAGATTACTTCTCTCGTTCTTTTAGAATTTTTTACGTTCCCCTAATTATTATCCTGACGTGTGGGTATAATTCTTTACCTACTTCATAAAAAAACTCTAACAACCACCCCGATTCCATCAAAAAATCTCTTAGTAAATTAACTTAATAAGGCAAGTACGTGCTTACCTCCTAGAAAGCTTAACGAAACGTTAGCCGTCATCACTTTTCCTAAGTGTGTGTATCATTTATAGTAATATCATTTGTATTGTGTTTTTTGCTTCCTTCGATTATTGCAAAGAATTATAGATTCGAAGAACTGTTATAATTCTTTGCTAAGGTTCCACTTATTATTGCCTATATATGCTGCATTATTATGCAGATTAATAAATAAAATAAATAAATAAATAAATATTTCTTACATTTCCACCAATTAGCCTAGCACAAAGTAAGCACCGTAAGGCTCGTGTTATGGATACTAGGATTTATTTATTTATTTATTTAATTTATTGGCATACACAACAAGTAAGAATCATATAAAAGTTAGGAGAAACATAAATAAATGCTTAGTAACCAGATTATTACCCAAAAACGTGTACACACAGCATGGTTAACAATATTTCATAAACAATAGATCACATGTTTTAACTTTTAACAACAGCAATGGAGATACAAATGAGAGTAACAGAAACAGAAATAGTCTAAGCAGGTAAGCAGGTGTTATTAAAAAAAAACGATACATATGTTAATTGACGCTAGTAGGGAAAGCGCAGCTGAGGATCTGTTTGACATTGTGACGGAATCGGACGTGTCTGGGCTCAAAAATATCAATTCCGGCACATTCGTAAGACTGGATTGAAAAATGAGGTATTATTTGTAATACAAATGTCCTTCTGCAGTTACGAGAGAGAATTCTGGCGTTAAGGTTAAGCAGGGAAAGTAATCTTGGGGAGTCAAAGATAGAGTGAACAATTTTATTGATTACGGATAGACATATATATATATTATACATAGATATGTAATATTAATAGAAATATATATATATATATAAACACCCATGACTCAGGTACAAATGCTGGTATTCATCATGCAAACATCTGCCCCTTTCGGGATTCGAAACCAGGACCGTCGGTGCGAAAGGCAGGATCACCACCGTTGCACCAAACGGTCGTACTAGAAGTAATAATGTTAAACTTTATTACGTACAATAATTTAAAAACCACACTATACGAAAATATATTTTGACGCGTTCAGAATCCTTTCCTGCATAGTGTTATTTTGAAAAGGAACGCAAAAGTGTTTTTTTTTTAAATCACTCTATCGATAAAGACAATTCATATTTCTTCCTTCTTCAGACGTTTGTTCATAATTATTCGTTTTCACTCACGACTGGTTTAATTCAAAGTTTTTAGTACAGAATAATCCACGACCTCCGTTCAGAAACCGCTTAGCAAGCCTAAAGTATTCAAAGGAGGTTCACTCTTGTTTAAAATTCGTCACTCAAATTTTGAAACGCGGCGAAGCGATAAGTTGAATAAAACAAAATCTGATCCAAATCCACTTCAAATGCTAAACTCGCGTTGTACCGGATTAACGTTTATTATCTGATTAAAATCAAAAGGGGCGGAATCTCCATCTGAATTGTGTTTATTCAGTTCTGTGGTAAAAGATCGCGAATGAACTCTCACCCATATATTTTAGCTAAGTGCTAGCTGTTTAAGATTTCAAATGGTAAAACAATTTATAAATAGAAATGTATATAATCAACGTACCTTATTATTCAATAATTGTTACAGTATTTTCTAGTAAATATTATTGTAAAAACAGTATAACAATTTGTAATCAGGTTTACAAAAATCTAATTAATTTATTACAATTCTATAATATCGTACGAAAAAAAATCAATCATTTAATTATTTTTCTATTTTCACTTTCTGGTGTAGGGAAAACAATGACCCATCGAAGTTAAATTTTATCGCATACTGGTGAAAAATCAAAGCTTCCTTCCATTTTGTTCAAAAATTTGACTCGACGAAATAGTTTGCTTTGTTAGTGGAAAATGCAACTCTGTTGAAAATTTCTAATTTATATTATAGGAAAAATAACTTTGCGATTTTATTTCATAACTTCAGTACACAATTTATCGCCGAATCACTTGGTAACCCACGGTTATTGTCACGTTCGGTGGTGGTGTATAATCGTAGTAATAATACTCAAAACAAAATTTGTGAATTAACATAACATGTCAAAAATATTAAACTTAAAAAAAATAAGAAACTAAAAGTCAAAAATAATGACTATCGTTGAGCCATCAAATGCGATTCAGTAAAACTAATATTTTTAAATTACAGAAATTGATGGTTGGCACGATAATGTCACGGCGTTATATCCTTATATCGTTTTGATAAAAACAAGTCTAAACAGGGTTCCCAAATTAGGGGTTTTCCCCCTAAATTTAGGGGGTAAAGAAGTGAGATGGGGTTTTTTAGGGGTGTTTTATGTTTAGGGTTATTTTTAGGGTTTTTGTGAACCTTCATATTTTATTTATCGAGAAAAAAAATTTAAAGTATAGGCCCTGGAACAGTCTTAACTAGCTAATCAAATTTATTTTTTACCTAGCTACCTCGGACTTAGATACATATAGTGTACTTAACCCTAGAAAGATAGTCTGCATAAAATTTACGCATGCGTTTTCGAATAATTGCTGTCTCTTTCTAATTAGCGCGAATCCATAGCTGTGCGTTTAGGACATCTCATTCGTCAGTGGGAGCTATCGCGTGGTATACGTTTCAATACGGTAAGTGTCACCGATTTTGAAATATAACGACCGCGTGAGTCAAAATTACGCATGATTATCTTTAACGTGACTTTTATGATTTTGGCTTATATGACAGTTTTATTGTGTTTCGTATCTTTCAGTACTTTATATCATAATTAATATTATAATTTTATTTTTATAGATCTTGAGGCAAATATATAACACAATGGGGAGAAGAAATCTCGACGAAGACCATATCCTGGCCGCTCTTATACATAGTGACGACGAGTTTCCGTGTGAGGACACCGACAGTGAAGTAGCGGACCACGAGAGTGAAGATGACGTGCTGATTATTGTATGGAATGATAAACATTGCCTGCATAAACGCATATCTAATTTACAGTCATAAAATTAATAATAATAAAAAAAGTCGTAAAGCATTTATGAAAAATCATGGCTTGGGTCTGTCTTCTTCGTTTATGCGTAGACGTTTAGAAGCACCTACTTTGAAGAGATATTTGCGAGATAATATCTCTAATATGTTGCCAAATGAAGTACCTGATACATCCGAAGAGAGTAATAATGAGCCAGTAGCAAAAAAACTTCTTTTTGCCCTTCTAAAAAAAGGCGAAAGGCAAATGCGTCCTGTAAAAAATGCAAAAAAGTGATATGTCCTGAGCCTAACGTTGATATGTGCCACAGCTGTTTGTAACTTATTTTTATATAACTTTGTGTACATAAATAATAAGATAAGCTAACTGTTGATTTTCTACTAAAAAAGAGACTGATTATTAGAATAAAGAATAAGTTTTCATTGGAAAGAGTAAGTGTTATAAATTTTCTTTGATTTATAAAAGAAGTTTAAAGTTTTGTTTTTTTTAAATATAAATAAATTTGTATAAAAAAATTATCTGCAGTATTAATTATTTTAATATATGTGTATATATAATAACATACAATTCATTCAAATAAACTAATAAACCTAGACCTACAGCTATTTCAAATACATGCGTCAATTTTACGCATGAGTATCTTTTCCGTACTACAAAATATGATTATCTTTCTAGGGTTAAAATCCAAGTACAGTACTTGGAACTTTTAATCGAAATGATGGATGAAATGATCTTGTACAATATTCAACTCATCTCCTAAAATATTAGGTTTATTGAAAGTCAACATGTATGACTTTATATAATCTGATTCGTCAGAAGAAAATGATGATTGCATCCCGATCTTAATCCCAAACATCGTGGTTAACCTTGGTTAACAAACACGATGTAAAGAGAAATCCGAGAAACAATTCTTCACAGACATCGGTAAAAAGTCACTGATATAACAATATTTGCAGAAAGGTGGTGTTACAGTCGTTTCCACCGGAAGAGGAGGAATATGCCATTATCTTTACGTTTTCCAAGAGGTAATAATTCAATATTATTCAGAAAACGCTGGTAATCATTATGTGATAATTTCCAACATCACAAGTCTTTAGCGACACGCTTGAGTACAAAGGATTTGTAATATTCTACTACGTCGGACCCCATACACTTCAAACTGCATACCACAATCGGAGAAAAACGTTATAATGTCTCTTATTTAATACTAGCTAACCCGCGTTGCTGGTATAACCCGGCCACGCGTTGCTGGTATAACTCGGTCACGCATTGCTGGTATAACCCGGCCACGCGTTGCTGGTATAACTCGGTCACGCATTGCTGGTATAACCCGGCCACGCGTTACTGGTATAACCCGGCCACGGGTTGCTGGTATGGTATGCTGCGCCACCGCGGGTTCCTCCGAGGCGGTCGCTTCAATGAAGCCTATAGAGCCTTCCTAGGCTATGGCACTTACTAGGTGGTGTTTAGTCAGTACTGGTATGGCAACAAACACACAAAGTATTGTCATAATATAATTTATGATACTAACGATTCTTATATGTCACCCTGTAATCACGGCTCCTGTAAAAGAGTCGAAACGTCAGGATTAATTATAAAACATCAAAATAACCGCGTCGAAGTGGATTTATTAATATGAATACTCTAAATTAAAGTTAAAGGTGAAATTCGTATATTTACTTGTTTTTTTATCCAGATGTTTCAAATATATAGTAAATAAATTCGAAATTGAAAACCCTTAAAAGGTTTTTTGAATAAGAAATACGCATTTTATAAAAAAACATTGTTATCAATTTGTACGTTCAATGTAAATGTAAAGTGGTTAAATAAATATGTATCTCTGAAAAGGATCTGTAATCATAAGAAATTCAATTTCATTTAGAATTTCATAGCTTTATTAAGAATTGACACATAAGATTGTGAGTTCCGCGAATCGAAGCTAATCTCTGTTGTCGGTCATGGATATGAAAATTGGATTTCTTTGTAATATTTTCAATACTTGATATTTATTTTAAGAAATTAAAATGAATAAAATTATTAATACGGTAACCGTATACTATTGATAATCTGAGAATCCCAAACATTACGCCTAGTTTTAAATTTAATAAAAAAAGACAAAAAAGAATACTTTATCTGCAGTTATTTGCGATCACCAATAGGCAATGGACCTGTATGATGGTTTACGGCTTGTTTTCCCTATATTGTTTTCATCCATAACTAATGATTGTGTTCCTACTATAGGTATTTATGAATATAGTTTCGGTAAAATAAAATTTATTCCCACCACGTGGGCCTAGCATTAGCAGGTGCGTGCTATCGACTTCAGATGCATTCGGGACCAACAGCTTACCGTGGCTTTTGAAACACTTAAGAGCAAGAGATAACAAATATTACCTATTTAAATAAACTGACGACCTCCGCAGTCAAGTCACGAGGTCTCCGCGGTCAAAACACGAGGTCTCCGCAGTCAAGTCACGAGGTCTCCGCGGTCAAGTCACGAGGTCTCCGCGATCAAGTCTCGAGGTGTCCGAGGTCACGGATTCGATCTTAGGCCGGGTCAACGTAGAAAACTAACTTTTCTGTATCGGCTAAGGTCTGGGTTGTGTTACCGTCGTTCTTTTTAAATTCCAATTACTTTAGCCACTTAACTTGGGTTCAGAACAGAATTTGACCACTAACATCGAATTAATTGTCCTTTGCGAAAGTAGCTTAACGGTCGCAATCGCTAACTGAACTCTCCAACCACAACGCTGCCAAACTCCTCAAATCCACCCTCGTCTTTGTTAATACGCAATAATATAATCCTTACAGACTCCTATTCTCGTCATCTATACTGTACCATTTACATCTTCGAGTCAATATTGGATGTAACACAAGCCTCACTGTAATATTTTTCCTCTTTGTTTTTTTTTTTACTTGAGTGGGCAAAGGAAACAAGATAATACAAGCGGTTCTTTGGTTCTGAAGATATTACCTACCCACTGTTTACGTTTAAGCTTTGAGTGTACGATACTCAGATGGCAATAGTTATATCTTCGTGAGATAAAAGGTATATAGAAATATATTATATCCTAATCTTACGAATGATAATATTGTTTCAAAAAGGAAGGTATTCTTAAGATAAGTAATAAACGTAACAACGGTTTTCCAATACATCAAAGTTTACAGCGATTTAAGTATCAAGTAATTCGTATCTATGAAACCAAATTATCTTACTTCCGCAAAACGTGTAAGATGCATCGCCCGCCTGCCCCAATTAAATTCACAAGCATAAAGGACAATTACATATTAATACCTGCAGATGCCAAAATAATAACACCATTTGCACCTTTATCAATTAATCTATTTATTTATTTATTAACATACATGTCTTACAAGCTATCAGATAACACCATCCAAAACACTCGAAAGACTAGATTTACCTACAATTATTTAATTAAGTATTATAAAGTACATTTTCATTATCAATAGATTCAGATTAATTATGATAAAAAAATTAAATTATTTACAATAAACGTTTAATTATATAACTAGGTCCACTTGCAAATAAAAAATAAATAATAATAATAAGGAAGAATTACTTATTGCTAAGCCAATTCTAATATATATGAATGTCAACTATGTTAAAATTAAATTAATGTCAAATTAATAAATAATTTAAAATGTTACGAAATAGATATGAAAGATGTCCCACATTATCTGCGAATAAATCAAATTCATAGATCTCTATAATTAACATCTATAAGCAGTTCTTATACTTCCTCATCGATTGCACATTTGAATAATACTAATTTTACTGGACTTTTTTTTATGTTTAATCATTGCAACTCCTTTACAGGAGACGATTACAGTATGACTAAAGATAGAGAAAAAAATAGAAACGTAGGGTAAAATAGAAAAAAAGATAATAAACGCATCGTTTATCAGGTGAATCTTCTTTTATTTAAATGCCCTCTATTAGTATTTTACTCTCACACAGAGCATCATCAGTTGTGCATGCATGCATCTTATATGGTTATTGGATTTTGATTTTATTTCACGGCCTTCGTGGTAGAGTGACTCGCATACCGATTTTCATGGTAACGCCACTCGGAAGTCCCAGGTTCGATACCCGGCCAGGTCAATGAACTTTTCTATATTGGCTGGATTCTGGGTTTTATCGTACCGTCGTTGTTATTGAATACCATAACAGAAATACTTTAAGTACTTATAGTAGGAGTACAATGTATGTTGTGTTGCCTTATATACAAGGCCATTTTATAAACACCATCCAAATTTATATATTATATTCTTTGAAGAAAATAACGAAACAAGATTTTTTTCTTTTAATATCACTCAGTACTAAAATATTAAGTTAAGCCTACACAAAGTTATCCGAGGAAAACTACCGATTGCTGTCACAGTCACGCTACGCACGGTGTTGTAGCAGATGATTACACGACCCCCGCCCCGCCCTCCCGTATTTCATTGATACATTACAATGATTTTCATAAGTTGCAAATTTAAACGAAAAAAAATAGTAACGTCAAATTGAAGAAGAGATAAGTTGATTTGTTCTTTGATTATAACAATATTAATCGATAACACTTTTAATAAATAAAAAACTGGTTGGTTGCCTGTAAAGTCGGTATACGGGCGAAAGTTTTACGTGACAACGACTTTGAGTGGTAAAATAATTTTAATGTGAATATTCATTCGTATAGTAGGAAGAAGGATGAAATAATAGTAACAATTTAAAACATTTATTTATACAAAGAATTATATTTAAAACATTAATTTATAGGCACGCGTCCCTTCCACTTTTTATGTCTGTCTCTCTCGCTCTTAGGCGGGCTAACCATGCCCGAGTGGAAGGGACGCGTGCCTCTCACTCGCTCTCATTGTAAGCGCATAACGTGAGCGGAGCGTAACGCAGTTTCTTGAAGTGTCACCCGGCAAACCAATTTATAAGACGTTGTCACGTCAAAAATGAACATAAAAGTAAACCACACCTTAGGCACTTACGTCGCATTTTTTAAAATTTAATCAACTTATGTAGAATAATTGGTTGGAGTAAAGCAAAGGGTGTTTATTAACCACAGAATCTAAAAGACACAGGGATCGCAAAGGCAATTCGAAAATCGCAAAAACAAATGCAGTGCCAAAACCTTAGTACCTACCTACCTAAGTTATTTTTGTCTATTTTACACGATAGGATAAAGAAATGTATAATTAATAGTTCTATATTTTTGTGAAAAATTTCACATGTCTTAGCCGCCCTGCACACATTTTGCTTTACTCCAACAAAATAATTAATTAAAAATCCAAACAAAATACACTTACATGAAGTTTGAAAACAATCACTACCTTAAAGTGTAGGTAATTTCTCTCTAAACAGTCTTGCACGTTTATGAACATTGTCTTTTATTGTATTACTTGTTTTTTCACTTTGTCACTTCGTTAAATGCACGGATTATATTTATATTAAGTTCTCGAGGCTTTGGGCCTTCTTCACATAAACCCGTCGTTCAAGTTCGCCCTCGATTTCAATTGCAAGTGTGAACACATTTCGTTAGGTAGATAATTATGCGACGTAAATGCGTGAACGCAACATTGTACATCGCGGAAAGTCCGCGCAGTGTTGCCAATAATAATTTTGAAATTCCGCCAACTTCATAACGAAGTTCCGTTAGCAATCCGTTAAATCTCGCAATTTTCTCGTCAGTAAAATCCGTCGAATTACCAAGCGAAATAAAATAATAATTCAAGTTTAATAAAAATCAAGTGCAACAATCCATAAGATCACTTTTTTATCAAAAAAATAACAATATAATTAAACAAAAAAAGAACAATACAAATATGTTTAAAGTGTGACAGAGTTCGCATCATTATTTTGCCTCCTGCTACCTTGTCTAAAACAAGAGAAATTCTTGTACATGTATGTCGTAGACAGTATCTTTGGTACATGAATAGTATTTACGCAGTAGAATTGACATAACAGAAACAAAAATTTAGCTTTGATTTTTGAAAAAAAATTGTTGTAATTTGAAATATAAGAATAAATCTATCTTTATTTAAATAATAATCTTTTTCAAATTCCGCTAAACAATCCGTTAGCCGTCAAAATACTTTTTGTTCCGTATCTTCATAGCCCTAATCCGCTAGATATGACGGGAAATCCGTTATGTTGGCAACGCTGAGTCCGCGGCTGACTGATTTCATTGCGCCGATGTCGTTACAACTTGCGCGCGCAGCTCGGTGGGGCGCTTCGGGCGGTCGGTCGTTCAACTGTAAGTACCTATTTTGCCAGTAACCAGCTGTTGTAATAATTCGCTCGGACAAAATTTTTTTTTGCGGAAATTTTACCTACCAATTTTTTTTCATAAATGAAGTGTTTGAATGATATCTAATGCCTAGAAAAAATTTGGATGGTGTTTATAAAATAACCTTGTATATATGGCTATGGGCTTCCACCAAATGAGACTAATTCTGTCAAAAATAGATAAGTGATTAAAGAGAATGCCGAATTGGCAACCATATCTTGTAATTAAAGAGATAATTTACGTTTCAAATTTGTCTTTGTGAAATATAAAGGACATAATGAGGCTGTTAATTTCCTGGTTTAAATGTCCTTATACATGTTAGGAATAATAAGAAAAAATAATTTCAATGTGATATAATTTTAGAAATTATCCAATCCCAATAGATTTCCACAAGAATAACTCTCAATTCACATTTCAAGAGAGAAATTCAATTAATGTTAAAATTTATACCAATTTTATCAGCAATATTGTAATTAATTCAATCCAAATACACTGGAGAGCGGAAGATTAACTTCTGAAGATTTGAAGCTGTACCTGTGAAATTAATCTTTAAAAACACTGGCGCAAGGTTTTTATTGCATTCTATGAGTAGGTTGATAAATTCCAGTAGCCTTTCCGTTATAACCATTTCAGAAGAAAAAAATTATCTATTTAAATGAAATATTTTAAAATTTCTATTGCACGTATAAATTTACGTGTCACGTTGTTTGTCCGCGAGGGACTCCTAAACTACTTAACCAATTTTGATCATCCTTCTTAACTATCTGTTATTTCAATTAACTTAAAAGATTGGATATATTTTATTTTAATTAATAACACAGCAACGCGTGGCTGGGTCAGCTAGTATATATATATTTAATATGGAACCAACGTATTGTGGACAACGAAATATTAGCTTCACGATTCTGTATCTTACAAGTTACGATAGTCCGAATGTACAACACTAATGAGATATCCATTTCTGACTATTTAAAAGTCATTGTAACATTTTGCTCTGTAATGTCGCAATAGATATTTACCAACTGTCAAACATTTGTACTATTAGAGCTCGACTCTGAAATTGTATATTAGAGAATCGAGACGTAGAAGTCGATAATCAATCTCATCGCTAATCATTATCAAATCGATATTTATTTTACAGTTAGCATTGTCGCCACCAACCCAGTGCATAGACTGTTATATTTGTATTAAATAAATCTTTATTTTACACATACCGTTGGCACAGTATAAGAATAAGTAAGAATAATTAAAAAATCCAAAAAAACTGGCAAACCTGTCAATAATAAAATCCTAGGCTTTCAGTTTAGATGTCGGCTTCAAAGTAAATGGATTGAGTACGCAACACACCAATGTACTACAGATGTAGACTAAATCGTAAAATAAGCATTAAGCTAATGGAAATATAAGTAATTTTGATATTATGAACCAGGAATTCAGATAACCATATCGAAAGATAGAGCAGAGAATTTTATCGTAAATTAAAGCTACTAATCTCCTCACTATTATGGATTTTTATGAAACCATACATACCACTTAAATTATTAGTTGGATCGGTCGTATTGTATATGGAAGAGCAGATGCACCAGACACAACGCCTGGTTTGCGAGAATATCGACGCAACTCAAACTCTGTCAAATTGAACTAAATCTATAATCTAAGATCATAAATTTGTTGTTTGTCTGTCCGCTCTTTTCCCCGCTCTTTTTCCATTGTATATGCGTTAACATAGCAACGCGTTAACCGCAAGTAGTTCGTCTACCGGACGCTATATGGCGCTAACGGAAATATATTTATAATAGAAAAAATTTAAAGAATTTTGACCACCCGTGCGAAGCCGAGACGGGCCGCTAGTATGCCTAACGATCTTAAATCTTTGATATTTGATCGTGCACAGAGACACAACGTAAATATCGCGCCACCGTTCACTCAAAAGAGATACAATTTAATTTTTTGGTATGCGACAATATTTTAATAAGAAATTTGAAAACCTTATTCTATAAAATCAAAAGTTTTTAGTTCCGTCGTTATTCTCGCAAAACAGCGACAAGTATTTATAAAGTTGAAAAGTGCTTTTATAAACATAGTAATTAAATTAAAAGGTTGAAATAAATACAATTATTTGACCGGGGAAATAAAGTTATTGAAAATCAACATGGCCTTTATTAAATTATGTTTAATTAATGTAATTTCTGAATACCTTAATTAATAAATTAACATACGTAGGTCCTAGAATAAACATGCAACACTGCGTACGACTCATTACATTTTATTTGAATATACATTTTTTTTTTAAACAGAAGCAAAAGGAGTTTCATTTTATTAATTTTATTTTGTGGAAAAATATATTTTGGTATCTAATTTTAGTTTTATGTACACTATGTAGGGTAATGGCACCAGTGGCCAGCCAGGCACCAGTATTTTCCTTTAGCCTTTTACATCGCTTATTGGCCACAAATATTGCTATAATCAAAATAAACAAATAACTTGCACTTAAATAAACGCTCTGATTCCTCATTGGTTAATGTGTCACGCGACAGGAACGGCAGGGGATCAGGGGGCAGAAATAAACTCGTTCTTATCGGTGCTGTCCAACAACAAGAGCAATAGTGTCAAGTCCGCCATATTTTTTATTACACAAAGTGTTCTCTTAAAAGGTAAGAAAGAACCTATTTTATTATGAAATGTGATTGTGTTTTCTACATAGTAGCTTTATATATTAGTTCATGTATTAAATTATATTAAATTTTAATTAAAGTATCGCTTTTTTACGTATAAATTAGAGGGGGCTGATCATTGGATACCAATTTTTTACAAAAGATCCAATGGACAGCCCCTGGGGCTGATAACTGAGTTTTTCGATTATTTTTAAAATTACTAGAAAAACGACCATAAGAACCGTTAAATATAAATTTCCAAATTTAGTACCTACGACAAACATTTCCTAATGGAAGAAAAACCTGTGATCAGTCACATTTTAAATTATTTTTTCATGCGGCTGATCACTGGGTGTTGAAGATAAGTATTCAGCCACGATCTTATTTAAATGGCATTTTAGGGACGAATGTGGTTATTTGTTTGAGAATCTATAAGCAATACTTAAGTTTTACCTGAAATAGTTATAAAATGTATATTTATAATCAATGATTAAAAATATACATTTTATAACTATTTCTTACTTACAAGGGCTGAGCACTGGGTTAATCGAGGCTGTTTACTGGTTTTTAGAGGCTGTCCACTAGGACAAAATGCCATTTTTTGTTTAAACGTAATTATATATTTTATTAAGAAAATTATCGTTTTTGACATGTATTTTTTTAAAACTATAATAAACAATAAATCCAATCATGTTGTACGTTTCATTATCCGACGAATGCTGTAGAAATGGCAACTGTTCAAACTTCAAAAAGTCGTTATGAGGCTGACCACTGGTGCCTTTACCCTTTATGTGGTGACTTTCTGAAGGGCCTTTTAATACTCAGTATTTACATATTTTGGTCGCGTATATTACATTTATACTTTACTTATTAATATGTAAATTATTAATGATTTATTGACGCAAACAGTTGATATTTCTTTATTGAATTTAAGAGCACGCTGTGGCTAATTATAATAAATGCAACACAACAATTTGATCAACATCTTAACTTCGTCAACCGTTTTGTGCAACGGTAGGGATCCTGCCTTTCGTACCAAGACGGTCTTGGGTTCGATTTCCGGAAGGGGCAGATGTTTGCATGACGTATAACGAGCATATTTACTTGAGTCAGGGTCACATAACTTCTTTGAATATTACATATCTCTTTGTACGGGTTACCGAACAGTAAGAATATGTTGCACATGTAATGTCAATGCCTTGCTATTTAGATTACTTCAAATAATATTTAATTTATTGTCATATTCACACATTTATACCTAAATTCCGTACGGCTGCTTATACATCAATTTTATAGTCAGTAAGTAATAAAGACAGTGTTAAAACGACTATCGTTGGGTTTGTTTTGTGCATCCCTTCCCTTACAAATCTTCTTTCACTCATCTCGTAAACTGTATAATACGATACAGTTTTTTGGTCCTTCGAAAAGCACTCGTATATATATATATATATATATATATACACTACCGTCCAAAAGTTTGGAAACACCCTATTTTCATTAGATAAAAAAAATTACCGCAAATAAATCTTTAAATATACACGTTCTTGTTAAAGTTCATTTATTTTTACAATCGTGCTTATAACAATAATGAAGAAAACTACTTATTTCATATCAGTTATTCCGTACTTTGACAAAAGACCGGCACACGTGTTTTATGACCACAAAAGTTGCTGCACTGCCAATTGTTAATTTCTTAGAATTGGTAGATACAAACATTGTTTTTGTTTTGAATAGAGATCAGTTTTTTAAAATAAGTATATAATTCCATTAATTATCTAGTTTAGAGTTCAGTGTACTTTGTGAGGTTCATGTGATAGTAACATCAGTCGATAACTGCATAAAATGGCAAAAAGGAAACAGATTTCTCTTGAAGAGCGAAGTGTTATTTGTACTTTGAACAAAGAAGGATATTCTATACGCCAAATCGCAAAAAAGGTTGGAGTTTCATGTAAAGGTGTACATTATACTCTTACACGAAAGCGAGCTACGGGAGAAAATCGAGACAGGAAGAGATCTGGACGTCCCAAATCCACAACAAAGCAGGAAGATCAGTTTATTAAAGTGTTATAGAAACGAGATCGACGTTTAACTGCGCCACAAATTGCTGCTACTTTAAATAAAACACGAGAAAAGCCAGTTTCAATCACAACTGTAAAGAGACGTTTACTGTCTGCTGGCTTAAGAGGATGCGTTGCAGCCAAAAAACCAAGACTAACTATTACCCATAAGAAAAATAGACTAGAGTGGGCTAAAGCACATAAAAACTGGACGGAAGAAGACTGGAAAAAAGTCCTTTGGACGGATGAGTCTAAGTTTCAAATTTTTGGATCCAATAGACGTGTTTTTGTGCGCCGATCAAAAGACGAACGGGCTTTAGAAGCGTGTACTGTGCAGTCCGTTAAGCATGGTGGTGGTAGTGTAATGGTTTGGGGTTGCTTTGGTAACAATAAGCCCGGTCATTTGATTAAAATTGACGGAAAACTGAATAAAGAAGGCTATCTGAAAATACTGCAAGAAAATGCAATTTCTTCTGGAATGAATCTGATTGGCCGAAATTTCATTTTTCAGCAAGATAACGACCCAAAGCATTCATCAAAATTATGTCAGGAGTTCTTACAGCAAAAACAAAACGAAAAATTTTTGCAAGTTATGAAATGGCCATCACAATCGCCAGATCTCTCGCCTATAGAATTAGTATGGGATGAGCTTGATAGAAGAGTTAAAAGTCAGTGTCCATCGAGCTCAGCACAGTTGTGGCAACATTTACAAAATGAATGGAAGTCACTGGACCCCGAATACTTCGCAAAATTAATCAAAAGAATGAATGAAATTTGTGAAGAAATAATTAAAAACAAGGGTGGTCATTTTGATGAGGCCAAAATTTAATGAAAATTACATTATTTTTGCACTTAATTGTACTGAATATTTCTTACTTAATGTTAATCTAACGTTTGATTAAGATTTCATAGTAATAAATCATGACTTATGTGTTTTATTGTTGTTTTTATTTCAATTACCATGGTGTTTCCAAACTTTTGGACGGTAGTGTATATATATATGAGTGTATTTGACAAATTTATTGACTTACCTGTTCATATTTATCCAGTGAACGTGTTTATCTAAAGGGCCTGTCATCACCATAACATTTCTCATTGACTATAACTTTTAATATGCTATCTAAAGTAACGGTTTGAACCCCTGTAGGTACCATTACAAAAATGCACATTCTAAAATTCTTCTTGAATTTGATATTAATCCGATCTTTCCAATTTTATTTTCGTGATAAGCTCTATTTAGACTTTTATGAATAAAAGAAAGTAACATAATCATTCTGAAGTGAAACGATTATTGACTAACATCATTTAACTTTTTGGAGTATAAAAATAAACAGCATATTACCTAAAGAGGATAACATCTAACAAGTGCAAAAGTTTAAATTGGCATACACCTATATATGTCACAAGATTACTAAATTGGTATGTCGAAAAGTTGAGAAATCCAAACGAGTTGCGGGGGTTCTCGGCTCGCCCGTGTAATATTTCGTTTATGCGATCCATCCCAATCGACCCCGGTTGCGTGTCGGATCGGATTGTATCCAAACGCCTACGCAATAAAATCTGAAGGACGAAAATGTCACATCCAAATTCTAAATTTAGTAAACAAGCTATACTTTTACCTGCCATTTTGTAACTGCGAGAGAGCTTCATGGTGACTTGGTAACAATGCGTTCGATCGCATTTTTGAAATTATTAATGGACTGTAGTAGTTTTTTTTTGTTAGAGTCGCTTCTTCTTTGATCCTTTTTAACCCTAAGCTTCAGAGCATGACCAAAAAAGGTCATTGTTTAAAAAACGTATAGCTCCGATATTTTTGCGGTCTCTGTATGCAATGTGACACATTTCACTGTAATACTAACGACAATCTAGCTTTTAAAAGCGATTAAGGCGTCCAGTGTATATTGTAAAACAAAAGACGGTTGGCTTTGTTTTAATTAATGGAAGTATAGTAGAAATAATTGTGATCGTGATAATATATTATGACAATAATTTGTATATGTGTGTGTATTTGTTACCATACCAGCAACGCGTGGCCGGGTTAGCTAATTGTGATAAAAGCATAATATTGTTTTTATATTGTTTATGCGTGGTACCGATTATTAATTTTGTAAATATCGTAACATCTGCTAAAGCTGATTTGTTTATATTCTTGTTAACAGTTAAGATTTTCTGAACGAGAATACATATAATAGCCATAGTAAAAAAGAGTTAGTAATTTTTACTATTACTATTTTTTATTATCATTTTTTTTATTTAATAGGGCTTACGAACTGTACGTGTGTATGTCACAAAATTCCTCCTAAACGGCTGGACCGATTTCAATTATTTTTTTTGTATGCCTTTGGATGGTGCCCTGGACGGTTGAGATTCACAAATCAGCCCGGTAGATGGCGCTGCAGCCGGCACAGCTAGTAAAATGTATAAAAACAAAATACATATAAAAGAAATATACGATCGAAGACATATAAGTATAATTTGTTACGAGATTTTTAGCAAGTATTTTAGGTCGCCGATATTTTAGCGCCGATTCATATCGTCGGTGATAAGCTGATGAGATGATAACACATGCAACTACGCCTAAAAAAAACATCGTAAAAACCCAATTATTTTCAATAGTAAACAAATTATAAGTGATTATAATTTAAAAATGTATCAACTGAAAATGGTAAATAAAATGTTAAAAGTATAAGGTTATTATTTCCTGTTTGGTAAAATATAGAAAGAAAAAAATATACTATGGGTTCTAATATAGTATGTATGAACAATGATGTAAGTAATTGCAATAATTTAAGTAAATGTTCATGGCATTTATTTCCAGAAATTTGTTCTAAATGTAACTAACGAAACGATGATGACCTATAAATCTATTATTAAATGATACTAACACATATTTCTACAGAAAATATTACAATTTTTTTAATATTAGTGAGCTAAGTATATTTTGTACCTGCTGTACCTATTTTAGTAATACTAGCCCTTACTTTCGTTGATAAACTGACATACAGTTTGAGAAACGATATTATTGTTATAAAACCTACAGCGTTTTACTGTGAGTTAGTAAATAAATAAAAAATATACCCTTCAATATAGCTTTAGAAAGTAAGTGATACATCTTCGTGGTTAAATGTTGAAATGGCTGAGCGTATCATTTTAAAGCAACAATTTCACGATAAATGCGCGCCCTAATATTACAGTTTATAATAACCGATTATTCGTACTACCTCATAAATTATAATATAACTGAACTGTACCTACATATTTGGAATAACGTCTGCAAGCAAAACAATAAGCAACATCGTAGCCGACGAGCATTGTAGCAAATAGTTCACAAAATTGTACTAGATGGCGCTGTAGTCCGTAGAATCACGCTATCGTTTTACGTCAACCGTTACATATAGCACTGTGGAAGCCGAATTCCAGATAACTCTGGTTTCCCTTCAAAATGCATAAATCTTTCGCCTTTTACTAAAGATTTCCGTGGAGGGGAACACTCAAATGAGTTTTACTCAATTTTTTGATGCTCTGCTAACGCGGAGCTTATACACAAACAAAATGTTTCAGTAAAATTTTCAAAGCAATTTAAGGGCAAGACATTTAGCAACATTAAAAAACTTCATCATTGTGAATTGTAATAATAACTTTGATATCTCAGATAAAGGTCATTATTGAATAATAAGTAACAGTTTATATTTTATACACACAAATATTTTCATTTTAGAGTAATTAAATAATAAATTTAGCAACCTCTGATCTGTTCATGACAAATGGCGTAGGAGAATATCGCCAGTCTACCATTGATTCACAGCACGATAATAAACATTTTATTTAAAAACAGATAATAAAAATATGTACTCTTTTTATCATATTTTAATTTAATTAATAAAAGCTGGGTTCCAACCTTGGCAGCACCATTACTCTTGGCTGTCAGACTTGAAATTGAGTCACAAACTGTCTTACAATTTTGTGTTAGTGTACAAACAGTCCATTGTAACTAGTTTAAAACATGAAATGTAATTTGAGATATACTTTTTACCACGTTTTTCTTAACTTGCTTTCTTGTATGTTTGTTTGTTTGGGTCAAATCTTGCGATCGATTTTTCGACCACTTTCAGACATTCAATTGAGCTGACATTTTTTATATAGCCTTGCTTACGATGACAATACAATATTTTTGAGGTTTAAGACTAAAAAGTGTTAAATAAATTATCATAAAAAATATTTAAAAAAACCACGTTTTTCTCTTGTTACAAATGCACTAAAAAGGATAAAAAAAGTTTTTTTTCTCTAGGCTATGTGGATCCGTAAATATGTTTAGTTTAAACTAACTGTAAAATTATACAATTAAAAACGTGAGGCGTATTTTAAAACGAACCATTCAACATGACTTAAAAGTTCTTCAAAAATTCCCAACTACACCATATCACGCCCCACGTTTTTAATTGTATAATTTTACAGTTAGTTTAAACTAAACATATTTACGGATCCACATAGCCTAGAGAAAAAAAACTTATTTTTAGTGCATTTATAACAAGAGAAAAACGTGGTTTTTTAAAATATTTTTTATGATAATTTTTGATTCCAAAATGATTTTAATATGCGTGATTCTGTGAGTAATAATACAATTATTTCCGAGGATAATGACTACATTTTACCATCAATACCATTTTATCAAAATTCATAAATAGTAATAAAATAAAAAATATATGACTGTGAAATTAAGTAATTACTTATACTATTACAAAAAATCGACGAATATAATTCGAAATTCTTGAAATCGGAAACAAAGAAAAGGTAAAAATAATTGGGAAATTGTGTCGTCGGAAAGAATTGTATTCAGTACAATGGTCCAGAGGACTGATTGTTGTTTTCAAATATGCAAACGTTCCTATGGCGTTTGAGTAAATGATTTAAATTCCGACCCTATTTTGTTATGGTTAAGGTCTATCATATTTTTTTAACACAAACGTTATCGCAGGTTTGCCCAGTAAACACCTACACTCAAGTCTCTAGTATTACGTGGCACTAGTTTTATAAGTACTACACATTTGATAATGGGATCAAGAGACATCACCTATTTCAATCCAAGTACTATGAGAGTTACCTGTACCTCAGTAAATAAATAATAATATATTTTATGACTGACATGCATATTTATAATACTCTAGGTAGTGACAAACTTTATTAAAGAATTGCTGTTGTCCGTGACTCCTTTTACATGAAATTCGGTTTCGTCGCGCACCCTTATTAAACCTAATTGATATTGCATACAAATAATTATATATAAGACGAATAATATATAACATTTATTATTGTTTGTATATAAATTCCCCGTCACAGTGTTTGACCGTGATGAACTCCGATTCATCTCAACCGATTTTGATGATGATATTTGAAATATATAATTTGGATATTCTTTGATCTGTCTTTTACTTTCAGAAATATGCGTAAACAGACTAAAAAAAAAACTTTTTTATTTTTCTTTAGGGAGAATAGTATAAATAAACCAAAAATACTCGTATGTTTGCAGGTATGAACCTACCTTTTATTTTATCCATTATAAATTTATGATAGCGGCTTACGGACAATACTAGCGTTCGTACTAATGATGCCATTGAAGGCATCTTATGGCACGCAGTATTCTCTCTTCGGCTAGAGCAACGAAACGCAAAAAATAATTGATCTATATTAATTCGGAGACTGCCTTAGGGAAAACGCCGTCTGTCTAGGCTAAGATGGATCTCGACATAAAATCTATCTAAGGACACCCAACATTTCCACATAAAACGGGTTAAAAGACATAAAATTGTCGTTATAGAAGAATAAAAGAAAATCGCTTCGTTTTTCATACTAAAATTCACTTTCCTTCCGATCCTCTTCTTTTATCGCCACCTCTAAATGTATATCTTAAATGTTGAAACATACAGATTCAAAAATTTTTATTATATATATAGCTGAGGGCACAATCAAATAAATATTGATGGGTGTTCCTGGTAGTAAAAGTCAGCGAAGTCATGTTGAATTTAGCGTAACTAAGATACGAGTATGTTTTACAGTATTCCACATTGCGTAACCACTTTCGTTTCCACATTGACACCACTTAGCTGTATGATTTCTATATTATGGGTTTGGTTTATGCTGTTAAAATGGTTTTATTTAGGTTTGAGAGATAGTGAACTTAACATACCACTAGAAATGTCGAATTTCAAGATAAGCTTTAGTAATAAAATAAATTGCAACAATTGTATACATGGAATGTAAGAACTTTTTTTTTGTTAATATATATTAGTAAATATAAATGGGACTATTTTATTTATAACATTATTATTTGTAAATGCCTCAATATCAAATTATTTTTATGGAATAATCTTCTTGACATCCTACTACTATTATAAAGGCGAAAGTTTGTAAGTATGGATGTATGGATGTTTGTTACTCTTTCACGTAAAAACTACTGAATGGATTTGAATGAAACTTTACCACAATATAGCTTATACATCAGAATAACACATAGGCTACAATTTATAAACATATTGTTCGAAATACTAATCCTGCGCAGACGAAGTCGCGGGCACCAGCTAGTAGATAATAAGACTTACTAAATGGTAATGTTCAGTCTTCAATTCCTAGAACGTTTTCAAAAGTTCCTCCAGCAACTCTGATCGAGTTGCTATAGCGCACAATCTAATTATAAATAACGTAGCATTTATAAATTTTCCAGCTCACAGCGCTGTTCGTTTACTGTCTTCAGAAATACTAACAATAATAACAATAATATTTCGTACATTAAAACCAATTAGTCTAGATCAAGGTAAGTACTGTAAGGCTTGAGTTATGGATACAGAGTAACTGATAGCTATACATATATGATACACAGATGTTTAATGTTTGTAGAAATGTATATAAACAACTATGACTCAGGTATTAATGCTGGTATTCATCACACAAACATCTATTCCTTTCGGAACTTAACACTAGACTAATCAACATCATATTCTATTTATTCGTTAGCTTTCAGTGGTCTCAATGCTATTGTATTTCGTATCATTAGGTAAAAAGTTTAACTTATTTCGTTTGCTGTTTATAAAAGGCATGATAGCGACGACAAATCTTAAGTTTCCACTCACGACGTTAATACTAATTATTATCTTGCTGCTGTTGTAATTACTGTCGAAAAGGTTCGTGATAAACTTAAAGTGAACGAATCTACTCAAGGCCCTGGATCAAAATCAATCTCTCTTTTCTTTATCAGGGACTCCGCAAACGATGTTTTTAATTCCATTCTTTATAATTTTTTAATCAAGTGCTCCAGACCAGAATGTTCTCCGAATGCTGGACCTTTCCCTGAATTCAAATATAAAAAACAAATCCTTCTGTGAAAACTACAGACCAATAAACGAATTATCAGATTTTCATGTTCAAACTTTAATCTCTCTTTAACAACAAAGATTTGTTCGACAAATCGACAATTACGAATTTCTTGGAGTATAAATTTATTTGTGTATTTCTTTCGTTAAACGTGTTTAAGTTTATTTGACTTACAAGGAATTTTCCGAAGAGATCGACAAAATACTTCCTGCTGTATTGAAAACTTTTCGTGATGAAAACATATGGGTCTTTGTTACGTTGGTTTCAATTATATCTGTCAATAAGAAGACAACTGGTAGCACATAAAAGGTATTGAAGTATGCGCTAAGATTTTCTCCAAAATTACTGCTATTGTAAGTAACTAAAGACCTTTGCAAATGCTACTTGAATTCAAAATAACATTGTGTTACCTATAAGAATACGCCCACCTGATTCCGTAGTCTCTAAACAAAACACTGCTGTAAATACAACGCTTTGTAGTATATTATCGTTCATTCATATTACCTTTACGTTTCGCGTGATTCTATTAAATTTGAATCATAAGTAACTTATCATGTAAAAATACAGTAGACTAAAATTCCATATAAGAAGATTACCAAAATAATACAAAAAAAAAACTTAACACGAGAAATAAGGCTTCTCTTTATGAAAAAGGAGCTTTTTAAAAAGTATATGTCGTTGTTAGCAAACATCAAACGCTAAGAACATTTCTGATTCTTAGAAAGTTGGCCTTTGAATATGCAAAAATTTCAAACCAAAAAGAATCTTCAGATCTATGTATCGAAATCGGTATTTGAGGCTGTCTATTTATAGGCTTATTAATTCCCATATCTTTGTGCTAGTTGATTATCACTACTTTTATACTTTGTCCAATGTAGGATGATACTTTTGACAGTTTACATCTATATAGAGGGTATAAAGCTGCTATTGCAATGTCAAGCCAAACATAAGGAAACAAACGCAACCTTAGTACGTAGCAATAAGGAAGTGACACCTGTCAAAAGTATCATCCTACATTAGACAAAGTATAGAAATGTCTGTTGTAATGTTTCAAATATGTATAAGAAAAAATCAATTATCGTATTAGCATTGCATTGGTGTTATTGTGATTCTAATTGGCGTGTAACATTGTCTACTGGTGGTGAAAATGGTGTGAAGGAGGCGGGAACTAATCTGGTAGTCTCATCATTAAACGAAGTTGATAAACCGTATTTTCCTCTCCTTAATCTATTTACTTATAGCCGGTCAATTTCAATAACTTTAGAAGTTTTTGAAATTATATGCCAGAAAAAGCAAATATGACGTGAGAAAATATTTGTAACGGTTTTTGTCCTATTTATAACAAGCTAACAGATATGCTTATAACCATAACGAATACTTAATCTTATACGTTTTGTAAACGTTTTGACGAATGGACGTTCCTTATGTCATTGCAATAAAGAACATTATTTAGCGAGTAAAACTTGATGTATTACCATACTTAAAAATATTTGATAAAAAATAAGGCATAAAAGGTAGATTTATATATATAGTATATTATATTCTAAAACTAAATTTCACACGCGCTTATTTCCTGACTTAAATGATAATACGTTATATTTAATTAAAAAAAGTCTGATATCTTTGAAAATAAACTTGCTTAGATTAACAGAAAATGAACACACACTTTTTATTTGAATTAATACGTAACAAGTCACTGTACGAATATCACATTCACTCAGTGAGACGAAAAAATTGCCGGCGGCGTTGAAATGTTCAATCGGAACAAATTATCGGAATTTTCTTCGAGCCGTGGTCACAAAGCATTTAGATTGTTTGATATCCGATAAGTTTGGATAAATTTGTTTTTGATAAACTGTGACGGTAATGGGTCACGAAAAATTACGTTCGCTATAGAACTATCAACCTAAAGAAAAATTACAACAGTACTAATAATAATGCCTTATTAAATGCAAAAAAAAATAATCAAACATTCTGCAAAAGTATCATCTAAGCATTATGCGATATCTAAACACAATTTATCGCAGTGTTCAAAGAGTGTCGAACCTATCGGAGAATTCTTTTGCAAAGCACAATAAAGTTACCGTAAAATACTTAACATAAGTGGCTGCCTTTACTTAAGGGTCACTTTGTTTCGCCTATTTTTTATTCCTAATTCGTGTTGGTTTTAACGTATATTAATGTTTTAACGTATAATTTGTATGTCCATAAAATTATGCTTTAATATCATTATGGGTTCATATAATTATGCTTTAGAAAAATATACCTAACAATTATTATGCTTACAGTAGTTATGCTTTAAGCATTTATGCCTAAACAGTTATGCCAAAGGAATAGCATGCGTAGTAACCATCATTAAGTTAAGTAAACTTATATCATTACAACATATGATATAAAATTTAAATGCAAATGACCCTTGCGAATGCGAAATCTTGTTTTTATAAAACTTAAAATTATCAAAGATTCTATTAATTAGGCCGATTGTGTTTGTACATATTTATCGTGATTACCATAGATCAATTACAAAAGATTATAAGTAAAAAAGTTTTTTTTCTCTAGGCTATGTGGATCCGTAAATATGTTTAGTTTAAACTAACTGTAAAATTATACAATTAAAAACGTGAGGCGTATTTTAAAACGAACCATTCAACATGACTTAAAAGTTCTTCAAAAATTCCCAACTACACCATATCACGCCCCACGTTTTTAATTGTATAATTTTACAGTTAGTTTAAACTAAACATATTTACGGATCCACATAGCCTAGAGAAAAAAAACTTATTTTTAGTGCATTTGTAACAAGAGAAAAACGTGGTTTTTTAAAATATTTTTGACGTGACAACGTCTTATAAATTGGTTTGCCGGGTGACACTTCAAGAAACTGCGTTACGCTCCGCTCACGTTATGCGCTCACAATGAGAGCGAGTGAGAGGCACGCGTCCCTTCCACTCGGGCATGGTTAGCCCGCCTAAGAGCGAGAGAGACAGACATAAAAAGTGGAAGGGACGCGTGCCTATAAATTAATGTTTTAAATATAATTCTTTGTATAAATAAATGTTTTAAATTGTTACTATTATTTCATCCTTCTTCCTACTATACGAATGAATATTCACATTAAAATTATTTTACCACTCAAAGTCGTTGTCACGTAAAACTTTCGCCCGTATACCGACTTTACAGGCAACCAATTTTTTTATGATAATTTTTGATTCCAAAATGATTTTAATATGCGTGATTCTGTGAGTAATAATACAATTATTTCCGAGGATAATGACTACATTTTACCATCAATACCATTTTATCAAAATTCATAAATAGTAATAAAATAAAAAATATATGACTGTGAAATTAAGTAATTACTTATACTATTACAAAAAATCGACGAATATAATTCGAAATTCTTGAAATCGGAAACAAAGAAAAGGTAAAAATAATTGGGAAATTGTGTCGTCGGAAAGAATTGTATTCAGTACAATGGTCCAGAGGACTGATTGTTGTTTTCAAATATGCAAACGTTCCTATGGCGTTTGAGTAAATGATTTAAATTCCGACTCTATTTTGTTATGGTTAAGGTCTATCATATTTTTTTAACACAAACGTTATCGCAGGTTTGCCCAGTAAACACCTACACTCAAGTCTCTAGTATTACGTGGCACTAGTTTTATAAGTACTACACATTTGATAATGGGATCAAGAGACATCACCTATTTCAATCCAAGTACTATGAGAGTTACCTGTACCTCAGTAAATAAATAATAATATATTTTATGACTGACATGCATATTTATAATACTCTAGGTAGTGACAAACTTTATTAAAGAATTGCTGTTGTCCGTGACTCCTTTTACATGAAATTCGGTTTCGTCGCGCACCCTTATTAAACCTAATTGATATTGCATACAAATAATTATATATAAGACGAATAATATATAACATTTATTATTGTTTGTATATAAATTCCCCGTCACAGTGTTTGACCGTGATGAACTCCGATTCATCTCAACCGATTTTGATGATGATATTTGAAATATATAATTTGGATATTCTTTGATCTGTCTTTTACTTTCAGAAATATGCGTAAACAGACTAAAAAAAAAACTTTTTTATTTTTCTTTAGGGAGAATAGTATAAATAAACCAAAAATACTCGTATGTTTGCAGGTATGAACCTACCTTTTATTTTATCCATTATAAATTTATGATAGCGGCTTACGGACAATACTAGCGTTCGTACTAATGATGCCATTGAAGGCATCTTATGGCACGCAGTATTCTCTCTTCGGCTAGAGCAACGAAACGCAAAAAATAATTGATCTATATTAATTCGGAGACTGCCTTAGGGAAAACGCCGTCTGTCTAGGCTAAGATGGATCTCGACATAAAATCTATCTAAGGACACCCAACATTTCCACATAAAACGGGTTAAAAGACATAAAATTGTCGTTATAGAAGAATAAAAGAAAATCGCTTCGTTTTTCATACTAAAATTCACTTTCCTTCCGATCCTCTTCTTTTATCGCCACCTCTAAATGTATATCTTAAATGTTGAAACATACAGATTCAAAAATTTTTATTATATATATAGCTGAGGGCACAATCAAATAAATATTGATGGGTGTTCCTGGTAGTAAAAGTCAGCGAAGTCATGTTGAATTTAGCGTAACTAAGATACGAGTATGTTTTACAGTATTCCACATTGCGTAACCACTTTCGTTTCCACATTGACACCACTTAGCTGTATGATTTCTATATTATGGGTTTGGTTTATGCTGTTAAAATGGTTTTATTTAGGTTTGAGAGATAGTGAACTTAACATACCACTAGAAATGTCGAATTTCAAGATAAGCTTTAGTAATAAAATAAATTGCAACAATTGTATACATGGAATGTAAGAACTTTTTTTTTGTTAATATATATTAGTAAATATAAATGGGACTATTTTATTTATAACATTATTATTTGTAAATGCCTCAATATCAAATTATTTTTATGGAATAATCTTCTTGACATCCTACTACTATTATAAAGGCGAAAGTTTGTAAGTATGGATGTATGGATGTTTGTTACTCTTTCACGTAAAAACTACTGAATGGATTTGAATGAAACTTTACCACAATATAGCTTATACATCAGAATAACACATAGGCTACAATTTATAAACATATTGTTCGAAATACTAATCCTGCGCAGACGAAGTCGCGGGCACCAGCTAGTAGATAATAAGACTTACTAAATGGTAATGTTCAGTCTTCAATTCCTAGAACGTTTTCAAAAGTTCCTCCAGCAACTCTGATCGAGTTGCTATAGCGCACAATCTAATTATAAATAACGTAGCATTTATAAATTTTCCAGCTCACAGCGCTGTTCGTTTACTGTCTTCAGAAATACTAACAATAATAACAATAATATTTCGTACATTAAAACCAATTAGTCTAGATCAAGGTAAGTACTGTAAGGCTTGAGTTATGGATACAGAGTAACTGATAGCTATACATATATGATACACAGATGTTTAATGTTTGTAGAAATGTATATAAACAACTATGACTCAGGTATTAATGCTGGTATTCATCACACAAACATCTATTCCTTTCGGAACTTAACACTAGACTAATCAACATCATATTCTATTTATTCGTTAGCTTTCAGTGGTCTCAATGCTATTGTATTTCGTATCATTAGGTAAAAAGTTTAACTTATTTCGTTTGCTGTTTATAAAAGGCATGATAGCGACGACAAATCTTAAGTTTCCACTCACGACGTTAATACTAATTATTATCTTGCTGCTGTTGTAATTACTGTCGAAAAGGTTCGTGATAAACTTAAAGTGAACGAATCTACTCAAGGCCCTGGATCAAAATCAATCTCTCTTTTCTTTATCAGGGACTCCGCAAACGATGTTTTTAATTCCATTCTTTATAATTTTTTAATCAAGTGCTCCAGACCAGAATGTTCTCCGAATGCTGGACCTTTCCCTGAATTCAAATATAAAAAACAAATCCTTCTGTGAAAACTACAGACCAATAAACGAATTATCAGATTTTCATGTTCAAACTTTAATCTCTCTTTAACAACAAAGATTTGTTCGACAAATCGACAATTACGAATTTCTTGGAGTATAAATTTATTTGTGTATTTCTTTCGTTAAACGTGTTTAAGTTTATTTGACTTACAAGGAATTTTCCGAAGAGATCGACAAAATACTTCCTGCTGTATTGAAAACTTTTCGTGATGAAAACATATGGGTCTTTGTTACGTTGGTTTCAATTATATCTGTCAATAAGAAGACAACTGGTAGCACATAAAAGGTATTGAAGTATGCGCTAAGATTTTCTCCAAAATTACTGCTATTGTAAGTAACTAAAGACCTTTGCAAATGCTACTTGAATTCAAAATAACATTGTGTTACCTATAAGAATACGCCCACCTGATTCCGTAGTCTCTAAACAAAACACTGCTGTAAATACAACGCTTTGTAGTATATTATCGTTCATTCATATTACCTTTACGTTTCGCGTGATTCTATTAAATTTGAATCATAAGTAACTTATCATGTAAAAATACAGTAGACTAAAATTCCATATAAGAAGATTACCAAAATAATACAAAAAAAAAACTTAACACGAGAAATAAGGCTTCTCTTTATGAAAAAGGAGCTTTTTAAAAAGTATATGTCGTTGTTAGCAAACATCAAACGCTAAGAACATTTCTGATTCTTAGAAAGTTGGCCTTTGAATATGCAAAAATTTCAAACCAAAAAGAATCTTCAGATCTATGTATCGAAATCGGTATTTGAGGCTGTCTATTTATAGGCTTATTAATTCCCATATCTTTGTGCTAGTTGATTATCACTACTTTTATACTTTGTCCAATGTAGGATGATACTTTTGACAGTTTACATCTATATAGAGGGTATAAAGCTGCTATTGCAATGTCAAGCCAAACATAAGGAAACAAACGCAACCTTAGTACGTAGCAATAAGGAAGTGACACCTGTCAAAAGTATCATCCTACATTAGACAAAGTATAGAAATGTCTGTTGTAATGTTTCAAATATGTATAAGAAAAAATCAATTATCGTATTAGCATTGCATTGGTGTTATTGTGATTCTAATTGGCGTGTAACATTGTCTACTGGTGGTGAAAATGGTGTGAAGGAGGCGGGAACTAATCTGGTAGTCTCATCATTAAACGAAGTTGATAAACCGTATTTTCCTCTCCTTAATCTATTTACTTATAGCCGGTCAATTTCAATAACTTTAGAAGTTTTTGAAATTATATGCCAGAAAAAGCAAATATGACGTGAGAAAATATTTGTAACGGTTTTTGTCCTATTTATAACAAGCTAACAGATATGCTTATAACCATAACGAATACTTAATCTTATACGTTTTGTAAACGTTTTGACGAATGGACGTTCCTTATGTCATTGCAATAAAGAACATTATTTAGCGAGTAAAACTTGATGTATTACCATACTTAAAAATATTTGATAAAAAATAAGGCATAAAAGGTAGATTTATATATATAGTATATTATATTCTAAAACTAAATTTCACACGCGCTTATTTCCTGACTTAAATGATAATACGTTATATTTAATTAAAAAAAGTCTGATATCTTTGAAAATAAACTTGCTTAGATTAACAGAAAATGAACACACACTTTTTATTTGAATTAATACGTAACAAGTCACTGTACGAATATCACATTCACTCAGTGAGACGAAAAAATTGCCGGCGGCGTTGAAATGTTCAATCGGAACAAATTATCGGAATTTTCTTCGAGCCGTGGTCACAAAGCATTTAGATTGTTTGATATCCGATAAGTTTGGATAAATTTGTTTTTGATAAACTGTGACGGTAATGGGTCACGAAAAATTACGTTCGCTATAGAACTATCAACCTAAAGAAAAATTACAACAGTACTAATAATAATGCCTTATTAAATGCAAAAAAAAATAATCAAACATTCTGCAAAAGTATCATCTAAGCATTATGCGATATCTAAACACAATTTATCGCAGTGTTCAAAGAGTGTCGAACCTATCGGAGAATTCTTTTGCAAAGCACAATAAAGTTACCGTAAAATACTTAACATAAGTGGCTGCCTTTACTTAAGGGTCACTTTGTTTCGCCTATTTTTTATTCCTAATTCGTGTTGGTTTTAACGTATATTAATGTTTTAACGTATAATTTGTATGTCCATAAAATTATGCTTTAATATCATTATGGGTTCATATAATTATGCTTTAGAAAAATATACCTAACAATTATTATGCTTACAGTAGTTATGCTTTAAGCATTTATGCCTAAACAGTTATGCCAAAGGAATAGCATGCGTAGTAACCATCATTAAGTTAAGTAAACTTATATCATTACAACATATGATATAAAATTTAAATGCAAATGACCCTTGCGAATGCGAAATCTTGTTTTTATAAAACTTAAAATTATCAAAGATTCTATTAATTAGGCCGATTGTGTTTGTACATATTTATCGTGATTACCATAGATCAATTACAAAAGATTATAAGGAGAATTAGCACAGCCATTACACATAAGTTTAAGTACGCTTTGATATTATTAAAGTAGAGAAAATTTTGTTTACATCTAGGTTGTTATACAGCGCCAAAATTGCTTTACTTTCCGCCAACCGTTAGCCATTAACTGAACGTACTGAAATTTAGTATTCATAATATAAACTGCTGAGTTTGGAATGAGTCAATTCATTTAAATGAAATGTTCGGACTTTATTATTGTATTTTTGTCAGCTCCGAGTCGTTCGTAGCATAAATTCCGGAACAAAATAATTATTTCGTTATGTTAATTTACTGTTCCCAATGTTACCACGAAGAATCTGTATGATTTGTAACAATTATATATTACTTTTTGTTATAGTGCTGGTGAGGATGTAGCAAGGATGTGCGCGCCGGCCGCAGCCGCGCTGCTCCTTGCTGTGCTTGCTGCTTTGCCCTGTCGAGGTAAATAAACAAATAAATAACAAATATAACAATTCAAGTCACTGCTCCAAAATGTGTCTCTTGTGATTCTTCCTAGGTTATGGGCCTAGGATAAATCTTACACTGACATTCACTACGCTCCGACGAGTAACGCATTTTCTTGTATTGTCAATCATGTTAATAAGTATGATAAAATAATTTAAATTTGGATATTATAATTTAGTAACATTTATTAAGGAAAGATGTATGTTTAAGTTTGCTGTGCCCAAACTGGCTTCATGTATGATAGGCGTCATCCATTAATCACATGAGGTCTAAATAGGGGAGGGCGGGATTATGAAACATCAGTATCACAATTGGGGGGGGGGGGGGGGGCTGCAGTTACATATCACGTGTATATTTTAGTGTTATTATTTCTTTTAAAATCACTGCTGAAGATAGTCTAATAAATCCGTGATCCGAGAACACTTTTAGATTAATGTGTATTTTTTTATTAAAAGTTTGTAATATATAAATAATAAGGTACTGTTTTATAAAATAAATTAATATACGTGATGTGGGGGAGGTTCGGGGGGATAACTTAGAACCTCACCAGGTATCACCAGAGGGGAGGAAGAGTATCAAAAGTGGTCTAAAAACCTCACGTCATTAATGGATGACCCCATACTAGTATAATTTTGTAAAAGACCTTTGTGTCCAACATTGAAGCAATAAATGATTTATGACTATCGATTGGCTAATAAAATCAATGTTTAATCTTGTGCTTTAGGATACTTTTATCCCCTTGGGAAAGATAAATATGCGGGTATAACCATGGGGCACAATTTGTCCATATTATAACGTGGTAAGTACTATTACTAACTTAGCGCTAAACGCATGCTCTGTTAAATAAGAAGAGGTTTTTCTGACAAAAACAGATACAGCGTAAATATTAAGTGCTAACAAAGATAACAAGCCAAGCGATTCAAACAATGGTTTCAAAGATTCTCGTGGTAATCGTTCGCAAATAGCTCTTATTCAATTACAGTTTGGCTTTCAGCGCCAAATGTCAGGGAACGTAACTTAATTTAAATGTATCGACCAGGCAAGGCATTCAATATCATACTAAGCCATATGCCAATTCCGGATGACGCTGTGGCTGGCGCCATCGGCCCACAATTGGGGATGTTAAGCCACTTTCTCAATGGCTTGTCATGGGATGGGTGACCAAAAAGTTGGTAGTATTCACCAATCCCGCTCGCGTCGTAGGTTGCATTCCATTCTCCCTGTATTTTTATTCAGCTATTCATTTCAATAAAACTTATAATTCTTGATATATTTTACATTCTATTCCTTTTTTTTTTAATTAATTCTCAAGATGGTTCTGACAAATGTGCAAATTTTGTAGTAATACTTGACATCTTCTGTCAACATTTTGTATCTAATAGTATAATTAATATTACTTTGCTGGCGTTTCTGGAAAGCTGTTAGTCAGAAAATAAATTGTTTGACGATGATTATAATTTAAAAAATGCACTGTAAGGCTTGTGTTATTGTTACTAGTGTAACGGTTATACATACATTATACATAAGTAACTTATATTCTCAAAACTATTTAAATATACCCGGAACTACAGGACTCAGATACAAATGCTCGCATTCGTCACACAAACGAAACATATTTCGTAACGTTATCAACAAACAATCATACAAACAAGTTAAGCACAGCCCGTCTTTATAAGCTTATTCATTAAATTAACAATAAAATTCATGATAAGAATTATTTAAAAACGCCCCATCTCTGGGTCTTTGTAAGAACTACCACTCTAACTATCACCTTTGTTTGTTTTTATTAACTATGAAGTTTCTTGTAACAATATTTTTGGCATACCCTGTCTCAAATCTCTTTGCACGGTTTTGCTTACCTCTGGATAGCATCATTGATTTAAATATAATCTAATACGATACGTGTGAAAGATACTTTATTTTTAATCAAGGACATCGCTAGAGATGATTACTTCCCAAAGCTTGTCCCCAAAGTGAAATAGAGTGAGGAAAGTTATCTAGTACATCTAGATATTCACGTATATTTGCTGCGGCAACATTACAAACCATGTTAATCGTGCAACTGACAAAATTTGTTAACAAGTTACCCGAAATCCATTAGTGGTTTGTATTGAGTTGTTCGAAGTAGTTAAGCCGGTGTAGTAAACTGGGTACATTGTAAATTAGTTGGTAATTGTGATAAACGCTCTACTGTCGCAAACGTCACATTTACCCCACTCTACTTTAATTAGGTCCTAATGTCTACCTAGTTGAGCACTTTAGTTGAACTCTATTTTTTTAAACGACCGTTCAGTAGCGACCCGGCCCTTCGCACCGACGGTCCTCACACCGAAGTCCCGGAAGAGGCAAAGGTTTTAGGTTTGTGTAATAAATATGAACATTTGTGGCTGAGTCATTGGTATTAGTTGAGCAAGGGGAATCCTTTCTTCCCAAACGCAGGTAACGAGAGAATAATAATAATTACTCGTATATATAAATCCGCGCCAGATCAGCGGATCAGTGCGTTATCTTTCTCTTTACGATGTTTATCATCCATTGAAAAAGCATTTTTTATCATTTTATTAATTCCTGGATTTTGTATAGGTATCTAAAGAAATTATTATTGACGGCTTCCGTGGTCGACTGACTCGCATATTGATTTTCATGATAACGTCACTCCGAAGTCCCGGGTTCGTATCGCTCACATCACTTCGCTATCCTGGCGAGTACTCTTCCAGTTGAGCTGCTGAGACCTTGATAAAACCGGTCTTTTTTCGAGTATTTCTTAAGTTAACACCAGCGACGTCTCTTCGCGTTGTAAATACCACTACCCTGCAACATCAAATGTAATACTTTTACAATAATTGGCCAGTTGATAAACAAGAAATAACATATAATTGTTGTCATTTAAGTTATTTCACTAATAGATCTTTATATCCAAAGAAAACATTACAAGAAAAAATCTTAAGGTACAATTTGTATAAAAAATGTATAATCAAATAATATTTTAAGCTGATCAATTTTATAAATTAATGTCAACCCACTGTCAATACTGAATCTTGTGATTGATAAGCAACTTTAAGAATTTATAATTTAAATTATTTGTATAGAAAAATAGTTGAAAAAATATTTTCTCGTATTTTTCTATTAAAATAATTTATCTTACAAGATAGCACTAAAAAAATGCAAAAAATAGATATATAAAAATTTATATATTTTTTTGTATTTTTTATGAAATTCATTATATATGTTTTGAAATACTCTGCATTCAAAAACTTAAGTCCTGACTCACTCAATAATGGAGGCCCAGCTCAAACTCTTGAAGCTAGAAAGCTGAAATTGCGTGGTGCGATTTTATTATGCTGTAAACACTAGGGATAAGATATAATATTAGGAAGTTTGAACTCTAAAGAGGTGAACATGAAATACGGTGTCTTAAGAGCTACAGCTTTGAAAATTTGGATTTTAGTTTTTTACTACACATATATTAAGAGGTGTTTCAACATTTCATCATATAATCATTTATCTATCATAAAAAGAATAACATAAATAATTAAAATTTCTACGAAGGTTCTGTTAATTTTGTATTTAAGATCAGAAAATGTGTATTTAGGATTTCAATAAAAACATATTAAACAAATGTATAAGCGTTTTCGGAAAAACAAACGCTCGAGCGTTGAAATAGTCTAGTAAAGTTTTGAATTAACGATAAATTACTGATGTTTCGACTCCTTTACAGAAGCTGTGATCACAGGATGGCTCAGATAAAGGTCATTAACTTAGAAGATTATATATATAAAACAAGAATAATAGCGTCCTTTATTCGGCGAATGCGGTTTTATTTATAGTCAGCGTCCAAGGATCCCAAGTTCCAATTCTAAATAGGATATATATATGGATGTGATGACATCTTTTTCCGTTTATGAATATTTATAACCTTGTTTATTTCTATTCCTCGTTAAGTATTAAAGTACAAACGCTGTTAATTAAGCCAACTAAATATCGATTTGCCAATAATTCAAATCTTATAACACGTGTTACATATAAACCTGGTATTTAGGATATATAAACTATTAAGTGCAAGTAGAACTTATTAAAATAATGATAGATTATTTTTAATAGAAAAATACTAGAAAAATCGATTTGGCTCACAAGTAAATTCTCAGGCGGGAATCGAACATCCAAAGGTCTCCAAAAGTTTCCAATTGCAGTACCAAGCCATGTCAACACTCGTCAAAATTTTCTAGAACCTTTCTATCGTAAAAGCATTATCTCATCAATGAGAGAAACATCCTCTCGTATTCGAAAGAAACATTTTTACAAATGTTTGGAAAATCGATTAAGATGAAACCGCCATTCTAGTTCCATGATTTTATATAGTTTTGCATTTTCAATTCTATTTTATATGATTACATTTAATAGAAAAATACTATAAAAAAAATTGGGAGAGCATCCGGACATCCAAAGGTTACTGGTTCGATTCCCGCCTGACAATTTACTTGGTGAGTCAGTCGAGTTTTTCTTATATTTTTGTTGTAAAAATAATTTATCATATAACATAGCATTGAAAAATGCAGAATATAAAATCATAAAAATATAATTACTGTTAGATTAACTACTTAACAAAAATTAAACTGAGATAGGTTCTTATAGAAATTCCTATGTATTCCCATTTTTAATATACAAATGGTTTATACAATATTAAACCCGATGTGCTAAATTTTATAATACTTAAGATTTTTTAAATACCATTTTAAATGTTTAACGTCAGTATACTGATTTTACTTGTCTAATAATATTGTGGGATATGTAAAATACTGTTTTGGTATTATTTTACCAACTTGATTGGAACCGACATAAATTGTACGACATAAATCAGCAAATGAGGAGACAATGAATAAAATTATTGGATTTTTAAAGGGAAAATGCTTCTTTCGGAAGTAGAAGTCACCTTACAGAAGATCACCTCTAGCAAAACAAAAACCTCTACGAAAAATCGCGGAATATACATCGGGACGGTTCGGGTAGACCAAGTCTGTAACCCTATCTCTACCTTTGTAAGTTATTAGTAAGGTATAAAACATCTTAAATGACAATGTGATGGCATATATTCAAAACTGGTTATAACATAAGTTCCCCTAAAGCATTGCTATATGATAGGCTGATCAAAGTTAACACTAATTACAACATATATAAAAACCTTAAATAAAACTATATGAAGGTACTATTTTTCCGTATTTTCCGTTTCCGCTGAATATATAAAACTCAATTTATCAATCGATATTTAAAAGAAAATAAAAGAACTTCTCTGCTAAAACCTTTCTTTTGAAACAGGTGATACAATTTAGCTTCTGGCTAAATATTTGGCTACAACTCTCGAAATTGTAATAATCAAATTCATTTATAGAGGGAAAATAAAAAAAAAGAGAGAGAAGAAATGATGGATCATTTCAGAATATTTTTCTATTAACACAAACGTTCACCGGACAAATTGAATTGCAGATCCTGAAAGGCTCTCAACTGGTATTTCTTAAGAATAATAATGTTTGTTGTTTTATTGTTTTAATTCGAGGAGAGAGTTAAATAAGTCGAAACGGGCTTTCTCTTTCTTTAATTTAGATCTAGCAACACCAACAATTATTTTGTTTTGATTGCTAACTTCGGAGAATGATAGCACAAAATTAAATTATAGAAGCAATCGTGTCGTTTTAATTTGAAGTCATAATATTTTTTACAAGGCTACGGAATAAAATTATTATTCTTAACAATTACTTCATTTTTATTGCAGGTACCGATACGGAAGCAGCCACCGCATTTCCAGATGAAATCCATAATCAAGACAGTGAAATCCAGCCAACTATTAATATAGTGTATCAAATGTTATATAGTACCGCACATAATAAATCTGAAATAGACACTTTATTGAATGGGAACGTTAGTGCAGTAAAGAAAGATAGGTGTTGTAATTTTAATTCTAAAGTGACAGTTGTTGGAGGTTCGTTAAAAGTTGAAGGTGCTAAAGTGAAAGCAACAGATAAACAAAATGATAGAATAAAACGAATAGTGAATATGGAAAGAACAAGTAAATTCAATGTTAGCGTTAAAGAAACTGAATTTAGTACAATTACGTCTGTGGCGAGTCCAGTGTACACAGCAGACAGAAGAAGAAAACCAGGAGAAACTGGTTCAAGTGCACCACTTCTGAATTATATTTTCGACACTTACACGAATACTCATCAACACAGAAATGGAAAGTAAGTAGAACTTATCTATGATTATTTAACTTTTGATTCTGTTCTATAGTTCCTGGCACATCTATTTCAATATACGATAAAGGCACTATTCCATATTATTTTGCTAAGATGCAGTCGGGGCATGACTTCTCCAGTGTGACGAAGCCTGCTCCTATAAAGCGTACGTTACTAGATTATTATCCGATTAATATGAAACCGCAGTTTTTTCGAGTATAAAAAGGAAAACACATTATTTCGTGTGATGCGCCAAAATATAGCAAGCATCCTCTCAAAAATTGAAATATTGGAATTGACTTTGCTAGAACTTTGTAAAACAGGTGTCTTACCAGATGTCTTATGTTTCACTGAAACCTTCTTACAAGCAGAAAATGAAAGATATGTTAGACTAAAAGATTATGAAATTGCCTCTGCCTTTAGTAGGGAAAGAAATAGAGGGGGTTGTTGTATTTTAGTGAAACAGGGCATACCTTTTAAAGAGCTAAATTGTATTAAAGCTCGTGCATCAATAAATACTTTTGAAGCAAGCGGCATTGAAATTCCTTTGCACAATCTGCTTATCATCTGCATATATCGCACACCCACATCAGATCCCAATGTTTTTCTTACAAAACTAGATCAATATCTTTTTGATATTTCTAAGAAGTATAAGATAAAAAAGGAACATAATCATCACTGGTATTAACATAAATATGCTTAAAACAGGCAAAATCAGCGACCAATTAAGGGATATCTGTTCTAACCATAACATGCAGATTCACATACAAGTTCCTACCAGAAGAAACTCTTGCATTGACCAAATATTAAGCAATATACAGCAAGCATCTGTCGAAGTCTTACCTTTATATCTATCTGATCATGACACTGGGCAAATGTCAACATTTTCGGTTAAACAAAAGAGCCCAGAACTAAAAACCTATTATATATTTAAAAAAGACTATAGTGTCGATAATATTAATAAATTCAAGACCTGTCTCTCCAGCTTATCGTGGAGCTATGTATACATGGAAAAGGACCTAAACAATGCCTTTGCAAATTTCCACGAGCTGCTCTGCACTTTTTATTTGTTATGTTTTCCGTTAATAAAAGTTAGAGTATCCAATAGGATGGGCAATTACAAAAATTGGATAAGTAAAGGTCTCCGAATAAGTTGCAAAATTAAACGATCCTTACGTTGCTCATACTACAAAAATAAATCATTTTTCTTAAGAAATAAGTACTTGAATTATTCACAACTTTTAAAAAAATGTATAACTAGAGCGAAAAAAATTAGCAATATGAAATTTATTCAAAGGAGTAAAAATAAGTGTCGAGCAACTTGGACATTGATTAACAATGAAATAGGCAGGACAAAATCGTATATAGGCGAAACGAAACTGAAGGTGAAAGACGATTACATAATCCACCCTCATGAAGTAGCAACTGCGTTCAATGATTATTTTGTCAATCTCACAAGTACATCATCACATAATGGACAGAATTATAATATTGGATCCACAAATTTATCAAACTCCATGTTTTTGCAACCCGTAACGGAGAATGAAGTTAAATACACCATCATGTCCTTAAAAAATACAAACTCGGAGGGCTTCGACGGCATAAACACAAAGATTATTAAAGCCAGTGTTGATGAATTGGTCTTTGTTCTGACCTATCTCATTAATTTATCATTTGCTTCTGGCACTTTCCCGGATATATTAAAATTGTCAAGAATTAAGCCACTTTGTAAAAAAGGCAGCAGAGAAGAGATTGACAATTATCGGCCAATCACTCTTTTATCGATTCTGTCCAAGATATTTGAGCAATGTATGCTTGATAGGCTTTTGAATTTTTGCCGTAAATTTAATATTATAACAAACGCCCAGTTTAGATTCCAAAAACAGAAATCGACTACACTCGCTATTTTCAATCTGCTCAGTCACATTCTAACAAATCTTAATAATAATTTTTATACGACTGGTCTATTCTTTGATCTGACTAAAGCGTTCGACTTCGTTCCGCACGACCTACTGATTATTAAATTAGAACGTGTTGGGATTAGAGGAACAGTGATAAACTGGATCACATCATACTTAACTGGTCGTAAGCAGTATGTTACGCTCAACGCAATGAAAAAAAATGAACTGACTTCATATAATTCCAGTTGTAGAGAAACCATAGTCGGCATTCCCCAAGGTAGTGTATTAGGACCGCTCCTATTTACACTAAATTTAAATGACATTCCAAAAGTGACTAGACATAAATGCACTTTGTTTGCTGATGACATCTCTATTATTGTGACAACGAACAAAACTAATGAAACAATTTTAAATCATGAAAAAGAAATCAATAATACAGTTGACAACATTATACAATGGCTCGAACAAAATAATCTAAAAATCAATCTTAAAAAATCTAAATGGGTCGTTCTTCTTTTTTACCGACAGTGAAATGACATTTTTCTGTTTTTTTTGTTTTTTGAACTAACCATAATTGTGGTTTCTGTGTGGAATTTAAAAGAAAAAGCATCTGTGTTGTCATAAGAACTAATTAAGGTTTCCTTTGCGGCAAATATATATTCGTTTTTGATGTTGGTTTTTTTTTTAAATATGTGACTGAGTGGCCTTTTTTCTGTGGAGACCAGATTTCGGTTTACCACTCTGTCACGGCATTCTACGGAAAACAAACGAAAAAATATGTTGGTTGGAGAAAATGAAAAATTAAATAATATTAATAGATAAGAAAAATATAGACGTTTATTCGAACTGAATTAAAAAACCGTAAATATCAATACTCCAAAGAGATGCTATAATAAGACGAAGGACAGACCATTGTTGGTAAAAAAGTAGAACGACCCAAATACATACAATTTCATAAATCAAAATTCACTCAATACAACTCTGAATTAAATATCGCTAAACTTAATGAAGTTCCCCAAGTTAAGTTTCTTGGTGTTATCATTGATGAAAACCTAGATTGGAAACAACATGTGAATGAATTAAGCAATAGAATAAATAAATACGTTTATGCTCTAAATCACATGAGACGCATAACAAATAAAAGAACAGCGATAATGTGTTACCATGCATATATAGAATCAGTACTACGGTACGGGATTATAACATGGGGAAATAGCACGAACGTAAACAGGGTATTTGTTTCGCAGAAAAAATGCATCCGTGCTATTACTGGTGTCGCCCCTGACGTATCCTGCCAACCGTTATTTAAAGAACTCAATTTGCTACCACTACCATCATTGTACATCTATGAAATATGTTGTTTTGTTTATAAACATAAATCATTATTTAAAACGGCGAGTGAATCAAACTCTCGTTTGAAAAGAAACCCTAACAAGCTTGTTTTGAAGTTAACGCCAAAGTCAGCGAAATATAATAACAGTTGTTTGGCTATGTGTATACGAATCTTTAACAAGATACCGTTCAGTATTAAAAGGACAATGCCCATTCGTGGTATCGTCTTTGATCGTCGTTGTACTTAAATCAAATTTATATCAAAAACTAAGTTTTAATTTTTCACGCAATGCTGTAAAATACTTTGCCATAACATCGACGGACAATAATCCACATAATAATTAGCAATGAATTCACTTCCATAATACCGAGTATTTCTATTGGCACTTGTCTTCTCGGTATTGCCATTTTCTTTTCGACCGTATCGATTTGCCAAATATCGATCGAATCGATACGCTATTTATTTAATTAAAATATCGAATTGGCAGTTCACATTCTAGCATATAAAGTAATTAAGCATAAGACATGATGTGAAACTAATTTGTTACTAGAAGACGATTTCATCTTTCTATGGTTTTAACGGCGCTATTTTTTCCAATAATCTTGTTGCGTCGTGCTTTTAACTTTTCATACGGTTTTTGTATTGTGAACCCTTATAATTAAATTAATTAAATCACCGACAGTGACTTATACAATTTAATATGCTTTATTATGGAATATATCACATTAACAAACAAGTAGACAATGTATATTATAGCCCATATTAGGCCCTCCGAGTCCGTCTGGATTCGAAGGAACTCGAAGTTAAGGAATACTATGATTGATGTCTATCAATCATAGTACGGCCCTAAGCGGTGATGCCGCTGACATGCAGTACATAAACGTACATGACTCGTAGATGTGTAGACAATACATACATACGCATGCATACACGTCATTTATAGCTAGCATGTTGAAAAATAAAGGTATCCGTCAATCCATTACCAGCATATTGTTTGCAAGTCATTCGTATCTATCAATAAAATAAACGATCTTGCATGCATAACAGCACGTAAAGCGTAAAGTGCTGCATTGCCGTCTAGAGATCACAGAATCATCCAACAGTATGATGATAGATTTTATTCGATATACGTGCAATGTGATTCTTCTATGATCATAGATATATGCTAGTGTATTAAGGGTCTTATAAAGAAGTTAGTAGGTATATCTGCTTTTTTTTAATGCTCTGAAAACGAATATATTTAATAAAACATAATATCAACGCACAGATATTTAAGTTATTCATATAAACTTGCATTGGCAATCATAATCGATACATAATTGTTAATAATTTAGAAGACTGGCAACAATGGGACAATCGGGTAGGATGAACTGTCAAATTGGTATAGTCAATTGAGTGTTGTGATGAAAACCTTAATAGTCTGAAATATTATATCTAAATTAGTATTATTCAAACAAAAGCATTAAAATACTCGCACCCAGCTCACATCCAAGCATTGTGTTGATAGATAAAACTTCAAGTGTAAATAAAAACACAAATGAAAACCGGGAAAAGTGTTAATTTGATGAGTTTTGTTATATATTTTTTTCATTTTATCCGTCGAACTACGGAAAAACTGTTTTTAATAATTTAATCTACACTTAGCTACCTAAAAATATAGTAAAAATCATCATGGCACAAAATTATTCAAAGCGATACCAAAGTCCATACTACGATGGGCATTGTCCTTTTACGTGAAAATTTATTTAAGAAAAAATTGTACAAATGGCTAAATGAAAATAATTTTTACAGCATTAATGAATTTTTTGACAAAACTTGACATGACATTTTTTGTTTTCTCTATTTTGTATTATTATATCGCATATAATTAATTATAATATAAAGCAGGATTTTAATAATAAAATAATTTTGTATTATTGTATAAAATATGTTTAGCTTTAAAATTTGCATGCTACCACTAAGTTAGCTTAACATGTTGAGCTCATAAATGTATGTAAGACCTTTTATACCATGTTAAAAGCAAATAAATTATTATGATTATGATTATGTAATGTACGAACTCGCTGTCGAGTCACGACAGGTCGAGTTTTTGACATTTGTTTGATTTTCATTACTTAGTTTACTTGTAATTTACAAGTAAACTAACCAGTGGCAGACATTTTATTGTTCTAATAAATATTATTTATCGAGTTACAACAAAAAGATTGTTCGTTACGGAATCGAGGGGTAGGTTTAACTTTAGTACTTTTTATAATAAGAAGTCTAGTCTAATGATGTTTTTATCTTTTCAATCTCTCAGAATATTTTTTTGACAGTAACACTATTACCTTGTTTAATGCAACACCCTAACATGATACTCACGAACGTGGCATCAGCGTATATTCAAATTATATTATTCAAATAGCTGGATTGTAGGCATACAATTCAAGTGTATTTCTATGATAATTGAACACTTAACAAAAATTACTTTATTATACTCTCATTCAAATGTAACGTAAAATCTAGAGAAAGTCACTTTTCTTAAACTTATTTTCTATTTAGGGTTATTCCTGGAAACAGCATTTATGCTGCAGCTGCCCCAGAAATTGAAGCTCTAGTGGGATCTACAGCTCACTTGGATTGCAAAGTGGACAGCCTTCACGATAAACTGGTAATAAGTATGTTCATTTGTTATTGAATCAAATCAAATCGAATCTCTTGGTATTCTCTTACTTCCTACAGCTGATTTTTAAATCTAATTTATTTAGTTCTTACTCTTTCGCGTGCTGTACTCGTTGGAATAAAACCATTTCATACAGATTACTAAACGCGTTTATTTTCATGTTTATTGTATTTAATTCGTGACACATCTTGTTTATCAAGGATCTATATTGCCATAACTATCATTTTTTTTCTAAACAAATGATAAATATGAATGGCTACTGTTACGTACAATTTGTAATTAAAATAACTAAATTCTATTCTCCTAGAATTACTAGCTTTTTCCTAATCTTTTAACTATATACACTCAATTAAACATATTAAGAAAAATACGATCAAAAGATACAATAGTAGGGTATAAAATAAATCATTTTATTATAGGTATCATGGGTGCGCAGGAAAAATGACGAAGAAGCTATGGAGCTGTTAACAACAGGCACTCAGCAATACACGACAGATGACAGGTAAATAAAGTTACATCAATCTACTAATGTAGCCTTTAAACCAAACAGAGAATATATTTCCAAACGTAAAACTGGCAAACATAAAATGATTTAAGGAATAAATAGACAACGTTTTCATCCTTTACGAACGCAAAGGCAATTATTTATTTTTAAAAGTGATTGATAATTATACTTACAAGTTTTCTTACTTTTATATAACACGTCGCGTCCCTTTTCGTTCCGTCTAAAGTTGACATAAATTCTCAGCAAGATGGATGGGTATTTTAGGTAACAAGTGTTACTGTATTAAAATACCTAAATTGTTACCTAAAATAATATTAAGTGTATTAAATCTTGAGTGCCGTATATTCCATGTAAGAGGATAAAGGAAGTGAACCCCAATAATTATTGAATCCAAGATTCTTATTAGTGCTACATTTGAAAAATCGCTGTAAATTATATACATTTTCTTTATTTTTTTTATATATTTTATGCATTTTCAATGCGATCTTATAAGATAAATTATTATAATAGAAAAATACTAGAAAAAATCGACTAGGGTCACATGTGAATTCTCAGGCGGGAAAATTCACTTGTGACCCGAGTCGATTTTTTCTAGTATTTTTCTATTAAAATAATTTATATTAATTATTGGTTTTATAACAGGTATTCCGCCCGATTCATCCCACCAGACATCTGGAGGTTGGAAATTAATGAAGTAAGACCGTCTGACGCAGCACATTATGATTGTCAACTGTCAGCTCATCCTCCAAGAACCGCACGTGTCACTTTGCATGTACCCGGTAAGACAAAATTATAATTAAACGTGATATTGAAGTTAAGTATCTAAACAACTTGAATTATGGAAATAAGAAAAAGCAAGAGTACCATCGAATTATCGTAGAAACATCGTCATTTAATACCAGTGGTATAATTGAGGATCGTCAAAGGTCTGTATTATGGATTATTCATAAAACTAAATATAGTTATTTAAAAATGTAATTAAATAAAAAATTTGGGAATGATCTCTATTAACCGGCAATGGATAATAGTAGTTTATGATACTGTTGCATAATAAGGGTTCTTATAACATGAGTGTGTTTTAAAAAAACGAGCCGTAGGCGAGTTTTTTTATAGCATCACACGAGTGTTATAAGACCAAGTTATGTACAGTGTCATACACTACTTTATCTACTCTCATACTATAATATGTAAAACAATATTGCAAATAAAACGCTGAATATAACAACAAATTTATTTAAATGTCAAATGTTGGCGCCAAGGTGCAAACATCAATTGCGCATGCGTGTTGCGTCGGTCGTCGAGGACTCGTTCATTGAAACCTTTTTAAAGTAGAGGTTCAACCTCCTTGGTCCAGCTGGAGGTTGTATAGGTGTATCGTTATGATAAAAAAGTTATATTATGTTACAGGTGTCCATACAAGACCTGTATCGTAATGAAACTTTTTTTTTATTATTTTTGGCCTGTACGTAATGTTTGTCATAAGCATTTTGTTTTCAGTTTTAGAATCTTTGTATTATAGTATTAGAGTAGATAAATTTATTTATCAAAAATAATAAAAAAAAAGTTTCATTTAAAAAGGTTTCAATGAACGAGTCCGCCACGACGCAACACGCATTCACAATCGATGTTTGCACCTTGGCGCCAACATTTGACATTTAAAAAATCTTTTCAATATTTAAACAAAGTTTGGTTTTGTTTGCAACATTGTTTTACGTAATATAGTATGAGAGTAGATAAAGTAGTGTATGACACTGTACATAACTTGGTCTTATAACACTCGTGTGATACTATAAAAAAAACCCTTATTATGCAACAGTATCATAAACTACTATTATGTAACAATCTTATTTATAATTCCCTATTGATTCGTCATCATAGCAATCACTTACATTTCTTGAATTATAAAAATCAGTTGAATGTTTAAATAATTTAAAATATAATCATTACATTGCTATTTATTTTTCTCTTTACATAAAAAAAAGAAATTGATTTAGCATACCGGTGGGACTAGAACCCTCATACTTACATTATCCGGACGAGCTTTGGACACCATGGCAGAGCCGTTGAATTTTTTCAAGTATTCCTTAAGTTGACACCAGCGCCGTCTTTATATTCTAGCTTAAGCTGAAAGAAAGTCAATTGAAGAGAGAATACTTTTTTATTAGAATGAAAATTGATATGCTGATGGCTTGAACTCTTGTAAAGGAAATAATCTTATTTACTCGCGGGATAAACCATACGTTCACTCGAAAATTTTAGTAAGCGTAATAACCTAATTTCACGCGAACTAAGTCACAAGCAACATAGGCAACCACTAAGACAGAATATATATATTAATATAAACATGTAGTTACTTTGTTTATAAGACGTATTTACCCGACCGCATTACCTTACTCAGCATGTGGTAGAAAAGATTGTGCTAATAACTGTTTTTCTTTACATTTCACTAAAAACTTCATCACTTGCAGTTCGTAAGGCGCATTTTAACAAGGCTAATAAATTGTTATCTTTTTCTTATCGATACTTCTAATAACTGTAGTCTTGAGATCTTTTCATTCGTGTTGTTGAATGTAAAAACATAGCGTTGTAAATTCAATCATGCCATTAAATAAATAGTGGATTCAAAAAATATTAGAAGAATTTTTTCTTATGATATTTTCTTAAGATTTCTCAAAAAGATAACTTACGAAGATATAATTTATTTACAAAGATAAAATCAAAAGTAAATTGCTACAATAATAAAAAAATATAAAGATTGGATTTTTTCGCAGAGGTGTCAGTTCGGATCGTTGATGGAGCTGGTGCGGAAGTCTCTGAACAGGTGTGCGAAATCGGCAGCACTGTCGCTCTCCGCTGCGAAGTAAGGGGTCTGAAGATGGAAGGAGGACCCTCACTCCTCTGGTATAGGAGGGAGTCATTGCTCAATGATGACACCACTAGAGGTGGAATCAGGTTAGAAATTTTATAATGTCTGGTTTTCTATCAATGTTTTTAAGTTTGCAAAAACCTAGTTCTTCCATTTCTGTGTTTGTAATACGTACATAATTTTCTAAACCTACTGTTTAAGACAAGTTCATACTCTTTATTCTTATTCTTTATTTTTAAACTTTATAGAAACAGAAATAAGGGGCTCGGTGTGTCAGTGGTCAGTGTGTTAGGCCTACTATTTCGAAGGTTAAGCATCTTTCGCAAAGGTTAGATATCTGATGGGTGACCATCGTTGTTTAAATTAAGTTCGTGCTTTAAATTCACGATGGACATATGTCGAGAGTGAGTAAGCAGCATCTGCGGTCATTAACACCCACCCGCAGCGTGATGGGTAGTGCGCCGTTCTTCCCACATAAGGTGTCCTCATGCATAGAGAAATGCTGTATTTAAACAGAAAGGACATTAATATCATAAAGATATTTTATCTATAATCGTGGATTTAACTAGGATTTAACTATAACCGTGTTTAAGTAAAACCATCTACTTTGGTTCTAAACGGCTTATTCCACGGCTATATCAAGTAGACCATCTTATCTATAATTTTATTATTTTGACTTTATCACACAGCGTTCGCACTGAGTTCGGGGCGAATGGTGCCAATTCCGTGTTGCGTGTGGCGCGCGTTCGTGGCGATGACGCTGGCCGGTACACTTGCACAGTTGCACGTGGCCCGCCACCATCGACACCGCCGGCACACGTCATACTGCACGTCATTAAAGGTAATTAAGGGTAAACCCCAACTCTCGGCTATCACTTCAATCATTCTACTAATATTATGAATGTGAAAGTTTATATGAATTAAGTTTTATAAGCCTTGAAGGAAATTTGGCACACAGAAAGCTCCGATAGGCCTTGATTAACAAATTAAATACTTTTCGATTCGGATAAATATAGGTTCTTTTGGGATTGTTAAAAAATTACATAAAGGACGTATCCATTTGTGATTTTGTAATTTCAAAGCAGTCACAGTTGTGAACAGAAACTAGAATCTTTAAAAGTTATTTAAATATTTTTCTTATTAGCCGATCATCAATTTTGAAATAGAAAAACAGATGTTAAATAATTAATATCAATTTATCCCAATATTTAATTATATTTCAAAAAAATTAATTTAATTTAATTAAGTAATCCAGTAAGATTAACTTATATTCGGTATAAATTTTAAAGGTGTTAAAATTAGCTTCAGTGGCGTAGTTCAGATTATAAATTTTTTGATAAAGAAAAAAAATAGCAAATACTGTTTGGTGAACTTTTAATCAATAATAAAATATTAAGCTAAAAGCTTTTAGCAAAGCACTCCATCACTGAAAATTTAGCTTTATCGCCTACCCTGATAGTGGAAGATATTTTTTTACATTTTATTTTAACCTCTATAAGTGAGAAGATTAAGTTATATTGTTCGGTTAGGTTAAGAACTGAAACCCAAAGGAATGGAAAGATGAGCGTGCGAAACGAACGTGCGACTGTAAATAGGCAATGATCATTTATAGTATATGCTGTCGTATTATATTTACAGTATATGTGATCAAAAAAATGTGATTGCAGACATTATGCTTTCCTAATTTTATTGATGTGACAAACCTTTTTTTGTCCTTCAGGTGAAAGCCTTGCGGAACTGCACCAGGGCGGCAATTCTTATTCCGGATCGTACAACATTTGGCTTCCCGTAATACTGGCGCTGTGCGTCATTTTACATTGTAATACTCAAATAATTTATTAATAAAATGTTCATATTTTAATTGTCTTTATTTATTTTTCGAAACCCGGAAGGGGCCAATTTTTGTATTATGAATGATAATGAGATACGAGAATTTCAACGTAAATCTTGGGTAGGCGAAAGCGTAAAGGGTAGCGGCAAAACATCAGGAATTACTCCATTTATTGTAGTGCAAAATGCTCTATATATTTCCGTGAATATAACTATTTAGACATCATATATTTAGGTATATTTTACAGTTGTCCCAGTATCTACAACACAAGTTTAACATGGCTAGTCAGATTGGTGTGAATGTAAAAAATCTACACTAATATTATAAAGAGGAAAGATTTGTATTTTTGTATGTTTACAATGAATAAACTCAAAAACTACTGAGCCGATTTCAAAAATTCTTTCACCATTGGAAAGCTACATTCACGCTGAGTAACATAGACTATATTTAATGCTAGAAAAAAAAATTAAAGAATTTTGTCCACCCGTGCGAAGCCGGAACGGGCGCTCTACTATATTATTACATACATATGTGTGTGTATATATTATGATAAGCCACGCCAATCTCACATTTTGAATCTTGATGGTACAGGAAATTTTGCACACATTTTACGGAAGGGAAATTACTTTCGCTAAGTCCTTACCAAAAATAAGTGATCAAGAATATATTATTACGTGCTTCATGCATTAAAAGATAATTAATTATGAAAGTTCGCTCCTAACTGCATAATTATAAATCATATCCGCATCCAATCCAGCCACCTTATGCAATGTAACATATTATAAAAGGGAGAAAAAAACAGCCCTTGTCGATAAATTATTATAATAGAAAAATTCTAGAAAAAATCGATTGCGGGTTCGATTCCCGCCTGAGAATACACATATAACCCAAGTCGATTTTTTTCTATTATTTTTCTATTATAATAATTTATTTTGTAAGATCTTCTTTCACCACTAGAAAACTACTTTTTTTTTATTGATGTATGCTTTATTTGATTGTGATTAAAATGTTTGACGCTCAGTAAAGTAGTATAAAATACACAATTCATGTTAAAATGAGTTCGGTTCCTTTATTAGTGTCGTTGCTAAATCAGTTTCTCAATAATCCGCCCGCGAGTGACGTAGGCGGTGAGTAGTCTGGATTTCGTAATAATAAAATGAAATCTTTTAATTAGAAGTCTGCAGGTTTCATTACTTTACACCAAAAACAAAAGAAGTTAAGTAACGTTATTATTCACATAGAATAAAAAATCACATTAAAAATTCCAACAGTTTAATACCAAGTAAAAAAAAAATAACTTGCGGGCTTTTTGGAAGGAAGATGAAGAAGCGCTACCTATCTTGTTTTATTTCTTAAAATTAATAATTTGTTATAAACTCGGCGTCAAAAAAATCGCACCTTATAAAAATCTTATTCAAAAATTCCTAAACCTTATATAGAGGATAGTGTTAGGTATCATTAGAAAGGTAACAAAAAGGAGCATCAAACAACAATTAAGTGCAATCTTTTTTTTAATTAAAATTATACAAAAAGCATAAAAATTTGAAAAATAATAAAAAATCTTAATTAAGTCCTAATTAATAATCGATAATTTACAAAAAAAATGTACAAAAAGTGTCTTAAAATTAACTCAAAACCTAGTGTTACCCCCCCTTGCCCTGATGACGGCTTCCATACGGTCCCTCATAGACCTCACCAACTTCAGGAGCTCTTCTTGAGGGATAAGACCCCATTCTTCAATCACCGCGGTTTGGAGTTCCTCTAGAGTCGAAGGAGCCGGATCCCGAGATCGAACCTTACGTTTAAGATGGTCCCAGAGGTGCTCTATCGGATTCAGATCAGGACTTCTCGCTGGCCACTGCATCACAGGAATTTGGGACCTCCGCAGGAAGTCGTTCACGATGGCTGCAGTGTGTGCGCGAGCGTTGTCGTGCATTAATGTGAACCCCTCGCCAAAAGATTCGGCAAAAGGGACCACATGCACATCCAGGATCTCTGTGATATAGCGGCGCGCAGTCAGCGACCCTTGTCCGCGAGCACCTCCGGTCCGGGAGACGCAGACCAGGTCGGTTTTGCCGGCAGCCGACATACCGCCCCAGAACATGCAGGATCCGCCTCCATATTCCACCGTCTCCTGGATGCAGGCTTGAGCGAAACGTTCACCCTGCCTCCGGTATACTCTTCTTCGTCGGTCGTTGCAGAAAAGACACACTCGTGTCTCGTCTGAGAAGAGAACAGCTCCCCACTGCTCAATGGTCCAATCGACGTGGTCGCGAGCAAACTGCAAGCGGGCTCGTCGGTGCGCTGCAGTCAATTTTGGACCTGTAGCAGCTCTGCGGGCTGCTATGTTCTTCTCCTTCAGTCTTCTTCTAACCGTGGATACACTCACGGTGCGTCTGCGAACTGCCTGGAGCTCCTGTTGCAGCTGAACAGCGTTTGAGAAGCGATTTCTCAAAGAGTACGACACAACGAACCGGTCGTCTCTTTCCGAAGTGCAGCGACGTCTACCGGACCCATGTCGCCGGATATAGCCACCGGTCTCTAAAAAGCGCTGGTAGACTCTACGAACCGAAAAACGGCTCAGATTCAGTTGCCGGGCGACATCACACTGCCGCACCCCTGCTTGCAGTAGTGCAACCACTTGAGCGGCCTCATCAGCTGTAGTGTCCATTTTCCAGATGTTCTTTCTTCAGTAAAATCAGTGCGTGTGTCCCCTTCAACGGTTTAATAGCGAATGACCCACATTGAACCCGTGTTGACCTCTTTATACCCACAAAGTTAGCGCAACTCGCGACTCTCCCGAGCAGCAAAATTTCCTTAGAATTTTTGTGACCCTTTATTTGTTGCTTTAGGTTTTATTTGATAATGAAAAATAATGTTTTTTTATTAAGTTAATTAAGTAACCTTTTAAATAAAATTATAATTAATACGACTGCATGTGCATATCCAGAGTTAATGCCATTTGAACGTGATTTTCTTAGAGGTGCGATTTTTTTGACGCCGAGTGTATATTAATGTGTCATATAGGATTAATTAATTAATAAGAATATATGAGTTTTGACAAGTGACACAATATAGTATGAGGTGTCATTTCGCGTACTCTCAAGAAGACCACTGAAGTTTCAGTTAATTCCCACACCTAAACGAAAATGCAGGAAACAGCGAATATAATATTTTTATGTGTGAAAATCTCTCATTGTCACTCACTGTCACATGTCATCATCATCAAGACTTCATTGATATAATTTAACACTGACAGAAGTAACTCTTTATCAAAGTTAATTGCCAGAGTTAAATATAAATAAAGACCAGGAAGACCACTTTACTAGGGAACAACTTATATGATAAATAAAATTATTATCACGAAATTTACCATCTTTCCAGAGCTGGCTTCAAAGTTAAAATATATATACGACCTGAACAACCTATCCACCGGAACCCATCCAGTTATTTTAAAATTATATTGGTCTGTTACCCATAGCACATCCTGAGGGAGCGGTATTTGTTCGGGATAGAATACGGTCCATGTTTCTCGCTGATAAATTAATGTGGTTACATAAGGTCAAACCTTTTCTTTTTATAACATTCATTAATATTAAATTCATTAGCTTAGGATATTTCTAGTCCAGAAAGTCCTTGACATGACCCTCACTTATTTGTGTCTGTGGGTGGGAGCTTTTCGAACACACAGACACAAAGACCAAAACATATAAATTTGATGTACGATATTCACCGTTTTTGCAGTTACACAAATAAATTGCAGTTTTGCTGTTTATAGAGAATTGTTTGGTATAAATTGAAATTACCTCATTTCTTTAAAATGCATCCTACTGAAGGGGTAGAACTCGTAACCAACACAGGTTTTTTCTATGCCTAATCTGTTCATAGATTACACAAGATCCTATTGTGGGGAAGAAAATTAATAAACATTCATTCATTTTACATATGTAACACTATCTTTTGGTGAAACGGTAGCGATCCTGCCTTTCGCACCGACGGTGATGAATACAAGCATTTGCACCTGAGTTATGGGTATTTATATATATATTTCTATGAATATTACATATCTATTCATCATATATGTATTTATCTCCGTTACCCTAGTACCTATACATAACATAAGTCAGTGCTTACTTTGGACTATGCTAATTGTTGTGAATGTAAAAAATATTAGTATTATGTTTTTACGCTACATATGATTCTAAACAAGATGATTTATATACACTCACTGGTAATAAGTTCTGTCACAAACACGTTTGAAATGATTAATTATACGACTGTTGAGACTCCGTCCATTCAGTTTATCCAAGGGAATAAAAAAGGTTAAATCTTTTTGTTACAAAATGGTGCGAGAATTCATTATTCAAAACCAATCAACAACGTAAATGTCCTTACTACAATCCAAGAACAAACGAACGAAGCTTTCCTATAATCGTTTTCAAATAACATGGGTACGATGATAAATACTTAATACATTTCAAAACTATTAAAAAAAATAATCCATAAAATAAGGTAGATCTATAAATGTACCCTAATTACTTTTAATTATAAATTCGTAAATTATATAATTTACTTTTGTTAATTCTCAAAAATAGTCGGTTAAGTTTTTCCATTGAACTATAACATTTGGCGCGTTAATTAAAACAGTTTGTAAAAGAGATTGTGACAATGAAACCTCTTTAAAAGTGTAAAAATGACAAATAGGTTGGCAATTTTTTCATTTATGTTAACATAATAACTTTTGATAAGTCCATAAGGGTTAAAAAAAATTATATAAATTAAGTGTTTAAAGGTTAATCCACTTAATTCCATAAACAATAATATAATGCCCCTTAAAAACCTTCATTTGAAAACAAGATAAACATTTGAGAGGCATTAATGGAAATCAATTAGTATCTGTTGTCAGTTGTTGTAGCTTGTTACTATTTAGCCTAAGCAACGGCGCGACTGATACCAAGCGAAACCTCAACACACCGAAATAGCATTTGACTCCGTCGTGGTTTCAAGTAACGCTCCCAAGTACAGTCCCGGCCATATAAGTTGTGTGGCATGCTACTGCAAATGGTGAATTCGAAAGCGAAGTGTTTTGTTTATGGCAGTGGCGTAAATAGATCAATTGCCGCCCGGGGCACTTTGCCAATTTTGCCGGCCCTTGGAACGTTCTTCGGTGGGCACCACGTGCCTTATCTATTTTCCAAGTGCCGCCCGGGGCATTTGTACCTTCTGCTCCCCCCCCCCCCCCCTATTTACGCTCCTGGTTTATGGACAAGTAAACACATATGTACCGTATAATATAACACCACACGTGAGATTCGGCACAGATTTTTTTTACCGGAGAACTGTTTGCCAAAAGTTCGTTTCACCAATTTGTAATTGAATATTTGTCAACTTCCCCATATATTTAACTGAAATTAAAAATGGATTGGATGGGACTTCAATTTAATATGTTCAGCCTATGAATTATGACACAGCATAGTTATAATTATTAATGATCTTGACATAGAAAATATAATAATTCGGCAAAACGATATTTCAGCGAAGAAAATTCGTTAAACAATTCAACAACTCCCTAAAATTTATCGGAAACTGTCCAAGAAATATCACGACTTTACATAAGATGATGGATAATTCGAAGTTGGACATGAAATTGATGTTAAAAGGTGGTGAAAAAATAAGCCCAATTATCGTTCGTGTGCGGGATCACCTGCTCATGTAATATAGTAATTATAATCGCTTTATAGCCTAAAGTATGTAGGCATAGATCGTAGCTAAATAGATTAAATAAATACTTTCAAAATGAATAAATACGCATAAAAAGTAGCCCCGGTGTTCCATAGGCGCATTTAATCTTATAAAAATATGGCAGTGTGAAGGCTAACAAAATAAATAAATACCTTAAATTTAAATTCTTGATACCTTAACTAGCTTGTAGTTTTAGCGATGCTACTTTCGCCTCTTGTAAAGCAACTTCGCACGCATACTTGATTAGTTTACCATTAATTAACAATAGAAAGTAATTAAATCTGGATCAAAGTGACTTCTAACAGAGTCACAAACTATTTTCGGATTTGGTTCTACTAAAACAGTTTCTAAGAATAGAAATGCAATATAAGTTACGTCCTTAAAATAACCTTAACTGTGATCTTTGAAAATAGATTTAATTTAGCATCATAAATTATAGAGTGAAAAGTAAAAGTCAACCTACTAAAAGCTTTATTTTAGGTCCTAACCTATGTAATTACAATTTTGTATAAAGATTTTTTTATTGTCCTTCTAATATACTACTATATAATATACAATATTATTGCCATATATTATTGAGCTAATCTTAGTAAAATTAGCCAATTGGACAGAAAAAATTGTCTACAGATACAAAATAGGATCCAATTTAAGATGATATTGGTACTCAGAGTAAACAGGACTGGAGTAGCCATTAGTCAATTTCTCGTACATATTTTTCTGCCATTTTTTGCGGGGGGTGAGGTTACTACTACATTCAATGCCAGCACACAGGAACAAAAACTCTTTGCGTGTTTACAAACGCACACATGCATAATAGGACATACATATTTAAAATACACGCACACGTGCTTAAAATAGTGTGTTAACGTTCTATTCAAACACACGATTGTCATTGTGTGAGAAGTGACATGACATAACACGAGAATATCGATATCGATAAATCAGTTTCGTTCAATGAATTAATGTATTAACTTTGCGTTAGTATTCCTACATTATGTATTAAAAATTAAATTTAAATTAATGATGATATTACACGCTACAACAGTCAGTTTCGAAGGCTATATCCATAAAATATAAATTGAAACTTAATAGTTTATTGCATTTAAAAGATATATTTACAATAGGTGTTATTATATATTTAGAATTCACTGTGGACCCTTTCGCGTATAACCATAATGGAAAGGTGGAACGCTGAAACATTATTTTTAACAAAGCGATAGTGAATATAGTTAGTTTTCTCAGATTTTTACTTTGACCGATTGATTATTTGTATTTTTTTGCGATTTGCTTACATCACCTTTTGCAGGTATTTCCTTTTCAACTTATTCTTTAACCTAAAATTAAAACATTTAAATGTAATAAACTAAAACTGTTATAATATAACATGTTAATATCTATTTGAAACATAACTAGTTATATAATAAACTAAGAGGATCATTCAAGAATAACGTTGGCACAGCATGGGCAACTAATCTTCTTTTATTGTTAGATAATTTTTGAAACTGAGACGGCTCAAAATGTATGGAACATATAGTAATTGTTCTTGAAGATGCCCAAGATGCCCTATTACCTATTACCAGCATGAATTCATTTTTTTCGTATGCTGTTTTCATTACGAAAACTGAATATGAAAAATTAGATGTTTCCGGGCATGTCAAAGCTTAAAGTATAAATACCAACAATTGGTATACCGCCTAGGGGCAGAGTATATTTGCCTGAACTACACATACCGATCATTTCTAATTTTAATACTGCAATACTATCTTCTAATAGCTTTCATTTATGTACAAAGGACTTTTGGCACCACATACCTTACTCCTAGTATCTTGAAGTATTGCAGTTGGACAAGCCGGTTTTTAAAAAGAGCTATAAATGCTACAATATTAATAAAAAAACTTAACTCAAATGTTGACGATGACATTTAGCTATTACCATACTAAAATGTCATCAAAATCCGTCGCGTAGTTTTTGCGTGACGCGTGCTCAAACATACATACAGACAGACAAAATGTTCAAAAATTAGTGATTTCGCTTCCTCTACTCTCATTACTAGCCATTTGGTTTAATATGGACTTGACCTGTTTTATTCTATATCTTTACAGTTTTATTCTTGTATGTATAATATCGCAGGTAAATAGTATAATTCCGCACTTTACATACGGCGTCATCAGTTTAAAATCACATACCTTATTCTGATTTGAAATCATCATTAATACCTGGTAATAATTACCGAAACAAACTGTAATTTATCTAAGTTGTGTTTTATTATCGTTAAGAAAAGGAATTAAGAATAGGGTATGTGTTTTTTAAACTGATGACGCCGAATGTAAACTGCGGAATTATACAATTTCCCTGCGACATATAGATTTAAATTAAAAATACATATTTTCAATTTAAGTATGTTACTTGCATTCATTCATTCATTCATTACTCACTCGTAAAATCACAATATCGATGAAGTTCCATCACTATTGTGCAAATAAATATTGTACAAATTAATAAGGGTTGCTGATTACAAAATAAAAACAATTTGTCCTGTGGCTCGAAAAAAAAATTTGGTTTCTCGGAACTGATCAGGTGTGCTGGTTAGGCGATGGTACCCTTTTAACCGTGCTTTTTATGAAGTCAGGAACACTGTAAGTATATACAGCATTAGTACTCTTAATGTTTATGAGCGCCGCCCAGCATGAATAAAAGGGCAAATAGTTTATTATTTTAATTTATTATTTTATATTTCCATGTTGTGTGGCAAAGAATAGGCTTCAAGCAGCCGCAAAAGTGTAGGTATGTACTTAATACTAAACTAAAAATAAACACGCAACGTACATTGTTAAAACGAAATTATAATTGGTAATTAATTAATACAAAATTACAGTTATTTATTACCAACAAACTTTTTCTCATTTCTGTCTTAATTAATTGAAATGCGATAATGGTCAACCCTAGGTAGTCTCGAGGGGTGTGCGGCCGTGACGTCATCAAACGAACTTTGAGCGCGAAATTTGAAATTGTAGTCTGCTAAAACATGAAATTATGAGTTAAACAATAATCAAATCCTAAAAATTATACTTACAAATGAAAGGTGACGCCATCTTTTTGCATACTAGATATTTTCGAATTTTTTTTACAGTAGAAAACAGCACAGGCAGGCATTTTCGTGGGAGCTCTGCACGGTAAGACGTTCTGATTATTGTGGTTTTAAAATGGCGGCTCAACTAGTGCTTATATAACGCACAGGCATCCGATGCTTGTGCATTTGGCAGAGGGGTAATGTTAGGCAAAGGCTACTCCATTTAATAAAGAGAAAAACAATTAAACAGTTTTATTAAAATCAATTTTGATACAATTTTTATTCTTGAAAAAACACGAAAATTCAGTAATCTGGAGATAAATTAGAAGTGAGGTTTATAAAAATTATATAAAATTTGTGTTAATTATTTACATATTATCTTATTTTTTTTTTATATTGCACAGTGAGCATAAACTAGTATTCTTTAAAAATAAATGAAGTTAAATATATATACCGTTATAGTATCATGTGTCTAATGGCTTAGGAAAGTTGGCATTTTTCCTGAAAAAAATAAAAAACCCAATTCGAAAAGAAAAAGTAAAGATCTGATCTCATTTTCTCTTTTTCTTCTTTCGGTTCTAATTTTAACCGACAAAAAAAACAATCTTTTACAAATATTAAATGTCATTAACTCCATACCCCAAGAACGGAACACAAGGATTTGCGTCAGAGCTTTCTAATTGACGTACAAATCCACAAATTAAAGGGTACACGTGAGGATTTTGGTCCCCGCTAACCGCCTATCGAATAACATTGAGTACCTCCTCACTTCATAAATATGGAAATCCATTTCTACCCCATCTATTATTCTATCACTGTTCTAGTGTGAAATTCCAAAATTTCTCATTCGCACAAGTTTTGAGAATAAATTAATGATATTTTGTGTACCCCTTTTGTTGGTATTTGTTATGCGTAGTTGTGTAATTTGTTGCCAAGTAAGTTACTCATTATAAAACAGCATTTTTAAGTTCATGCCATTTCAATGACGATTTTGATAATAACGGAAATGTGCAAACGCAAAATATTATTTTATTTTTAGAAAAAATATAGGTAATTATTATTCTTTTTTTAATTCAGATAATAAAATCCATACAAAAATTTTTGTCACAAGAAATCTTATTCTACTGTTAGTAAGTAATTAAACACATACAAAAAAATAAAATAAAAATTAAACTGTAAATAATTAATTAACTAAGCCACCGATGCAGCTCCTGTGCTACAGATAATAAAAGCTACAGGTAGGAGCATGTAGCTGCAGCCAGCGGCGCAGCAGTGGGGAATCCCACCGGTCAGCCAAGTAATAACTGTACTTTCAAAAATACAATTTTTAAGATTATTTAACAAAAAACTTAATACAATAGGGAGGGAAAATATATTATATACTACTAAAAGAACAATATCGTAGCACATATTGAAGTAAATAATGAAATTCTACTCTACGGAGTAACGTGAAAACTGCTCTACACGTAAAAAAAGTTCTGTACGTAAAAAATATATATCAAAAATATTTAAATGTAGAAAAGTCTAGGTAATTATATATCCAAATAATTTACCAAGATATTATATAGCATACCTATAAAAAGAAAGCCCAACCCAAGTCCAACCCAAGTCCAACCCTATTGATAGAAAGTGATTATTGGGGATAAATTTATTAATAAATCACGCTCGGTAACAAAATATCTAATAAGACTTTGATAGAGTAATAAAAACGATATTTTCTTATTGCACTTTTGTTTTGAACACATAAAAGACACATATCAAGTTACCTCTGCATAAAAAGTGTTATTAGTGACATTAAATAATAATTTGTACTTAAATTTGCATAATATTCTCCTTTATATTCTTATTAAAAGCCAACATTAGTCATAAAAGAAACATCAACATTTAATGTGGTAAAAGCCACAATCTCTTTTTGTGGAGTCCTTTTATGGAAACATCAAAGAAGACTGTCTACATAATGAAAAATAGCGCAGAAAATAACTATACAGTATCATTACATCAGTAAATTAGTGGTCATTTACTTCGCCATTTTATCAATTCCTCTTACTATGAGTTAAATTGAATAAATACCAGATCAAACTGAAATACATGAAACACCAATATTAACATCTCCAAAATACTTTTGTTTGCGGCTTACTCCGCATGTTTTCAACAATGGAAGTTTTATACAAAATACAACAGTATCTCATTATTTATTTCTCTTATAATCTCTTTGTTATGAGGCGTAGGAGTATTATTATAAAGGTATTGAAATTTAAATAACAGGTATTAAATGTAGATCAACTTAATGTAAAAAATGCGAGATAGAAACCGCTGGGTGTGTACTGTCGACCATTTGAGGCATTTGACATGTTACTTCCTTTCCGAGTTTTGAGCCGTAGGAACCATTAATAAGGCATAATTTCAATTGACACAGTCACTTGGCATACAGTCAAAAGGCATAAATTGACAGAGATTGCGAGTTAGGTTAGGTTTTTTTTTTGCTTGTTTTTTAAGATTTAGGGGTGTGATTGTTTCACGTTGATAGTAAGTTGTTTCGTTTGGCATTTATGTTTAGTTGTTGGTAGTAGTCGCATCAGAGGGTCAAAGCTATTAATACTTTTGCGCCCATGAGCAATAACCAGTGTAGAGAAAGGTGTTATGCTGGCACTTCACATGGCGGTAGGTACGCAAATGTTTGCCTTATTTGTCAAATGTCATCCATGTGTAGACACACACATTTGCCAATTTGGAATCATTTGGCAAACTCAACCAATGCCAAATGTTGCTTCCATCGCTAGTCGGTTTTTCGTCGCACATCAAAGGCGACCATAACCAAATGTTTGGGTCGTGTGTCCACACTTGGTCTTGAGCGTTAGTAGCAGTGCTGCCATATATACAGATTTTTGAACCTCATTACAGATAACAGATTTAATACTATATTTATACAGATTTTTGAAATTTGTACTTTTTGTACATACCTAGATACTTTCTACGATCGCCTTTCATCTCATTGACCTACTCGATAATATCACGCCTGTGTGTAAGAGACGTAAAAATGTCTTTTTTATTATCGGGGAGTCCCCCCAGAGTATAAATAAACTTATACCAATACTTATACGTATTCATGCGATAGAGACGACGCTTTACGGATCGAGTATCGAATCGAACGAAACAGATTCTTAGTTTTTTTGGTTTGATAGACACTAACGAAGGCGCGAAGCAAGTTAAAATAAAGTGAAGTAGGTATTTCTTTATATTTTTGTGGACAATGGCCAGCAAGAAACCCCGTAAAGCTCAAACATTTGACCAAAGCTGGATGGAAGAGAGTTACTTTAAAGCTTGGCTGATGCCAAGTCAAAAAGTTATCACATCTTCTTACCTAATCTTTTACTTTGATTCCTTTTTACAGATATTATACAGATTTTTTTACACAAGCAGCACAGATTCATACAACTTTTCTTTGAGTCCTATCATATTCCTTTCTACAGATTTTATACAGATTTTTTACATTAGTAGTACAGATTTGTTAAACTCACATGTGGCAGCACCGGTTAGTAGCGCACGCGCTGTCGACTTGTGAGGACGTGTCCTACTATCGGGAAAAAACGGAATGGAGACTTTATCGAGCTTTATCAAATGCACTGATGTTTTTAGAATTCGCAAGACAAATTCCATTATATTTTCCCTGTTCTTTCAGACCTTTGGAATCAAATAAAAATGTACTTGTACAATAATTCGATAACTGTGGCACAATTTAAATCAAAAAAGTGTCTTTAATAAGAGAACATGCTTTTTGTAATAAATATTTAAAATCATTGGGTGTTATTCGACAAAAGTTATAAAATTCTCTTAAACTTCTGCCAATATCTCTATAAACGTTTTCTTTATAGTTTCTCTGGTAATAAATATTTTTTATTTATTGCATACTTATAATAATAATATTTCTGTATTTATTTATTTTTTTCGTAAGATACTAGCTAATAGTAGAAGTTAAAATAGGTTTGTAAATTTCGACGCGTCTGCCAGCGTCTCGGTAGCTCAGCGGTCAGAGCACTCGCCCGGATAGCGAAAGGTAGTGGGTTCGAATCCCACCTGAGGGCTCGGAGGTGTGGTTGTTTTTTTACATTCGTATTTTATGTTTTATAGAAATATGGCGTTCTGTCAACAATTAGGAGAGATGTAAATGCTCTGACAAAAATCCCATGAAGACAAAATACTATCGAAAGTAATTTCCTAAAATTTTACGACTGATACTTTAACTAAAATAAAGCTTATTTCTTACCCTCCTTCAAATTTTAGGGTAGTCTACCCCGGCCACACTGGGCTGCCAGAAGTGGCTTTTCATTTTTAGTAGGTAATACCTAAAATATGGTGGATAAACTGTAGAAAGATTCGTGACTTTTGAAATGACCACCTAAAATTGGTCAGTGGCTCTTGGTCCATAAGCCAACATTTGCAATTACATTTGTCTAATTTGGCATTGATAACCATGTATAGTCGAGTAGTTTGTGATATTTGCCGTAGTGGAAAAGATTTGCCAAAGACAAATGCGCCGATGCAAATGCCTACAGCCATGTGAAGTGCCAGCATTAGACAGAAAGAGTTACATCAGGGATAGGAAAGAAAGAGAAGGAAGAGAAAGGTAGATTGAAGTGGTAAGGTTAGGTTAGGTATTTTTTATTCATTACCAGCCAGCAAGTTTATGCCAAATGATTAGTATGCGATATAAATTATGAAATTTAAATTTCTGCGAAAAAGCGGTCTCCCTTGAGCGGTTTATAGAAAACCAAAGGCAATTAAATAATTAATTTTTATATATTTTATCCTCAAGTTTGAATGCATATTATACGAGAATTAAGCAACTTTGCCAAGGGCTGGTCTTCAGATGAGTGACTAAAAGTTTTTTACTTCAAAGATCTACTATATTTTCACACATTAAACAGTAAATAAATATTGAATATCATAATATCCATTATTATGAATCCAAGTAGAAGATTAACAGCTTAGATTCATTAATTCATGTATTTATACCTACAATGTGTTTGTCGGATCCCAAGTCGGAAATTACAAAATCGTTATCTTTTTTAAGTTAATGAGTATATTTTAAGACAACATATTGTAATGTCCGATTCTGGTGTTAGATATGATGGGTCTGGCATATCCAAAATGATAAAACCCTTTAAAATTATAATTTTAATGAAAAAATAAAAACAAAAAACAAGCTAACTAGCTGACGCACTTGTGTTATAGAATTCAAAGAGAAAGACTCATCCCCGAGTCAATATAGTACGGTTTGTTTGTTTGTTCGTTTGTTTGTTTGTTTGTTTGTTCTCTATATTGACCCGGCCGGGAATCTAACTCGGAATTTCGAAGTCGTGTTACCTTAAAAAGCGGTTTGAGAGCCACTCGACTACAGAGACGCAGGGCAGCCCAATCATTAGCACAAACAGCTTTAGATTTGCGCTTAGCTTCTCCTTAATGTCCATCCTTTGGGAAGGCCTATTCCCCAACAGTGGGACATTTATAGTCTGGTGATAATTGCATTAGTTTTAGCTAAGAATTTGCTAAAACTAATAAGTCCAACTTCGAGAATCTCGTCGAATCCAACTCGGGTGGGCAGCGTTCGGGAAGCTGCGATACATTTTCGCGTCCAAAATACCTCAGTGCCTTAAGACGAAAGTCTTTAACCAGTGTGTGTTGCCAGTGATGACTTATGGCAGTGAAACGTGGTCGTTCACTATGGGTCTTGTAAGAAGGCTCAAGGTCGCCCAGCAGGCAATGGAGAGAGCTATGCTTGGTGTTTCCCTACGCGATCGAATCAGAAATGAGGAGATCCGTAGGAGAACAAAAACCGCCGACATAGCTCAAAGAATTGCGAAGCTGAAATGGCAATGGGCAGGTCACATAGCAAGGAGAACCGATGGCCGTTGGGGCGGAAAGGTTCTCGAATGGCGACCGCGTGCCGAACGACGCTCAGTGGGTAGGCCCGCTACGAGGTGGACCGACGATCTGGTTAAGGTCGCGGGAAGACGCTGGATGAGGGTAGCACAGGACCGATCGTTGTGGAGATCTTGGGGGAGGCCTATGTCCAGCAGTGGGCGTCGTACGGCTGATATGATGAAGAATTTGCTAGCATATGTTAAGTTACTTTTATAATTATTATAAGAATAGGTTTCAAATATGCATTTTTATATATTTATCGATTATGAATGATACTAATCAATTGTGATTAATAGAATAGATTTCATGTAATGTATCTTTAGTCATTAAATAATATGTGATATGACTATTAAACGTACGCGCCATAACTTCACATGCCCCCTTCCTAAGAAATAAGGAAGGCACGTGGAGCGATTGCTATGCAGCGACGGACAGCGCCATTGGAGGCATCTAATGAGTCGGACCTTTAAAGGACATTGAAAATCTAATAAATCATTGCAACATAGCAAAATAAAGGTTGAAGCCATCTTACAAGTTGTTTGATTCCGAACACATACAATGAAGAGTCGCATTATTTCATTACAAATACTATGATGGGTCTTAAAGTCGCAGAATCCACTTATTGTAAGTGTCTGTGGCGTCTATCACAAGGTTAGAAATAGAAAATTTCAACTTACTCAGAAATAGGTCTATTGTCCATCACAAAATATAATTACCTACAAACATAGGAGTAAAATTTCACAATCACAATATAGTTTACAAAGGGAGTAGGAAAAAGAATGGAAGCAATTTAGCACAAGCTAAGATGTAGCGAGAAGGTCGAAATTTGCACGACACTTTACAGTTACACGATTTTGGTATGCGAATTATAACATTATAATTATACGTTAATAAATTTAATATTATTTTAGTGTTAATGACCTTGGATATTACTTTAATTACTTATACTTTTAATAAAAGTCTGTATGTGTGTTAAAATAGTGAGTAGTACTGAATGCCGACATGTCTATCCTTAGGAAAGGCGAATTTTCTAATAGTGGGACTTTAATAGACTAGTGATTATTGATTAAAGACAATTAAGAGAGTCGCATTATCGATCTTATTAATTAAAATTCTAAGTTAAGTCCCAAAAGTATAGCATCTTCAAACAGCAAAACTGGAACGAAGAGTGAAAAACACATGTATGTACACATCATAAATTGTACATTTCTTCACAGACGAACCTAATTGAATTCCTCTTACTATACGTCTCGAGCTACTGAGCAAACAAAAGTTAGATTAGTTTGTCTGTATCCACTCTAGAAACGGAATTTTAATACAGATGCTATTTAGATTGCGAAACTCACCTACATACCCATATGGTCGTATGTGTATATTCGGTAATTAACAGGCATGGTGATATATTTTTCACCTCACATGTTCGGAAAAGTATGGTTTGTCATTCAATTACTGCGTGGAAATTTTCATTTTATCCGCTAGCGTGGAAAAGCTTTTTAAAATTAGAACTTTTCTATTCAAAGAAAAACACATTTCATAAGACTATAATGATATACTATTCAAAGATCATATCAATTCAAATATTAAAAAAATATATTCAAAGATATCATTATAGTCTCATTTAAATTAATTCTAAATTACTCCGGTTTGGTTTTATTTTTTTTTTAGTTCTTTAATCATAAAAACAACGAGAAACGGACAACAATGTAGAGTCGCTAACTCTGCATAAGATGCTATTATGATGTTAAGTTAATGTTCTACGATGACGTAAATTAATGTTCGAAAGGATGTGCGGGAAAATGTATAAGACGTGTGTCACCGATAATTGTTTTATTGCCACTGTTATAAAAGCGTTCAATTACATATTTACAGCGTTAGCATAAAATAAACATACCTAATTATGAAGTTAAAACATATTGTAGGAGCTCGCTCAAACATGCTGCCCAATTTAAAATAAACAAATTAAAACTATAACTTAAGGCTAAGTTAGTCGGTTGACCCGTCGAGTTGAGTGGCGGCGCTCAGCGTTCCGCGGGGTACGTCGGTTCCGTCGCTTGATGTGTTGCACCGGACATTTTGCAGTTCCATTTCTTGCATGTTATTTTTGTTTGTTGTCAATGCTACTAATTGGTGTTTTTTTTTGTTACTGTTTCTTGTCCCGGTTGAGGCGTTGGCGGCGGTGGGTGCTTTGTTTATATTTCAGATTCGCGTTCTAGCGGCGGTGGTGACTCGGATTCGATTGGCAACCGTATCAGCTTACCAATCGGTCGCTTTACATAATTGTTATTTTTTGTTCGTAGGGTGACCACACGCACGCGTCCGTCTTTTCCAGGATGAGTCTCTACGATCCTTCCTAACAGCCAACGTGCAGGCGGGATGTGGTCCTCCTGTATTATCACAAGGTCTCCAACGCAAAGATCTTTCTTTGCGAAATGCCATTTGCTTCGACCTTGCAGTGTTTGAAGATATTCTGTGGACCACCTTCTCCAAAAATCCTTGTGCATTTTTTCTGTAAGTTTCCAACGCGTACCAAGGCTGATGTCTTCAACATCTAGTGAAAGCGGCGGCGCTAGAAGTTGATCTCCAACAAGGAAGTGACCGGGTGTAAGGCAGTCCAGGTCTTCAATGCTGTTCGTGAGAGCCACTAATGGCCTTGAATTGAGGTATGCTTCGATTTGTGTAAGTAGAGTAATAAACTCTTCATATGTAATTTTTTGTTTACCCAGGACCCGTTTCAGGTGGTACTTCATCCGTTTTACTGCAGCCTCCCAAAGGCCTCCAGCTGTAGGCCACGACGGTGCGTTAAAGTGCCATTCAATGTTACAGCTGCTTAAGTGGTTCATGACATCCGATGCGGACAGGTAGTATTCCAGTGCTAATTTATGTTCTTGATTGAGGCTGTTAGATGCTCCAACGAAGTTCGTGCCACAATCACTATACATGTGTTTTGGCATACCACGCCTTCCACATAAGCGCTTGAGTGCTGCTAAAAATGTTACTGAGCTGAGATCAGAAACCAACTCCAGGTGTATGGCTTTAGTTGCCAGGCAAATAAATATGACAATGTAGCCCTTTGATGTAGCTATTCCTCTGCCTTTATTAGATTTTACAACCACTGGTCCGGCTAGGTCCACCCCTGTATGAGTAAATGGCCGTGAGGGTGTCACGCGGGGCTTCGGAAGATCAGCCATTAACTGGTTTCTTCTGTTAGAGACCTTGAAACGCACGCACCTAATGCATTTTAATAGTTCGTGTTTTACAGCACTCATGCCTCCAATCATCCAAAATCTTGTCCGTAAAAATGTTAAAGTTAATCTCGCCCCTCCATGCAACGTTACTTTGTGAGCCCACTGTATAAGTAGAATGCTTAGTTTTTCTTTATTCGGTATTATCATAGGATGTTTTTCTTGAGGCTTTAAAATCGAATTTTCGAGCCTTCCGCCCACTCTCAATATTCCATCCTCATCAAGCCATGCGTTCAAGTTTAAAAGAGAGCTTTTACTTGAAAGTTTCTTTTTATTTGAAAGATTATCAATTTCTTGTTTCAAATGTTTATGTTGTACGGCCTTGACAATAAACTTGAGTGCATTAGTATGTTCAATTACTTGTAAGTAAGTTGATTTCCGTTTGTCAGCGTTTCGTAGGTTGTGAATGAAACGTAATAACCATGCTATCTTATGCGTCACTTGCTCCATAGAGCTATATTTCTGTAGATATTCCTCGATCAATATTGGTCCAATATTTTGTTGTTGAGTTATGCACACCTTTAATTTCCTCTCTTCATCAGGGATTGGAATATCAACTGAATTTGATGATTGTGTAATTTTATTTTCCTTTAACCAACTTGGACCTTCCCACCATAAAGAGTGTGTTAGTAGTTGACATGGTAACAAGCCTCTACTGGCGCAATCTGCTGCATTTTCTTCGGATTTAACATATTTCCAACATGGTGGCGGCATAACATCCAAAATGCTGGTAACACGGTTTGCTACGAACGACTTCCAACGACTGATGTTACCCTGCAGCCATCCCAAGACTACCATTGAGTCAGTCCATCCGTGAATTTTTAATGTTCCTGTCTGGATGTTTGTTGAGTCTATGACTTTTTTCATTAATTGCGCTAGTAATAATGCACCGCATAATTCCAGCCGGGGTAATGACACGGCCTTGCTTAGCGGTGCTAGTTTTGTTTTGCCAGCAATAAGTCTTATCACCGGCTGGTTATTTTTGTCTATAGATTTACAATATATCACGCAGCCATACGCTTTCTCTGACGCGTCGCAGAATCCGTGTAGTTCGATCGTCTTTTCGCAATCGCCTATCCAACGCGAAATTCTTACTTCTGCAATTTTTGGCACATCTTGTTTCAATATATCCCATTCTTGTTGCACGTCTGATGGTAAAAAGTCATCCCAGTTTAAGTTTATAGCCCATACCTTTTGAAAAAGTAATTTTCCTTTAATTGTAACCGGAGATAGCCAGCCGAGTGGGTCGAATATCTTTGATATTCTTGATAGTAGCGACCGTTTTGTAGTTTGTGGATTTTCAACCTTATCGCTTGTAGTTAGTGAGTTTAAAAACGAAAATTGATCATTGCGTGGGTTCCATGATAAGCCCAGTGTTTTGTTTGTTTCGGCGTGTTTAAAATCAAACATATTTTGACTAAGGTTTTCACTCGGTAAATCTTGTAACAACCTTGAGTCGTTACTGGTCCATTTTTTCAGCGTGAAGCCGCCCCTTTTGAGTAGATCGATGATTTGATTTTGTGCTTCCTTTGCAGTTTGAATATTATTGTTTCCACCAAGTAAGTCATCAACATACAGCTGTTTGCTAAGAAGGTCGACTGCGAGCGGATATTCATGACCATCGTCTTGAAGTAACTGTTGTATCGTCCGCATAGCGAGATAGGGCGCGCTCTTTGTTCCATATGTAACTGTACACAGCTGATAATCCCTTACGGTGTCTGATATCGAGTCTCGCCATACTATTTTTTGGAGGTGTTGATCTTCTTCTATTACAAGCATTTGGCGGTAAAACTTTTCTATATCGGCGGTGTACACAAATTGAAATGTTCTCCATAGTAATATAATAGCTTGTAGATCTTTTTGTAGTTTAGGGCCACATTCCATAAGGTCGTTTAGTGTGTAGCCCGTTTTAAGTTTACAGGATGCATTAAATACAGCTCTCAACTTGGTAGTGAGAGAATCTAGTTTGATGACCCCATGGTGTGGAAGAAAACAGCTTGGCTCATGATGAGTTATGCATTGCTTCATGTGACCTAGTTTTATATACTCTGATATAAATCTTTTATAGTTTTCAGCCAAAACTGGATCTCTTGTAAATTTTTTCTCGAGCTGTTTAAATTGAGCTACAGCTTGTGACCTTGACGGGGCCAAATGATCTTCAAAATTAGGTTTCATGGGCAATTTTACGACATAACGACCATCTTGTTGCCTTGTTGTTGTCGACCGGTATAAAGTTTCACAATAATCTAGGTCCGGTGTCGTATTACTGTCATTTTGTATGATTTCTTCTAATTCCCAATACTTCGAAATTTCTTCTAAGTTATTAAGAACGGCATGGCAGTTAAATGTTTTAATGTGACCGACCAAGATCCAGCCTAACTTGGTCTGTTGTGCAATAGGAGCATTGGCGGGGCCCCGTAGTATTCCATCCATTACAATTTCGGAGTAAACCTTAGCGTTTAGCAGGATATCCACTGGTCGTGATATATTGTAATCAGGATCCGCCAAGTTTATATTATGCAGATGCGGCCATGGTTGTTTTCCAAATGTGAAGTTTGGTAGGGTTCCCACCACTTTGTGCATAACTAATGCATCTGTTATAAATGTATAGTTGTTATAGCGAGATTCACATATCAGCTGTACAGCTCCGTGACTCTGGGAAGCTGTTATCCCAACCCCGAATACAGACGCATTTTAATTACATCTGTCCAGGCTAAGTCGTTGCGCAGCCGCTTCGGTTATTAAATTAATTTGAGACCCTTGATCTAACAAACATCTCATGGGGATGAAAGTGCCATCCCTTGATCTTATGTTCAGTTCTATCGTAGAGAGTAGTACTTCGTCATAGTTTCCGGCCACATGGTTCGACTTGCGTTTTGTTGTTGGTGTTGATGTTGAAGGCTGGACGTCATTCAAGGTTAAATCTGTTGAAGTTTGGTTGTTATACATTTCATGTAAGATTGTATGATGAGAGTTATTACAAATCTTACATTTCTTAGTTGAAGTACATTCATTTTTGTGATTGAAAAGGCAGTTTTCGCACACAGGCAGTGTTTTGATTGTATTAACTTTTGTTTCCGGTGTCATGTTTAAAAACCTTTTGCATGTAATTAAAATGTGATCGTTTGTCTTGCATAATGGACAAATACGTTCGACTTGGCTTTTAAATGATTTAACGAATGTAGGCTTTGTTTCCATGTAATTGCGTGCTTGTTTCGGTTCATTTTCCTTTGCAGGGAATGTTTGTTTCGTCTGTTTGGTTCTCTTCTGCAGCGGTTCTAATGAAGTAAATTTGCCTCTAATATGGATATTAATTCGTCAAATGATGGAAGGTCACGCTTATTTTTTCGGGCGTCCATGTAAGCTGCATATGTTTCAGAATCCATTTTTTCAGTGATAATATGAACCAGGATCGGATCCCAGGTGGACGTATCCACCCCAAGGTTGTGGATAGCGTGGACGGTCTCCATACTCACATCATGTAAACGCTTGATTTCGTATGCGTTTTGTTTTTGCATAGCAGGCTGATTCATGAAAACTTGCATTTGTTTTGTGAACAGTAGTTGGATGTTATTATACCTGCGGTTCAAAATATCCCAACAGGTGTCATAATTGTCAGCTGAGATGGTAAGATGCTGCACGAGACGTTCGGCTTCACCTTTAAGCTTGCCTTTTAAGTGCTGCATCTTCTGACATTTGTTCAAGTTTGGGTTATTATGAATTGCTTCGCAATACAGATCGGAGAAGGTCAGCCAGTTAACATAATTTCCGGAAAATACGGGTAATTCGATATGTGGTGTAGCTTCTTGTTGATGTTTTTTTTCGGAGTTAAGTTTCCGATGCAATGAGGATTTCATTGTTTCGTAAGTTTCTTCATATTGAGAAAACTCTTTTTCGTAACCTTCATCACACCCATCTAGCAGGTTGTCAAGCTGCCAGTGAAGGTCGTCGATGGTTTTCCAGCGCGACTGGATCAGTTGCAGTTTATCTTCAATTTCCCACCTTTCTACGAGCTTGTCTATGCTTATATTTTTCACAGCCCTAGTGAAAGCGCGAAAGTTTGTTTTTTGTTGACACAACAGTTCGTCACTCTTGGATGAAGATCCAGTGTTTTCTGTGCATTTAGAAACAATCTTGGTTTCGGCACTGCTACCTTCAGCTCCCATGGTTTCGGTTTGTTTTTTGTATGCCTTCATACTTGATATAAGTTGAAGGCCATCAATATAAACTTGCTTAATGTTTTGGAAAATGTTTTTAGTGAAGTAATCGTTTGTCTTAACGTCCTCTAAAAGTAAAAGAGCATTGTTTGACACGAACTCACCCCACAAGTTGTTTAATGTGTCCTCTCTTGTCTTGAGATATTCGAATGTTTTCCGCGTTGCGGAATCTTTTTTAAAGTTGGTGATGATTCTCTCGATGCTGGTAGCAATCTCGAATTGCCTTTCCAGTAGAGCTTCCATCTTGAGTTGTTAATATGTTGATGTTGACGTTCAGATCGCTCAGTGGCAGCTATTTAGATGCTGGTCAAGGTAAAGCGTGCGCGGACTGTACCTCTACTGCTTCTTTAGTGCGTCGTCTCAATTCAACAGGTGAGACCCGCTGGTGGGAGGCCTGTGAACCGATCGCAACAGCAAAGATACACACACGTTACACTTCACAAACCTCGAAGGACCACAATGTAGAGTCGCTAACTCTGCATAAGATGCTATTATGATGTTAAGTTAATGTTCTACGATGACGTAAATTAATGTTCGAAAGGATGTGCGGGAAAATGTATAAGACGTGTGTCACCGATAATTGTTTTATTGCCACTGTTATAAAAGCGTTCAATTACATATTTACAGCGTTAGCATAAAATAAACATACCTAATTATGAAGTTAAAACATATTGTAGGAGCTCGCTCATACAGTGAACAACCGCACCCGAAAAAGAAGTTAATTAAAGTGATCTTATGGTACTTTTAGTCAATTCACATTGAATAGAAACCAATATAAGTTTTTTTCAGGTGCGTTATGAAATTTTGTTAAATCCTAAAGAATTAATATTAAAATTGTCCAACAGCAACGAAGATACCAATTTACAATAACATTTTAGCTATTTTTCTTACACCTAATAATTTTACTCGCTGTAGTGAGGTGACAAATTATGTGTTTCGCTCAGCAGCAAAGTTTTTAGCGTCTCGTGCCTTTGAAACCCTCGTTACGCTCAGGTTTCATTAGAGGTAACTTGTGGCCAAATCTCAACTTTGCAGCTTTGCATAACAAATAACTGTTCAATTTCTGCGTGGAAAATTGCGTTTTAGCTAGCGTTGAAAATTTGTACCTTTCTATTCAAAGAAGAAGAAAAACACACATAGTTCTAATATTTACATTAATACTCTAATACTCCGTTTTGGTTTTATGAAATTATTTTAGTTTTTGGTATCATAAAAACAACAAGAATAAATAATATTTAGAATACATTATTTGTTAAGTATAAGGATTTTAAGAAAGAAATAGAAATGGCAGAATAAACACAGAGGCGCTGTTATTCTGACAGGGTTCAGTTAGTGATAAGAAGAAAAAGGCTAATAATGAAATATCGCATATATATACACACACACATACAAAAAAAATATTAATGGTAAATGAACCATCGGTTAGGCGGCAGGATGGCTCAATTCATTTGCTGTCTCACTCTAAGTAGCAACCAATACCTAATAATCTGTTGTATCATTTTGACGTGACTAAAAAGAGATCTATTTCCACGTCAAAAATGCCATTTTAAATGTAAGGTGGGTGATATTTCATAACGTATGATTGGATTTCGGTCACCACCCGAAAGAGAACTGTCAAAGTGATATATAGTACTTCTAGTCAATTCACAATGAATCTATAATCTAAAATTACAAATTTGTTGTTTGTCAGTCCGCTCTTTTCCCCGCTCTTTTTCGATTGTATCAATAACGTTACCATAGCAACGCGTTAACCACAAGTAGTTCGTCTACCGGACGCTAGATGGAGCTAACGGAAAAATATTTAATAAGAGAAAAAATTTAAAGAATTTTGTCCACCCGAAGCCGGGACGGGCCGCTAGTAGAAACCAATTTTATTAAATATTATTCAACATTACTTATTAACTGTAGCAATTTGAGTTTTCATTAAAATTAACAGATTTATCATTTTATTAAAACTGTTTTTCTTGTATCTAAAAAAAGTTTCCTCGCTGTAGAGAGGTGAAAAATTATTATATCAACCCACTTCTCATCTTTACGACCAGGCCGATGACTATTATTTGGATGTGACGGAAGAAAAGCTCAATAAGCTCGAGCGACTACAAAGTTTGACAATTTTTTGCAAATTTCTGTAATAAATTCCCATTCGTACATCCTGTACACATATGCACATCCTTCTCATCCTTTTCAATATCCTTAACCCTGATTCTCCCACCTATATTCGTTCTCGTTTCCAATATATTCCCCCACCTTTACGGTCCAGACTGTCCTGCGTCACGAAAGTGCTAGGTGCCCCAGTAGTAACACTAACTTTTTACTTAACTTCTTTTCAATGCGAGTTGCGCTGCACACACAATATGAGTTAACTCGAAGAGCTCTCTTATAAAGACAAGTCCGTCTCTGCCAGTAATATTACCTATATTTGTTACTTGTTGTAAATTTATATATCATAACATGTTGAATAATTTCATCTCCAGTTACACTCAAACCCTATAAAAGCTAAAACAACTTAAACTGACATATATAATATAGTCCCCAGACCACGAGTGATAGTTAGAGCAATTTAACTTTTCCACTTGTAGAAACACAGTGTTGGTGCAAATATTACAACAGCCGCTGGAGCCAACAGTTCTTGTTGTTTTAGTACCCATACACCCTAACTGTTGGGAATTGGCCGAAAAATTTAATATTTACCCCGTTTTGCTTCTTGCAGCCTTAATATTATCATGGGCACTGAGCGTCACAAGTTTATTAATTTAAAGTTACATAGCATTGCAAACGCCAAACATTTAAGCTATAGGAATGAAATCATTAATAAATTTGTCCCTAACTGAGTGGAGCTTGTATTATGGATATTTAATAAGGAATAGAACACACAAATCATATGATTTTTGAAAGTCCAGGTTGAATAAATACTTTTTGATCATCACGCAGACATATTATGCCCCTACTAGGATACGTACTTGGAAACTTTCAGCCTAAATATAACTAGGTCTGCAATACATGCTGCTGTTTGCGAATACTGAGCGAAGCAATTAGATTTTTGAAGGGTGATTATTCCTCGATGGTGTGTCCAATTTCAAAACTTTTTTTTGCACATTCGTCACGACCACAATGTGAGTTTTGGCGTCAAATATCATCAATGTAGTATCAGCAGTTTGGCTGTGATCAGCTTTTGAATTTTTCTGTCGCTGGTTATTTCTTCATGGTAAAGTCAATATTTTTTTTTATATAGCCTATGTCCTTCAGGTTATAATCATGTATGTTCATGCCAAAATTCGTTCGAATCGGTTCAACCGTTAAGTAGCAGGAGGCAGACAAGCGAAATTTGTGAGTTGACTAAAAGAGAGCCTCGCTCAACAATCTACCTATGATGCAAGTAAATGATCATGATTTACAAGATAAGATAAAAAAAAAATATGAAAAATTATTGATATTGTTTTTAAACTATGCTAATACTACAATCGTCTAAAAATGGTTTGAATTTTATCGTTTTCTTAACACTTAAAATTTTCTCGACTTCAAAAATAGTTTGAATTCTAAATGAAGTTACGTTAATACCAATATTTACAGAAATAGGAAAATTGAAAAGCCAACTCGCCGTAATCCTAAGCCAACACTCATCGAAGGCCTCCATGAGCTTTGACAAAGAGCACTTATATATAGAAGCGACTGCTAAAGTCAGCTACACTTACAGCACACTCAATTTAGGACAACAATAAGCACGTCTCGCGCTGAAGTATTTATTATTTGTACCTCATAAACAGATTTTCTGATTATGGTCATTATACAGACGAAATTATACTATTTGAAGCTTGATATAAGAAAAATATTAAATTAAAAATATTTATTGTATTAGTTTTTAAAGATTTATGGCTTATGATTTTATTTATTTTCTAATTTAATTATAGTAGTTTATGATACTGTTGCATAATAAGGGTTCTTATAACATGAGTGTGTTTTAAAAAAACGAGCCGTAGGCGAGTTTTTTTATAGTATCACACGAGTGTTATAAGACCAAGTTATGTACAGTGTCATACACTACTTTATCTACTCTCATACTATAATACGAAAAACAATATTGCAAATAAAACGCTGAATATAACAAAAAAATTATTTAAATGTCAAATGTTGGCGCAAAGGTGCAAACATCGATTGCGCATGCGTGTTGCGTCGTCGCGGACTCGCTCATTGAAACCTTTTTAAAGTAGAGGTTCAACCTCCTTGGTCCAGCTGGAGGTTGTATAGGTGTATCGTTATGATTAAAAAGTTATATTATGTTACAGGTGTCCATACAAGACCTGTATCGTAATTAAACTTTTTTTTTTTATTATTTTTGGCCTGTACGTAATGTTTGTCATAAGCATTTTGTTTTCAGTTTTAGAATCTTTGTATTATAGTATCAGAGTAGATAAAATGGTTTTTATGTCAATCTAATAATTTTGAAATTATTTGTTTAATGTCAATTTGATTGTAACCCATCATTTGTATTTTTTTTTGTATCTCAAACCTTATTCATTAATATTCTTATTATTTCTTGTATAAACTTATAAAATTATTAATTTAATGGCGTTGAGATTACACAAGCTATTTACACATATTTGTGGAGAAGCAGCCGAACATATTTCAATCTAATGTTCTGTTAATGTTCGGTGTTAATTGTTGTAACAAAATAAAATAAAAATGTTGGTCATAATTAGAGCAGTCTAAAAATTTTAATTAATGTTGAGGATTTTTACAATTCGGGAAGTATTACTAATAAATATTTATTCTCCATTAAATTTTTAGCTTAATCGTCTTACACATAGAGTCAAATATTAGGTGATGTTCTAATTTGGTTTACTTCTTTCATAGTTGGAATCTCATCTAATGAGCTGCGATCTTATGTATCATATTTTTTCCATTCAAGAAAATAAACTGCTAGATTTTTTTAATTATTTGGGTCTTCATTTTTCACTCTAAGACAATTTGTGTCACTTATCAGATAGGACTAGAAAATTTTTGGTAAAACTACAAAATTGAATATTATCTACAAGAAAAAAGTCAACTTCTATCAGATGAGAGGCGCATGGACAGCGAGGGGATGTGAGTTTAAATACAGGCGGTATTTACATGAGAAAAGCTGAGATTTTTCTTGAAAAAAAATTCATTTGGTTTTAAAAATCGTAACATTTAAATGTATTAATAACAAAAAATATATAATAATTAAACTGCCCTTTATTTTTATCGATTATTCGATACTTGTCAAAGTAATCATTCTAATAATATTTCTTAGATTCACATCAATCAGACTAGCCCAAGTATTATAAAGCTAGTGTTATGGATACTAGTACTAGGCGATGCAGTCACTAAGCATAAAGCTACGCTATCACCATATATTGGAGCGGAGCGTAATACCTAAAAAAAGGAAAAAAGGAATTTTTGCGAATTTCAAAATTCGGGCTCCGTCACAATCTGGTCCTAAGCCTGTTGATTCGATTTAACACAAAAAATCTTAAAATCGGTTAAGAATTCGGGAAGTTATGGCGTAACAGACATTGCGCCATTGAAGCTGATCCATGGAGCTTCGCTCACTTCGTTTGCTCCGCTCCAATAACGGATAGACATACTTGTGTGATATATGGATATGGAATATTTATATATATTAGTGTTTATATATACCCATACCCATGACTCAGATACAAATGCTCGTATTTATCTCACAAAAATCTACTCCTTCTAGGATTCGAACCCAGGACCGTCGTTGCGACGGGTTCAATGTCCGGTAGCTCCATTGAAAGAGAGGATGTGGGGAAACCCCGTCTGTCCCCTCGGAAAAGTTGTTTTTTAATGGTGAAAATAACAAAACAAAATATTGAATGTTATACCTACATCTTTAAACACCAAACAACTAGTAAAGTAGATATTTCTATGAATTTATAATTTATGATGATTCTTTAATACAACTATTATTGCCAATGTAGTACTGAAGCCGTCGTTAATCCGTTCTAATTGTTCAGTTGCAAACTCTAATTTAGGACCCTCTTAAGTTGGAATATCTCAGAGCCAAGAAGAGCTACTAATTTATGCAAATAATATATTGCTATGACAACGATGTGCGCAACGTTTAAACGTAATCAGGGGCAGCCACAATTAAATGAGATCTAAATTGCTGGAAATGAACTAAATGACTAGTCAATGTTTTTTTATAGCGTTTTTATATGCACACAAACTTTGATAAAGAGCTTGTCAATTATACACTGCTTTTTTAAATTTTCTAACTAATTGCATTTTGAATTTTCTTACGTATATTCCAAGGAATGAATTGAAGTAATTATTCGTAATAGTGTGAATATTTTGAGATCCTAACATACAAAGTAAATTATGTTAGAGTGGACATAGCCGGTTAACGAATTAAGCCGACGAACTGAATAATACAATTCGTAGAGTAAATTCTCAACTGAGAATAGGATAATTATACCCTATGTATGCTTTATAGTATATTCTTAAGCAAATTTGGTGGTTGGAGACAAAGAACTGAAAAAAGATGCATGGAGATTTATCAACAGATAAGCAACTAAATATTTACTTGATTAATATTGAACCCTTTGTATAGGGCAAAAGAGATCAATATCTTTAAAATAAATATCACATTTCGTGCTAGATTAATGAGCTGTTGATTGTAACCATGGATCAGAGATATAACAAGTACTTAATGAGAATCAATCTTTGTAGACTGAAAGTTTTCGTAACTTTAAATCGATGAAAGTTGATATTTAAGATAAATTTGAAGTTTCAGTGACTAATTACATCACTAACGCAACTACTAGCAAAGCAGTCTTTATGTTGTTTTGAACTTTCATAGTTACTCACTTTCTCATGAAAGAGTGATTCCGTGATTTGAGCCCTATTGGATTAAATTTTCAGCAGGAATTTTTGGCGCTAGCGCTAAGCGTCACTTTGGTAGTTTTGGTTTTCTTGTTAAATTTTGTGTTGTGGTTGAAATTAGTGTGTAATGATGGTGGGTTATTAACCACTGAGTGTTTCTGAATATGCATGAGTGATACAAAGCAGTGGAAGGTGTCTTTTCGCGCTCTTTCAAGAAGGCCACGAGGATGTTTCAGTAAAACCCCACTTCATTACTGAAAACTAGGAAATTATTCAATGTCAATTGGCAATTGCCATACATTTATATATATATGTATATATATATGTATATATATATTTATATATTCAAGTAAATATATTTATATTTACTTGACACTGGCTAAATCCACAAATCGAAACAAAAAGAAAAAAAACAGAGTCTCAAAAATGAAATACATGTTGTTTTTCTAATTACTAAAACTAAGATGCTATAAATAAAACTCCATCTGCCATAGAAGCCTTTGGCTTTTTTGGTATTAGACCAAGCTAGACTTTATAAAAAGCAAGTGAAAGACTCCATCATCTTCGCAATATGGGTGGTTTCCACAAATCGATGTCTTGTGAATCTGATTTGCTTCTGGAAGGAGTCTGGCTAACTCATTCCAGCCAGCCTAGCTCTGCTAAGAATGTCCGAAGCGCCTTAACTTTGATGACGACTTTTTGAACTTTATTCGGCAAGATAAATTATTATAATAGAAAAATACTAGAAAAAATCGACTCGGGTCACAAGTGAATCTCAGGCGGGAAACGAACCCGCAACCTTTGGAAATCCGGTCCAATGCTCTCCCAATTGAGCTACCGAGCCTTGCGAACACTCGTCGAAATTTTCTAGTACATTCCTGATTTTACGCTGTAGGCCAGCGTTGTTTCATCAATGAGAGGAACATCCTCTCGTATTCGAAAGAAACATTTTTACAAATGTTTGATCAATCGATTAAGATGAAACAGCCATGTTAGATTTATATTTTTTATATATTTTATGCATTTTCAATGCGATCTTATAAGATAATATTAAGATAATAATAAAATAATAATAAGATCTTAAATTCACTTGTGACCCGAGTCGATTTTTTCTAGTATTTTTCTATTATAATAATTTATCTTATAAGATCGCATTGAAAATGCATAAAATATAAAAAAAATATAAATTTATTCGGCAAGTCAAAATGTTTCACCCGGTACATTGAGTGGTTCCATGACATTATCTGCATTTGAACGAAACAAGATAGGTGACTATTTGAATAGAGGTCTGTCGGTGACACCTAGATTGAGAATAATCTGTAATCAGGCGTAGTTACAATCTTCTTGGCTGTATAGTCTGCAACAGATGAACGTGCACCAGCGATTACGGTGATATGATGAAGTTGAAATGTAATGATAACCAGTGAATAAAAAACACGCTGTATTTATGTAGAGATGATCGACATGGGCTAATTCGTTTGCATAATTCTAATTATCCACTGCTCAGCCTGTCAATATTAATTATGCTATTGAATTATGGAATGTCGGATACACGTGCCAACGAGCGGCTCACGACGTAATTTATTCGTCAAATTCCTCAACGTTACATTTTCTTACATACAAAACGTTTATTTTTCTTATCTGTTTCAAATGTTAAGTCGTTTCAACCTTTTAAGGTTACGCCGTAAGAAAATTTCATGAAAGCAGTCATGTGAATTTAACGATCGAAGATTGACATTAAATCTAATGTAGTAGACGTAAGTAGTTGTGAAACAATGAAAAGGTTATAAAAGTAAGATATAAAAGACTAGACTTTATCATTATTGAAATTAAAGCATAAAATGAAAATAACAATCCTAAGAACATTAATTTTTATTGGTCTAAAAGTACCAATAAAAATATTGGAAACTACCACCATAGGTGACTGCGCGTGCTTTTTAACCCGAAACCAAAACAGCTACTGCAGCAATTTTATATGGGCTAGTTAAATCGGCGACGTTTCAGCGTTTCAATAGACGCGATCACCTAATTTGTTTATCTGTGTTTCTGACTTTGCAAACGTACTTAACGCATAAACGAATGCACAAAGATCTCTTAAGACGTTTGCAAATTATCAGCTCATTTTAAACTGATGAAGAGATCTCTTCACATCAGAGATATTATAATGACTAAATTAAATTTCAAAGTAAAAAAATGTAACTGTTTAAAAAAAGAAATTCAATTACATTCGAGTAGGTAGGAACTTGTCCAATTGCAATGTTGTCAGCTAGTTGAACACTTTTGACGATCATTACCTTAGTTTACTTTAAAAAAGCTTCTGTAAAAGAGTCAAAACGTCAGGATTACCAATTTAAATTAACAAAACACGGTGAGAGTTCGTTATTAATATGTACTTGATTGTCTTTTTTAACTTTTTTTTTAATTTATATTGTTATTTAGAAAAACTATAGGTTTTGTAAAAATATTACTTTCTATGTTAAAGGTAGTTAGCATTCAACATTGGCAAAACGATACTAGCTCATAGTAGAAGTTGAAATACGTATGTAAAATTCGACACGTTTGCCAGCGTCTCGGTAGCTCAGCGGTCAGAGCACTCGCCCGGATAGCAAAAGGTCGTGAGTTCGAATCCCACCTGAGGGTTATTCCACACGCGTATTTATATCTGATAGAAATATTGCATTATGAATACAAAAAAATAAATAAAAAATATAAACAAAACTGTAGGTTTATAAATTGATCGATATTAACAATGTACGTATTGACTGTAAATAACTGTTTCGCTTTCAATACAAAAAAAAGAGAATTTTCAAAAATTACTCAAAGCAAAAGTCAACGTGGAATTTATTAAGAACTGGAAAGGTTTAAAGGCAGTCAGATAGTCGACCCACAGTGAGTTGACGACTTCCGATTTATCCCCAGCCATCAAGCCCAAGTCGTCCGCAATAAATGGGCCGCATTCATCACAAGCTGTATTATTCACGTATGTAGTTTTTATTACAATGCTCAACTGAAATAACTCGCTTATTAACTCTTTCCTTATCATTGGTTTATTGTGGTCCATTTTGTTTATAAACAAGTTATTATATAAGCCTTAAGAGCAATGATTTAGCTCTCGCTGGGGATCGGGGGTTGTGATTGCTTACCTCAGGCAACCTACATCTGCGGTTAACTCTAAGAAGGGACGACAAAACATGAATATCATTAAAACTGAGTGTAATTATTCGAATGACCAATCATAAGTAAAAGAATATAATGCTTACTACTTACTTATTTATGCAATATGTAAATGTAATTTTTCATCGTACGTAAGATTTTTATTGCTTAATTTATGGTGCATACGGATTTAAGAATACTATAAAATAAAAAATAAATTTATCGAGAGGTCAAGTAATCTGAAGGCTGGTTTGTTCCTTGCCCAAAGAATAAGTTTGGCGATACAACGAGGTAACGCTATCAACCTAATGAGCACATTACCTACGAGCAGAGATTTAGGGGATATTTTTTATTTAGTTTAGTGCCTAGTATCCGTTTCCGTTAACCTAGTATCCATAACATAAGCCTTACAGTGCTTAATTTAGGCTAGGCAAATCGGTGTGAGTGTAAGAAATATTATTATTATATTTTGTTACCATACCATACCTAACGTTATGAGCAAAGAACATTGTTAGCAATTGATATTGGTATCAAACATTCCTCAACACGACACGGTAGTTCAGCAGTTGTAGTATTCCTAGGAATTCGTATCGCTTTGTGTATAATAATTGACTCTCGTATTGAATTGCTACTTTTTTCATATTGAATTGTATTCAATTGACGTAACACTTACAACATTTGATCTCTAGAAATGTAAATTTATCAAAGGCCTTGCTCGTCCCTGTTCATAGTAGATGCAATTCTGTCCGCAGTTCATAAATTGCTGACATTTGTCACAGAGACGGCCATAACTCTGTTGTAGCGTTGAGATAAACAACTCAGTGCACTAAAAAGCGATGCATGTGAAGAGTTGATACAAATATATTTTCTCCGCTGGTCTGTGACCTGAATCTTAATATAAGCTTAAGGCTATCACATAATATGTTGTCTTTTGTATAATTCTATAATCTAAGATCACAAATTTGTAGTTTATCTGTCCTCTCTTTTTCCCGATCTTTTTCCATTGTATACGCGTTACCATAGCAACGCGTTACCAGGTCAGCTAGTATACACTCTAAGAACACAAATTTGTTGATTGGGTGTTTGTCTGTCCGCTCTTTTTCCATTGTATCAATTAACGTTACCATAGCAACGCGTTATGGTAGTTATAAAATTATTAGAAATAAAATGAATCTGAAATGAACTAAAAAGATAAAGGCACAGTATTTTACCAAATCAAATTATATTGCGCACAAAACACACGTTCTGATGATATAATTAAAACAAAAACAGATTAAAAGTTAGCATATGGTCAGGTGACCAATTTGATTCCTTAAAGTTAGTGTAAATACTAAAATTACACGTTGAAAATGATAACGTGTAGACAACAAATGTGTTGATAATTGGAAATTATCCTTTAAATATTTCAATAAGAAATGTTGTGTATATGTGCTTTAGTTAGTACATTAGTTTACATTCAACTAAAAACACTCGTATATAAAAATGATAAATGCTTCAAAATAAAAGTAATTTCATATCAATTGTTTTTGGTGACCGTACTTTGACCTCTTATACACTATGTATATTATACCTCCGTTAAGGGTCTTAATACTCAGTTCTATACGATTCGGTACAGTACTATGTGCTACGGCAGTCTACGACACATACGCATTTTGTTGCTACATGCTACGAACGTTGCTACGTTTTCTAATGTAGTATCGCGCTTAATCTGAGAACTTTTGAATACCGACATATTATTGTTACATTTTAGATAATCCATTTATTATTCAAACTGTAATTAGTTATTCAAGAATCATCGTCGTCATCAGCTTTTTAATGCCGTTAAAGGGCACTGAATATTTATGTAAAGTTAAGGTTATTTACCTAAAAAAGTAAAGCTAGTTTCTTTACATAAAACAATATTTTTTTCTTATTCATTGATCTCATCAGCCATAAGTGCCAAATATTGCAAAATATATAATTTTACTCGTTTTAAAATTTTGAAGGACGTATCGATCTGTTGGTTAAACGTTCGCGGGCTGTGTTTGGGGGCAAATATATATAAGGCTATAAAGATTCGCGAACGGTGCATAGATCAAGCGATTGTTGCTACACTGTTTCAAAATCGAATAGTGTATTCTGAGAAGATGTCAAACATTGTAATAATATGATTTTACGCATTTTAAAATGTTGAAGGATAGCAAACTTATTTTCGGCATATTCCAACACGCTATAGTTAGGAGACGAAGTTCACTGGTTACCGAGACTAATTATCTTTGAACCCTGTTTTGAACCAATAAATTTTTACCCAAAACACAGTTGGCCCATGACGCCAACAGAACAATACGTCAGCGATTTTTAGCCCACAGAATGTGTTATACATGAAATTCTACTGTGCACGTGTATAAAAGTCATATGCAGATAAAGACCCCATAAATAAAAATATAAACTGCAATGGAAGATGTTGGACGTCTAATTGTGTGCCGTGTGATATCCAGTAAAGAATAATAGCACAATTTATGGTGTCACGAACGGCGTCTATGTTGCAGGATGTAGATTCCTCCTGTAAACCACAAAATATGCAGCATAATAACGAATTACTGTGAGGAAACCTATCTTCCATCGTGGAGATTAGGATCAAAGCCCCCAAACGGAGGCTGAAGGCCTTAGTCCAGGTGTGGACAATTTTAGGATAAGATGCTAAAGAATGAGATCAAAAAAGAAAGAGTAAAACGGGTGGAACCCATACTATTTCTATACATTGAACATGTACACCTAGTTAAATATTATTTAGGCAAACAGTTCACCCAGCATGAACTATGAAAACATGGGAAAGGTGAATGAGTAATTTGTAGGCAAAACATCCGTTGACGTAACGTAAGGTTCTCTTGGCGAAATGTTCATGGATCAAATATTATTTGGGGCAAAAGTAAATGGTACAAAGGTTCTTGTGCTTAAACATTCCTTCACGTATCGCTCTATCTGGTAAACGTTAATAGGGCATGTGTTTTTTTGTTAGAGGATTCTGTTATTGTACGTATCAATCAATTGTTCGTAAACCGTTTCAGAATCGAATAAATATTCGTATGAATATTCAATGGAACTGAATTCACTTTATCACGTGCAAATCGCAAACATGCAAATCAAAAGCTCAAAAGTAAATATCGTGTAGTTTTATTTCGTGGTTCTATATTTGGCAGATATTCTAAATTTATTTTTGTATTTAGAAAATTGCTTAATTAGCATCAAATTACTCAATATTATATCCACCTTGCCACGTGTGCAATATCTATCAAGACACATTACCTTATCTAATAAAAAATATTCAACAACCACCAAAAACAATGTTATTTCTTACCTAATTATATATTTCCTTATAGCAAACAAATACACAGAAAATAATTATATGTTATAAATTATTCTATTAGAAAAACAAAAGAAATAATAAAAAATTTATTTTTTAAAAACAACCTTTAATTACCTGTTAATAAAACGAACTGAAATGGTAAACCAGCTTCAGCATCAGATCCTCGTTACCATATAGGATTAAACGAGCCCGAACTCGATTTCATTACAGAAACCGGGACTGATAAAAGTAAATAAAAGCTTATAACCATCGACTTGGCTCACAAGTAAATTCTCAGGCCGGAAACGAACTTGCAACCTTTGGCAGTCGGGTCCAATGCTCTCCCAATTGAGCTACCGTGCCTTACAAACACCTGTCGAATTTTTTCCGTACTGTTCTACTTTTTACGCTGTAGGCCAGCGTTGTCACATCAATGAGAGCACCATCCTCTCGTATTCGAAGGAAACGTCTTTGGAACTTACAATGTTTGGACAATTGATTATGATGAAACAGCCATTTAATTTATATATATTTTTGCATTTTTTTACGATTACCATTTTTACCATTATAATAGAAAAATACTGGAAATACTCGACTCGGCTCACAAGTGAATTCTCATTCCCGCCTGCGACAAATGGGAGTATTGTTGGAGCGGAGCGAGCGAAGAAGGCGAAGCTCCCATGGATCAGCTTCAATGGCGCAATGTCTGTTACGCCATAACTTCTCTTCTTAACCGTTCTTAACCGATTTTAATATTTTTTGTGTGAAATCGAATCAACAGGTTTTGGACCAGATTGTGACGGAGCCCGAATTTTGAAATTCGCAAAAATTCCCATAGAAACATTTTTTTTTTCTTTTTTTAGGGATTACGCTCCTCTCCAATATATGGTGCTAGCATAGCTTTATGCGTAGCGACTGCATCGCCTAGTTTATTAATTTTCTCAAATATGGTAATATAGCTAATTAAAAACCCCCTTTGACTTTTGAGACGTATAATAAAGAATATGACAACTCCCCGACAACTTTCACAACAGTACAATATAAAAGTAGCGCCAAAGTTTCCTAACTGCTGTCTTGTAAGAGAGAATACGTGACGTAACATCGATTCTTATTTAATCAAAAGTAAAATTTCATTTCAATCGAGTTCTTCAAATGGAGAAAACTCACGTGGGCTTAATAACTTTCGTTACGAAGTTTCTTTTACTTCGGTAATGCGAACATTGAAATATTCTGAACTTAGTACAGAGACGAGTGTTATGGGAGAAAACATGTTTTCTTACAAAACCTTTAAGATTGTTTGACTAACCTATGGTTTGTTTTACAAAGCGAAGCAGAAATGTTAAGAAATAGGTATAAAGTTGCAAATCTTTGAAGTTTAATAAAACGTTCGCAAATGTTCTGTTACATTTCTAACAATTGCCAAAATCTTATTTGGCTTTTTATTTGTTCTTAATTTTATAAGGTTATAGGTCATTGATTGTGCCGTGTGGTATATCATCATCATCATCATATCAGCCGTACGACGCCCACTGCTTGACATAGGCCGGGGAGGCCTCCACAACGATCGGTTCTGTGCTGCCCGCATCCAGCGTTTTCCCGCGACCTTAACCAGATCGTCGGTCCACCTCGTAGCGAGTGGTATATAGCGGATTCGAATAGCAACAACTGCAAATTAAAGGGTTAAAATTATTAATGATACTTGAAGTATCACCATATAGCTCCCGTAAACCAAAAAAAATACAGTCTTATAGGCAGCAGTAGTCTTGTACTCTGATCTTCAACTCACCTTTATTTTATGCATAAGAAAATACGTTACGCATTGCATGGCATTGGCATGCGTTATGTGGGACTCTCCTCCATTCCCCCACTCGGCCTAGTGCCCGATGGGGATTGGAGGCCTACACACTAAAAAGCCCACTTAGACCTCACACTGCAGCTGGTCCCACGGTGTCGTTAATGGCTTTCGCCGCGGGGATCTCCAACCTACCTACCGTGCATAGAAATAATTGGAAATCCCTCAAATTTTTGGAAGAAGCCACCATTTCGAACATCTTCGGAGATGATGATGAGACCATTGAATAAGATGACGGTTAGAACCCAAGTGGACTGAGTCTAAAACTCGCCGATGTACTTCGGGCGTGGACCTACTGATTTAGTTTACCATAAGGGGTTAATGAGAAGAGGGTTATTAGTTCGAAGCACTGTTGATATCCTATTTTAAGTAGATATCTTAAGTATGTAACTGTCATCGTTTTGTAGAGGCAATTTAACTTGAGGTAAAGAAAATGTTATCCAAAAAAGTCATCCACATAACGTGTGACAATTTAAGCTACACATAAATCGCTAGATGTCAGCACGTGTACATTTTATTTTGATACATCATAAACGGGTTAAATTACTCGAAAAAAAAGAAATTTGACGGCAAAAAAGCTTTCATAAAAATGATTCTGGTCGCAGAAGTATTTTTCTGAGTGAAATTGTGCGGTAACATCCTTGGCTTTATAGTACCTACTCGATTAAGTACCAACTCATGCGCTTTTTATTTCATGCTCAGATATATGATTTGTCTTAGATTTGTTTTATTATGCATTGGTAGAAAAAATCGTAAGTAAATTCATGTTTTACAAACCAATACTGGCTTAGTAGCTAGCAATAATAGCACCTTGTTATAAGCCTTACATCACTATAAGCCATTGGTGGTCGTAATTCTTTAAAGCTGAGTTGTCAAAGCAATCATTGCAATGCTTTTTTTTGCTGATCACTTTCTGCTGCCTATACATATAAACTTTTCCTGGAATATAATAACTTAATTAAATCTTCAAAATCCGATCAACGATTTTTGAACACATAAGAAACACGTACAAACATTTTCATAATAAAGATAAGGAAATCATATTGTATAATGTTTTTGAATTTATTATACTCTCTATTGCATTTACAAGGTGGTTAAATAGGATACATATTTATTATATTAGTGAGCAATGATAAAATTATCTCTAAAATAGATCTCTTCTAGTCAACCTAGAGTTATGTGAGTGATTTGGAATACCAACAGTTTTGTAGGCTTAAGTATCTTCCTGAAACGTACAAATTGAATAAGAAGACTTATTTTCATAGTAGTTAGACTTGAAATGTAACCTATCATGTGGATAGTCATTCCGAAGTAAGGAGAACTCGTTCTAAGAAGGTTTTTATCACCCATCCTACAACCTGCTTTGCGGAACGCACTTACCACTATAGCATCTCCCCCTTCTTTAGATGAAGATCTAATTATTTTACATTTATTTTTGTTTTTACACTTTGGCGTTAATTCATTACGATGTAACACTAAATGTTTGTAGAGTCGAGTCGCGCTTGATCATGAAACGAAAGTCATTTTTCATATAAAAATATAGCAATAAAATGCTTTAATCACTAACCTCTCTATTTCATGTTTTAGTTCACAGAACAGAAGCTGATTTTTTTATCCTGATTGAGATTGCCTTTGGATGCCTTGTTTATGTGGATGGTCGATTAAGCTGTCTCTAACTCTTAATTATTATTTTCATTAATAAATATCATATTTAAAAAGTTTTCGATAAAAAGATGCGGACCAGTAGGCATATTCTTATAACCAGTTCCGTTCGGTCGTCATAGCAAACGTGAGGTTTAGTACTCTTAGGCAGCCGTTAAATGCAAATATGCAAAGGTAATTAGTTAGAGTTAGAAACAAATTATAACAAGAGAAAGAGAGACATTTTTTGACCAACATAACAGATGAAATACATTTTACAAACAAAAATTACAGTACAAAAGTACAACAGGTCAATCAGGTCCCCGCCTCAGCTTGTGTTGTTACGACACGAATGTCGCGTCTACGCTAGTATTCTGACGGGGCCTGTTTGGTGCGCGGAAAGCAGAAAATTAAAAAATAGATATATACGTACGAATATGCAAAGATTAAACAACAAGTAAGATAAATTAAAACAACGAATAACACACAGAAGTATAACATAACACACTATAAAAAGAAGGTGAGAACAAAGAGATCACATTTTTAAATGAGGCATTAAAAACAAAAGAAAATGAGAGTAAATGTATTACCTTCAAGTTGTTACTTGGCTTCAAACCGTCGACATATGTAGGTCGTCTTAGAATAGTCAGTCCACGTATGTTTACGATTTACAACGTCAGCCAAAAAACATGCCTCCATAATGTAGCGTCGGCAAAATCGTCCGTCTTCCTTATGACTCCATCTCGCAATGGAGCAAAAATCTCTGTTGTATAACTATAGAAAAGATTTAAGGAATTTTAGTCTCAAATAAGTAGGATATACAGCAAGATCACCACACTGATTATCAGGCTTTTAATATAAGATTAATGGAAAAGAAATATGGTATTGATGGTATGCATTAATTAAATTAATATAAAAGATGGTATAAATTAATTTAACTTGAAATCAACTGTTACACACAATTTAGTAAATTAAATAAGCAATTCACTATTGTGCAGGTTAAAACTAAATGATATCGATTAAATAAACTCTGGAAAACCCACACCAATTTATTTAACTATATTTTTTTTTTATTATTATAATAGAAAAATACTAGAAAAAATCGACTCGGGTCACAAGTGAATTCTCAGGCGGGAATCGAACCCGCAACCTTTGGAAATCCGGTCCAATGCTCTCCCAATTGAGCTACCGAGCCTTGTGAACACTCGTCGAAATTTTCTAGTACATTCCTGATTTTACGCTGTAGGCCAGCGTTGTATCAGCAATGGGAGGAACATCCTCTCATATTCGAAAGAAACATTTTTACAAATGTTTGGTCAATCGATTAAGATGAAACAGTCATTTTAGTTTTATAATTTTTATATATTTTATGCATTTTCAATGCGATCTTATAAGATTCACTTGTGACCCGAGTCGACTTTTTCTAGTATTTTTCTATTATAATAATTTATCTTATAAGATCGCATTGAAAATGCATAAAATACCTATATAAAAATTATAAAACTATATTTTTTTGTTACTTAAACCTTTGCTAGATCTCATATAAATGGAATTATCACTGAAATAAAGCTCATGACTTATTTAAAATTGAACAAGATCTTTTTTTAGGCATAATTTCTTAAGATACGAATAGTCTAGTTCCAAACGAAGCAGACCCTGTATACCTAATAGCGGATACAACACATAAATAAACAACCATGACACGGGAACAAATGGAAGGTGTAGAAGCAACCGAGAGAATGCGCAAAGGATCTGGAAATTAATTATTATGGCTGGTTTTTGCGAAAGATACCTCTGGTTTATATTTTTTTTTTACAAATCAGAGATATTAATTAAAACTTAACCAGCTGCGGAGTCAGATTTGAGGATGATGTCAACATTAATTGTTTTTCCAGTTGTCGACGTTTTGTAGCTATCAAATATCTCAGCGGTAAATCATTAAGGCTTCTCTTACATTTTTGGCGCTGCAAAAACTGTCGTTAGGGATTTCCCCGACGAGTTATCGTCGCATCCATATAATTCCAAATGTATCGTCGTTTATGTGACCTTATCTAACATTACTTTTTTATATTGGTTCTGGAATCTTTCGATCTTGCTTTACTCAGAAATCACTACATAAAACATGAGTTATTGAACCAAAGAGGGGAGGAAAGCAATTAACCACGGAAGTTATAAAATGCTATTAATCGTCTTCTATTTCTATGAAACAACTTTGTAGGTTTTGAGGAGAGGGAGCTACTTAAAGCACTGGTCTGTCCAAGCTTTATAAAAGGTGCGTATACACGATTGCAAAACTACCATAAGATATGGTTTCTGCCTTTTTAAGTGGCCTCAATTCCATTTTTCTATTTTCTTGCTATATTGTTTGGCGTAGAGTTTTCGATCCCGAAGCAAAAGGTGCGCGGAGTTAGACATACTATAGGTTACGTGGGTACCGCCCACTTGCGAATTCTACTCCTTTTCACTGTTCTTTGTTTAACCCTATAGGGTTTACCTAAAGCCTAGAGAACCCAAACCATTTCACACTCTGCATACTGACCACTTGGGACAATTTAACGAGAGTAAACAAAACATTAATATATTTTACTCATTATAGACACGTTTACAAAATTTATTTACCTAAAAGCAGTTAAAAATACAAAAAGCACCACGACTATTAATGTATTTAGAGACTATTTCTCTTTATTTAACGTGCCCAACAGACTAATCACTGATAGATACATTACTTTCACAAGCTTAAAATTTAAGGTATTTATTAGTAATGCAGGAACAAAACACATTAAATGCTGTAGCGGCGCCTAGGGCTAATGTTCAAATTGATCGTTATGATCGCACAGTTTTAGATGCTCTTACAATTATAAACCACGGAAATAACGGACAAATCTGAGATGAACATCTAGCACAAGTCCAATTGGGTATCAATAACACAAACAATAAAACATTGGTAAAACCCCTGCAGAGGTGTTATTTGGCTTAAAATTTACTGGCATGTCGGATAGCGTGTTACAATTTCAATATTACGAAGATTGTGGGCACAGTGACAGCATAATAAATGTAGCCAAAAAACGAGACGAAGCACGACACGAAATCTTGCTCAAACAGGAAAAACAAATGTTTAATTTTGATAAAACTTGATCGCCACCTCGCACATTTCACATTGGACAGTTAGTAAGGATAGACAGGGAAATAAGTGAACAGGAAAGAAGTAAATAATTAGTAGCTAAGTGCTTAGATCCTTATCGTATTACACAAGTGTTACCTAATGACCGTTATCAAGTAGGAGACACCCCTATTATACCGTATTAGGAAAAAGGGAAAACCGGTTTACAAAAGAGTATACCCAGTTGAACGAATACACCTATGGCTTTAAAAGTTTAAATGATGAAAATTCCAGCAGTTCCTACAGAGCGATTCAGATGAAGTAGAACAGTAAAGTTGATTATAAAACCAGTATTTAACGTACTGTAAGAAAAAAGTGGTATGAAAATCAATAATAGTAGATTATTTATGAAAATTAAACCTTTCAATTGAATCTATTTTTATAATTGTAATTTACACCTTGTATTTAATAAGAATAATTGATATTAATATGTATTGTTTTAATAATTAAGTACATAAAATATGTTATCTTTTAGGAATATAATATAATATGTGTAATAAATCATGATTCTCAGAGTTGGTAAAGGAATGTATTTAGTAGAAGTATGATTAGCAAAGTAGTATAGTAGCAGAGTAGTATTGTTAGTAAAGTGATGAGAAAAGCATTGAAAATTATTCACATTTTTATCATTGTATAATGAAATATTCGATGTTGTTGCAAAATTGTTTTTGTTTGTGTTAAAGCTCTCAATTAGTATAGCTCACGTTTAGATACTAATAATGTAAACTTAATGGAAATGGTTACAGTGTCATACGAATTTTTAGGTCGTATAATAACGCGAATGCAATTTTATATAAAGTTGGTAGCGAGGACACCACCATTTTGCCAGGATGGGCGAATGTAAGCTATACGCGCAGTCGTTTGATGATTGTTATTCTTAAATAACAAAATTATAAATGCAGAAAGCAGACTAAAATTATCAAAATTTTGTATTATTAAATATATATCAAATAAATAATTAATCTATTAAAATAATTAATTGTATAAATAGTCAGTGTGTTGGGAGTGTCATAGTGTTTAAAAGTCACTCAACGATACCGTGTAATTAGCCGATTGCTGTGATTGGTCCTGCGCTGTGATTGAATGTTAGTCAAAATGGCGCCTTCCCACCCCACCATTTGATTCTATCTGTCTTGCTGTTTATGCGATCACTTTATTCTCGTACGTGAATGAGGAATAAACTCTGAAGCTGTTACTCTGCTCGTTTTATTGGTACGTTAATCTTGCACTTCGTATGTAATTCGTTTTTTCTTGAATTAAATTTTGCACTGATAGCATGCTTCTTCTTTAACAGTCGTCGAAGAATTACCACTCATTTTTTATACCCCAAAGTCAGACGAAATTACTTAAACTCATTATGCCACGGGGGAACTTGATTCACACTGGTATTTGTATATAAATTCTATTTGAGATTGATCAAAGAACTCGACAATCGGATAAGATCACAATTGAAATCATAAAAAACCAACGTACGAAAAACGTTGCCGATGCAGAGCTATTTTAATGAGACACGATCATACAATTTAGCTATTAAAAATGTAGAATAATTTGAAATTCGAACGGTGGTACTTTTACTTGAAAATAATATTTCTTTAAGTTCTGCCCGTACCAAAAACGGAACCCTTATAGGATCACTTCGTTGTCCGGCTGTCCGTCTATCAAGGCCAATTTTTTCAGGAACGCGTAAAGGTATGAAGTTGGAATTCATATGGAATACTTAAATCTACATTCCCTAAGCATAATTAACCAGAGGGCCTACCATCATCTTTTTGCGCGATGCATGTTTGATTGCCAAAGTGAGACACCGCTATACACGGTCTATAGTGGAGTCTCTTTTCGTCAGCTAAACTTGAATCGCTATAAGGCGTGATGGTAGGGCCTCATAAGTAAAAACTTTTGCATTTTATTTAGTTTATCGATAAATTCGTTGAATAAAAGTAAAAAAATCGGTTGGAAATTGGATTTTTTTATAAGAAATCTTTCTATATTACCGAGTACATGTAACCCGTCCATTTTCAGAGCCAGAGTGAATTAGGCACCTTCTGGGTTAGCTTGATCCATCGTGGATTCTACCGTACTTGGCCCTTGGGCTTGATTGAAATCAAGATCAATACAACAAAATACATTAAAAATTTAAAAAGTGACCTTGAAGCTCTATATATAAGATATATATAATAAAATCCAAACTAACGTCGTTTGTATACGAGTAAAGAGAATTGAAAAAGATATTTACTTTTCTATTGCAAAATTGTGCTTAGAATTATTGCAAAAAATAACGTCACGTGTAGTTGCCATCATATTTAAAGAATACCGAATACAAACCCTGTCATTGATTTACATTTTAGAACTCTGTAAATTTGTAAAGAAGTATACGGAGTTTTTACTAAAAAACAGGCGTGCCGAGACGATACCTTTCAACAAAAGAAAAACAATCTGTTGATAACAAAATCAAAATTAAATTTGCATAGCAACAGTCTATAAAAGCAATCAAAATATTTAACAAACTGCCAAAATCTAAAGAATAGAGCAAACACAATTAAATTTCTTAGGGAATAAAAATACAAATTGATAAATCATATTATGATTTACAGGATCTATTTTAAACACAAATTCTAAAACACCAGATATCCTCCTAATTTATTAGATGACGTATTTTTATTAAGTTTGCTCTTATAATTTAATTAAAACGGACGATTTCATTTCATTTGACGATTATTTTATTTTGACTTTGTGTACTTATAATCCCAAATTCCAGTTTTAATTTAACTTATCTTTAACTTAGGATATATCTACTTTAGATATACAAACGTATTGTATATTTTTTATTATTTTTACATACATAATTAATAAGTTTTAGTTTTTGTTCCATTAATAATTTATGTTGACAACTCTGCATATTGCTGTGCCATATTGGGCTCCATGTTTGATTTTATGTATATTATGTTTTTAATACAACACAAAAGCAATAGATGATGATAAAAGGGTTTGTTCTGAGTGACTGACCGACTGACAGACAACGCACAACCTAAATAGCTGAATCTAGGGACTTGAAATTTAGTGGGTGTGGTAATTTTTTTTTTATTTTCTGTTCAATAAAACCCGGGGGCCAAGACAGAATCCACGATGGCACTAACTAACCCATAAATAAAAAAGGTAAAAACGTTCACTAAAAAAGGTTTTTGGAAAATTCAACCCCTAACAGCTAAAAAGAGTATAAAGTGTTGTATGGAACTCATTCATTTTCAAATTAAGAAGCATAAAAATTGAAATAAGTGCTCTTGGTGTTTTTTACTAAGAGCATAGAGTTTTTTTTAAAAGGACGCCAGTGTTTTTGAAAATTGTACCTTTGAGGGGAGTGATAAAGGGGTTAAAACATGAATGATTTAACCCCTTGGATTCTCCATTTTTTAATTTGGATGCGTAAAACTAAGTATTATTAAATTTGTACTCGCTAATTTGCAATAATATGTAGTCTTTATGAGAATTAATGACTTTGTTTCTGAGTAGAACACATTCTTTAAAGTTATCCGACTGACTGTTCACATAAAGCCTTATTTAGATAAAAAATAAAACGTATATGGAAGTCGTCTTTCTTAAAATACTACCTATCTTTAGGTGTATGAAACAGAGATTGACTTTTTTTAAAAGTGGCTTGGTATAAAATTAAATAATAATAATAGTATATAAAACATAGTAAAAAATAAGTGCATGCTTTAGTCAAAAGGTCACCAGTTTTGAAGTGATAAGTATGATATTAAGTATCAGGCCTTTGGATATAAATTAATCACACATTTTTCTTCATTTCTCTAAATGATAAGTGGATGAAATAGAGAAATATAACTTTGTATATCCTATGTAAGGCTGACTGAACATAAAAATATAGTGAATAGTCATATGTCAGTGTTTTAGTTGACGTTGGTTTTTTGACTGAGCCCCTTTATTGATATTCCGATGCCAACATCAATAATAAACTCCATCAATGACATAGACGAAAGACGACAAAGTTCCCCGCAATTCGCAATGAGCGGCATACCGAGTACCTACAATGACGCACGCGCGACAGCTGTCAAAACTCCGGACAAGTTTTCAAGCGTCATCTACAAATTACTTTTATGAATACTAGTAGACTCGGTAGTTTACATTTATCGTAGATAAAATCCAATAACTAAATAAAATGCAAAATAAAATAGTTTTATTTGTATTAGGCTTTTACTGACAATATGGTAACAAACACACACACACACACAAAGTATTGTCATAATATAATGTAGATAAAAAATATATAAAAATAATACGAACGGAAAAATAGAACTTTCCTGCGGCATTATTAACTACTAGCGGCCCGTCCCGGCTTCGCATGGGTGGACAAAATACTTTAAATTTTTTGTAGCATTTAATATAGCCTATGTTACTCAGCGTGAATGTAGCTTTCCAATGGTGAAAGAATTTTTGAAAGCGACTTAGTAGTTTTTGAGTATATTCATTGCAAACATATAAAAATACAAATCTTTCCTCTTTATAATATTAGTGTAGATGTAGTTCTATGAATCAATGTTTCTATGTTTGTTCTCTAATCATTCCAAAACCATTGATCAGATTGTGATGAAACTTTGTTAGGTTGTTGTACGCATGCCAGGGAAGGTTTATCTGTATAGTCAGCAAACAAGATCAGCAAAAAGAGCATTTGTAAAGCATAGCGGGTGCAGGTAGTAAATAATAAATAAAAAAAATCGTAATAGTAGAATCCATGTGTCTGGTATAGTGTAATCTATAATCTAAGATTACAAATTTGTTGTTTGTCTGTCCACTCTTTTTCCCGCTCTTTTTCCACTTTTTATCGTTACCATAGCAACGCGTTAACACCAAAGTGGTTCGTCTACCGGACGCTAGATGGCGCCAACGGAAAAATATTTAATAATAGAAAAAAATTAAAGAATTTTGTCCACCCGTGCGAAGCTGGGACGGGCCGCTAGTATAGAGTAAATAAATAATATATAAATATAGAAAAATACTAGAAAAAAATCGACTCGGGTCACAAGTGAATTCTCAGGCGGGAATTCACTTGTGACCCGAGTCGATTTTTTCTAGTATTTTTCTTTTATGATAATTTATCTTATAAGATCGCATTGAAAATGCATAAAATATATAAAAATTATAATACTATATAAATGTTAAATATTAAGACAAAAGAATAAAAGCATTCTGCTTTTAAAAATAATTTCATTCTATCTCAATTGTCGCTTTGTATATTGCATATTTCAATTTGTACTCGCTAATTTGCAATAATATGTAGTCTTTATGAGAATTAATGACTTTGATTCTGAGTAGAACACATTCTTTTAAAGTTATCCGACTGACTGTTCACATAAAGCAATCTTCTCAATGCAAAGAGGATTTTCTTGCAATTTTCATTGGCGATTTATTTTGTTGTCATTATTAAAAATGCTTTTTGAATTCGCTACTTGCCTGTTAAAAGCCACCAAATAAACTGTTATAACGCAACTGAATCCTACTCGAAGTTGAGCGCAACTAATATTTAAGTAAAAAAAGTCGAATGCCTTAAAATGAAAAAAATAAAATAACTTTATTCAAATGCACTTAAAAATAAGTAGTTTTGAATCGTCCAACATTTACAATTTAATACGTCGTCACCATACACAATCCACAAAAAAAAACAAAATTATTTTGTTATGACAATACTAATAGATGATACTTAGATGGCAGAAGACTGCCTTCATCCAGCAAAACCTAACCGTTGCGAGTAAATTAATCATTTTTTTATTATTTGGCCTTCATGAAATGAAAGAAGTCTAGCACTTTGTGATGTGGAACGCACTTACAGTTTGCGACAGTATAAGGACTCTGTAAATACAGATAAAATACTTTCAAGGTAAGTGTATATACAATTGAGGTGAAAGATTAACGAAAGGTACAACAATAGTTTCAACTTGAGTATTTGTATAGATATTTATTTTTATTTTAGGCCACTCCCTTGGTATTAAAAAAGATAACTACAAGGAGTGTAATCGCGTAAGGAAATCGTGAGTCTTGGTTAAAGAAAACAGTATCTCAACTTATTCCAAACTGTCGAATTTTCTCTATTTATATTGAACTCTATGTGTTAGACATTAAGATGAAAATGGAATAGAGAAATTTGATAGTTATTGTATAAATTGTTTTACTGCTGACCGACTGGATACTTACAGGTTCATTATCACATTAGCCTATTAACCTCCCTAGCTTAGGCACAGGTCTTCGGTATAGAGCAATATGAAATGAAACTAAAGGAAAGGAAACGACATGACTTATTTTTTATTGATAGGCTATATAGGATAGGCTTTAACTGATCCCTAATGTCAACTGGGACACTGCATCAGCAAAGGCAACTACGACAAGGAGAAGCCGCAGCAGTGCTGTCGACACTTCTCCTTCTGATAAGGCCTGAGTGCGTGTCAAAAAAACAAGACAATACAGAACATAAATAAATAAATATGCACGCAGAAATAAAAAAATAGAGAGCGAACACTGACCTCCATAATACAAGCATAAAACAAAGAAATATAAATATAGACGTCAGAGGTTCTTAGCAAAGGGCAAAAAGTCAGTGCCCCTTGACGGAACTCTAACGTCAAAATAGGGGCAGGCATTCCCCATGGTAGGTGTCATGTATTCGTTAACACCCGTATAACCAATCTTTGGTCGTCACTGACGTTCATTTGTTGTATGTATCTTGTAGGGTTTAATATAAAAAAATGGTCGATTATCTACATGGAACCATGTTCCAAGTATAAGCAGGAAACAACTAAGATAAAAATAAATGCTATAGTTTCCCCTGTGAGCGATTGCTTCAATATAGCCTTTTCTGTGCTTTTACACAATCAAGGTGGTATTAAATCAACAGAAATCTGATATCTATAACCAAGCAGCAGATGGCGTGGTATTCGTGTAAAAATCCTCTTTTCTAACTATTCAGGCAAAAAAAGACTTGCTAAACCTAAAACTTTACTATACCCATATATACAATATCGGAATAAACATTTCAACTCCAAATTCGAATGCTTAATAATACTAGATTTAAAAATCTAAAAATCTCACGTTTTTCAGTGACCAAAAAAGAATAAAATAACCCGGCGGGGCCAAGCGAGGGGCCACTCAAAACGTGGGGGCGCATGTTACTTATGGAGATGTATGATATGCATAGAAGTTGAGAGTATTTGTAAAGATGCGCCCCCAAGTTTTAAGTGGCCCCTCGCTTGGCCCCGCCGGGTTATTTTATTCTTTTTTGGTCACTGAAAAACGTGGGATTTTTAGATTTTTAAATCTAGTATTATTATTTTATTCTTTTTAATTATTACCTCAACGAAGTAACCATGTGTTACGCAACAATTGGATAAGCCCCATACAAAAATGAAAGTTGCCGAAAGTTGACCTGAAGGTGCACCTAGAAAGTTGAAAGTTGTTTAAGCGTGCGGGAAATGCCTCAAACATGAGATACAAGATTCCAACCGGACAGACAAGACGACAAACAAGCAAACAGACAAGAAAGCGACCTAAGAAAAACGTGGGAAAAAACATAATGTCATAAGCCTTTTATAAGACGAAATTAGAGTCTTTAAGCACTGTATGCAAATTCTGTTTTAAATCTCTAGATAAATATTTTTTTAAGTTAACTATCAGAAATAGTTAAACATCTCCTATTTACTGGCTCCAAGATTTTAATTTGCAATCAACATGTATGGCGAGGGGACCGCAAATTAATTGGTTCCTCATTCTATTATACAACTGAAACATTGAGAGGTTAACACAGAAATGCGTACACTAAGACCATTTTTTAAAAAGATCTTTTGAAAATCGTTCATTGATACGAGGATCTTTTGATGAGGTATATAAATACCCATACCTAACGAAACCAAATGCCCCTATTCGAAATGGATAGATATCGAAGAATTGAATTATTAAATTGACATTTTTTATTATATTTTTAATAAAATCACCCTAAATTGTTATTATTGCACATTTCAATCGATAAACACACATAGGTACTACACAACAACGGTTATGTCCGTTTCATTACATATAGTGACTTCTACATACATAAATAGAGGTCATTTTCGATCAACAATTTTTTGCAATCTTGCTTAGTTTTACACTATTCGTGGTTTCGTTATAGGTTTCCTTATTCTATTCTAAATTTACCTTTTTTCCTCTTTAGTCGCTTACATCACTGAGTATGCAAGGAACAATAATTGTTAAAAACAGCGTTTCAGCAAAAAAGTATCGAAAGTCATCAATCAATTTCATAATTTTAAGACCAGCCATGTAAGACTATTTTACTAGCTAATTGTAAATTTGATATGAAACTTACAGTATACAATTGTGAACCGAAAATCCTACTAATATTATAAATGTGAATATAAGTTTTTTTTGTTATGCTTTCACGCAAAAACTACTAAACCGATCGTCATACTTCGTACATATATTCTTGGAGTATTAGAAGTAACAAAGGATACTTTTTATTGAAAAAAAATTGCGGGCGAAGCCGCGGGTAAAAGTTAGTATAAAATAAATGAATCACACGTTAAAAATATTTCATTATAACAATTTATTTATTAGCCAACCAAATCCCACTTAAAAGCGTTATCGTTCACAATACACGCCACTACACAAATCCATGTACTATGCATGGAATGCATTATGAGAAACATTCTTATGTTATCTTCGGAATAATTATCGTATAGTATAAATACTGAAAGTGGGTGATCAATATTATCACTGTGACAAGTTTTTGCAAAGATGTGGCTGTTATATTTTTTTGTAGTGTTCTCTACAGTTAATGTCACTGTTTTATATAAAATTGACGAGTACAGAACATATAAAGATTTTAAGTTTTACAAAGTAGAGGGTGATAGAGATGGCATAAAACAACTGATAAAGATGATGAATGACTTAGCCGTAAGTAGAAAACTGATTTTACTAACGCTAAACTTTCATCGACTCCGTGGTCGAGTGGCTCGTATACCGGTTTTTCATGGCAACGCCACTCCGAGGTCCGGGGTTCGATTCCCGACCGATCCAAAGTGGAAAATTGTTTTTTTTCATATTGGTCCGGGTTAGGGTGTTGTGATATCGTCCTTGTTTCTGTATTCCATAACACAAGTACTATAGCTACTTGGGTTCAGAATAATGTATGTGTTGTCTTATAATTATTTATTTATTGATATATACGAATTTCATCATTTTTTTTACAATTATTAACATAATTACTGAGTCTATCTGAGGTTTAACAAGGCCGATTTCCCACATTTTTATAAAGTAATTGTGTTTTATCCAGACGTCATTTCATATATCTGTGGTTCCAGACCAACATGTTTTGGGTACGGCGACCACAAGGGGAAAAGAACAATAAGATTATACCAGAACGAATCACATCTTCTAAATCTTAATTTTATTTATTTATAACAATTTCCTTGCATGCTAGCAGATCTCACCATCCAAAACGCTTAAAGTTAGAGTTACTAAATAAGACAAACTATAAAACAATAAATTAATGATAAACTATTTTACATAAAAAAGCCATGCCATTTTAATTAGATATTAACATTATAAAGATTTAACTTTAGACTTAAGATTTGTTTTACTAGAAAAAATTTAATCTCATCTCAGGTGTTTCTCAATTCTCGGTAGCTGAAGTGAGCACTCGTCGAGATGGCATTTGACGCCTACGATAAACTGATTAAAAAAATATATACTTAATATATTTTCCTGGAATAGTAGCTTTCAGACAGTACTAGAGTTTGCGTTAATGACGAAAATAGATGTGTTAAAATAGCAAAAAAATTAAATCGATCCGTTTTGCCACAAATATTTGCCTAGCCCTCTCTTCTCTCAGTATTTTATTTTCAAATTGTGATACTCTATAAAACAATTTCAATACAACATCATCGTTTTTACTAAGATTAAATGTTACATCTTAAAAACAATTATAGAAATGGCATTTTAAAACGTGTCTTTATTGTTACAGTAATATTATGAAAGTTTCATTTTTACAAACAAAAACTTTGGCAATAATCACGGTTGTATCAACTTCTATATCAACATAATTTATAAAAATCACAGGAAATTGATAAAATATTAAAGTTAAATTATTTTCTCAGGAGATACCGTATCATAATATGCGCGGCTCAACGGCACACTTTCTGATTGCTCCAGAATTGGCGCAAATATTTGAGGAAGCTGTTCGCTTACAGAAATTAGGCGCAAACGTGGAAGTTGATGATTATTCAGAGTAAGGACATTTCAAGAATGTTTAAATTATACATTTTGTTTATTCATTTCAGATTCAATTAATTACTTAAAAAGAGAGAAAGCAAGAAAAAAATTAGGTAAATTCTTTCTTGCTTTCTCTTTTTATAATATAGTTATAGTTAGTATAATATTAATACCATAGCGTAATCTGTAAGAGTATCTGCTTTTAAGCAGTGAACAGTGATTGTAAAGATTGTCAAATATTATCTTTATCTAACTTTAAACTTTATGAAGGAGCGTGAATTTAATGAAATCTTGTTTTTTGTCCTACTAAAACTTACGACCACAACACTTTATCCTAAAATGCTATTTTAATAAATTTGAAATGATCTTTTCTAGTGAAGGGGTACTTAAATATCCATTCTCTCTAAAACTGTTTAAGAAATTGAATACAGTATTCAAATACAAAAATACTCTAGCATTAAAAGCAAAATAATATGAGTCTATTATTTTGTCTTCGTTGTTCACAAGAAATATTATTCATTTAAGAGTTAAGAATATCGTACTTTATTTTTAGAATAATTCGCTTGGAGAAATCTGGTGATCGAGCTGATAAAGGATTCTCATGGACTGCTTATTACGATGTAGATGCGGTAAGTATAATTTTTAACCTTATGACTCTAAATATAAAGCATAGTAAATACTTATCATTATGTGATTCTGATTAGTAGTTGTAATATAGACATGTCGACTTCACATAACATATTCAATATAGTAATTTTACCATTTTTTTGTAATATTGGATATTAATGTTAATTATTTTTTTAATTAACTTTTATTTTAGGAAAATATTATTAAAGCTGACGCGGAATTGTTTACCGGAACACGGTTCGCCGAAAGCACGTTTCGCCGTGTAATTTTATTTGGTATTTCAATATTTTTAACATGCCAGGTAGAACCAGCTTAAAATAATAACAGACTAGATTTAATTTCATTTTAGTACGATTTTTTTGGATAACATAATTATTCAACGAAACGATATTTCGGCGAATAAAAATTCGGTAAACAATTCTTCTTAGATGCTTAAATGGGCAGAGATTCAAACTACTTACGTAGGTAATGTATTATTAAGTGAGGAAAATAGGATTGCTATTTCCCTCAATTGATCTAATTTTGTTTATTTAATGAATTATTATCAAAATCAATGTTTACTATATTTTTTACGCGTCAAAAAGTTCGTTTGTTTTTTGTTAGTTTACTTAATTCTATTTGCATTTAACCTAGATCCTACTTTTAATAAAATCTGATAAGTTACCTCCTGTTTTATCATATAACTAGCGATCCGCCCCGGCTTCGCACGGATGCAATGCTCTACTATATTATGCATGAATTATAAATATAAACCTTCCTCTTGCGTCTTCCTTCAAAATCCGTTGCGTAGTTTTTAAATACATAGGGATATAAGGACAGAGAAAGCGACTTTGTTTTATACTATGTAGTGATTATGAAAAAAAGCTTTTTATTTTTAAATTATACTACTGATATGAGATTTTGTTAACAAAATATACAAGTTAATTCGATCTACTGATTGAAACACGACAGATATAGATTTCCTTGCTATCTTTATCGGCTTCTGTTTGTATTATTTATATGTATTCGACCTATTTAACACAAAGCTTTTACTTGTTTGACAAAAATTATTAAAGTAGTCAAAAACCTAGCAGTATTATAACAATATAAAACATGTCATCAGTTTAAGAAATAGTTTATCAGCCAGTTGTATTTGCTGTTGCTGGTGTGGTTACTATATCGCATTTTTTCTCATGTCAAGTGAAATGATGTGGGTACTTAAAAGGTTTACGATAACAATTTGTTTTAAACATGAGTTTCCTACTTATACATCAGTACAGTTTGAAGTAATGTATTATTAAATGTTTAAGAATATTTTTATACGATTTAAAAATTCGTTACTTTTGATCTGTACGAAATTTGAAATAGCTCTGACTTTAATTGAAATAACAGCTGATCGCAATATTTCTAGCACTCGGTTTTAATTGATTCATTTAAAAATATCGTAAAAATAAAGAAGTCTACATGTACTTCTTTTAATTTTTGTGTATTTTTTTTAATGGACAATATTTAGGCAGAATCAATGTTTTTGCCCTGTAAGACAGGGCGAAAAATCACTTTGTCGTGGCAATGACAATTCCTCAGAGTAAACATTCAGATCAATCGCTTTCACTTTTCCACCAAAACGAGACAAAGGGTAAATAAATATTCTGCCTAACGATCCTCAATGTTTAAAAAGAACAGAGACAATGAAATAAATACTTTGTCGAACTCGTCCATATATCACCTTCAACACATGAATTAAATAACAAGAATTTCATTTCTTTTGCAAACGAACACGGAAAAATGGGGAATGTCAGAGAACAAATACATATGCGTGCGAATCCGTGCGCTATGTTAGTTCACTATACTTTGTCCAATGTAGGATGATACTTTTGACAGGTGTCACTTCCTTATTGCTACGTACTAAGGTTGCGTTTGCTTCCTTATCTTTGGCTTGACATTGCAATAGCAACTTTATACCCTCTGTATAGGTGTCAACTGTCAAGAGTATCATCCTACATTGGACAAAGTATAACAGGTTTTCAAATGAAACAAAAAAATGGAGGGTAGAAAAATCAAACTTTATCAATTAATTTGATGTAACATATTCAAATTTGTATTGAATAGATCAACGACTACCTACAAAATGTGAGCAAATCGTACCCGGACACAACGGAAGTGGTCGTAGGGGGAGAAAGTTATGAAGGGCGGCAGATACTTGGTTTACGCATCAACACCCCCTCGCAAAGCAAAAATGACAAACCAGTCGTGTTCATTGAGTCAGGTAACAAGTAACTTCTTTGGACAGCTATTTATTTATAAGATTTTTGAAATAATTCTTAGTAATTGCGCTTGCCTTTACTGAAAAAAAAATGTAGTATGTATTCATTCTAGCAGCAGAGTTATTATACGCTTACTTAAGTTGATTTATTGCAATATGAACTTTATTCGTCACTGACACAAAACATATAATCTAATGGCATGAACATTTTCTAATCATTTCGTTGCTTTCACTGTTAATTCCAGTTCAGATAACGGAAAACTAAAATAAGTGAGTATATTTTTAATATGCTAACGTGAGATGCCCACTTTTCTTCCTCACTGAATTGAAGATACAACCTTAGTTCGAAACATGTTATGAAATAGAAGGCAGGGTTGCTTGTCATTCAAACTGATTTTCACTGTGGCCAATTAAAAGCTTTGATTTGAATTTACTTTAGAGCCACGCACACACAAACTCGCGCACGCGCACGCACACACACACAAACACACACACAAACACACACACACACACACACACACAAACGCGTGCGCGCAAAAGCACACTTGACTTTCTTAGTTCTAAGCTGCAAGACGGTGCTACCAGTATGTGCTAATTCAATACCAAAAGGAAGGATCTGTCTCCTAGAATACAGTTTGACCTAAGGGGCAGAGTAATATTGTTTATTTTTAGCATTGTACTTTTAATTATTTCTGTAAGATTTTTTGTGCTATTATTGGACCTTAAATTATTTATTTATTTATATAAATGTTATATGAATGCAACACTACGTGTGCAACTATGTTTTCAAAAAGCGCCCATAAGTAATGGCTATTTTAATTTATAATGTCTTTATGTTTTGCTGATTTTTTTATGTTTAAGTATCTACCTTATGATTCAACGTAGCTTCTATAATAAATGTTAGGACATAATTTCCGTTTTCGTACGCGACATACATTTAGACCGTTCTTTTTGCTACCTTTATTACCAATATTTGACTGACACCTCAGTATTAGACTCAATCGGTCCTGTTGAATTATTCCAATTATTGCTTTTGGTGAGCATCAACGCCATTTCTTCATATTCTAGGAATTTGGGTTAGTTTAGTAAATTTATTTAGATACTCGTAGTTTTCCAAGTATCAACCAAAAGATAAAAAGAAATTGTTATATAATTATTATCTATTAAAGAATTTGCTTCCTTGATGTTATAGGTTACCCATTAAGAGATGATGAAATAAGCTGAGTACAGATTAAGAGATCATAAGAAAAAAGAATATGCGAAATTGGAAGAGCAGTCGTCCGCATAAAAATGATGCAAGTTCAAGCCCCATACGACTCCTAAGAAAAAGTTTCTCTAGCAAAATTACTTTAGTAATTCCTACTAAATTAAATAGGTAGAATAATGTATGATACCACACAAAATAAGGAAGGAAGTATGCAGTTAACACGCGATATTTTCAATTTCATTACGTCGTCTCCTACCGGTTATAGGTTTTGTAAATACAACAAAGAAATTACAAGGAAAAGGGTCGTTAATCCTTGCTCTCTCATACTTGAGAATATATATTTATCACTTATTGAGGTGAGGATTACACGTGTGAATTTCTCATATACATGAGAACCCTTATTGTATAGCTTTACAGCACTATAACATTAATAGGCTTCTTGGATAAGGGCATGCGGTATTAAGTTACGATCAATTGTTAAGGTTTTAGCTGTATGTAAGCTACATAAGATCTTGTGTGATATTTCACTTACTTTAAAAGCAATATTTAAAACCTTGTTTGTAAATTGATATTAATTGAGAGTTTTGAGAAGCTAGATTTTTTTGAGATTCAAAACTTGTATCTGACAAGTGAGACGTAACGATAATATATTTTCCTTAATACTAAACCTACCTATACTTCATGTATTCCTACTCTTACCAAAGCGGGTCAAATGACCCGCGTTTAAAATGTTACCTATATTACTATGTCTATCGAAAAATATATCAGTTAAGCAATTTGGTACATGAATAAAACAATTTTTTTTTCAAATAACGATTCAAAATAGTTTATATATTAAATTAAAAAAGAACTGCAAAATAATACAAGAAAAACATAAGTTTTGATTAAGTTTAAAATGGGTCATTTGACCCGTCATGGTATGTTTAGTGTTAGAACTAATATCATACTTTGGTAGAACGAATACAACCTAACTAGGACGACGAGCTAATTCTAGCCTTAAAAGATTTAGTAATGATTGATGGATATGCTGGATAAGCGCGTCTCGTTTAAAGTACGGCTTCACCTTTTTACAACTATCGCTAGTTTAATAAGTAAAAAATTTGCCACGAACTAATGGAATTTTGGAAAAGCTGATGAAATGACAGGCACAGGTTTTTAACAGGGATCCACGCTCGGGAATGGATTACTCCGGCCACCACAACCTACTTCATTAACCAGCTATTGACCAGCCAAGACCCGAACATTACCAGCTTGAGACATCAATTCGACTGGCGTATTTTCCCCACCGTCAACCCTGATGGATACACCTATAGTTTTAATAGAGTAAGAAAAAATCTTATTTATAAAATTCTGGAAATAAAACAATAAAGAAATTTAAAATAAAGTGGCTTTAGAATTCTTTGATACTTCTCTCCATGGTTATAATCAGACACGTCCCACTCAATTAATTTATATTCTTATTTCAATAAAAGTTTCGAGTTGTTTTTTTACAATTTTATTGTTAGCTTTAGTTCGGTAACTCGGAAGTCTTTCCGAGAAGCACCGGCAAAAAAATAAATTGGAACAGGGAGCCGACCTCAATTTACAGGCAAGACAAAATTTAAGATTTTCATATTACCCACAAGGAGTTGACGGGAATGTTCATTAAGTATCAAAGGCTTCTTAATACGAATATAGAAAAATATGTCTATTTAATATTGTTAAAAAGTAGATAGGTGTTTTTAGTTTGTTTATAAAGTTGGTACTCTCCAGAACAACCTAAATAAAAATTCTTTCACCAATAATTAAAGTGCATTTTAAGGGTGGGCGTACTTTTTATCTTGGTATCCTCATGCAAAGTATAACCGTATATAATGTGCAAAGCAATAAATAATAAATAAAGAAATAAATATTTCCAACATTTACACCAATTAACCTAGCCCAAAGTAAGCACTTTTAAGACTTGTGTTATGGATACTAGGGTAACGGATCATACATAAATAAGTAATATTCATAGAAATATATACAAACATCCATGACTCAGGTACAAATACTCGTATTCATCATACAAACATTTGCCCCTTCCGGGATTCGAACCCAGGACCGTCGGTGCGAAAGGCAGGATCGCTACAGTTGCACCAAACAGTCGTCAAAAAAAAAAAGCAACACTTCATAAAAATTAATAAAATATCCAAATGTTGAAAGTTTAAACAAGACTCAGCAAAGCTTTTAAATGATATTAGCTATTTTAAGAAAAATCACTACTGAAACATTGTAATTAAAACATGTGTTGTAACTCTGTTTGTATACTAATACATTAAACTTATCATTGATAAAGGATCGCATGTGGAGGAAGACTCGATCCAAATCGAGTATGTTCTGCTACGGAGCTGATCCCAATCGCAACTGGGACTACAATTGGCTTAGTAAGTATTTTTCCTTTTATCTTCGTCTTCTTCCGGTCTTCCGTATGAAAACTTAATCAGAGGAACCCGTTGTCCACCTACTTACTACACCTGGGTGGATAATAAAATACAAAATACAAGTTGAATCACAAGGAGAAATAATTTATGATTTACCATTACACTGATCCACCCAGATTACCTTGGTCTACTAACGATTGACCACGACAATCAAATCTGCCCCTGGTAAACTCAGGAAAATGTAGTGGACTACTTTAAAATAAAACTGCTCCTATTACACCCAGTTGAACTAAGTTAATGGACCACGGGCATGGAGGGAGAAGGGCATGTGTTCAAACCTCACCTGGGAAGAATTTATTAACCACTTTTCCATATTTTAAAAAAATAATAATGGGCTATATGGTGGATCGGTTTGGTTCGGCCTGTGATTTCGAATGTTTAGCAACTTTTGCAATGGCCGGAGAACGGATGGGTGAACAACTATTTTTCATCTGCATCTCCTCCTTACTCCAGAAGCCAAGTAATCGGTTCCTCATTGAGCCGGTGTGTTGTGGTTATGGCCCATTTTTACCTTAGCAGTGATGACAAGAACAGGCTGACTATGATAATGTTAAATAATAAATCCTATTCCATCAGAACACGGTGCAACAAGTAATCCTTGCGACTACCAAACCTACGGAGGTTCCAAACCTTTCTCTGAGAAGGAGACCAGCTCTTTAGCAGCTTACATTTCTAGTTTGGAAAACCTTCTAGCATACGTCGCCTTCCACTCGGACGCTCAAATGCTTCTGACGCCGTATTCAGATTCTGTCGAGCATGTAGACAATTATGATGATCTAGTAAGTGGTGATTCTTTATAATTATATATCTTAAATCTCAATTTATTTGTATACACGTGCGCGCGTGTCTTCTGTGTAAGTGCTAATAATATTAATTTAATATAGGAAAACTCTTCCCCTACACAAAAGAATATAGAGGGCAAAACGAATCAAGTTTGCTAATTCTTCTATAATAACGATAGGTTTTCTTACTCCACTAACGCAGACGCCAATACTGTAGGACAACTCTTATTAAATGATGTTGAAAACGTTAGTGCTGGTTATCTCTCAAGCTAAATGTTGTAACAATAGTTCTGATCCAAAATAGAACCACTTTAACGATATTGACTGTATATTTATTACTTTTTTTATTACGGGATAACGTTCTTACAAATCGATGAACGCCGGCTGCACATACGAAAAAGCATGAATTATTGTCACGTGCCACCTCAGCCGAGGGTGCAAGCGAGAGAGCGGAACAAACGATAGAGAGGCACGATCGACCTAAGCGTTCGGCTTGTGACGCATCTATCTCTTTCCACTCCATAGGCCTGTAGGTCCTAGTAGGAGAGACAGTAGCAGTACACAAACTACGCGTGAACTGTTTTGTCAACTGTTTACAAAGTGAAAAGTTAATGTGGACAACAATGGAAATTGTTTATTACAACAATAATTGCTGCAAAAACGGCATTGGATTTCAAAAATTTGATTAGCGATAAATCTCATATATTTGTTCTTTGATTGTTAAAAAAAACTTAAAAACTTTTGTGGCTCATATTAACGATGGTATAAAAATCAACTGCGAAGAATCTTAAATATCACACATGTATATAAGTTGTAGGTATATAAATTGATAATAGCACATCGTTACTTGTAATTAATCTGTATAATTTAAGTAGGTAAAAAATATTTGAATTAACGTGTGCAAATAAATGTTAATTTATCTAAAAAATAATAATTTTAAATTATCTTTGTATTATACAAAACAATGATAATTCGATGATAATAATTCAATTAAATTCATAAAAGTATACAACTTTTCATCGATGTTTTCTCATGACGTTATCACGTATAATTATCGTCCGCAAAACCTACTTTACAGGCAACCAATTTTTTATATTTAATTCAGACTTTATTCATATATGGTCATAACCAGTATGTCGTAAACGAATTAGTATTGGTAATATACGCGCGTTAAATAATATGATGCCAACACCAATGAACAAAATGAACTAATCACAACATGAGATTTGATAAATCACATATATCTTTGCTAGAGAGCTAAGATTCGTTGTAAGTAAAACTTCGCGAGGCTATTACGATAGGGGAACATTCTAATTTCAATAGAGATAAAGGTTGGTATCCCATAGCTAATAAAATAAAACTTTAAACAAAAAACAAAAAACACTGCAACAGTGAGTGATGTAAAGTTCATTTTGTAAATAATAAATATGGGTCGGAGGTCGGTCTCCTCGTCTGAGTTAGTCACGCCAATTATTCTCGAAAGGGCCATCCAATTTTCGAGCTTGTGGTAGACTCAGTATTTTTCAGTAACGTAAATATAATAAAAACACTGAAAAAAAATGCACAATACAACTTGATGATTTAATTCAGTTGTTAGAAACGTGCTCGTTTTAGAGGTTAGAATGAAGATTAGGAGGTTATTTGTGCGTTTCTAATTATTTTGTTTTTCTAATTATTAGCTTGTCATTCTGTAAACACGGCTCTTGTCAAGAAGTGAAAACGTAAGGAATGAATATAAAAAAAAAAATTAACCACCAGTTTATCGGTTAATTTTTTTTTTATTTCGATGTATGAGAGACGCAAGTGTGTAACAATTAAAAACAGTTTGACTCGTTTTGCCCGCTATGTCTTCCTTTAACAAAAAATGAAATATCAGTAAAACTAATTACATTTTTTTTTTATTAATCTGTCCTGTGATTTTAATATTACCTTGGGTCGTTAATTATATGACAAACTTTTTTATTTTCATACAGACACCTCTCGTCTTGCCTTAAAAAATTTAAAAAATATCAACTTTTTCCAGATACAAATAGGAAAAACTTCTTTGGAGTACGGTGAAAGAGTCAATGGAGAAAAGTATGATGGACCAGGCACAGCCGCAGAACTTTTATGTAAGTGGATTCTGTATACTAACATAAAAAGATTATTCGTCATTTTATAAAACCACCTTCTAAATGTCAAAATTATTCAATAATATACAGTTGCTTTATTTAGTCACCAATTTGGACAGACTAAAAACGGGAAAATTAAATCTAAAAATTGTTTTTCTAAGAAGGAGTAGGGAAACGTCTCCTTTGTTACGAGACTATTTTATTGGGAAACGAAAATTAAATTTATTTAGATACTGGGGTCATTCGATTTTGTACTTAATATTTTGTATTGTCGACTAAGGAAAGTATTATTTTGACGTTTAAAAACACTAAATGTCGAATACTCATCCATAAACCTATAATCCAAGATCACAGTGGTTTGTGTGTTTTTCTGTCCGCTCTTTTTCCCGCTCTTTTTCCATTGTATATGCGTTACCATAGCAACGCGTTAACCTCAAGTAGTTCGTCGTAGATGGCGCTAACGGAAAAATATTTAATAATAGAAAAAATTTAAAGAATTTTGTCCACCCATGCGAAGCCGGGTTGGGCTGCTAGTATATTATTAAAAACATATAGAGTACTATATATCATGTACTAATGGATGTACGTATATTTTTAAAGTTTCTTTTATGACACTAACAAACTACATACTACCGTCCATATACACCATAGCATCACCCCACCAAGGGAAGCCACAATCGAATCTAATATATCCACGTCTGATTTTTCAATTTCTTTCTACCAAGTGAAAATTACTACATCAACTAAGGTACTTTAACTCGATAAAAACTATCAAAGGAAATTCGCTGTAGGAGCTGAAGGCCACACTTCAATCAGCCTACGAAAAATGAGTAGAGGACTGGATGAAGCACTCTCGTTATTATATTTTAAGCGTTGAAGCCTACTTTGAACGCGATGAAATAAATTTTGGGTTAACTATTTTAAAAAAGGCCTAAAAATAGGCAGCTTGCTTGGTCGATTTACCAAAACTCATTTTTAAACGCACATTTTACTTTATCATGGTTCCCGTAGAAATATCAAATAACTATTTACCACCTGAGAATGACGCAAGAAAGGTAGCAACTTTATTTATTACCACAAGTGCAATTTATATAGTCAATAAACTTCTTAAACTCGATACTGTCAGAAGGAATTTCGTTTACCATTAAGTAGCTGAATTACCATTATTCAATTGTCCGCTATGCTGTGCCCCGCAAAATTCACTTTGCGTTACCGACAGTCTTGTTAAATTATACTTACTTATTTTACCATTTTACAGTAATTTTACCACGTAAAATTTACAGTAAATTCAACAACACAACTCAATGAGGTATTACATCTTATCAGTACATTATATAATAGTAATACTTTGCGTGTTTGTTACCATACCAACAACGCGTGACCGGGTTACACCAGCAATTAACGTTACCATAGCAACGCGTGGCCGGGTTATACCGGCAATTAACGTTACCATAGCAATGCGTGGCCAGGTCATCAATTATCGTTACCATAGCAACGCGTGACCGGGTCATCAATTAACATTACCATAGCAACGCGTGGCCGGGTCAGCTAGTTAATATAAAATCTACTACAGTATTTATCGTTCTATAATTACAGGTACACCGCTCACTTAAAGGTTATTATCATGAATGGTATCTTTTCACAGTAGTTAATTACATACACTATAAACTTCTTTTTGTTGATTACTTTTTAAGTGTCCAGGGTTCTGAGCAACCAAAGCGAAACTTTAAACTAAATCAGGCCTTTTGTTATTTATCTTCGTTTAAGACCTACAAAACAAGAAGATCAAAGTAGCGGCTAACGTTGATTTAACCGTTGTAAAGCAGACCTTACTGCATGGCCATAGAACACTTTTAGATTCCGTAATTTTTCAAGTATCCTATCCTAATTTCTTCGAATCTAAAGCTCAGACGGACGTTTGATTAACCTATTTAGTTTAAATTTACTGGAATAGTGTATTTCGTAACTATATACAAAGTAACTATAAAAAGGAGAACGGAGCAATCAGTTTCAAGTAGTGTGACAACCTATATTCAACCTATCTGAATTTCGTACTGAAAAATAGCTGTTGTTTTTAAAAACAACGTATTTATTCCAATTAATAGAATAGAAAGTAACCAAATTTTGTCAAAAACGCGGACTTTCCAAATTTTCCGCACCCACTTTTTCATCAGATAGCATCCGTTTATTCTTTCTTCATCTCAGAAGTCCAAGTCGCTTTTCTATAATTTAGACTTTATTTATAACCTATACAAAGGAAAATGCGTTACTCATCATGCGTTACGGGTGGGTTTTACATGGGAGTCTTAACTGCTAATTTAACAGTCGATTATAGCTCGTCAAGACGGTGTACAAGAATCTACCCAATAAACTACCAACTTCAGCGTTCAATTGAGCCTAGACTAAACGGGATTATCTTCGTCTTTTTACCAAAACAAAAAGACAAAGATAATCCCGGCGTTCTTAGCGAGTCTGAGCCGGTTAGCACTTGATCTGATGATGATTTTATAGATAAGCTGAAAGACAAGATACAATTTAATTTGAGCAATTAATTTTTGCCTATTTTTATTTTGTCCTTTCAGACAAAGCATCAGGTGGCAGTATGGACTGGGTGCGTTACAAGCTAGGTACACCCATTGTGTACACGTATGAGCTCCGTGGTACATACTTCCACTGGCCCCCTAGTAGAATCCATGAGCAAGGAGATGAGGTCACGCAGATGCTTCTTGGACTCTTCACAGAGGCGGAAAAGCTGGGATACTTCTAAAAAAGTTAATCAGTATATTAAAGTTCATTTGTTTAAATAAATATGGGATAAGTAATAAGAGTGGAGAGGAAATAATAAAAAGGTTCGTTTTCTAAATTATATTAGTTTTGATAAAGCGGGAATGAAATTGTCACAAGTGTATTTTAATTCCAGTTGTATTCTTAGAAAGGTTCGTAATATTACTTTACTTTCATGTTTTAATAAAAATATAGTAATTTATCAGGTCTATTATTGTCTATATTTTACCTTGAAATAATAAGATAATATATAATATACTTCATTAAAAAAAAAGGCAATAGCAATAATTACAGCACAATTTAGATAAATAAACATTTTTATAAGAACTGTTAGCTACCTATAATGTAGGTACTAAAAGGTAATCTCAGAATGCAAACAATAAGAAAAGCATCGTATTACATAAAGTACTTTTAATAAGAACATTTTTTTAATTAATAACAGAAAGAAAAAAACCGGCCAAGTGCGAGTCGGACTCGCGCACCGAGGGTTCCGTACAAACCTGTAGGTATATAAGTAAAAGTTCACCCATCACGACAATCGAGTCATAGTTATGGTATTTTTATTGCAAAATGAAAATATAACGAAAAATTTAAGGTTTTTGGAATTTTTCCTTTATATGTGCTGTTAAACATTGCTTCATGCCAAATTTCAAGATTCTAGATCGACTGGACTGTACCCTTTAGGTTTTGATTCCCTCGCGAGTAGTTGCGAGTTTGAAAATATGCGGCTTAAATTGCTATTTCTTTTGATTGCGTTGACATAAAAGTTTGATTTTGTTACAGCTCAAAGGTATTATAGATCTGAGTATTTGATATGAATTTCAATGTAATACCTCTACGCGTTCATGAGAAAAGAGGTAGTAACTTTAAAATTTCCAAAAATATTTTTTATTATATGATGTAACTAAAAATTGACGGTTTTTGTAATTTTTCCTTTATCTGTACTATAAGACGTTTCTTCGTACCAAATTTCACGGTTCTAAGTCTACGAAAAGTACCTTGTAGGTTTTGATTCCCGTGCGAGTTTTGAAAATTTGCGTTCCGTTCCGTTTTGTCCTTTTGAGGTACGGAACCCTAAAAAGTGAAACTCAAGGTAGGTCACTGTTTTTAGGATATATTAAATTCTAGGAAAGCCTAAAACAGTTAACATCAAGCTCTATTATCCTTTTAGTGAGATCGTAATACAGGCGTGCAGACGTATGACAAGTAAGTCGGGACTCACAAGGGCACCGCGGTGTTCTTTTCGGAATATAAAAATCTAATTTATTTAGAAACTTGGGCAATCTATTCAGTTATTCATCGGCTTGTATAGCAAAACATATCCAAGTAGGTTCGTTGCGTAGAGAGTGGTTCCAGCTAGTGATATTTCGCTTTGTCTGTGTTTGATGTAGATAAACAAATTCATAAGATTTAACGTAGGAGAAAATAAGATAGGAAGCATTATACAGAGGCTCTCTGAAACAAAAAAGCTACAGTAAAAAGAGACAGACACATAAATTCATAAGATTTAACGTAGGAGAAAATGAGATAAGAAGCATTATGTACGTGTGTTAATACGTATTTGTGTGCGCATGCGTAGTACAAAGCTTGAGAGAAGGCATTACAACAACCGTGGTATTTTGTTTACGTGTACGTATTATTTTTAAAGTTTTCACTTCTACCACGTGTGAATTGCACACATGCTTTTTTACTATACAGATCATATGTAATTTGTGGCCCGAACCATACTGGGCTACAGTATTCCAGCTTACTTATTACGTAACAATGAATTTTGGATTCCATAAAACTAGTGTTGGATTTTTAAAGTCTCAAGTGCTTCACAGAACGAATTTTAATGATTTATTTAACTCTTTTTTATTTTTATCAATGTGATCCTTAAACCGCAACTTACTGTTTAATAGGACACCAAAGTTCCTGGCAATAGCAACATCCTGAAGCTTATTACCATTAATAGCGTATTCCCAGAGATTTTTTTAAAGGTTTTTCATGTATATATTTTTTTTCATTTAATACCATCTTGTCTTTGTTATAACATTTTTGGAAGCCGTTGATGAACTTATAGTAAACTTATAGAATCTGCGATAAATAAAATAATTTAACAATTTCAAAAAATTAATAACAAGGTGGAACATAATATAAAAAAAATCATCATAATAATAACGTTATTTTTCTTAACTTGACTGGTTAGTTTCTCAATATGGTTGGTTGACAATTTAATTTGTGATTCATATTCAATAAAGTACTCTTAAAATAACTTTCAAGTTTATTTGTTGTACATACATTGGGGCTGACTGACCACCTCTCTTCTCACATTTAAGTGACAGGCTGACTTAATTTTGAACTTTTTTAACACCACAGTAATCATAACACGTTTGATAGCATATATGTGTTTTATGTATAGTTATAGTTACGCGGCTGCGCCCGCATCTTTGATCGAATACACATCAGTGCGTTGAGTAAAGTCTGTTCATTCTAACTTGTCCTATTTTGTAAACAATCTTGGAACAATTTTTTAACAAAATCACCCATTTAAAAATAAAATAATAACAAAGTCAATAATCTATTACAATAAATCGTTATTATAGACTGAAATCTATCGAAACTAGTTATCAGTTGATTTTTAATGCTGCATTTTCAATAAAAAGGAGTGCCAAGATTGTTTACCAAATAGGACAAGTTAGGATGAATAGACTGTAGAACTGCACGCCTTGTCACTCCAGTTGGATCATTCTCCTTGCCAATGTCGTTTGCAATAAACCACTGCGTTAACCTGTTTTTATAAGTTTTCCAGGTGTTTAAATTTCGTCGAAAACCGATAAATTTCCAAAACTTGCAAAAGATATTTTTAATTTTAGCAAACGCGGGTACTTGTTGCCATAATAAGTTGATAAGTATGGGAACACAAGACGTGAGTGAAACAAGACGGCAGTCAACGCACTGATGTGTATTCGATCAAAGATAAGACACGGGCGCAGTCGCGTAACTATAGCCTTACATAACAATGTGACTACTGTTCTACAGGGCACTTGACTGACCGTAGTATGAGTGTGTACACAAATACTGTAACCAATTGTCAAATGATCAGCTTTAGTAAATTCAGAACACATTTGTTCTGAATTACTATAGAGTTATTAACTTATAGAGGAAGAGCAATGGCTCTTCCTATCGCTTGCTCTAACGACACCCTTCAGCTGAGCTTATAATATCTCGGCCAAGTTTGTTTAGCACCTAGGGTTTCTGGGTTTTATTCCAAGGTGAAGCATTTAAATATCTTTGTTCGTTCCTATCTCTTTATTAATGCAAAAATACATATTATTTAAAAAATGTTACAAATTTTAAGAGATCTCTTAAAGAACCTTTGTCTTACTAAAGAGCTTTCCATTGCAGGACAGAATCATTCTTCTAAAATACCATAATCTCTTATCACGCTTGACACGAGTTGAAGTCAATAATCGGAGATCTCAGTGAAAGCATTTTTCTAACGTTCTACTTGCTAATTTCATCTACAAATTAGCGTATTAAATGTATTTACTATTTACGTACAAAATTCATCTTTATTCAACTCAACTTTCAAGAAACTTCAAACTGCTGATTTGGCCGTATGATTTTTGACGATTTGTTTCATAGATGGATAATCTTAAAAGACTATTTCGTCGTTGCGCGTGCAAAAATCGCTATGTGTTATTTAGCTATTTTTGGATTTTTATGCAGTATTGATCGTTATGTCAATGCACACATACTGTAAAAACAACTATGTAATTAACAAAATATTTAAAGAGTTTCGGAATGTAGCTATGTGACATTCACACTACTACACGTTCATACACGTTAAGTGTTATAATTCAAAGAGCCAAAACAAATTTATAAAAAACACATAGCGACTCTTTCACGCGCAACGACGATTTGTAAATTATAATATTATATTTATACAAGTTGACGCAAACGAGAACTTGCATTTGCCACCATCTGATACTAAACCATCTGTAACTTTTTCATTTACGATTTCTTATATCTACACCTAAGTTAGAAAAAAATGAGGTTGTCATTTTCTATCTCGACGACGTTGATCTATGAGGCGATGTACTGACATAGAAATATTGATTCCTATACGGCAAACAACTTCTAGGAAAAGTCAAATATCAATTTGATACAATGGGATTGTAGGTTTAACCAATATTTATTATCTTTCAGAATTCAATGAGTAAAGTAGTTTAATTCTGCCACTCCCAAAAACACCTTTTTTTCGGATTGAGTCACATGTGATCACTCCGCTCGCTCCTGTAAAGGAGTCTAAAAGTCGGAATTAAATCCTTACTAATATTATAAATCGGAAAGTGAGTTTGTTTGTTTGTTTGTTTGTTTGTTTGTTTGTTTGTTCCGCTTTCACGCCGTAACTACTGAACCGATTGCTTTGAAATTTTGCAGACGTAAAGATAAAAGTCCGGATTAAATAATAGGGTACTTTTTATCCTGGAAAAATTGATATTCCCGAGGAAAAACAAAAATATTGTTTGCTTGATAGATGGATTGTAGATGGCGCTGTGTGTCGTTTCAAACAACGTAAAATATTGCAAACGAATATAAACATGTAAATTTAGAAGCTAAGTGATACGATAATGAATCCCCGAAAATGAGAAATTCCCGAGGGATGACGTACAATGTGTTTTATCGTCTAAACTGTTTTTTTTACATCTACTTATCCTGAAATCACTAAAGTCAACGAATTACTAATTGGTATAAGTATTAGTTACGTTATTTAGTTCTTGAGGTATGCGATAGATGACGCTAAGTGTTTTTTTAAAACATGGTAACGATGTGTTTTTTAAAATACGTAAGAAGTGGAATTAATTATATGAATTTTGTATCCAGCGTTACATCGCGCTTCTTAGATTTTTCCGTGGGAATGAGAAGTTTTCTTATAGTTGTGTTTTATACCGCAATATAACCGAATTCCACGCGGGCGAAGCCGCGGGCGGAAAGCTAGTATAAAATAAATTATGCGCAAAATCCGTAAAAAAGTTGTTTTAATCAAATGTGTCAAGTATTTGTATTATATTATAGTATTTATATTATACTGCATTTTGTATTTACAATATATCAAGAGAAAGTATTTTATTATGTGATTATCATTTGATAAACTAGATTACATTCAAATCCATTTCAAAATTGAAAATCTAAAGAGATTTTTAGCACTTTGATAATAATGGGTAAGACCCTTACTTTAACAAGTAGAACAATATATGCTATTTATATTTTTCGTTATAAAAACCTTTAACTGAAATATTATCTAAAGACTTTTTTACTAGAAAAACATTTACTTGTCGTTAATACGTGCTATAATAAAAGTAATTTCTTTATAATTTCTTTTGTGACTTCTGAATTGACTTTTCGAATACTGTTGAATTCGATTCCCAGAGCACGAACTTTTGGAATCAAAGTAAATATTTAGACAGATGCGTTCGCTTTTCGAATACTACTAAAAGTTTTAGTGGTAATGTCGTATGAAGCGGGTCACTACCTACTTACCATGGGCGTATGGGGGGATGAGAAGAATGCTTGCCTTTGTTTGCCCATGTACTTCTTAATGTTGGCGATAAAAGTTAAGTTACTCATGTCATGATTGCCGAAACCCCGGGGTCTACGGGTACATCCGTAAACTTGTTCCTGAAAAAAGGATTACGCCAAGCGATTGCAGACTCCTGTACCCTATTCATTATAATAATTTTACCTATATATAAGTCATATAACCAAAAAATGCATGGCACCTGTAAATTACTTGATTTCAGCTCCCATTATTTTTAAATAGTATTTATGTCTTAAATCCATATAAATGTATTTAGACTTAAAGCCTTATCACAAACAATCTCTCTTAAAATTTGTGTTTATTCTGAATACGATATACAAACAACGTCCATACTAATCCAGGCTTATTAATGTCGACGTGTAAATTCTCAATTAATCCCAAGATCTCGTTCTGCTAACCTTAACTACGGATTCTCGTAAAATGTTAAAAATCGGGAGCGATGATACCTAATGAGCGAAGAGTATAATATCGCAATGCTTACTGCCTTTAGCCTCTTATTACTGCAATCGTCAGCATCAACTAAACCTCACTGGACCTATGTAGTGAACGCACCGTCTATAGAGGCGCTTCCGATAAAGACTTATAACCTTTCCCGGATACAAGCTAACCGCAGATGGTATGAAGTCAGTAAAAGTCTGATGGAACCGCACAACAGGCTGTGAGGTATCCATGAGGATTCACCACCTCGTTCTCCTGAACCCGGAGGGCGATCAAATTGATCGTTTTACAAAAAAAACGTAATAAAACATTGCTTTAGGACAACATTAAGGGGCTATACCAGTGTAACCCATGAAAAATTTGACGGTTTTCGGGATTTTTTTTTAAAAGAAAGTACTCGATCGAATGTTTTGAAGTTTTTTGGACATAATAAGGTATATATGCAGCTATATTTTAATTTTTTATACAAATATTGAAAAATAACGGAGTTATGTGCTGTCTGCAGAGGTGCCAAAAAAGTTCCCCAACTGCTGACAAGATTTCCGCCGAATGAGTAGCTGAAACAATAAAATTCAAAAAGGTTATTAAAGTTGAAGGTATTTCCTATACATTGACCACGTTTTTGAAGTGCAAGTCTGAAATTTGCAATGATGATGATGATGCAATCTTTGGAGCTCTGACATAAATGTATTGTAACAACGACTAATATTCCTGCTATAGCCGACACTGAGTGAGTATTTCTTCGGTTAGAGCGAATGTACCGACGGACAATTCATGTCCCAGAAGAATATAATTTTCTATTTACTTGCATGGTGAACTGGCCATAGTATTTGTCGACCATTGCCACAAAAGGGTTTAATAGGAACTATTCTAATCGACTCAGAATAAGAGGTCTTAAACACAAATATCCCATTTCGTGATATATTGGTTGGTATAAACTTTTGGAGCAGCATCTAAACGGCGTGAATTTGAAATATTGAAGAAACCTTTGTTTTTTATTTCGACACCGACTAATGAATCATGTAGTCTTCGGAAAGTATAGAATATCACAGTTAAGGGTATCGTTAAGGTGACTAATGATAGTAGTGGTAATAAACACACATTTCCCGTGGCTCCCGAAATTGGTAGTTTTCGGTATTATTGTTTTTATTGCGATTTCCGAACCGCCTTATAAGTGCGGAGATTAGGTATGCCGTTTTATTGAGAAAGTCTTCAAGAAACAGTGGACATCTTTCGGCTGAGATTATGATTGTTATCATCAACTACAAGTGTTGGATTGTGAAAAACCTTGTAAAGCTTCAAATTTTAAACGAGAAATTACAGCAGCAGCCGGTTAGCCTTAAGCATTCCCTTGATTTCTTGTTTGGATTGTCTAAATGAACCGTTATTGGACTCAGTTATTTTTTCAAGTAGAATCGTTTTGACTAGATGCAGAGAAATAAATAACAGAAATGGTAGAAAGTGTAATATACTAAACTAGCTAACCCGGCCACGCGTTGCTGGTATGGTATCAAACACACAAAGTATTGTCATAATATAATGTATGATTATTACTAAATAAACTAATTTATGAAACTGGCATAATGAACTGATATAAGCCCATTAAAATCGTTACTCAAAAGCATATGCCGGCCTATCTAGTTACAAAAGTATAACGAAAGTATAATGAATATAACGAAATACACAAGACACGTTTTCACGTTAAGAAGATTCATATCGAAATACAGTTAAAAATCACTTATCAGTAGATTATATAATAGTAATACTTTGTGTGTTTGTTACCATATGTAGTTACCATAGTTACCATAAGCCTGAGAATAACAGTTTTTATAATCAATTAACGTCACCATAGCAACGCGTAGCCGGGTCAGCTAGTATGTTATTATGAGGAAAAAGATATTTAGTAGAGATAACAGAACATTTTTTTTTTTATATTCGAGACATGTCATGCCATCAAACACTAATTAAAAGAAAATGTTCATATAACCATAGATAAGAAAAGAAAATATAATATTAAATTTATATGTTAGACATTCTCATACGCCTACGCAACTTTTGTCTACGCAACTTGGACGGACAAACGGATTTCAAGTCAATTCCAGACTAGGATGTTGACATTCCATGCTGGAATTTGCTACGAGTCTGCCATTCGGGTAATTTTAATAATACAAACAACGATAATAATGATTAATTATTATTGTGGAATTGTTCTGGAATTGGCTTGAAATCTGCTTGTACTAAATAGGGGACTTAGAAAGATATCAAACTACAGTGAAGAAAACATTTGAGTAAAATAAAATTTTGTAAAAAACAGAACCGACCTATTTGTTACCTCAACGAAACCTGAGTCAACTAAATATTTTACGCAACCTTCATTTATACTTTGCTGTTTCAGAAATTGCAACTACGACTATATTTATTTCAGTATTCAAAGAAAAATACTTCTAAAAGATGGAGATGAAAATTTTATATTTCTTACGAAAGTAATTATTTACTATTTCTCGAACCGTTGCATGAGCTTAAGCTTTCAAGTTATTAAAAAACAAGTTAAGATAAGAGGTAATATATATATATATATATACATATATATATAGAGATAATCGAGAGATTTTTAGACCTAAAAAGTGGATAATATATATATATATATATATATATATAATAGGTCTAAAAATCTCTCGATTAAAAATAAATTCCTGAATTAAAGATCAAATCACTCATTCAAAAACAGTGATGGATGTCACTGTTGTTTTTAATCGGATGATTAAAAACTAAAGTTTAAGTTGCTTAATATACAGGGCGTCCCAAACTTATGGGACATGAAGGGGAAGTACCTTAAATATCGTAGATAGTGAATTTTGCTCAAAGAAGACTTTATGTTATTTTTAAAAGTTAGTAATTCTGCATTCATAGATTTTCTAAAAATTACTTGCTTCGTCTGGGAATCGAACCAACTTAAATGTCAAAAAAAAAATCACCCTACTTTTATGATGCCAATCGAAAGAATAGCTAAAAATAATAAATTAATGTAGTTCTAAAATTTGAAAATGGAACAGTCTGTGCGAGCGTTGAAGGCAAATTTAAAACGAAAATAATGTTGTTCTTAAATTTGAAAATGGAACAGTCTGTGCGAGCGTTTATTTTTCGGATATTGATCTGTTTAGTCTTAATTCACTTACACAAGTGTTATTGTGTTAATTTATTGCGAACATGGCATATCAAGTAAGTTTTGATCTAATGGAAGCATATTTTTTGAATGATAAAGATATCTCTAGAAGTTTGCGGTGGTATAGCGTAAAATATCCTGATAGACAATTACCGTCTCGTAAAGTTTTGAAAAGGCTTGTGAACAATTTGAAAACTCTGGGACGTTTCGATAAACGCCCAAGAGAACCACAGCAAGAAAACCGTACGATCAACGACGAAGAACTTGGTATTTTAATTTACTTTTCGGCTTTTCCGAAAGCATCGGTGAGAGAAGGAGAACATGAAATTGGAGTTTCGAAAAGCAAAATACACCGTGTATTAAAAAAACACGGTTTTAAGAGTTATGTTGAAGGACGATTGGTTCAAAAATTACTTCCGGGCGATACAGAAAGGAGAAGAAATTTCTGTCTTGATATCCAGGCACGCTTGCTCGAAAATCCAAATTTTTTGGATAATATTATTTGGACAGACGAATCTAACTTTAGCAATAACGGTATGTATAACCGCAACAATAATCGTATTTGGTCTAAAGAAAATCCCCTACGAGTCACTGAAACGAATAACCAAGTGCGTTTTTCACTCAACTGTTGGTGCGGACTTTTAAAAAACCGGGTTTTCTTAATCCATTTTTACCAAGGAACCTTGAACACGGAAAAGTATTTAGGAATACTTCAAATTTTAAGGGATAAGATAAGAAATCTTTCCGCGGCGGAGCAAGAAAACTTAATTTTCCAACAAGATGGAGCTCCGGCTCATAATAGTCGGAGAGCAGCAGATTTTCTAAATGAATGTTTTCCTACATGGATTGGTACAAATGGACCGATTAGATGGCCGGCCAGATCCCCGGACCTTACACCATTAGATTTCTTCTTTTGGGGATATGTGAAAGATATGCTATACAAAAAGCGATACGAGAACGTGGGCGAGTTGCAAACAGAATTGTGCCATATCACATCGAGTGTTCACCATAAAATGATAAGAAAATCAACAGGCAGCGGACTCATTAAAAGATTGGAGATTTGCGTAAGACAAGAGGGATCACATTTTGAGCATTTAATTAATTAATTTACAAAAAAATACCTACTTAATTGACTACGGCAGTTTCATGTATGTTTTTAATTTGATTAAAATATTAATTTCACGTTGTTCCTTTCTTTTAAAAAACCATGTAACTTAAGCATAGTTATTATTTTTTAGCTATTCTTTCGATTGGCATCATAAAAGTAGGGTGATTTTTTTTGACATTTAAGTCGGTTCGATTCCCAGACGAAGCAAGTAATTTTTAGAAAATCTATAAATGCAGAATTACTAACTTTTAAAAATAACATAAAGTCTTCTTTGAGCAAATTTCACTATCTACGATATTTAAGGTACTTCCCCTTCATGTCCCATAAGTTTGGGACGCCCTGTACATATAATACCTTCTTATGCGTCCAAAATAATACTACTTAAAGTGTTAAACAAAAAACTTAAATTGTTTTCACGCAGAACTCTCTGCTGTTTTAAATTCTTCAGACCAGTAGTAAATGTCACTGTTTAGCGTCGTATTAATGAACTCCCTTCATTATTTTTTATTATTTTAATTAACGAGATATATCTACTAAAGTTTTAAATTGTCAACCGTTTTTTGTTTTGGGGCATTCATTCCAAACAGTCATATTTCCTACCAGCATTATTTTAGTACTTCTTTAAATCTTACCGCTTAATTCTATTAGAGGATAGTAAAGCTTAACAAAGTATTCTAAAACACTTATTTACCTACTTCGTTTTCCCAATGATTTTTTATATGATACCACAAAACATCGACTCTATCTATAAGCATATATCTTGTCATATATCTGTCAGGATAGACAGCAAAAATTAGAATAATAATTGAGTGTTTTAAAATCTTAAATGTATCAAATATCTAAATGAAAAATTATAAAAGACGCCATTGTTTTAGAAAGAGAAGAAAATTAAACATTTTTATGTAAAAAATATGTCATACAGTGTGGCAAATTAATAATTTCTCTAGGTTCTGTGCTCGTGGTGGTGTGTAAAATATCACGAGAAACATGTTCTCAATACATTTTTTATAATTGTAGTCATTGCCGTATATAAAAAAATAACTTTATATAAAAAGTAAGTAAAAAGTATGTATGAAAAGTTATTTTTATATACTTTCTACATTTTCTATATTAACTATATTTTCTTCATTATCATATATGACCAACATATCATATAAAAACGGTGCAAGAGGTAATATATTCGACTTACATCTAGCCCAACCTGTCATGCAGCAGTGATCCAGAGGCAAAGTTGTCGTTAATATTGAGCACTGAGTGCATAAACCAAAGCTAAAGTCGTCGTTGATAGTAAGCACTGAGTCCGTAAAACAAAGCCAAAGTCGTAGGTGAAGATCAGAATTAAGTCCGTATAGAGAAGCCAGGTCGTACTTGTTGAAATTGCAAACAAAACACATCAGAATGAGCATAAGCAATAAGTAACATGACAGCTGACAATTATTTTGAATTATTGACATTTGATTGACAAACTAGTGTTGTCATTAAAGGAAACCAAAAATATAAAAACACGAAATGAATTACCCGACTTTTCTTTTACTTTCTTTTCATCTTTTCTTTTCATTGACATTTTCTTTTATTTGATTTATGAACTACGTTGTTTATGCAAAATCTTACGTTGTTTGTTCAGTTAAATGTATTTTCGTCACAATCGATTTGTATCGATATTTAATGTGAAATTATATCTAATATATAATTTACGTGGTGGCAACATTTTGCCATATAACTTATGACTATTAATCAACAAAAATATTTTTATTTATGGAAATATAATTTATTGCAGTGTCGCCTGTTTAAATATATGTAAAACTAATGTACAAAATCATTTTCTTGTTTAATACTGTCCACGGTGGGCCCAAAATGAGTATTCCCCTTTAAAATCTTAACACATGAAAAGTATCTCAGGCTACACGCTCCTACACAAATGATTATCATAATGTAATATATCAATAGCTTTAAACTATTGTAACACTTTTTTGTGGAAGAGAAATAAATGTCATTCTAGACTATTCTAATAGCCACTTCTCAGTCCACGGTAGCAATTGCTACTATTGTATTGTATTCGTATTTGTCTATTGTAGCCGACTAACAAGTAGATAGTACCAATAAGATTTACTAGTCCATTACGCTGACTGTACAATTACAGTGAGAGTCATCTATATCACTACCTTTTTAAAACATCTACGTTTATCAAAATAAATTAATTTTGATAATTTTTGGTAATCATTGTTTGACACACACTAGCATGTGCCTCCGTTTTTTACCCCCAATATTATACAACAATATTATTATATTATTTGGGTAACTTACGTTATACCTTAACCTCTAATAGGATGATATTACTGAACCTCATAACAACCTATTGCCTCATCCGAAATGCCGATTTTCATGGCTTCATCCTTACTAAATCTTCTTTATGTACAATAGAAATTCACACGTATAATCTTTAGCTTTGTAGCAGATAAACATAAATTCTTAGATACGAAGAACCAAAATATCAGAATGTTTTCAATGTTCTTAGGTCAGTACATATGTGTTAAATAATCATTATAAAGAAATAAAAGGCAAAAAAACAGTTGAACCATCGTATTGATTATTGTGTAGCTCTACTGAGGTAAAGATCTTCAGGTAAGTAAGGAATAATAATAACACATATTTTTTACTTGGTTTATACCTGTAATGAATTAACAGCAGCATTAAAGCTGAGATAAAAGAAACACTGCAAAATAATACACATAATCATACTCCGCTCAGTCTTTTTGTTTTGAATTTTCCTTTCTTACCCGACTGCTCCAGAAAGAGGGTTATGTTTTCGAGAGTTTAAATGATGGCCAGCTCTCAACGGCTCAACACATTTAATAATAAAATAAAATAAAAAATAATAAAACGGTAATTTATAAAACTAGAAATTCCGACTACGTTTCTGTGTAAATTGGAAAAGAAGAAAAATTGTAACAGTCGGGACCCATTCTAGAAATGGAGGCTTAGTGAATTGAGACCACATACCTTTATTTCATTGGAGATTACGCCAATCTACTGACTAGACGGCTGACTTTCTAGAATGTGTCACAACTGCTACAATTTTTCTTCTTGTTTTATTTATAAAAAGTAAGACCATAACTGGCTCTATGTATCTGTCATTTAATTTTAAAAGCTGTGGTCTTCATGTGATCTGGAATAATATGATACCTATTAGGAACTCCAAAACAGTGTACACTTTTAAGGTTCTAAACAAGCGGCATTTAATTGATGTACAAAAGAATAAACTGCAGTTTGAACGTCTGCTGAAACGCCTACACCTCAGATAACTGTATGTTAATGTGTTTGTTTGTGAAATATTAGTGATGACGCAGCCAAAAGTAAAAGATCGATGTCTTTTGGCACCATGCACTTCTCCCCTTGGTGACAAATGTATTCTTAGAAATTTTGCACACCAGTTTTTTAAACACACCGTAGACACGCGCTTACAAACGGGATACTCACGCGAGTCAAACGCAGCTTGACTTTAAAATGTAATTGTTTAAATTTCTACCTTTGAATACCTGCATAAATTCAGTCTCAAGCTTGAATCGATATCTGCATCGATATTATATAGACATATATAAAAAAGCGTATGTGTACATACGCGCGACAGAAGTTATGCTTTTTATTAACCCTAGAGTGCTCGCGCTATGAGCGTTTTGCCGTCAAACGCGACACACCTGCGACAACCTTTCTTTCCTGCAGTAACCCACGCACTGAATTTACTCTAATTTCTAAAACAGGGGGGTGAGGAACGGGGGGGCAGCTACTAGGACGCTTGACCATGACAAATGCATCGTGTACAAAATAATACGAATATTGTGCCGCTAGCGGCAAAATGCTCATAGCGCGAGCACTCTAGGGTTAAATTTTAAATGAGACATCTTGAATTTAGCCTATTTACTTTAACAGCTAACTTCATGGTGTCGCTTTTTCGTTGCATACTGCGTGTGTAAATTCCGTTACATGTTAAATTTCACCTTTAATGCTCTGTGGAATAAAAATAGTGTGCATAGGCCCTTAATGTTCATTTAATATAATTTTGATTTAAAGTCTTTAAAAATATCAGTAATAAATGCTAGAGCCATGATCATTACGGCAGTTTTTTGTTATGAAATAAAACCTGGGAAATAAATAGGTTTGGCATTATATTCGGCTGTGATTACACACATGGTACCTATACTCTACTGATAACACGCGTTTTGTTACTAAACGCGTTACCAACATTGGGTGTATTATGTTAATACTGATTTTTCTATACAAATAAATAAAATTGAAGTGTCTGTTTGTAATACCCATATAACAACCATTTATTAAATGCAACTAAAGGTAAATACGATACATATAAAAACCAATTGTTGCCCTTTTCTTAGTTCCTGCCAATCTCCGCAACACTTAAACCGATTTTAACAGGAGTAATTAAGCTTAATCTTATCTAATAAAAATAATCAAGGTTTTACACAAAGCGTTACAAAGCACGAGGCAGAGCTAGTTAATACATGAAAAAAAGAAACGCTAACCCAATTATTTTTGGTAATTTTATTCAATGCAGTAGGCACACAGACAGACAGTTAACAAGTCGCAAATACATCAATGACTATTGTTCACTGAATACTTATGAAATGTATTTCTATATATATAGCCTGAGACCAAGGAATCAGTTTTCCCTTCATATGCTGCGCTGTAAAGCCCAGTTTACTAGAGAGCTACAAGAGATATGGCCGTCTCTGTGACTAATGTCAGTCATTTACGGACGTGAACAGACTTGTAGATACTTAAAAGTGGGGCGGGGATCAAAAGCAGAAATTTTTCAAGAATGAACTGTTAAGTTTTTAGTTAAAGGTTTTTTATTATGGCAAAATAGGAAATAGGCTTGTTAAATGGTGTTATAGGTATTTATTTTCTTTTTTATGGCTTGTAGAATTTGTGCATTTAGCCAAGGTCAAGTAAGTATAATCTTTCTTCTATGTTCTTGAGTAATTTTCTAGGTTTCAGTAAAGAAGTGGGGTTTTACTGAAACCTCCTCGTGGCCTTCTTGAGAGAGCGCGAAAAGACACCTTCCGACATGTTTTGTTTCACTTGTCAACACTCATGCATATTCAGAAACACTCAGTGGTTAATAACCCACCATTATTACACACTAATATCAACCACAATACAAAATTTAACAAGAAAATCAAAACTATTAAAGTGACGCTTCGCGTTCCCGCCAAAAAGTCGTGTTATAGGTAAACCGCTAGCTTCCATCGTCGATGGATTCGTCGGAATTAATAAAAAGGTTAAAGTGTACTTATAACGAGGTTTTGTCAGTTTAATTTCTTTTTTGTTTGTATTGTTGTATGTGTATACATATGTATGTAGGAGGTATAAGTGTGACAAAAATTTAAATTAAAATGCGTCATATTTTTTCTGACCCTATCACAATGTGTTAGCTGTGAATGACACACAATATGCTGAGACAGGAAATTCATTGACCTATACAGTAGTTTTTTAGTTTCTATTATTCTTTATAATTTTTCACATTATTCACGTCCCTTATTTTCACCTGCTATTCTTGTTTTCTCTGCGTGTGTGCCTATTTTTTTCCGTCTTTGCATTTTTTTAAATATCCTTGGAAGCTTTTTTAATTGTTTTCAAACCATATCCCATATTTTCATACGAGGATTGGTCGATTCAATCTTGACAAATAATTGTACTTAGAATCAAAGGTGGGTATTTAGAATCAAAGGTGGGTGTCAAATTTGACACGTGCAATCAACCAATCTTATTCCTAGACTAATATAGAACCGTATAACTCTGTAGCGACACATATTATACAATGTACACCATTGTTTGTAGTAATAAGTATTTAATATGTAACAAAGACGGGCGAAGCCAGTCTCTCCCGATCATTTGTGGGCGCAGCTCGCTCCCAATAAATCATTTAATTATCACTTGATTTTCATTTATCTGAGTTACCTAAGTTGGAGTCAGAACTTACAATTAGAGCCAGTGAAAGACTTAAATAAGGTAAAACTCTTATAAAGCCTTACGACGTTCAAATTGGTTGACAATTTATATGTGATTTACTATTTAAACCGACCTACAGTTACTACTGTTTAACATTAATTTCTTGAGCATTTTGTGTTTAGCTTCTAAGATGTGCTGAAAAAATGTCACGTCAAAAGTACCCTGAACCAACGAGCTTGTATGAATGGTCTGAGTTAAAAAAGCAAGAGATGTGAGTAGGTTAAAATCAAATTCGGCAAACTCATTTTACTAAAACAATAGTAGCCTCTGAAAACCAAATTCCGAACATGGCAACACTACTTATTTATCATTTAAAGCGCGTGTAAAACAAGTCTAATTTAAACAAATATATTTTGTAGATTAAAAGCTTTAACCCCATACAAAAATATTTAAAAATCCTTAATAAAAATTTGGATTTGACCGTTGTTGATACAAAAGCATGGATATGATTACTTCTAATATATATACTTTTTTGATTTGACTGATTTTGAATTGGGCCGATTTTGATAGAGGTATTTGTAACGGCCAGGTTTGGTCAACATTAAGGTAAAATTTTAATGGTAGTACCATTAGAAACAAATTTAAAGTGTGTATTTGTAATACTTATTATAAAAAAGTAAATAAATCAATCGATATGCTCCTTCCAGCATTTCATATATCTCTTTATGCTCATTTTGTAGTTAAATGTGTCAATACATCTTTAAAATATTGTACTTCCGGCAGTAATTGCTGTTGACCGTACGAATAATTCGGAAAATGGTTTTATAATTAATAACAATAATAATATACACTTTATTGCACATTAAGAAAAAAACACATTAAACAGAAAGCACATAAAAGGCGGCCTTATTACCACGTTTTTCTTATCTCACTTTTCTTATTTGTTTGTCTGTCCGGGCAAAATCTTGCAACTTAAATTTGAGGCACTTTCCGATAAGCTAGAAAGCTGAAACTTTCAGGATAGTTCAGAACCCGATGACAATGCACTCTAAAGCAACTTTCAACTTTCCAGATGCACTTTCAGGTCCACTTTCGGCAACTTTCACTTTTGTATGGGGCTTATCCGATTGTTGCGTAACACATGGTTACTTCGTTGAGTTAATAATTAAAAAGAATAAAATAATTATACTAGATTTAAAAAATCTAAAAATCCCACGTTTTTCAATGTCCTAAAAAGAATAAAATAACCCTGCGGGGCAAAGCGAGGGGCCACTCAAAACGTGGGGGCGCATCTTTACAATAATCGGCATCAATGCATGTCATTCATCTCTTTAAAATCTCCTCTTAGTAATATGCGCCCCTACGTTTTGAGTGGCCCCTCGCTTTGCCCCGCAGGGTTATTTTATTCTTTTTAGGACATTGAAAAACGTGGGATTTTTAGATTTTTTAAATCTAGTATAATTTTTTTAAATTGCAATCTCTTCCTCGCAATAATATTGCCTCGCGATCATTAAATAACCCCATAAACCATTTTTGATACGCCCTTTTAAACCTAATAATGTCAAATTATTTTAATAGGAAAATACTAGTTAATATCGACTCGACTCACAAGTAAATTCTCAGGCGAGATACTAACAGCGTAAATTAGAAAGGTACTAGAAAATTTCGACGGGTTTTCACAAGGCTCGGAGGCTCAATTGGGAGAGCATTGAACCGGACTTCCAAAGGACATTCCGCCTCATTTGTGAGCCGAATTGATTTTTCTAGTATTTTTCTATTTAAATAATTTATCTTATAAGGTAGCATCAAAAAATATATAAAAATTATAAAACTAACAATGTCAAGAAATGAAGTAAATTCCTCTTAAAACGTAACGTATTATAAGTTGAATACCCCTATCTGTTAGAAGTAAACTACTATAGAATTTACGTCCCAAGACACTTTTTTTCTTGGTGTACTTCCAAGAAGATGTTTATTTTGACCGTTTCTTGTGTAAATCTGGACGAGTTTCCACTATATTATCTGTATTTTCATCCATTTTATGCTTTTTTATTGATTGAAAACTTTAGGAACTTATTTTTCTAGTATTTTTCTATTATAATAATTTATCTTATAAGATCGCATTGGAAATGTATAAAATATATAAAAAATATAAAACTTTAGGAACACCTATTCATACTACGACTCAGACAACTGACGTAAAACTAATATGGCTGACGTCCCATACTAAGTCCTTGAATCTGATTGGGTGCCTTCGATTTGTCCAGTTTTGTAAGTAACCGTAGAATTTAACCAGTTCTGATCTTAATGTAGGTTTTTGTGACGCTTTAGCCTTTGACTGATTTGAAATGTTTGTTTTTAATTTTATGAAGTTATCTGCGTACTTATTTTTAAAAAGTGATCTCTTGATATCTTGGATTTCACCTTTGGAGGTACGTGTCTCAAGTTTTGCAAATACTTTTACTCTATACATTCAACCCTAAGATGTTGACCGAGCCGCACTTTTTGCAGACTCGAAAAAGGCCTAAGAAACGTCATGTATATAAGGCGATTTATGCCAAACATGCGTTTATGTATTTATACAATATAATTGTATAAAAGTATATAGAAACTAAACTTCTCTGCCAGCTAAGTTTAAAAGCATTAAAATCTACCCTTTTGAATTACATTTACATGCAAAGATATTGAAGTGTTAATAATAGGGGTTAAAGTATGAAATTGCCGTTTTATTGCAATAGGTTCTTTGAATTGACATAGAATCTTCATGGTTTGAGGTTTTCGAATGAAACTTTTTTTAAATGGTTTCTATGATGTTCTTTTTTTAAAAAATGTAAAACATTTGAATATCGACTTTCAATTGTTTTTGTTATTCAATTTAGACAAGAAAGATGGATACTGCGAAAATTCGAGTTATTTTTGAATACGAGTTCCGACGCGGAACTAACGCGGCAGAAACAGCCCGCAATATCAATGCTGCGTTTGGAGAGGGGTCTACTAATGAACGCACCGTGCGATTTTGGTTTAAACGCTTTCGTGATGGAAATTTCGACTTAAAGAACGAGCCACGAGGAAGACCGCCCACACAGGTAAATAACGATGAATTAAGAGAGATAGTGGAAGCCGATCCTAGTCAAAGTACCCAGGAATTAGCGGCATGGTTTAACGTTACCTTACCCACAATATTGACTCACTTGCGTCAAATCAATAAAATAAAAAAATACGAAAAATGGGTGCCTCATGATTTGACTGATCTGCAGAAAGAAACGCGTGTTGAAACTTGTGTTGCCTTGTTGAACCGGTACAGAAATGAAGGAATATTGGATCGAATTGTAACATGTGATGAAAAGTGGATTCTTTATGATAACCGGAAAAGAAAAATGCAATGGCTGACCCCAGGTCAAATGCCACAACAGTGTCCTAAAGCAAAACTTACCAATAAAAAGGTAATGGTAACTGTTTGGTGGTCTCAGCATGGTGTTATTCACTATAGTTTTCTCCGATCTGGTCAAGCAATAACGGCAGATGTCTATTGTGCCGAACTCCGAACCATGTTGACAAAACTAGCAGTAAAACAGCCCCGACTCATGAATCGATCTTCACCATTATTGCTCCACGACAACGCGAGACCTCACACAGCACGAGAAACCATTTTGACCCTTCAGGAACTGCAGTTAGAAACCATTCGTCATCCTCCGTATTCACCAGACCTTGCTCCAACGGACTACCATTTTTTTCGTGATTTGGACAATTATCTACGTGACAAGAAGTTTTCTTCCCAGGAGGCAGTACAAAATGCTTTCACACAGTTTGTGCAGTCTAGATCGTCGGAATTCTATCGCAAAGGCATTAATGACCTTCCCATTAGATGGCAGCAATGTATAGATAATAATGGCAACTATTTTGATTAAATAAATTTGTTAAAAATTTAAAAAATAAACAATATAGATTTTCAGTACAAATCGGCAATTTCATACTTTAACCCCTAATACATAGGGACCTATTTACTGGCATATTAAATATCTAAGATTAATAATGCATCAATTCTGTTACAGGTTTTATCTGAATACCGTGTTTGTGAAGAATGTTTTGTTATTCTTCGGTTCCAAGCTCAGATGAGTGAGCCTTCTCGAAGTTATGGTCACAAATCAGTATGTTTGGGATGTGGTGTTTCTGTTCTACGAGCAAGAAGCATTTCAGCTAATCAAAATCGCCACGAGTATACCATAATTAAAGCATGGGTGGCTGAGATTCAGGTATTATTAAATAACATAAAATACTTTTCTAACTATACAACAATAAAAGAACATTCTTGAAATCATTTTCATAATTCATTTTTTCAGGCAAATCTCCCTATATTTACAAGGATTTGTAGATCTTGCTCGAGAAAAGCTTCCAGGGCTCCAAGTACTAGCGTAGCAAGCCCACAATCAGACCTAGATCATCAAGTAGAAATTGTAACAAGCCCACAACAAGAGCTAGATGAAAACACACCTGATCCTCTTGTTGGAATACAAATGGTGTGTATTATTTAATTGGTTATTAAAGATATTAATTTATTTTACATTACCTTGTCCCAAGTGAAACAACTAAATTATTTATTTTATAAGAATTAATATTTTTTTACATAGTGTCAATTGTTTAGTTTCGTTTTATAATGTTAACGATTTTAATAAGTTGACATTTGTAAATAATATCTAATGACATATCATACCATACTACAATACATGCAACATTGCATTGTTGTAAAGTGAATGATGTGTTATTGTATAATAATTGTAATTCTACAAGTACCTTATATTTTACAGGAAGATGCTGAGCAACCCTTGCTGGTAAATGTCGGTGTTCAAGTTGAGGACTCAAACAGACCACCAATTCCTCCACCATTACCCATGCCTGTGCCGGAGCTAGTGGAAGTGCAACAGCAAAGGCAGACGGTTGTACTTCCAAATTATAAACGAGTTTCTTCAACATCAAGGCGATGTTTATTCAGTGATTGTTTAAACATTGATAGTATATTTCGATTAATACCAAGGATAATAAGGCATAGAATTCTAATTGATTTAAAAGTTTACATTCCTAGATGTGCTCGAATTTGCTCAGACCACTTAGCTGATTCTAATTGGAACATTTTATTAAGTGAATATTTAACAAATCACTTTAGTAGTGCGCAAATTGAGGATATGTTGGAGTTATCTCAAATAAATCAAGACACTCAATTCGATTTTGAGAACATTGAAAACATGAATGATCAAATTCGTCATTATTGGAAAGGGGTTACAGTGCAGCAATTTAATGATATTATAAATGACACTGCTAGCATTACTAACAGAATAGTCAAATATAAAACTGCTTTGGCTATGTATTTAGCTAAATTAAGATCTGGTGATAGTGATCGAAGACTATCATCAATTTTTGGTGTTTCTAAAACTACATTTAATAGAAATATTACAATTGTAAGGGAATGCCTAACACAAGATTATGTTGGTACTCATTTAGGTTTAAGACATATAGGAGTTCAGGAAGCCAGTGAGCATAAACTTACAATCCCTAGAGAGTTATTTGGGAGACATTTGACCATTTGAACTTATACTTATATACAAAAAAGTAGTAACTATAAGTTCCAAAAAGATACCTACAGTCTACATAAGTACCGAAATCTTGTGAAGCCTTTTCTACTTGTATGTTCTGATGGTTATATTTTAGATATCTTAGGGCCATATTCTGCTAAGGAATCTGATGCTTTAATTATGAAAAATGCTTTTCTTGATGGTGCTGGCCTAATACGAACTTTTTTTAGAGCTGGAGACGTGTTTATAGTTGACAGAGGATTTCGCGATGCTGTGCAAGACTTACAAGCATATGGCTATAATGTTCACATGCCGGAATCCATTGAAGAAGGCAACTTCCAACTGACTACTTTACAAGCTAACAAAACTAGGCTCATTACATTAGTAAGGTGGGTGGTAGAAATTGTCAATGGGCGCTTCAAAAGGGATTTTAGATTATTAAGACAAGAGTTCTTTAACCTGGCATCACAACATGTTTTTGATGACTTCTGTATAGCTGGTGCCTTTATAAATCATTTTCATCCACTTTTGCAGGACCGAACCAATGCGAGAGAAATTGCTGCAAAAGCTTTGAGCAGGTTAAATGAGCCTAATTATCTGGGAGAATTTGTTATTCACCATAATATGAATCGTCAAAGAACCAATTTCCGTAGTATTAGCGCCCATTTACCACATCTTTCTACTTTTCCTCGTTTAACAATGAGTCAATTAGAAATGATTGCTCTGGGAACATACCAAATTAAACAGGCCCGTTCATATTATGGTGAGCATGTCAGGGATGGTGGGATGTTTAACATTGAGTTAAATTCTCAGTTGGAAGTGCCCGAGAGTGAAAATATAAGGGGAACTTTAATTCGTGGTCGTATAAGTTCTCGCCATTCGAGCAAAGTATATTATTCCTATATTACATACTGCTCATATTCAGAACACACCGAAGAGAACATAACGGGCTATTACTGCAGTTGTAAGGCAGGTAGTAGAACTGTGGGCTGCTGTTCTCATGTTATGGTTATTTTATGGTTTTTGTCTTGGGCTAGGTATAACCCAGATAGTTTACATCCTCCAGCAGCATTTTTGGACGATATTTTAATAGAAGAAGAATAATAAACGTTCATATTACAAAACATGAACTAGAGACAGACAATAAAATAGCCTTCCTAGGTATTCAAATCAGCAAGAATCCAAATCAAACCCTTAGTCATACAGTGTATAGAAAGGCAACTCATACAGATAGATATTTGAAAGGTGATTCTCAACACCATCCTATACAGTTGGCTACCGTAGAGAAATCTTTGTTTCAGGGAGCTCGCGGCATCTGTGACCAACAACATCTGACTGCTGAGCTTCAGCATGTCAAGCGAGTACTACAAGATAACAAGTTGCGAGTACCAAGACTGCGTCGTAGAGGCCGCGCCACAAACTAGCCACAGTAGAGCGTCAACCTGCTGTCCTTCCCTACATGAAGGGGGTCACTGACAAGATTGGGAATATTCTGAAGCGGGTTTCCATTAATACTTATTTTAAACCATCCAGGAAGATTGACCAATTCTCACGACCGGTCAAGTGCAATATACCCCTCCAGTCTACAAAATCGATTGTGACTGTGGTCTCTCATACATCGAGCAGACAAAGAGAAGTATAGGGACGCGCATTAAAGAATTCGTAGCTGACATAAAACATAGGCGCGATAATAGATCTGCAGTGTGTGAGCATGCTTTTGAGGGGCCAAACCACTACATTCGTTTCGATAAACCACAAATTCTCGCTAGAGAACAAAGATTTGTTATTAGGATGCTACGCGCGGCTATTGAAATCAGGAAACATCCTAATTTCAATAGATACGAATGTTGGAGCTTGGTTACCTGCTTGGATTATAATAAATGTATAATTAATAAATGAATACCTACAAAAACACACATTGCAAGACCTGATGATGTAGTTAGCTCTTTTTGCAAATAATAACAGTAAGATGGAGGTCGGTCCCCCTGCCCGAGTTTCTTTCGCCAGTTCTTCTCGGAAGGGCCTCCCAATTTCCGAACTGGTAGTAGACTCAGTAGTATACAATGTAACCGTAGTGAGAATTTAATAACTAAATAAAATGTAAAAATAAAACAGTTTAATTTATACAAAATAATTTTAACATTAGGAACGTGCCCGATTAAAATATTGTAAAGGTAAAATACATGACAACCATTATCTTAGTCATCCTGTGATCACGGCTCCTGTAAAGGAGTCGAAACGTCAGGATTAATTATAAAATAAAATATGCGCAAAATCCGTAAAAAAGTGTTTTATTCTAATATGTAATGTGCGCGGAAGTGTAAGAACTAAATAAAACATGTGTTTTTTTATTCATCATCAGCTTATAAATATCCCCGCTGCTAAGTAATAGGCCCAACTAAAGCCTGTGCCTGGTGCTTGGTGGTAAATACCGTAGGGAGAATGGGCCATAGCCCACCATGCGTACCCAGTACGGATTGGTGGGTAACTGCAGTAAGAGACCATAATTTGGAAAAGCTGCTGCCCATTTTATAGTCTACGGGGGACGTATATCCAATTGCCTCCAGTCATTAGTCGCCTTTTACTTGTTTCAATTTTTTGTTATTGCTATGCTACTCTGTGGAATACCACACTTTGTTTCTATTGATGGTGAAGTTCGGTTTATGTTTAATACTTGATAAAACAAACAATTTATATTTAGAAACGGCTACCAAGTATATTTAATGTTTTCTAAAGTATTTCGTACAAATAAATATATATAACTTATATAATTGATATAAAGTAGATTCCTGACAGCACACATTAGTGAATTTTGTTGCTATCAATATAAACTGCTGTGTAGTATTTTATGAAAAACGATAAGTATAAGAAAGAAAACATATCATACTGAAAAAATGGTGTTTAAATGATAAAATAGTGTGACACATAACCTAACTTAACTTAAAAACCCCACTATTTACAGCAAAAAGTATTATATTTTCTAATAGTAGAATAAAATACGAAAACGGTAATTTAGTTTTGAAGCTGACGCATAGACTTTTTTTTGTGGGGCAAACAATGTATGTAGCGTGGGACATCTCCTTTGGGATTTGGCCGCTTTTGATACCAAACCAGGTGTATGTCAGGTTCGTGGAAAAGGGAAATATATGATATCTGCCTATCCCTTCGGGGAAGAGGCGTGTATGTTTGTATAACTAATTACGGTTAAGAACAATATATAATTTACAAGGATTGGAGACAAATACCATTATATGACTAAATAATACAATACCCTTAGGCATTCAAGAATAAGTAATTGTAATTACTAAGAACAAAAACAAGATTGTTAGCCCTGGAGACAGTTGAACTGAACACGTCCTTGTTGTCTGAATTATTGGGGCACTCTATTACCTTAGTATAGGATAGGAATCAAATGACCGGTACTTTTACAAATAATTAAAGGTGAGTATAAATCACAAATTAAATTAATACTTCCTAATAGTATAAAAGAGGGAAACTCAATACCAGCAGTTTGGGCGCTCGGCCTTTAATTCTGACCTCGGTGGTCGAGTGGTTTGCCCACCGGTTTTTTTGGTGACGCGACTCGGAGGTCACGGGTTCAATCCCCGACCTGGTCAATATAGACAACGGACTTTTCTATATTGTCTCGGGTCTGGGTGTTGTGATACCGTCATTGTCTATGATTTCCATTGCACAACTTCTTAAGCTATTTTATTTGAATTCAGAACAATGTATATGCAAATGATTAATATTTATTATTATTTATTCATCATTGGTATCTTAAGCTTATCTGTACCGCAGAGGGAGGGACCAATCCACTATGGATGGTGGGTCATATTTCATTCTTTATACACTTTTTTCAACCAAAAGAAAGGCTTGTGACAAAACATAAAGCTAAAGTATTTATTTATTGTTGAAAAAATGTGACAATTATTTTACTGTACAGAACTCATCAGCAAAAACTTCGAGGGTTTATGTGCTAGTGGGAATTCTAATGAAACTTGAGTAAAAAAAGAGATCAAAAAAACATACAATTAATTCTCGTAAAGCTGGGTTATCTCATGTTATCATGGGCATCAGTCGGATGTTTTTATTACTTGTAGATATATCATTTTAAGATTTTAATTATCAATCTGATAGTAACTAATGGTAATGCACGGCATACTTTTGTTATATTTGATATAAAAATAAATGACTCATTTCATTTGCTTATATAAAATACTTATAAAAACTTTATTAAAGCTCGTATTATTTGAATACCTCAACCGGAGAAAGCTCAATTAACTTCTTAGATAACCTGAAATAGAATGTTCTGGCGTTAAAATACGAGGACCAAACCCAAATAATGGGACAAGGCGGAGGAAAAAATAATACAAAGATTTTTATATTCATTTAATATTCACAAGTTTATAACAATATTACATGTAATCATAACAGGATGGTTATGATTACATGTGTTTGCGTATGCTATAAATTCACCTTTTCAAAATATAGAGACTAAAAAATACAAATAACTATATACAATGTGTCCCGTCACCAGTGTCGGAGCCTTTAATGGTGTGAAATATGGCATTTTTTATCAACAAATTGCCCCTCACATTTTGTTTTCTTGGTAACCAAGACCTGGGCTCTCATACTAATTCGACCACCACTACTCATGTAAATGTCCTATCAACATTAAAAAGGTGTCATTTGATAGCTAAACATGTAGACAACAGTTACACTGCCATCATGTTTCAATTGTCATGGAATAAAAATAGAAAAAAATAATTAAAGAAAAACAAAAATATTCTTTTTTGTATATTTTTTAATTATTGGCTTTTTGAGAAAACCAAATTGGAGGGGCAATTTGTCGATAAAAAATGCCATATTTCACACTATTAAAGGCTCGAACACTGGTGACGGGACACATTGTATAGCATTACTACACAGTCTGGCTCTTAACCCGAAGCCGTTCGTACAATAGTTTTCAGTTGCTATGTCAAGATAACTAAATACAGTTGAACTCGATAAGGGTTCTCCGAAATTATTTACTCGGTGCTACGACCAAAACACCTTTCTCTACGGCGAACTTTTTATATAATTTGTTCAATCGAACCTCTCTGCGGAAGAACTAAGTTTACTTGTTTTAACTCGCTAAATAAATGTCTACGCCTGAACTTTACAAGAATTATAATACTTTCTTTTATTGAATTCGAAACGAAAATAAGACGTATTCGCTGATCGTTTTCGTACCCTTGGTGCAATAAAGCCACATGTGACTATATGCCAAAAGTGGTTTTATCACGCGAATGTTATACCAATGCTGTAAGCTATATGAACTAGAAAGATTTTTTTTTTATCTTTATTAGTTCCTTAAATAAATCAAGTGAAAACCGACGCATGTGATCAAGCGAACATGAAACAAAGCTGCTTCTGCACATGCGTTGTTATTTCCCGACGTTACCGCGAGCACCACGCAGCGCACGCGCCGGCATGAAGTCAGTTGCGTCAGTGTTACCGGGTTGGAAGGATGTGTCACGCGTCGCACCAAAATCGGCAAAAATGGATACGCGAAATAGCTACAAGGATTGTAAGTGACTTCATTCTTTTTTAAAATGTGTTTTTTTAATAACGGTGTTTATATGCACATAAGGCTATATAGCTCTATAAAATTGCGTTTCGAGTGCCAGTTGTATGAGCACATACGTTGTTTTTAACGGGTGTATATGGTATTAACAATCTTTTTTGAAAAATATGCACTTTAATGTCTTATTTATATCAATTAAGAAATGTATCAAAATAATATATATTTTTTAAATGCTTCTAGTAAGGTCACAAAAGCCTTTGTTGCACAAAATAGTCCCAGTCATAAATAAACTTGCAGGCTTATTAGCCGCAAAATGTTGGGACGTTATGAAAACATGCGTCCTTTTTGTACGAGATGGATAAACATACATCGTCATTGAATAGTTTAATCACAGAAAAAAGATATAATTCGAAATTGACTAACGTCAATTTTAATTTATATGTAATTCTGGATTATTCAAGAAAACTTTAAGCTGTGATGGCTATGTTATTTTGTTTTCTATTTTTTTTTTTGCTTCCTTGTTCACTTTGCATGTAACATATAGTGACTGGTCATCTATTGAAGGTTTTTGTTTGAAAATCTCTTTTCATTGATTATAAAATAAAAATTGTATGAAAGCACTGCTGGCTGCAATTGACATGTGCGATATGCGTATTACATAATATTATATTATAAATTATTTCAGATACCAAAAGAGTCAACTCTTTTTGGGATGATTCATCAAATGAAGAAATTTTTGATAATCAGCCCCCTGTGGTGGAAGATGAACCCTTCCTCGGATCGATATCAAAAATTATTCAGCGAAGTCAAAGTCACGCAAATGAGAGAAATAGCAGCCCACACAGCAGTTTTCACTCAGATCGCGTACTTACTCCATTCAACATTGACCAAGTTGCTAGTTTTGATAATTCTCCGTCGTTGTCTATTTTTTATTATATCATTGATCAAGTAAATATTCCCACGCCGATGACATCGCCTGAATATTGCACGAGAAGCTGCGGAGATATTTGTGACGGTGTATTTTGTATTGGACATAATCAGGCGATGGTTCCCATTAACACAATACCCATTTCACGAAGGCGGTTTGGAGATCGTAAGAAATGAAAAGACAATGTAAAACGTAGATGTATCAGAAACATTGAAAAGACATTTTCACCATCTCAGCAATCTGTCACTCAAACACAATCAGAAGTGTCTTCTACGCCGTCAAATTCACCTGTGCTTTCTTCAGAAGTAGATAGTGAAGAACATTTGAACGACAACAGCCGCAGTAGTGATTCTAACGCAGAAAATATTTGCCTTACAAAAAGGCAAATATTGCAAAAAAAAATAATAAAGGTCGAAACGAATGGGCTCGGAATAAACGTAAACGTTTGAAAAATTTGGGCCATGAGTACACCAGGAAAGACAATCATCTCTGGACAACCAATAGCCAAGGTGATAAAATAATTTGGAAGAGTATAAGAGAAGTATCTGTTGCAAAGGATGACCCATTTAGGCTAAAGTTTAAATATTGTTTACACGACGAGTATCAGTATGTTATTCTTAAGAGCAGAACAAGACAACAAACAGCTTCATTAGAAATAAAAAAAGCTTACAACGAACCGCTACCCATTACAAAAACGAAATATGTATAGAGATCTCATGAGCTTAAGTCGAGAGGGTGTAATACCTTCCGATTATGTATATTTATATAAACAACTGCCAACTCAAATATCAGTATTGAACATGCAGAACTAGACTATACTGATGAATCTGATAGCGAAACGGATGACTAAGACATAGAAGAAAGAAATTAGGGAAAGAGAATTCTACAATTATGTACTTTTTTCGATATTTGATTGCAAAAACGGTCTCACTAGATATATCTTATAGGCAAAATAAGTAAATAAATCTGTGTAAAAAAACTTAAATAAAGCCCCTCTTGAATGTAGTGCTTAAATTATTCGTATAATCAAGATTTTAAGTCTTCTTATCTAAGTTAATAAAATTTGTCTTCAAACCGAACTTTACTATAATTTTCATACTTCTCTATTTATACCAAATACTTCACTGCAAGCAAGAGGGGCATTTCTTCAATTTCATTAATCGTGTTAAATCAATCAATAATAGTGTTTTGTTTTCAGTAAAACAATAATTTAAATTTGTTTATTAAACCTTTAATTGTGTTAGATAGGTAAACTTTTTTGTTGGTTACCTGAAAACAAGTCTTATAATGTTTATTAATAAAAGATTTTATTATATTATTAACAATAAGTTAAATAATTACAAATTTAGGAAAGAACGTTACGTGATTGTGTATTTCAGTGGTATTTGATTGAATAATTTTGAAATCTCATTAAAAATATGTTAAAATCTAAGTAAATAAATCTTAAATAAAGTAATCTATGTAAATAAAAACATAAATAAGGCCCCCTTTGACCTACATTCAAAGCTCATTGGAGCTAAGCTACGATTTGTATGTAGGTATTCTTATCGAAGTTATTGATTAGTTTGAAAACAAATACTTTTATTTATCTCAACAGTCTACATAAATCGAATACTTCACTACTGCAAGCGAGGGGGGCATTTCTTTAATTTTTCATCATTATAGTGAGTTTACATTTAGTCAAAAAGTATTTTATTTATGTTGAAAAGATCTTTAATTATGTTACAAAGATAGTTTTTTTATACTTTTTGGTTGGTTGCCTAAATATAATAATGGTTTGATTTTATCTTATTTAAAAAAATGCAGCTAAACGATTTTATTACTTACTTACAATAAAAAATGCAAATAAAACAGTTGGTATTATTGCACTTGCGTTCTGCCACTACAATAGTATTTCGGTAAACAAAGACGCATGTACACATGCTTCATGCGAATGTCCGTGTTATAAGGACGCATATCTACTTATGTTTGATGTAGCTTGGTACAAAATAGCCGTAAGTACTCATGCGCCACACGAATTCAGGATATAATTAAATAAATAAAATATACTGCTTGGTATTCGAAAGAGTTCATTTTTATAACAACAATTGTGAAATTGTATAAACCTAGCACTATGCATAAAAAAGTTATCCACAAATTTTCATTGACATAATCTTTAAACCACTCCCCTGAAAAGTAGCCATTTTGCAGATGTGGCTTTATTGCACCAAGGGTACGTTTTGTGGAGTTTTCAACTTGATGATTTGTTTACTTCTTATCTGTACTTTCAGCAATATAAAAGTGATATTTTTTTATAGGAAAATACTAGAAAACGTCGACTCAGTTATTCCCGTGCGGGACTTAAGAATAACTTGTGTGCGGACAGGCTTGGGATCGATATAAAAATTGATTGATTTGGGTTGAATATAAGATTGAAAATACAAATTCAAAATCAAGAAATATGAAAATTTTTATATTTTTGCACTTCCCGTTAAAATCACAATAAAAATCCCTGATTGGTATTAATATAAAAACTATCTGAGATTAACAAAATTTAAACCAATAATCTTATTATTTAACTAGCGGCCCGTCCCGGCTTCGCACGGGTGGACAAAAATCTTTAAATTTTTTCTATTATTAAATATTATTCCGTTAGCGCCATCTGGCGTCCGGTAGACCAACTACTTGCGGTTAACGCGTTGCTATGGTAACGTCATTGATAAAATGGAAAAAGAGCGGACAGACAAACACATAAACCGCTGTGATCTTAGATTATAGATTAAATTTTCAATTTTTTTTGAAATGCTTAGATCGTCTGTTTTCGAAATTACTAGCGGCTTCTTTCTTTATAAAGTGATTTCTAACCAGACTTTTAATCAAGCCTTGTACCACCAGTTATTCATAAGTAAATCGTTTTCTAAACAAAATTATTTTCTTGATTATATGCTAAGTTGACAATAACTCTCTGTTTTATCTACAGTATGTGGCAAACCAAGGTCCAGTTTATTTGGAGGTTGTGGTAAACTTCGACAAAAAGTTATACTGACAAAATGTAACAAAGGTTTTTGTGTAAACAGCGAACAAAAAGTTTTACAAACTGTAGATAAATTCTTCTTATCTAACCAGAGTCTTAAATTAAATGATAGGGACAAAGTTGTTCAATCTAAGTTAAATTTCAGGAAGAAAAGAGGCAATGATCTATCTTCGTCGAAACGACTTTTGTCTCGTAACATGTGCTTACGTATGTATTAAGGTTGTATAGTAATCTCCTCAGCTGCTTCTACATAAAGACGCAGTCTTACTCGGCGAGTTTGTTTTAAATATAAAAATTAAATTGTGATGATTAATAAAGTAAGTAACGTGGAGGGTCCTGATGGTATTTCTTGTAATTTTTTGAAAAGATTTAAAGATATATTTGTTCCACCCCTTACCTATATATGTAATCTGGCAATAAGTACGGGTGTATTCCCCCAATCTTTTAAAATTGCACATATACAGCCTATACACAAGTCTGGGGACAAAGCCTGCGTCAACAACTATAGACCTATATCGATCTTACGGACATTATCCAAAATATTGGAGCGTATTATGAATAAAAGGCTAACAATTTTCCTGGAGAGTAAAAAGCTTATTTCGTCTAACCAATTCGGTTTTCGTTCTGGTAGGAGTACTGGTGATGCTGTTCATACACTTACCGAATATATAGTGGATAGCCTTGATAATAAAAAGAAGGCTATTGCGGTATTCCTTGACTTAGCAAAGGCTTTTGATACGGTTTCTGTCCCTATACTTATTCACAAGCTTGAAAATATGGGAGTGAGGGATCAATGACCAATTGTCCCTTTTTCGAGACTATCTGCAAGGTCGTATACAACAGGTTAAGATTGGCACTCATATAAGTGATGGACTTCACACTACTTGCGGAATTCCCCAAGGAAGTATCCTCGGACCGAGTTTATTTCTCATTTATATGAATGGATTATGTGACCTTCATATACCAAATGGAAAAGTCGTCGCTTTTGCTGATGATACAGCTCTTATTTTCAGGGGTGAGAGTTGGTCTGAAACTTTCCAGTTTACGCAAAAGGGTTTAAATCTTGTGATGAGATGGCTTTCGGATAATGTGCTTACAATAAATGCTGCCAAAACAAAATACCTCACATTTACATTAAAATCCACACCTCCATCAATGGATCTATTGGTTGCACATTCTTGCTCGGATCCATGCAAGACTCCGTGTACGTGTCCTCGTATTGAGCCAACAAATTGCATTAAATACTTGGGGGTATTGATCGATAACAAGCTTTCATTTGCACCTCACTTAGATGTAATGACGGGCAGAGTCCGTAAACTGATCTTCATATTCAAAACTCTTAGAAAAGTAACAGATAGAAAAACTTTAACTTCTATATACTATGCCCTCTGTCAATCTATTTTAACATACTGTCTTACGGTCTGGGGAGGCACAACTAAATCGTTATTGATTAAATTGGAACGAGCTCAAAGGGCAGTCCTGAAGGTTAGTCTAGGCTTACCATTTCTATATTCCACCACGGATTTATACAAGGAATGGAAGGTCCTCACTGTGCGGCAGTTATTTGTTCTAAACACAGTAATAAGAAAGCACACTTGTCTTATCTATGACCCAAAGAAATTTGAACACTGTCGTAAGAAAATAAATAATAATAATAATAATAATAATAGACCAGAAAGCGCTTTGTCGTGCGTTTAGAAAACCAGTCCGTTGGCACGCCACCCTCGGCTCGAGGTCGACAAAAAGATTTCGTCGTACCAAAACTCAGTGGAGCTGCAAGCGTCACATATAAAAAATGAGTGATACGTCGATCGTACGTGTGTCCATTGGATAATCGATAAGTCACGTTTCCTTTCGGATTTGTTATTTATTCAAAAGGTTTAAAGCGAATTAAATATTTCTTTGGTTTCTAATGACGGTCTCCGAATTTACCAACAATCAAACTACTAGGTATTACTTTGAAAATATTGTTATAAATTTCTGGGAAAAGCGAAAAATGCACATCCTTTAAGATGCAAGCACAAAGATTTTTTGAATTCCCTCAACACACCAGAACTTACAGTCCAAAAAATTGTTTTTCAAAAGAAGTACGGATTACCAATAATTTAGGGATTCAAGTTCTCCCAAACTTTGTAATAGTCCTGGTTAAAGATTAATCTGCAGCAATACATTTTATTTCGCGAATCCACATCATTCCTAATAACTTTCCTTTCACTTACGAATGAGTACAATTCACTGTTGGCCTATGTTATGCCATGATCATTAATAAAGCTCAGACCCAGATGTTATCCGTTTATTATCCGGGGGTGCACCTCGATGTTTGTTGCTTTTCCCATGGCTAACTCTATATAGCTCTTCCTTGTGTAAACAATCGCAGCAAACCTTTTTGTGTATGCTCTAGATGATTCTTAAAAAAGGTCGCTTATAAAAAAAAACATTTGCTTAAACAAAGCAAGTTATTTGGCTATATCCCCAAGCAGCGCTTCTGACTGGGAAAATCACTCTGCACATGAGTTTGCCATATTCACGGGCACAGATAGTCATAAATATAGACGTAAATAGAGCAGTGTAAATCTCTTTGTTGATTTTTCTCTGATATGACTTAGAAAAAGGAAGGATTTATCAGAAATATATCACAAAAAATGCGTCCTTAAACATGTTATTAAATTCTACGATTACACTAACACAAATGTAGAAAAAAGATTTTCAGGGTTGTTGGCGTTAACGACAAAAGATTTGAGATCAAACGAGCGTCAAGTTTCATGCAGTTTCTTTTATTATATGAAGGACTGTACAAGACCCTACAAGCTATTATCCAGCACTTTACCAGCGATCCTGCTTAGCACAATCGGTTCTGGGTTCGAGTCCTGGAAAGGGTAGATGTTTGTATGTTGAATACGAGTATTTGTACCTGAGTCAAAGGGAATTTATATACGTATTATATAACAATTAGATATCAATGTACTGTAATGTACGTCTATCCGTTACCCTAGTATCTATAACATAAGCCTTACAGTGATTACTTTGGGCTAGGCTAATTGGTGTGAATAAAAGAAGTATTATTATTATTTATTACTTTCTTTGATAAGAAATAATGTTGAAGCTTACTTCAAACGTTTGCAAATTTATTTGGAAATGGATCAGAAAATTTGACAAAAGGGGAAGTACTGCTGGGCATAGGATTCCCCAAAGGATCTTCAAAACTGCATCCACCCACCCATGTACCCACATCTAACCACATCCTTAACAAGATGCTATTGGTATAATCTGTGGTGATAAGTAATACACAGTATACACAATACAAAACAAATATAAATATAAATATTTCTTACACTCGCACCAATTAGCCTAGCCCAAAGTAAGCACTTTAAGGCTTTTGTTATGGATACTACGGTAACGGATAAACATACATATATAATACATGAATGATTATATTTTATTGAAATTACAATTTATTTTGAAATATCAAATATCAATAAATAGTTTAATAAATAAATGGCATAGATATGAACTATTAAAAATGGTTGTTTTTTTTAATTTACAATTACTGTTTACGTTGTCACGGGAGAGGTCACTAAAACAAAAAAGTCATCAATTTATACTATAAGCCGTTATATCAACACGGAAATCAAAATCGAAATAATATTAAATATATTTTTATGAATATTATGAATATATTGATATAACAATACAGAGCTATTTTGCCAGAATATGTTAATCACGATATGGTAAGATTTATTTGCATTTGTAGGAACTATTCATTTCACAAAGCGGAATCGTTTTTTACCGCACCTGTGTCTAATGATGACAATAAGGCTGCAGTTTGCAAAAGGAAATCTTCAGCCACCAAGAGCCTGGCTAATTACCTTACTTTTAATTGCTAGAAAGACGGATGAGCTGTAATAAAAAGATAGTAAGTTAGCGGGTTTAAAATAAGCCTTTCCATCATCCGTCCGCAATGTTCTCAAAAGTTGAAGCTAGAAAATTGTCACTGAAAGAATCGTTTAGTAGTACCTACTTAGTAATGTCTTACATCTGACATCTGTTTCATAATAAATCGCATTTACCATTTTAATCGAAGTTCCTTATGGGGCGTTGCGGAGGGGTACCCTAGCCGGGAAAAAACATCCGTAGCGTTAAACAAAAAGCGTAATATTTTTATGTATAGTCCATATGGGATGGCTATACAGTGTCTAACGTATGACAGTACGTGATGACAGTTATTATTATTATATATTCTTATGAATCATTGTAAATAAAATAAAGGTGTTAAGATAATTTTGTAAAGCAGTTTTTTTGCTTTTTATCGATAAAAAATCATAAAAAATGTATACCCGAATAATTATTTTCTTTATACCTCGAATAGAACTTAACATTAATATTTTTAAAATAAGGAACGTCGTTCCTATCCGGTGTGCGATGACACCACACGACTATTTTTATTCTTTCTCAATGACTGAGTGTATTTATAAAGTATTTAACAAAACATTAATGCTTTCAATGTCGGAATTGTACAAAATCTTAGCGAAACCGTATTCCGGTTACGTTATATTCCTGACATAACGACACATAAGGTTCGATGGAAATATGTCAGTTCCATTTATTAAATATAACTTCTAAATAAGAGAAAAGGATAATTTTATTAATCGCCCGAGAAATTTACAGGAATAAAATTTAATTAAAACTATTCAGGCGGTCAAGTGTAGCAATCATTAAAAAAATAATTCATATTTACTTCACTATTTCGCATTTCCAATATCAATAATATAAACTCAAAAAATCTAATGTACTATAAATTATATACTAAAAAAAATAAATTCGGCTTACAAGTTAAGAAGAAAGCAGATTTGATTATTTCTAGTATTTTTCTATTACTATAATTTATCATAGAAAATGGCATTGAAAAATGCAAAGAATATATAAAAATCATAAAATCGAATGTAATATTTAACTAAGAGGCATTCGTCTTTCTTCTAACGTGAGCGGTGAAGTTCCTACTTCATTGCTTCCTCTTGTAATCTTCACTACAAGCGTAAACATTGAAATGACAACGTGACAAATTATGTGCAAAAAATTATCTAAAGTCGTCTTTTCGGTTACCTGTACGTTTCACCGTTTTATTGTTAGTTTTTTGCTAACCGTCGGTGTCTAAGTGAGATTGAATGAATATATATTGAGAGTTATTTTACTCCTTGGATGAATACCTATTTATATAAATTTTAATTTAACTTTAATGTATCAAATAGATTTATTTTATTTATCTACACTTATATTTTAATATAGATTTTGTAAGTTAGTTAAGCCCGGGTGAAATTCATTAGGGACTCAATAATATTTTGGAACATGCTTTAATAAAATTCCTTTTATTTAAAAAAAATAATGAATACTTTTGGAATTAATTCTAACAATTCAATTAATTATATTTCTGAATTTCTGTTGTCTTCTAATTTTTTTCCTTAACTTGCGTTTATCTTTTCTAATTATTGTGAATGCCATGGCGACCAGTAATTAAGACATCCTCTTCGCCTTCTTTTTTTTCTGTGTGAATGTGTGAATATTTTTTAAGACTATTTACAATTGTATAAACAGATTATTAAAAACCCCGTTAACACAGAGGGATTTAGCGTGGGCTTTGGCTTACCACTCTTGGTAAGCGGATATAACAAGTGGATCCACGTTCATAGTACAGGCTAGTTTTGAACTGAGTCCACTTTGGTTATAGCTGACATCTCAATCGATTGGCTACGGCTATAGAAAATAAATAAAAATGTTTTTACTTTTTTTCTGTTTCTGCAATCGTTATCAATTTGATTCTCGGTTGTAGCTCTATAGTAATATATAAATACAGCTTCTTTGCGCACTAAATTGCGTGTAAAGTGCAGCGAGTTCCTCGCCATGAAACGAACCGCGTCTTCACCCTTTTTTCCCAAGACGGGCGGGTGTCGCGTAATTGTGTCGCTCCAGATGAAACTCTCGCGATTGTTTAGAGTTTTGAATGGATTCTCGACGTAGCAACAATTGCCTGGGGACCAACAATGGCCGAATCATTACTTGTTTGTGCCAATGTCATAATTAGGTTTGAATCTGAAGCGCCCCCGGATTAGCCGAGTATGGTATGTTTTGAATATTGTTACGAACAACCTTCCAAATGTAATTATAAGCGTCCGTTTGAGAATTGTTGTAGTTGTTTTGGTAAGAAATTATTCCCGTAGGTACTGTTTTTACGCAAATATCTGTTTTTGAATGTACCTAATTCTCATGGGAAACAGTTGAAGACATCAATTTGTTATAATGGGAATGAAAAAAGGTGTGAAAGTCTCTGAAGTTCTCCTAAACTTATTGGCACCTCCTTTTTACTTTCCTGGCGCGATATAGTCTTTTTCGTTAGTTGCGCCGTCGTCGGTCATTTGGGAGAGAGGCGATAACGCCGTAAAGGTAAATATTTAATGTTTTGCCCTTTAATGTTTTTGATTTCTGGAGCGACAAGGTCACATCTATCACACTTATGCCTAGTTTATAATTTCAAAATTGGAAGGACAAAGTCGTTCAGACAGTTGTGCTCTTGTGCTTCCAATATATTTATCATGTTTTGTTCTTAAAAGAGGGAAAATGGGTTTTTGTAATTTCAAATAGCAATCTTATTTGTGTGGACTTGATTTTATATTAATGTTTGTTCTTGCAAATTACTTAAATAAATAAGTACTATTACCAGTATTTTTTATATCTTTATGAATAGTATGCATTATTTGTGATTTCAATAATTTCTTGTATGAGTTAAAATTTTATAAAATATTCAAAAAATAAAATGGGATCTTGTAGTAAGAAAAATTAATGAGGCTTAATGATAAAAATAATAGGCAGACTGAAGAAACTGATGGCAATTTTGATAGTACTTTTTGTGAAGGAGAGGAGTACCATAAGATTGCGACAAATTCAAATAAAAAACAAAAAGTTGGACCGATATACACACCAGCAGAATATTATTAAAGTATCAGAGAGAGCAGAGACTTATTAAAAATGCAAAGAAAAAGGACAATAACTTCACTGTTAAGGAAATGAATTTTGATTCATTCAGTGATATAAAGATGTTATCTGATGAAGTTAAATTGACAAAATCGATTAAATTTACTAAGATACAAATGCTGCTACAAATTAAACAGTTGGACAGTAGTAAAAATTCGTACAGACCGTATTGGTAGTAGAGTGGTGATTCCTAAATAGGGACCCACGAGGCCGAAGGGCAGTGTTGGGCACACGTGGGGTTTTAGTAGGTATCACGTTCACTGCGGCACCAATTTTTGCATACTTTCGGTTCCTGCGGCACGAGATGCAACATATTTATCTCTTTCCTACACTGGACCAAACCGAAGCTATGCCTTTCGCACCACAGAGAAGTTGCATGATTTAGGCCTCGTTACGCACTTAACGGGGTATACCGGTGGCGCCACACTACTCCTCACATAGTATCGACTCCTGTGGCGCCATCGGGGAGAACTAGACTCGCCGAGTTAATAACCGTATTTTGCCCTCACGTTAAAATGAGACCGTATTGATTATACCATATAGTAAAATAAGACCGAAAGATATCACATTAATCCAGCTGTACGACGAAAAGTTACCAATCCCTAACCGTAAAAAAGAAGATGTTCGTCAATAAATATCCTCAAATATAGTTCCAAAGTTCTATGAACAATATTTCCACAACTTTTTTTAAGGATTGATTGTATTTTTCATTACAGAGAGTGACAACTGATTTGGTAGTGAGAAAGATTATAAAAGAAAAATATTGTTATGTATACATACTTTTAGTTTTTGATTCATATTTTTAAGTGCTATTCCAAAGAATTTTGCTAGGGAATATAACAATGACCTCCTTTACAAAAGATTGTTTGAAAGGATTAGAAAACAGTGTACTGATTAAAAATTAAGAGAATTTTGTTACGTTTATGTTACTTCTATACTATTATATTATAAATATACTATTTTCAAGTGTAATTCCTAAGAATTTTGCTAAGTAATATTTGTTTGGGTTAGTAGTTACAAAGGAGTGAAGACTGATTATTAAAGAATAATAAAAATGTATGTTATTTTTTTAAGTTTTGATTTCTTTTTTCGTGAGATGTTACTGAACACTTTTTAATTTATAAAAAATACAATATTTATACAAAAAGAAGAGTAAATTTTATTGTAAAAACATTCTAAATTAAATCTCAAATATGGTCATAACTACGAAATAATGTAAATGTTGGTGGAACAAACTCACAAATGTATCCCTTCCTTAAAAAGCAAATTAATAAAAAATAAACATTTTTTTTATTATTGTAAACAACATGCATAAAAAGAATATAGTAAAATATTTTTATCATGCAATGGTGGAAAATTTAACAGAGCTAGACAATTTTGAATGCAACAAAAACTTGAAAATAGCTCTCCAGTAAAATTGCAAAATCTACCGAAGGTGCGATATATGGAACCACATTACATGCATCGACTTTTTGAAACCACTGATGTCTGTTATAAAACTATATTTCTGTTTGACGACATCATTGCCCTTTTTTTATTTTCAATCAATAATAATAATGGAATTTGGACGCCATATCACGTGTTTATTATATTGTTGCTCTAAACCCATAGTAGAGATACTTACATTTAGAATATATACAAAAATTACTTGTTCTAAGTCTCTATCGCTTAAACTCCTTTTGTTTATAAGTCTTTCTTTTTCCACCCTCTTTTGGTTGCTATTCCTACCTGTCGCACCAAGCTCTTTTCAACATCCTTCATAATGCGCACAGCAAAGGAGTGGAACTCCCTCCCTGCGTCTGTATTTCCGAGTGCTTATAATCCATCTGTTTTTAAAGCCAGGGTGAATAGGCCCCTTCTGGGTTAGCTCGTTCCATCGTGGATTCTGTCTTTGCCCCCGGGCTTGATCGGGATCAAGAGCGAACCCATCCTAAATTAAAAAATATATATATACCAATAAATAAATTAATTAATTAATATTTCGTACATCCACACCAATTAGCCTAGCCCAAAGTAAGCACCGTAAGGCTTGTGTTATGGATACTAGGGTAACGGATAGACATACATATATATGATACATAGATATGTAAAATTCACATATATATATATATATATATATTCCTTCCATGTCCATAATAAACATTCATAGCTTTTTTAAACCACATGAACAATCCGTTAAATATGTACATTGCTAATACTAGTGGATGTATATCCTTGGTACATTGGTTAAGATGAACTCATTTCGCTTAATTCAAAGGTAGTACCTAAACCTATAGATAGAGACGTCACCTTTAAATTAAGTAAATTAATTTAGGCCATTGGCTACAGTCGCTTTGTTAATGAGACATTAAACATTTGAAATCGTAAATTATTTAAATCAACCAAACTGTTTTATCGTTTACTTTACGAAAATTCTACTGAAGTTGAGGTTTTGGAAATCAAATTTGAACAGGAGTCTTTTCTACAAATCTATTTATACAAACTCAACGGAACTGTGAAACTATGGAATCTATTGATCATATTTCTAAATTAATATCGTAGATTTTGCAATAATACTTTCAATATTTTTACATCTAAGCAAAGCATTAAAAATAACAGGTGATAAATGAACTTAAATACATACACGATGAAAACACAACCGTTTGAATAAGTTAAACTATTTCAATATTTAGGATACGGTTTGGTTCTACACCAATCTTGTGATAAGGTCTGTAGCCATTGACATGCCTTTCATCTTCTCTTTTGGAGGAATCACGATAAAATGAAAACTTTAGTTTTTATTTAGTTTATAGAAAACAATTTTATATGAAAAGTATGCCTCAAAATGAACGGTGAATTTAAAAATAAAAAAAACCCAACCCCTAAAACTTAAAGGTACAGTAAAGGTAGGATTACTGGAGGAAATCACTTATAACATAAAATTTGTAACATCGATTTCCGAATTGAGGTATTTTCGACGGTGATCTCAGACATGCTTTTGCCAAGCGTGAAAATCCCCCCACTTTTGTAGAGCAGGCTTTTCTCTAGCAGTGGATGTCTTTCGCCTGAGATGATGCTGAATTCATATGTTTGATACTAGATGGCGCTGTTTTGCTTAAAAAAGTCATTAAACAGTACAGGGTTGTCTACCAGGCTTTTTGACTTTAGACTTAGAATAAGGCTTCATGGTAGATGGTAGTTGTTTGTTTTTCCTGTACTATTTGCCGCAATGTTTTAATTTTAAGATGTATTTTTTTACTTAAATTATTGTTTTTTTTATAATTATACTTAATTTTAATTATATTTAATTATATGTTTCAGGTAAGATTTATCCTCTTGACCATTCATCCTTTTTGTTTTATATCTTGCATCATTTTATTTATATAGCTTCGTAGAAACTAGCCCATTTTATGTTTTTCTTACAAGCTGAAATTATTAAGCTGACAGTACTAATAATTCTATAAAATTATAATGTTTACGATGATGTTAGGATTAAAAAAAATGTCTTTTCTAATATTTTAATACTATTGCGGATATTACGAATATTATATACAAAACAGGTTTTTTAACAATATATCATGGCATTTTAATTTATTTTTCTTAGAAACATTTATATTGTTTCGATTATCGTATCTAAGATTAATAAAAGAACCAAAAACTCTGAAATTATCTTTATTTAATAAAATAGAATCACTTACATAATATTAAATAGTTTATGAATTTAAGTTTTCAGCCTTCATCTTGAATGAAAAATACAGTAAGCATTTTATCACATTTAAGAGAACATAATGTTTACAAAGTGATCCTTAAACAGAAGACTCAATGCTTAAAGTGAAGTTCTTAAAACTACGCCTTTTTTGGTCACAGTTTCGTATCATTTACAACCGTCTTATCACCCAAAATTGGATCGGTAATATCCACTATTTCAAATGGAGAATCGTCTTCAACCTCCATATCTAACTGAAATTTGAAAAACAAATTTATTTGATAAATGTAATAAAAATGTTTTGAAATAATCATCGCTTTTTCATAACTTTATCTATATATTTGCTATATTGGTCCTTTTCGATATGTTATATAGATAATTTGTTAATACAAAAGAGCAATGTTACTTATAATTATATAATGTAGTCATTTACGTATTTCTTACTACGCATAAGTATAGGCCTCATATTTATTGAACATAAAGATGGTAAGAAACAAAGATATATGTATTGTGAAAAACAATGTTAAAATACTTGCATTTAAACAGAGATTATTTGAACATATATGGAAATCATGTTAAGTATTCATTTAATATCCATATTATTAATTTTTCCTGAAGTCCTAAAGTCTTAAATTGTTAAATGGACTTATAACTTTTACACAAAAAAATACTTACACCATCGTGAGACGTTGTTGCTACAGACATAGATCGTTTCTGAAACAAAACAAAAAATATAGCTTAACAAAAAATATATAATGTTTATTATATGACAAAATAAACTCCACTGCCTTCAGGCAAGATTTTATGTTTCATTACGGTAATAATGGCTAAATTGAAAAATATCAACATCAAATAAGCTCTACGTGTGCCGATTCATGAGGCTTGGCTTTGGAAGTAACGAAGCCATATCCGGATTCACGTGGAACATCTCTTTTTAAGCGAGTTCAAAAACAGGAAGTTATTATTATTATGAGAATTACACGGTTTTTGTATATATAAGTCTATACCAGCTTCTAAAGATAGTTATGAATGTATGTTTGTAGATTTGTGTGTGTATATGTCTCCGCCTTGTAAATTTCATTAAACGCGGTTCAGTAGTTTTTGTGATAGATATTTAGATTTTGATACAAATTGTTACTAAGAAAACGTGTCGTTGGCATATTCCTAAAATATGTAATAATGCATGTATTAACTTTGGTTGTCACCACCTTCAATATTTCGATAGTAAACGTGGTCACTTAATACTTGGTAGTCGTAGTATTGTCGCATAAGTTTATTCCAAATATTGAGACTGACACAGACCCAGAAATATAGTTGGCATATTTACTTTTATACTTTTTAAAAACGTAACACTTTCCTTTCTCCCGTTTTAGTTATTTATTAAATAAATTACACTTTGGTAGACGGTTAATTTTTTAATTACTTTTAAATGTCAGCATAAACTGATTCACTATTAAAAGCTGCTTTTAAGTACACACATCTATTAATAAATTGACTACAAATAACTAATTAACTAGTTAAGTCGCAACGTCAGGTGCCACAAACAGCATTGATATTTAACGCCTTTAAAAATAAGGTTTTATCCCAATATATAGTACAGTAAGAGATAGGCCCCGATTTTGGTTTAGTTGATCGGAAATCTTTGTTATTTGCCGTCATTAAACAGAAATATCTAGCAACTATAATAGCCTAGGCATAGGCTAGGTTATTAAATCAGCTTTCATACCAGACATTCTGTAACATGTTATATTAATTGCCAACAAAATTTAAATTTATCAAATATCTTTTTTGTTTTCCCTGGTAAGCTCTGATATTTTCTATCTCACCCCAAAATTTTAAAAATCTAGTCTTGCAGCACTAGTATGGTAGTATAGGATATGACAGGACAGTCTTAAAGTGCCTCAATTTCCTAAGAAGTATAAATGCATCCACGCGCTATCCACCACAGTCTTCCATTACATTCCTATCTAAAGTTGTTAACCAATTAAACTATTCCCTTACTTGATATGACCTCCTTTATCTTCTCCAGTCTAGTTTCCAAATTCGATACAGTATCACTTTATTCAAAGCTACTGAATAACATAAGTCTTACAATATTAACACCTTCAGCTTTAATATTCTTTTGGCATCCTAATCTCACAAAGGACTAGCTTAGTAAACTTGAGCGACTATTCGTTGCATGTTAAATTATGATTTTGCTTCTCAATTTCGCTCTCAGCTCAAATGGCTTCCTATCTGCCTTTACCGGAATTCTTATATTTATACTCTTCTTTACAATATATTATTTCGCAATTACATCTCGCGCTATATTAAGGAATGTTTGAATTTTCTCTGCAGTTCTAACAAATTACTCCTAAGGTCTCTCCACTCTCCAAAATCCCTCACACTATACAATCTTTTAAGACCGTTCCTCCGTTCTTTGGCTGTTCGTCTTTTAAATTCTCTCCCAGTTTCTATTTCTACTAACTATATATTTATTTATTTATCATATACTTTTAAATACAATTCACGTTAACTATTTCATGTTTTAATTAGTTGTCTCTTAGTTTATTTCTACTTTTAGAAACACCACAGTTATCCTTGCTTTTCTTCAATCATCTTGACCGCACATTTTAGCAGTTTGATTTTTAAGCAATTATCTGTAGTATTATTTAATGATGTAATCAATAAAGTGTTTTGTATTCTGTCGTATATTAACAGCAATTCCAAAATCACTGCGATCCTTCAAAATTTAAAATGAGTTACATCATCATCAGCCCCAATACTAGGAATAGGTCGAACAATAAGGAAGACTCCAGGTAGAAAAGAAGACTCCTCAAAGACAGACATACTATAGAAGGAACAATCATGACAGTTTAAAATATCTTCTTTTAGCTCAAGATAATCACTAATCCCCTGATGTCTTCGCGAAAATTTCTTAATTTTAATTTACCTACTGTGTATACAACATATGTGACTATAATATGGACAAATCCATCACTTGTCTATGATGTAATGTGTATGTACAAATCTGTTCACCTATGTGTTCCTGAATTAATATATGAATGCATTTTACGCGCATATCTCTGCGCATAAGGGATTTCAGGGCTGCCACTCATATGCACGTGGACTGACGGTGCAAAAATTTTGCATTTCAACAATATGATAACACTATTTCGTAGACCCATAAGATTTAATAGTTGCAGTAGTCTCCCTTTCTGTCTAATAAAACCCGTATAAAAAATAAACGAGAGCCTATTCGGAAATAACACATACAGGCAGACAAAATTTTAAAAGTGATATAATAGCCGCATGGAAAGCAGTTTTCACTTAAGTGTTGACATTTTTTTTTTGAAGCCAGATAGAATCGTCAATTTTATTAACTAATAGTTGCAGGCAGGTAAAGAGTTCTTGTTCCCTCCACCTTGTTTTACTTGCTAGCTTTCTTGTTGTAACTAAATAGACATATCAGCTTTTTGAATGAATCACTTCGCAGTCATCCATACATAATTTTAAGCAAATGAGCTAATAAAAAATTATGCAATATTGTTTTTCATTACAAACATAATTTGTGTTTGTAAAAGAGTTCGAACAATCAAAGTTCAATTCTGTCTATACCATGAATATATAGCTAAAACATCGAGATAGAATAAGGCATGAATGCCTTGGATTCGCACCAACGGGTTTAAATCCCGGAAGGGGCAGATGTTTGTATGATGAATACAAGCATTTTGTACCTGAGTCATAGGTATTTATATATACCTATATATGAACTTTACATATCTATGTATCATATATATATATATATATATATGTCTATCCGTTACCCTAGTATCCATAACACAAACCTTACAGTGCTTACTTTGGGCTAAGCTGATTAGTGTGCATGTAAGAAATATTTATTTAAGAAATATTCAAAGCAAGACTGTAGTTGTAATAATTGCTTCTAGCACTACCAAAGGTCACTAAATTTTGAACCTTAAAGCAATAAACTTAAAGTTCACCTTGCAATATCGAGTGTTTTAAATCCATTATGATTTTAATAGAAACAAATGTAAGGTAACGTAAATAAATATGTAAAAGTACCGACCCTAAGTACAAACGCACACCTATGATGCATTTGCAACGTTTCAACGCAGTAGCTCTCGGTCCGGCCTTTACTTCGCACGTATCATTATGCGAGACGATATTCATTTCTACATAGAGTTTATAAAAGAAGTCGAGAAAAATCCCATTCTTTACAACCAAAACCAACATGACCATAACATTCGACTTATATCAGAATCCATTTGGGCCCAAATCGGGGAGATATTCGGGGAAAGTGGTAAGTGCAAATTCCGACTTTAAAATAATCGGTCCACAGTCCATTACTGAGAAACGCAAGACTTGAACTGAGTTATTATAATTGGAAAAATCAAGTCACCTAGCAAAGAATTATTATTAGAACTATAAATATAATTTATCTAACAGCTATTGTATTTTATTATTTTCTATAATACATAGAACAGTACTACATACATAGAACATGCATTATACTATACACAATGCTTTATAAAATCTTTATCAAACTCTTTGTTTTGATATGTTCACCGTTTACTTAAACGTAAGCGGTCTTATTTACAAATCTATTTCGGATTCAAATCCTGAGAGACTTCTCCGTCCTCGTAAACAATAACGACGCTAAAATGATGTTTGTTGTTTGGATTTAAAAGTTTTTAACACGTTTATTAATAAACTGTCAAAAATGAAACAACGAAACGCCAGATTATATTGTTTATTCTTAAAAGAAGCTTGTTATGTTCTCTTTAATATTTTTTGTTTCATTGAAGTGAATATAACGAACAGAACCTTTCCCCCAGAAATGAGTACTGTAGTCATTTGAACACTGCTGTAATTTCTATGTGTCCTAAAATTTGTTCCACAATGTTAAAATTTGTTAATGGACGTTTAAAAAGGAATCGTTAAAAGTTAGCTACCTTTTCATTTCATGTTTCTAGTTATATTTTGTGCATTACGATATAAATGAATGTGCTTTTAACTGTACCTATCTTATTCGCTTCTCATTACCATGTCGCAACAGGAAAACGTACCCGAAATTAATCTAATTTCCGTTTTAATAATGAACTTCGAGTTCAACATTTAGAATTCAATATATTAACAGGCAGGGTGTCAAAACAATGTCAGTACAGATATTGGAGACGTCAGTGAGATAGAAAAATATGTATAAAAGTCGTCTAAGAATGATAAAAATAGTTCATTGTTCACAGTAAAGCTACTCGGAAACCGAACCGCTTAGGTTAAGGATAAATTATTTAAATAGAAAAATACTAGAAAAAATCAACTCGGCTCACAAAAGAATTCTCAAGCGAGAATCGACCCCGCAACCTTCGGAAGTCCGGTCCAATGCTTTTCCAATTGAGCTACCGAGCCTTGTGAACACTCGTCAAAATTTTCTAGTACCTTTCTAATTTTACGCTGTAGGCCAGCGTTGTTTCATCAATGAGAGGAATATCCTCTTGTATTCTTACTCTATTCTATTCTTCTCGCTTAGCTTTAAGTGAATTATTCAATAAATTTATCTCTGGTATGGTATTTTTTATAACAAAACTTTCATTATTCCATAAACACAACCTTTTTTTTTGAAACATTCGCTCGTATCTACATAATCAGTATTTTAATAACTTTTTTCAAAACTACCGCGTTTGTTGTTTGTTTTTTTATTTATTTACAAATTAGTTAAGCCTGAAAACCGCCCGCCCCACGTTTTAGTCATATTACATCATAGTACTTGAACATATATATATATATCTTTGAAATTTTTATTATACCGGGAAAAAATAATTCCATCACAATTTAAAAAAAATATTTTCTTCTTTTTAAAGAAAATTTCAGTTCGGTTTCAACCGCGAACGCGAGCGCAAGCAGGGACACGTACCGCTGCACTGTGGGACATCCATAGGTCATAAATCTTAAAAACCTGCTTTCTAGTTTTACATTTTATTCCTTGTCGTTACATTGGATAGTTGCGGTACCTTCTGAAACTATAAATAGGTCAGTAATTAGAGTGCGCCTTCATTATCTATTGTGCATTCAAAGAGAGCGCATCGCCAATCGTAAATACTATTATCAGTGAGTCATTAAAAAGCGTGACGTCATTTGTTGTCATTGCGGGACCTGTGAGTGCTGTGTGTGCTTTTTCTGAAATGGATATCCAAGAACAGGGTATGTAATAATTAATATTTTCATTTTAATTGTATCTTAGTATATATTTTCTTTAGTATGTCATTGCTACGAGGCGACTTTTCTTGGAGTATTATATTTTAATATTTAAAGTTTGAATAAACTTTTAAATATGTTCCCACTCGCTCCGACTATGGAGGTATATTGCACCATAATCTTTAGACTTTCTTATCTTAGGAAAATTAAAACTTGGCTGCCCTTATCTGCCCTTTTGGCGATGACAAGGGTGCTACGGTTGCCAGATTATCTCGTAGCATTTGCTACGAAATTAGTTCTTCAGGACTTTAACTATTTATGACCGCCCTTGTATGGAGCGTGTCCCTCCGTGCACTGTGGGACATCCATAGGTCATAAATCTTAAAAACCTGCTTTCTAGTTTTACATTTTATTCCTTGTCGTTACATTGGATAGTTGCGGTACCTTCTGAAACTATAAATAGGTCAGTAATTAGAGTGCGCCTTCATTATTCATGTGCATTCAAAGAGAGCGCATCGCCAATCGTAAATACTATTATCAGTGAGTCATTAAAAAGCGTGACGTCATTTGTTGTCATTGCGGGACCTGTGAGTGCTGTGTGTGCTTTTTCTGAAATGGATATCCAAGAACAGGGTATGTAATAATTAATATTTTTATTTTAATTGTATCTTAGTATATATTTTCTTTAGTATGTCATTGCTACGAGGCGACTTTTCTTGGAGTATTATATTTTAATATTTAAAGTTTGAATAAACTTTTAAATATGTTCCCACTCGCTCCGACTATGGAGGTATATTGCACCATAATCTTTAGACTTTCTTATCTTAGGAAAATTAAAACTTGGCTGCCCTTATCTGCCCTTTTGGCGATGACAAGGGTGCTACGGTTGCCAGATTATCTCGTAGCATTTGCTACGAAATTAGTTCTTCAGGACTTTAACTATTTATGACCGCCCTTGTATGGAGCGTGTCCCTCCGTGCGCTGCTACGAAAATGGATAGCATATCAAAAAAAGTGAAATGTTCTAACTGTAACATAGTAATATGTGAAGTGCTGGCCTTTGTTCAAAATAAACTAGACGTAATGGATGAGCAAAGCCTTGTGCAAATCTGTGGAAGTGCATTTAGTACGGTGGACATGGATTTAGCGAAGTCGTTACTTTTTGAAGCATTGAGTAAGCGGCCGACGATACGAAAGGGGCAAGCAAAAAGCATACGTGATTTGGAAGACATCATTTGTTTATTCAAGGAAACGGACCCTGAACGGATTCCTGTATTGGTGGCAAAAAAAGTTGGAAAAATTGCCGCCCGTTACATTCGATCATGTCGATGTTACTGGTTTACTTAAAAGGATACTATTACTTGAGCACAATATACGAGATTTTAAAAATCAATATGCTACAAAAGATGACTTAAATGATCGATTTAACGAGTTGCAAGAAACTGTTTCTTTTCTAAACCAAGAAAGAAATATTAACATGCAAAAAAGAGGTGGAGTTAAATTATTTGATAGCGGGCCGATGGCACTACCCGCTTTAACGGTTGCAGCCGATGAATCATTGTTATGTGTCGAGCGCAATTACGTCGAAAGTCTTGCTTCCCTTTCATCCCCGCAGCAGTCGCCGTCGGCCGCGGCCGCAAAGCCGACCATTTCCGAGCCTAGCGATAGATTGAATGAAATAACAAGTGGCGCGAAACCATCGAGTGCCTATTGTTCGCCGCAGATAACGGAACCGGTTAGCAAAGCAGCTGATCGATGTAAACAATCAGATATTATAAGCAAGCATAGTCCGTCGTTCTCGAAAATTATTCAGAAGGAGGGCGAATGGGAAATGACTAATAACAATGGAGGTTGGCATTTAGTACAGAAACGAAGACATAGAAATAGGTTTATTGGTCAAAAAGGAAGTGCGATAACTGATAAATTACTTCAGTTTAAAGCAGCAGAAACTAAAGTTGCACTTTTTATTTCAAATGTGCATAAGGCGGTGTCTGAGCAAGATATTACAGATTATGTTTATGATAAGACACAAGAACGAGTTTCATTAGTGAAAATTAAAATGAAACAGGAAAGAGAATATAATGCGTACAAGCTAGTTGTAACAAAACATAAGATTAATGATTTCTTGGACGATAAGTTATGGCCATCTGGAATAACATTCAGGCGTTTTGTGAATTTTAATACGAGGCGACCTTCTTGCAAAATTGATGGATGCAAAAATACAGACACAAGAAACGGTCAATCTCAGTAAAGTAGTGACTTTTAACTGCAAGTCACTCAAGCGTTCTCTGGATGGCATCAGAGCGTTGTTGTGTCAGTCAGCGGACATAATAGCCCTACAGGAGACGTGGTTGATGCCACACGATCTACCTTTACTCGGCGTGGTTGATGACGCGTTTGGGTGCACCGGGACGTCGGCGGTCGATACTGCGGCTGGTCCGTTGAGCGGCAGACCTTACGGAGGCGTGGCATTATTATGGCGTAAGGATGCGTTCGATTCAGTGTCGCCCATTGATTGTGATAATGTGCGCGTGTGTGCGATCAACATAACTGTGAGTAGTAGATCAGTAGTTGATATAAGCGTCTACATGCCCACCGACTCGAATAACAATCTTCCTGAATTTACGGACTGTCTTAGTACTATCCGTTCGATAAAATTGAAGTAGAGGAAAATAAAGGAGTTGAGTCTTTTTATATTGTAGGGGACTTTAATGCACATCCAAACGAGTTATTTTGCACTGAGATGTTAGATTTTTGTATAGATCAAAGTTGGCATTGCGTAGATTTAAGTATGTGTGACAATAGTACCTACACTTATACTAGTGAATCGCATGGTTGTAATAGATGGTTGGACCACTGCATAGTCACTGAATCGGCGCGGCAATCAGTTACAAGTGTGACAGTGTTGTATGACGTGCACTGGTCCGATCATTATCCTATGGTTTTGGAATGTGACTTGCGTAAACTTAAGCCTAAGGTTAAAGATAATGTCAGTAGTATTAAAACACAAATTAATAGAGTTCTTTGGGGCGAGAGAGGAGACGATCAGACGTGTACGTACCGCGACCTTTGTAACTCTGCCTTACGTCTGATGAATGTACCTCAAGAGCTGAGTGGTTGCTGTGATGGATTCTGTGATAACAGGGAACATCGCGCAATTCTTGATAACATGTATCAAAATATCATAGATACGCTTTCGCAGGCCGCAGTGCAAACATATAGAGTGAAGTGACACAGAAGGGGTGGCTATGTCACGGGGTGGAACAGACATGTTGCGGATGCTCACCGCGAGGCGAGACTTCATTTTCGGGTTTGGATATTAGCTGGGCGACCGCCTAATGGTCACATATATGATGGTATGGTGGCGGCGAGGAAACATTTTAAGGCCAAATTAAAATGGTGTCAAGACCGACAGGACCAGCTTAAAATGGATGTCCTCGCCGCTAACCATGCTAATAAAGACTTTAAAAGTTTTTGGAAGAACACTAATAAAATGAACGTAAGGCCGAGTCTCCCGGTGAGTGTCAGTGGCATTGCTGACCATAAACAAATTGCCGATGCTTTTAGGGTTCACTTTTCTTTGTTGTCACCCTTAGGCGCCGTGTCTCACGATACAGTAAATGCTGAGACCATTGTGACTGATCGGAACTTTAAAATACCAGCTAAAAGAGTGGCTAGAATCATTGCGGGCATGCAGCGTGGGAAATCCCCGGGTCACGATGGTCTCAGCATTGAACATTTTAAATATGCGGTAATTCATCTACCTAGGGTTTTGTCACTGTTTTTCACCTTGTGCGTGGGTCACTCATATTTACCAGAACCACTTATGCGGACCATAGTTGTGCCTATTACTAAAAATAAGACAGGTGACGCTTCCAGAATGGACAATTATAGACCGATTTCACTCGCTACCACCATCGCCAAAGTGTTTGACAGTTTATTGAATGACACCCTATCAGAATATGTAACTGTACATGATGCCCAGTTCGGTTTCAAAGCGGGGGTTTCAACGGAAAGCGCCATCCTAAGCCTAAAATGTACCGTCAAGTACTATACAACAAGAAAGACTCCGGTATACGCTTGCTTTCTCGACTTGTCGAAAGCTTTCGATCTCGTAGCTTATGACATCTTATGGGACAGGTTGAGGGGTGAGGGCGTGCCGGCGGAGTATACAGCGCTTCTTAAATACTGGTAACGTCATCAGACGAACCAAGTAAGATGGGTCGGTGCCCTGTCGGAGGAATACGGGTTAGAATGCGGGGTGAGGCAAGGTGGAATAAGTTCACCCCTGCTATTCAATCTGTACATGAACCAACTTATCGGGCGACTGAGCAGCACACATGTCGGTTGTCGCATTGACGGTATATGTGTTAATAATATAAGTTATGCCGATGATATGGTGCTGCTTAGTCCATCGATGGGCGGGTTAAAGCAGTTAATATCGATCTGCGAGATGTATGCGGTGGAGCACGGTCTTAAATACAACTCTGCAAAGAGTGTAATTTTAGTGTTTAATGCACCTAAAAAACGACCTCGTCGTGTGCCACCGACATATCTCAACGGCGTAATACTGAGCATTGTAAATAGTTTTAAGTATCTAGGTCACGTTGTCACCAGCGATCTTAGGGACGACAGCGACATAGAGCGCGAGCGCAGGGCGTTGGCGGTGAGGAGCAATATGCTTGCCCGCAGGTTCGCTCGCTGTTCGACAGACGTCAAAATAAGTCTTTTTAAGGCGTTCTGTCATTCTTTTTATTCCAGCGGCCTGTGGGTAGCATATACGCGCCGAGCCTACAATACTCTAAGGGTGCAATACAACAACGCTTTCAGGATGCTGTTGCGACTGCCACGACGTTGTAGTGCATCAGCAATGTTTGCGGAGGCACACGTGGATGGTTTTCATGCCATCATGCGTAAGAAAGCTGCTTCCTTGCTGCAGCGCATGCGTGGCGCTGGAAACAGCGTCTTGAAAGCGATTATTGAAAGACCAGACTGTGCCATACAAAGGCACTGGGTGGAGCTAGCCATAGGCTTAATTAAATAATCAATATAAATAATATAAATTAATTGTAATAAAATGAATAAATTGTATTTACTAACAACATTAACATAGAATAAGTTATTTTTGTTACTAATTATTACTAACAAACTATGGACCTCAGTCTGAAATAAATGTTTTATTATTATTATTATTATTTAGTCCGCTTATAAAAATGTGTTTTTTAAAAATCTTTTTTACTTTATTTATTTTTATTTATAAATGCAGTCTTTTCCAAATTTGAACTCAACGATTTAATTTAAAATACTTATAAATGCAATTTATTAAAGACTTATAATTTCGGACTCCATCTCGATTTGCCGTATGCATAATTTTATGGTTGATAGTAAAATCTCCTTACTTAGTCTTTTTATATTACATGAAGTTAAAAAGAATTAGTTTGTGCATAGTTGTATTCCTAATTTTCGGGATAAGAGAAAGCATTTAATTTATATCTTAAAATCTAGTACAATAAGTATTGCTTACAGTGGAGCCCACACAAGTATCCTCAAGTTAATTAGAACTACTACTACTAGTTACTTTATAAAGAATTCATTTTTTATGATAAAAGCTTTTTTCATACTAATCTATACCTATTGGAGGCCCTGGGCATATAAGAATAATAGGTCCCCTATGAATGTGACAGAACACTTTTTATTACTGGAATAAACAATGAAAATAGATAAATAAGGTTTCAGTTTTTTTTATTGACAGTCGATAGATGAATAGGTAAATCTTTAAATTTAAATGAGACGATTCTCATATATTTAAAATTATCTAAGCATGCTGAAATTCGATAGCCTTATTTTGGGCGAAAATAGAGTAGCTTCGCACATGCAAAAGCTAATAAGCAAATCGATAATATAGTCCCTGATTGAGATTTAATTTGCTCTAATCAAATAAGTTTTTCAAAAATAAATGTCGGTATTGGTTTAGTTATCTGGCAGAAACTAGGGGGCCCCTATCGATCGCGGGGCCCTGGGCATGTGCCCAGAGTGCCCAATGGGAAAGAGGGCTCAGAATCTATATATGTACTAGCTCTCCCGACCACGTGTTGCTGTGTTATAAATAAAAATGAAACAGGTAGAGTAGTTTCGGAGTTAATCGCAGTGAAAGAAAATGAATGAAATTAAACCTATCTTATGTCCTAAGTCGGAACAAATCCAGAAAATGACAAAAAACAACAGATGCGATCGAATAGTTTCTAAATTCATCGCGGTCAAACACTGTGTCAGGGATATTTTATATAATAATATTTCCTACAATCACACCAACCAATTCAAACTAATTAGATTAGCGTGTTCTGAAATAAGCACTGAAAGTCTTGTGTTATGATACTAGGGTAATGGGACTAACCATACGTAACAGTTTATGTAGGTATGTCTGTATATGTATCTGAGTCATAGGTATTCAAACCCGGGATCTTTTGGCTTTGATAGTACAGTCACCTCCGTTCGGTCAAACCATAGAACTCGAAGCTATTCATATAGAACATTACAAAAACAGAATCCATAAATGGACAATTAAGACTTGACGAATATTTTTAATCGGCTTATTTTGCTACCAAAAAAATTGAAATATAACTTTAAATACTTTTTAAGTGCTTCACAACTTAACCATAGATAGAACTAAACAAAATCTAACTGAAAGATTGCCATAGCTGAAACACAAAAGCAGCCAATCCATTATCATTCATGAAACGTAGGCCTATGCGGAATTCTTCATTGGTGTTTTCCGATAAAAAGGCTGCATAGTCGGGGAATTTGAGGGACAGCTAACCGTAATAATTCGCGGTCTCTCGTTGAAATGTTGATTGTCACCCCTGCTAGATATATAAATAAAGATGAATTTCGTTTGTTTAATAAGTTATTTTTTTGTATCCATTCCAGTATTTTACAAATAAAATAGGGAGATTTTTCAAACAAGGTTTCGTACCTTGGATATTATATTCAGAAATAAGTACATTTCCCTTTGATCAATCAGTTGACAATGTCTTGCCAAATTAAAAAAAATTAGGCAAGACATTGTCAACTGACTGATGACTGTCATACATCTTAACAAGTTGTTCTGTTTTTTTATATATATCTATTTTTTCTGGTTAATGGCCGGTTGGTGCAATGATAACTATGTTCCCTAAACATGTAACGACCGGGTTCGAATCCTGGTAAGGATGTGTTGATAAGCATAAGTACATGTTGCTAAGTCAAAGTTGCTTTCATTTTACATATACAGATGTATTATATGCGTTAGTTATTACTTAAAGTAAAAAATCTACTCACTTTGGACTAAATCAGGAAAGGAAGTTGTATGAAAATTATTTATTGAATTCGATACCAAATCTAAATTCATTGTTTATCTTTCAGCTCTTGATTGCAAGAACAAATGGAAAACTATCCGTTGCAATTACACCCGCAGTCTAAACATAAAAGCTAAGAGTGGCAATAGTACTGGCAAAAAAGATTATTACCTATCACCACATTTGCAATTTCTGAATCCATTCATAAAACTTAGACATCACGAAGAAAGTGAACCGAATCGAACACAGATCACAAACTATTCAGATGAATCGCTAGACAACAATAATGAACAAGAAATCCTACTAGATAAAGAAACTGAGACGACATATACCAATGTTCCAATAGTAGGTGCAGTGTCAAAGGAAAAGAAGAAACGAGACATTTCGGACGTATACGAATGCATAATTGAAAATCTTAATGAGAAAAGGAAAAGAAGTGAGTTAGCTGAGTCACAAAAAGATCATTGCGAATTATATCTCTTAAGCTTAGCTCCACATTTAAAAACTATAACTCCCAGAGAGCAGTTACGATTCCAAATTGGAGTAGTGAAATTAATTGAAAAAATTAAGTATTCAGAACCTACTTGAAGTGATACACAATTATGAAAAAAATGTCTCTACCATTCCTTCTACTGTATCCACGTATACACTTGTAGGTGTTTATAATGTTCGAAGGTATCGATAAGACAAATTTGATTGTCAATTCAAAAGTGATGTTAAATGTTGTCCTTGAATCTGTTGGATGTTGTAAAATTTATCGCTGTTCCCTGTACATTCCTATTGGGTCAATGTAAGAAAGCAATTTAATAAAGTGTGCGTTGGTGTATTTAGTTTTGTTATTAAAAATAATGATATTATGGTTAATGTGAAAGGTTGAAAATCGTAAGTAGGTACTAAATAATGGTTTGTCATCCAATTTCTGATGCAGCTATGTTACATAGCAAATCATATTTTAAATACATAATTTATATTTTTATAATAAGTTATATTTTGATTATAACTGCTGGAATAATTTCGTTATTTTATACTCCAATTTATACGGTTTAAAAATGTTTTTAAAAAAATAATGTCAACATAGCGTATTATTTATATTATTATGTTTATTAAATAAATTTATTTCAGTAGAATACGGTACCATACTATTACAGTATTCAATAAACAAAGCGATGTAGGTTATCAACTTATCATGGACTTGATATATTCTACAATATTTTAAATTTTATGATACATTATTTTCTTTTGTCAAACTATTTCTCACAATTTTCTGTGCACGTCAGGGTAATTTTATGTCACCGAAATACAATCGACACGACTATATCCAAAAACCTATAAAATAATTGCCATCTTAAATGAATAAAACGTATACATTATTTAAATCGATGAGAAGAAAATATGGTTATATTCGTATTGCTAGTAATGATGTCCAGTCAGCAATAAATTGATGCCTGATATGCCAGCCAACTAAACTAAAGTAGATAAAATCTCCTGATGACCTTTTTTAGGGTTTTCTCATATGGCAAGGCAAAGAGTACAAAGCCCATGCATCCTACTCCTAGTCTTCAGTAATTCTTTTCTTAACTAGATGATGATTTATGTATGCGTGATTGTGATCAATAGATAATAAGTGAATACCCGTTGGGTGTGAGATTGAAATTTCTCAAACTTCTTAAGGGAACGTGAAGACACCCTCCGCTGTTGTGTTTCACTGCCAACATTGGTGCTTTTTTACGAACACTTAAAGGTAAATAATCCTTCATTATGGCACACTAATATAAGCAACAAAATATTTTTTTACATGAAATCGAAACTATTAAAGTGATGCTTCTCGTTCCCACATATCGCTTGAGACGACATAAATTCCTATTAACACAAGAAAGCAAGTACCGTCTCCATTTTAAATTTTGTATATAAAACACATTTTTTTCATTCACAAGTGTACCTATTTTTATTTTGAGTATTGACTTACCAGCCCTAGATTGGTAACAATAGTATTCATGGAAAGTAATCATATCATTTTTATGATTACTTTTTTGCAGAATAAAAACAATGGAATTCTCATATTTACCTCAGAACAATAACTAAAGCTATAGAAGGAGTGCTAAAATAACAACACAATACGTTAGTTCGTACTATTTTGACTTATACAGTTGTAAATGTGTAAGAAAGGAATAAGTATACAAATTTTGTTTCGTAATTTATAAGGTAGTCACTAGTTTCCCTTACGTCAATGATGTAACGGCATCGATATTACTATCGATAAAAATAAAATTAAAAACATGTAAAAAAATATGCTGTTGGTATGTCTATGACACTAGAACGGACGGTAATGTGTCATAATAAACGTGTAGAATCTGCAATATGAACATTTTAAAATGCAGTATTCATGAGTAGAATTTTGGACCCAAACCAATTTATTTATTAGATTTGCAGTCTTCAGTATCTAGAGAAAAGGTACAGTTAAAAAATTGCACTTTGTATAGGTATATCATATTAGGCTACATGTTTCTATTTTAAGTTAGACCTCTAGCAGTACATTAGTGAACACTGCATTCAACATTAAATTTTTAATAGGTATAGATTAAAAAAGAGGAAAAATTTTCAAAGAAAATTAATCGACTATTTAAATTAAATTAACCAACTATTATTTTATACATATTTACTTATTATTTTTATATACTACTCTGTCAAGAAAGTACCGGGAAAAGATCAATAATATACACAATGTTTGTTATTCATCCAAATTTATTTTATCACCTTCAAAGTATGCTCCTTCAGAAACGATACACTTACGCTAACTTAATCCAATCATCAAAACATTTTTTAAACGCTGTTTCCGGAATTGAGTTCAGTTCTCGCCGCGAATTTTTGTCATTTTTGTTTACACACTCTAAAAGTGCTAGGTATTCGGCTTGAACATATTCTTGTTTCAATTTTTCTATCAATATGTTATAGAGTTGAGATTTCTTCGCGTTGCTCCTTAATGTTCTCTTTGTTAGTGTTTATTTTGCGAAGACGTCACTTGCTGGTCTTTTTAATCCTTTCTAACTCTTTTTTTAATATTCCAATTTGGTTTTTTATAATCTGCTATAATTTTCTGTAAATTAGATATCAGTTCAGAGATATCGGAATCAGTATTTGTTTCAACTGTGGTCATAGATTTGGGGCGTTTACTTGGTGGTTCATAATTCCTTCTTAATGCGATAGTGGTTTCTGAAACACAAAAATATTATTGTAAATAAGCTATCATTATTATTTGGGATACACGCTGCCAAAATGTTAATTGAAAATCTGAATATTTATTGGTAGGATCGAAATAATTATATGACAAAGCAAGACTAAGATAATGTTTGGAATAAAAAAGGAGCAATTGCATGTTCTGTAAATGTAATGTGGGTATAGCATTTGCTTTCAGCCGCCGAAATCAAATGTTTTCATGTGGCTCAAATGAATGTAGTCTAAAATGTTTCGAACAAATATGATGCGCTTTCGGTGTCCAATTGATCCTTGATATACGGCGTATCCATTCAGTTCTAATAGGTTCATCTTTGGGAAAACAAAAGCAAAAAGTAAAAACCAAAAATGTTGACATCGATAACAAAGAACACATCACTATCATAATATCATATACAAAACAGAAGGCATGAAAATAAGACAAATTAAAACCAAAACTCATGGAGCAATCTATTTGTAATATTAATTTACTACAATTTTCTGAATATACCGTTGTTATATTGTCAAAATATGAGAATTTAGAAACCAAACTCACCGATGAAATGATAACACCTCATCCGTATTTTCTTTTCGTGATATATGAGACTTGCAGTCTGGAACAACACAAGCCATCCTGGACGCGGACTCTAAGATGTCTGAAGCGTCTATATGCACACTTTCCTGTTATTTTATCACGAACTACCTTGTAAAATAATATAATTTCACGCTAGCCGCTCACAAAGCTGTTCGGCCACTGTAATACGACCGCATTGAATTTGGTCTTACTTCAGAAACCACGTTCATCAAAGACGTACTTTTAATTTAGTAGTATAATATACAACCAAATTACAACCATTTGACATTTGTACTTTGAGAGTTTGTGACAATGACGTGAAAATAAAACCTGACAATTGTTGTCTATTTCGCTCTTACCCATGTATGTTAGATTACTTTTAGTGAATACGAGAGCTGTTATACAGTTTTTATTTTAGCGCTCCTTCTATAGCTTTAGTTATTGTTCTGAGATATTTACATTATAATACGCCAAAATTGGATAGACGTCTATCTGTTTTTTAGTTTTAAAAGAAATTGATACTCTTTATAAAGAATATTTAATGTAATGTTTTCGCTTGAAAAAAAAATGTTATCAGTTCATTTAAACATTTTGTTACTTGTAACAAACATGATTGTACTTACAGCACTTTGTCTGCGTGTGTGTTCTTGTTTCAAAGCTTCTAACCTTGTTTTATCATTTCTCTTGAAGAACTCCATCTGAAACAAGTGATTAAATCATCGTATTTAATGAATCAACTTCATCATCATTTAATGAATCACCAATGTAAATAATCTCTATAACTATTAAAAAAAAGGTACCTTAAAATATAGAAAAACTTTTTTTATTTTAACTACGTATTTCCACTGTTTTATCTCGTTCAATTACCATAGGCAATATTGCTATGTTAACAACAACACTTGTGATGTTAACAAGACAGTATTGTTTTCAACGGGAAATTTTACTAGGAAACTTCTAATAGGTAATTTTATTCTCTACTTGAAATTACAGAAATGAATATAAAGGTGGATGGATATAAAAGAATGTGAAAAACAAAATATTAAAACAAACTCAGTACGTATATTTGACTTATTTTTACATTACCTTGTAAAGGATAAATATGACGAGTGCCAAAGCAAATAAGGCCACAAGAATAGCTAAAAAGATAATCAAAGATTTGTTCTGCCCCAAAGATTTCTCTTTCTGCCATCTGATGAAAGTTGTAAGTCTGAAAAAAATAATTTAATTGTAGATAATTATGCTTATGTACTGAGCGAGGTATCAGTTATAATTTTTCTACTTTCTTTATAAACTACTAAATTAAGCATTATAAGTGTAAATAGGTTTCTTTCTGTATTTATGGCTTGCACAATTTGTGCATTTAGCCAGTGTCAAGTAAGTATAATTTTTCTTTTCTGAAACCTCCTCGTGACCTTCTTGAGAGAGCGCGAAAAGACACCTTCTACTGTTTTGTTTCACTTTCCAACACTCATGCATATTCAGAAACACTCAATGGTTAATAACCCACCATTATTACACACTAATATCAACCACAACACAAAATTTTAACAAGAAATCCAAAACCATTAAAGTGACGCTTCGCGCTCCCGCCAAAAAGACCCCGTGAATAGGTTAGTATTACACAACCTTCAGAAAAGAGATGCAAGACTCGATGAAAACTTTATTTGAGATAAATCTTCAGAATATTTATGTTATTTCCGCAGCAGTTTTATATATGATTTTATTTAGTTTCAGGGCATGCAACTCTATATTCAATATGAGCATTTATAATGCGTATATTAAAGATCAAAACAATGCTATGGCTTCGCAAGTCCAACGCCGGGAGATCTTGTACTGAGAAGCCCCAAGAAACTCAGCAAGATTAGTTTTTTAATCCTTTTACTATGTGTGTATTACATCTTTAGATATATAATTCTTCTGTGAGTGTGTATGTCACTGAACTCCTAAACGGCTGGACCGATTTGAATGAATTTTTTTGTGTGTGTTCAAGGGGATCTGAGAATGGTTTAGATTCACAAATCAGTCCGGCAGATGACGCTGCAGTCGGCACAGCAACGCGTGGCCGGGTCAACTAGTAGTTATACAAAATAGAAAAAATATTTACTTAATTAACTTTGGTTTAGAAAAAACAAAAGAGTTTGACCTCATATTAGCTTTTGAGGAACTCGACGACATAGTGATTATCGCGTTCGGCCTATGATTGCGAAAGTTTTAACATTCAACATCCACAACATTACAGAAGCTGGTAATCGGATGGCTAACCAAAAAAAACTTAAACTCCTCAGTGATATAGAAGGCACGATAAACCGTTAGTTTCGGCTGCATCTGCAATCCCTAGCATTCCAGATTCTAGACCATTCTCCCTAGGATGCTTTGGTAAGAAAGGTCAGTGCACCATCAGTAAATCATTAATAAGTTGATGATGATGACAATGAAGCTCTTACAATATAAAAAAAAAAATACTAAAAATATTTTTTTTATTTCTTTTGGGTATTTTGCTATATTTTCTGATTATGAAAACTTTGACTTTATCCAATACACTATCTCATAAATATACTAAACAAAATAATAAGCCCATGAATTTGGATTACGAGTACGAAGCATTGCTAGTATACTACATTTTTTGTTAATTATTTAGTATTTGTCTACAAATTTTGTTAAAAGAAATAGCAATCGATATCGTAGTCGATACCAATTACACTTATTAACTTAGCAATTATACAAAACGTAGTTTATTTAAAACGACTATTATTAATTGGGACGGAGATAGTAAATGTAATTATTATAATTCTATTTAAATTGGCGTTTTAGTGGCTCTTATGAAGAAAACATTTTTTGTTATATATTTCGATTATTTTTTAAAAATTTCGTTTCAGTATTATTCAAAAATTGCTTGCAGATAGAAATCTACCAATCTTTCAACCCTTCTTCGTAACGTAAACGATTATCTTCTTTTTCCTTACAAACTAAGTTCCTAAATCCAATTTCGCGTTGCATAGTTCTCTTAATTAAGTAAAATACTCACGTTTTTACTTTCTCCATTGTTTCTTTATTAAAAGACAAAGATAAAGTTAAGTTTGAATTCAATTCCAACTTTCCTTCTCTTAAGTTGCTCACTGAAAAAAGAGATTGATAGTAAAAATACGGCCATATTATACACTCGAATAAACTAAAGTACCCGAATATACTGAAAAAGCTTAAACAATAGCCAAAATAATATGACAATAAAAGTGTGAAAAACAGACAGTGTTATGAGGTTCAGTTCTTAGGCATCGGAACAGAGAAATTTCTATTTTATCATCTTAAAGCGATACTCCTTTATTTGTTATCATTATAATAATTTTAACGCACTTATTTGTGATTTCAGTATAATACTCGTTGCGATGATTTTAACAGTGGCATTTGGCAATAAATCCAAGGTACATGTAAACAATTGTTTTTCAGGACTGGCAGTCTCTTCACAACCATACATTGCATCGTGAATCTGAAAAATAATTTGAATAACATAAAATTTTAACTATAAAAATGTTTACCTAAGGAGCTTTCTTAGGTCCTCTGTTAGTTTAATTCTATATCTCTTTACTTCTTAACCCCTTAAAACCCGAGAGCATTATATCATGCGCGCGACAAAGATACCTAAAATCCACGAGCGCTTATATAATGCTCTATAGCGCGCAGTCTGATTTAATCCCTATTACGGCTTTGGTAATGGTTCTTTTTGATTGAATGAAATTTTTTCCGAGAATTCGAGAGAAATAACGCATTTAACACAAAGCTGGGCTTCAAGGGGTTAATATACTCCAAAAGAACCAAATGAAAACTCATTTGTATACACAATAGTATTTTGAATACTTTTGCGTATGTTTATCGATACGTTCTCTTTATATAAAAAAAAAAACAAAAAAGTAGAAGAACAAACTTACTCTGTAAGACTGAATAAAAGGTTGTTTGTCCATGACAATCAATACTGTTGTATTCTTCCATATAAGAGAACCTCCATTAACAATCTGTATAAATAAAATTATATGTAACAAACAAAAACATCCTGAACATTTTATCAACACATTATTCGAGATGTGGGAAGAGATTAAATTACACCTCAAATATATGTACGCTATTTAGTAGGAAAAATACTCTTTCAAGTTTAATGTAAGCAAAAGCTGTACATACGTAATTCTATTGTTCATTACATTGGTTGTCTAGAATTATTTTAAAAATGTTACTGAAATGGAAAGTACCGCCATTTATCAAATATTAAACGATAAAAATCTATTTACCCAATATTCATGAACGTCGTTTACTGTGGTTATTCTGGCATCATCTATTTTTACATCCGTAACTGTTTGATTATTTCCAAGACTGAAAGATAAAAATAATGTTTTCATACTAATGTAAGATTTGGAACATTCTTACCAAAACTCCTGCTATATTATACACACAAACATAAAAAAACCGTTGTGTGTACTTATGTACGCACGTAACAAGTTATACTTCTTTATCGTTACTAAACAAAGATAAGTAATATTATAATTTTATATAAATTATTGTTAACTACCATATATAATTTAAAATCACATACACACAAACACACACACATTCATAACTAGCGGCCAACCTCATCCTGCTGGTTTATTCTATGTCACTTTTGCAGACAACTTCAACACGATAATTTTGTGTCACAGTGACGATCGCGCATCTTAATATTTCACTCTCATCATTTTTACCACGTTTTTCTTATCTCACTTTTCTTATTTGTTTGTCTGTCCGGGCAAAATCTTGCAACTTAAATTTGAGGCACTTTCCGATAAGCTAGAAAGCTGAAACTTTCAGGATAGTTCAGAACCCGATGACAATGCACTCTAAAGCAACTTTCAACTTTCCAGATGCACTTTCAGGTCCACTTTCGGCAACTTTCACTTTTGTATGGGGCTTATCCGATTGTTGCGTAACACATGGTTACTTCGTTGAGTTAATAATTAAAAAGAATAAAATAATTATACTAGATTTAAAAAATCTAAAAATCCCACGTTTTTCAATGTCCTAAAAAGAATAAAATAACCCTGCGGGGCAAAGCGAGGGGCCACTCAAAACGTGGGGGCGCATCTTTACAATAATCGGCATCAATGCATGTCATTCATCTCTTTAAAATCTCCTCTTAGTAATATGCGCCCCCACGTTTTGAGTGGCCCCTCGCTTTGCCCCGCAGGGTTATTTTATTCTTTTTAGGACATTGAAAAACGTGGGATTTTTAGATTTTTTAAATCTAGTATTTTCATAACGCACCTAAAGAAGTTTAACTTAAAAAAATACTTATTGTAACAGACAAATACCAAAACTAGTTAAGGTTCCTCTTGCATTTTGGCTTCTTGGTACCAGGCAAAGTTGTGGCTTATTCACAAGTGCTGATATTGCATTATTGGAGCGGAGCGAAGCGAAGCTCCCATGGATCAGCTTCAATGGCGCAATGTCTGTTACGCCATAACTTCCCGAGTTCTTAACCGATTTTAATATTTTTTGTGTGGAATCGAATCAACAGCATTTTGCAAAATTCCCATCGAAACAAAGAAAAAAATTTTTAAGGTATTACGCTCCGCTCCAATATATGGTGCCAGCGTAGCTTTATGCTTAGCGCCTGCATCGCCTAGTAGCTATTTATCTTTCTTGTATTACCTATAATCTTTTAGCTCCATTTTTCACCTACCTTTTCAGTATCACTTGATTTGGGTCGACTTTAAACGGCAAAATCCATTTGAATTCTTTACTGACGTTTTGTTGATTACACAATTCAAATACAGAAGCTTCTATCTGTAACTGGTTTTGCTGATTAGACGGTTGACTCATATTAAATATAATAGGAACTTCGTGCTACAAATTAAAACATAATATTTTTTCAATTAGTATATTAATTGGCTTCAAAGAGCAATCATTGTCTCTTAGTGTTTTTGTAATGTTTGCAAAGAAGCTTAAAATCTAGTTTAATGTATTTTAAAAATCATTTCTTAAACTAAAACATTTAATAATAATAATATTTCTCACATTCACCCCAATTAATCAAGCACAAAGAAAGCACTGTAAGGCTTGATTTATAGACACTAGAGTAATGGACATAACGTATATGATATATTGATATGTAATATCTATAAATACCCATAATATAGGTACAAATGCTCGTATTGATGACACACACATCTGCCCCTTACGAGACTCGAACTTAGGACCGTTGGTGCGAAACGCAGGATCGCTACCGTTGCAGCAAACAGTCGTTTCTCCAAAATTTCGTTTGACGATTTCTAGTAATATCCTTTCCAAAGGAGGTCTAAAATTCTTACCACGCACGTATTCACCATAAGTTCGTCACTATTGTTCATATAGTTCTTTGCCGAGACCATAATGTCTGCTCAACACGGTACTTAATAATTTGTATAAAAGTTATTAAAAGTGAACCTCATAATACTACTACCTACTAATAGAAGCTTTTTTCGCTTTGACCACGTCTACGATTCTATTCGCGATTGCAATTTGAAGTTGTATCTTAATAAGTGAGGTTAATATAACCTCATGTCTTTTAAGTAGTCAAAATCAAACTTACCACGGCATACCTTCTCAGAGGTTTGGGCATATAGCATTTATAACCATCGAAATGGTCTCCGCAACCGATTTGCATGACAGACGCCCCAGCCACGCGTAGAACCATACACGCTTCGTAAGAGCTGTTACCGTTATTTTTAACTGTTAAAGTTGCCGAAATAAAGTTTGAAGAGCCGAGCTCGTAGCTGTCATCACTGAAAAGAGATGATTGACAAAAAATTCAGCGGGAAAGAAAAAGCCTTTCGCATTTTGACTAAATAAGGTATACCGAGGTGTCGATAGCTTAATAGGATGAGCGCTCGCCTGATTAACAAGGGATGTGGGTTCAAATCCCTCCTGGCACTGAGACAAATAGATCTTTTTTTGTATTTTTTTAAAAGATAACAATCTACAAGGTAAATGCTGAAGTAACAAAAATACTTAACAATTGTGATCGAGCTACCGAAACCTTAACAGATCTGTTGAATATTGCAAGTATTTTATTTTATATTGAGTACTAGCAAACCGGCTTTGCACGGGTGGACAAAATTTCTTAAAATTAAAAATTTATTAAAAATTCTTTAAATTTTTTTCTAGGATTCAATATAGCTTATATTACTCATCGTAAATATAGCTTTCCAATGGTGAAAACATTTTTGAAATCGTCTTAGTAGTTTTTGAGTTTATACATTACAAACATACAAAAATACAAATCTTTCCTCTTTACAATATTAGTGTAGACAAGCTAGCGCATTTTCTTCATATTCTAGGTTGATAACCTATGACATTACATCTAATATTTTGACAAGTATCAAACAATCAACAAAATAGGAATTGCTTTGTAATAATCATTACACGGGTATTATAATTATAAAGAATTTCCGCTTCATCGATTGTTTGATTGTCTCGCATCAATTATAATTATAACATTTGTAGTAAGTTAATTCTCTAAAAAACGTAGAGGTGGCAATCATATTAAGAAAAAAAATACTTGAAAAATATCAATAACTTTTTTCAATTTTAAAGTTATTTTAATTCAATAACTTTAAAATGGACTGGATTGGAGTCAGGTGTCAAACTGAGACCATGGTGACTTTTATCAAGTCAAAACTGATTCGGATAAAAAGTGTTGTTTAAATCGCTTTAGTAGGGTCAAGGCGGCAACAGTGGGTCACTCTTTTTTTCCAGTGATGTAACTTGATGTGGGTGAGTGTTGGAAAGATGTAAAAGGATTAGTATTATAGTGTAACTAATGTATATTGATTATTCCAATCGATTTAGTTAAACAAGGTAATATTTTGGAAAACAAATAGTATTTAAAAAAAAAACTCATTTGAGCCACTGTGTACTGGGGGTGGGATACAGTGAATCGGCCCTCAGTTTACAGTGAATCAGGCAAGTTCACAGTGGATCATCTATAATATAACTCAAATATTTTTATTTTTTTTTTGCTTTTTATCTATCTTTATTTTTTGTTTTAATCAAACAATAAGTTTTACATCGAAAATGAGTTTTTTTTACTACTTCACTTCAAAGTGACTGTTCAGTCTTACACATTTAACATTTACTAAATTATCTTATTTTTTTTCACTTAGTTAATCATCAACAGAAAACTTTTTCTGTATCTTGCATAACCTATCAAACAAAATGACTTTTTATCCTTTAAATGAATAATCAAGTAACTTTTTGACTACTTCAGTCTCAAAGTGACTTTTCAGTCACACAAAAGAAATATAATTTTGCTTTTTTCATGTCAGCTATGTGTTTCCCTAGTTGACCGGGCCTTGCTGGTCAAGTCATCCTAAAAGGGAAAATTAACAAAAATTATTACGTCTCGATTTTTGCTAAACTAATGTCTGGGTAGTTATTATCCAGTACCAGTAGTACACAGTGGATCATGAACCACTGTGAACTCAAATGATTTGAGCCACTGTGTACAAAACTGCCATTTTGGATTTAACTCATTCCACGTGTGATGGTTTTACGTAAATCGAAGTGCAGTATACGCCAAAATGACCTCAACGAAGTTTGTTACTAAGCAAAAATATAAATCCACTGGTGAAACAAAAGGTTTGTGAAAAAATTCCAAGTATATCTCACCTGAAAACTCACTTTTTCTTTCGTCAAAACAAAGAAAACACTTACAACACGGGTTTGTTACATGGTTGACCAGGGAAACTGGTTGTGACCAGTATCTATCGGGAGACCTTCCGAAGAGTGAGAGATATAAAAAGATACCTATAATACTTTTGATACAACGACCAGTGCGCCACTGTTGCCGCTATAACCACTGGTGCCGCCTTGACCCTACATGTAATTGCAATTTAGATTTAATAAATTATAATATATAACGGCATTAAAATAAATTCTTAGAACATTGAAATTAATACCTTTCAGACCAGGTGACATTCACAGTCAAATCAGGGTCACAATCCTTTCCGGTGCAATATCGGGATATGTCATAACTAGCCTTTGTTAAACTCTGCGAACTGACCATCACCCAGGTCTTACTAAATTCTGTTAACCAGAAAACAATACACATCAAATGTAAATAGGTACTTTTACGCATCTCCACATCTGTAAATTTATTGCTGGCATTTATACAAAAATTGTAAAAGAGAGCAGCATCAATTTTGGGCAAGAATCGGGCACTAGAGGTGTCCAAGTGAAAAACCCATTGTGTGTTCTGACGTCACATTATTAGAATATGTCTGTCTGATACATGCTATATTTTATTTTATTAAAAACCAATAGTCATATTTTATATATATATATATATTATAATTATTATAAAACAATAAAATAATAAAACGAATAATTTTAAAAAACCTTTGGTTCCCTTAATTAACAAAAAAAATCGTAACTGAACGAACAAAGATACTATTTTGAAACATCTTATCCAAGAATAGCTAATGAGTTAAATCAACTGAAGAGACTTAAGTCAATAATAAATCTATATATATAAAAATTTACTCTCACAGTGTTTGAACGCGATGAACTCCGAAACTACCCAACCGATTTTGATGATATTTTTTCAATTTGCTGGATTTGTTCCAACTTAGGGCATAGGATAGGTTTCATTAAAATTAATAACCAAAAAGTCATTGCAAATTATAACAACTGAGACACAGTAACGCGTGGCAGGGTCAGCTAGTATTATACAGTGAGTCTGGTCATAGACTAGCGATATTCTAAAGTCTGTAAGAAGTAGTAGTATTTGTGTATAAGAATAGTTGTTCTTATACACAAATACTACTACATAGTTAAGTCCAAACTACTTATCAGCTATGTATGTGTAACAACAGAGAAAAACTCGTCGCAAAAATAATGTCAGTCGGCGAAGAAATAAGAGCGCGCTCATCACGCCGGTTGCTACAGAGAGCTTAAGCTTGCCTACAAACTGGAGGTGGCCACTTTGAACATTTATTGTGAGACTTTTATTGATTTTGAGTAAACTGTTAGTGTAATGTAAAAGCATTGAATAAATAAAAGTTAATAAGAATATTGGGTTTTAATAATTTTCGGTTATTTCGGTTCTGACCAACGCCTTTTGTGCTTGCGCATAGGCTATGTTCAAACAACAATAACTTTTAAAGTAATAGACATACAGCTGTAAATTAAATGTTGTATTGTAGCTTAGATCAAACCCTATCAATCAAGTGGAAAAAATAAATGAGTTATCGAGGTTACTTTTGCAGTAATTTACAATAATTAGTTTATTTTCATTTTTTCATATTTTACATGAAATTCAATTATTTTTTCAAATTATGAACGTAACAACTCCCTGTTTCAATTTTTATACGATAGACTAGAGTTTTGCGCTTTGGATAAGCATATTTTTATACCATTACCGCCTACTTTTTGGGAGATATGATTTTTTTTTGTTTCCAAGTACAGAATATTTCAAGAAAAAAAACAAAATGGCTATGGTAGTTTGGACTTAACTATGTAGTGTATTAAAATAGTTGTTCTAACAGACTTTAGAATATCGCTAGTCCATGACCAGACACACTGTATATTGTGTAGTTAACATGTATACACATAAGCGATATATCGCTTATGTGCATTCATACTGAACGAATACGGGTGTGAATCGCATCTGTTTTGTCTGTTCTTACAAAACATATAATACAATAATGACAATACAAAAAACATACATTGCAGTATTATTAATAATCAAATTGCTACGTTTTTTAGTATTTTATTTGGTATTATCAAATTTAAACAGGAATAACAATGGTGAGAAATGAGATAATTATATATTTTAATGCATGCTAATTTTATTTATTCTGCAAGAATAACAACTCATATTGTTGCTATGATTAAAACTCATTTAAATATGTTCTAAATACGTATGTAATTATATTTCTCCTTAAGTGGATTTTGGTAACTTCAATAATTCAGACATCTACTCTTACTTTTTGAATAAAGATCTCCGATCTCATTTATGTAAATTTGTCGTTGATATTTTAAGTTTTTACATAATACAGCCGCTGTTTATGACGAATAAGTTATTATTGGGTGAATAAAATAATATCTTTTGTGTAAAATTACTTACCATTATTATTAATTATTTTCTCCTCATCCATTTCTACTTCTGTTAAAAAACTAAACTCGCCCGGTTCGTTATCACTCTGAAATAAAATAAAATAAAATAAAATAAGGTTAACTAGACTTAGCAAACAATACATTTGTTTTAATTAAATGGGTTACTAAACACACTAATAATTGGTAAATTATGTTGGTATGTGGTGTGGTGTCCAGCATAGTAGAACAGCACCAACTCTTCACGCACCGTAAAGGGCAATTAATGGTACCGAGGGTTATCACCGTGAACCTTCCATAGATCACATAATGGGTAGCAGCGGTTTCTGTATTATGGTGTCTTATAATCTCTAACCGACCCGCCAAGGAGAGGAGAACCCTTGAAGAAAACTCCCATTTTGAGGAAAGCTTCCGTCCAGCAGTGGAGGTTCTTCGACTGAGACAATGATGATGATGATTTATACTCAACATAAATAAACTCAAAACACTACACACTTTCAAATAAATAAACACACACATTTACAGACACACATGCATACCTACACATTTACATACACACGTACACACACTAACGCTCTCTCTCTCACGCACACACACACTTACACTCTTACACACGCGCACTCTCGCATACACACACACGCTCACACAAACACGCTCATATACACAATTGCACACACTCGATTTTCTTCTGACACAAGTGTTTTCACACTGAAAAAGAGAAATCAACCTGATGTCTGTTTATTATTTGCTGTCTAATAAATTTTCTTTCAATTTCATAATCTACACTAAAATAGAAACGGAATTTCGCAACAATTTTACAACTGTAAAAAAAACGAAAATAACCAAAACATTATCCACCTGAACTTCTTTCTATATTAAACTTAATTAGTTCTTCAAGATCCACAAGATGCTGGGTCCAATTCAATTACTATTAGCTTGAACTAACTACCAACGAAATGTATTCTTGTGGCCAACGAGGTAGAGTCTGAATGACTTATGTAAATCCTTATTATTTTATTAATATATTTTTGACCATAAAACTGAGAGGTGATTATTAATTAAGTATTTCTTGTTTTTAAGCTTATTTACCTTTACGTTTACCTCCGAGGTCGAGTATGCATACCGGTTTTTATAGAAACGCCACTCCTTAGTCCCGGGTAAGGTTACCGACCCGGTCAATGTAGAAACCTTAAGTCTTTTCATTCTAACCTGTCCTATTTTGTAAACAATCTTTGCACAACTTTTCAACAAAATCACCCATTTAAAAATAAAAATATAACAAAGTCAATAATCTATTTCAATAAATCGTAAATATAGACTGAAACCTATTGAATTTAGTTATCAGTTGATTTTTAATTCTGCATTTTCAATAAAAAGGAGTGCCAAGATTGTTTACCAAATAGGACAAGTTAGGTTGAATAGACAGTAACTCTTGTTGTTTCTGAATTTCATGACACAGGTTTTTCGCTACTTGGATTCGATTCAAGTATGAGATGTTATCTAACAGTGCAGGCAGTCGAGCCTACTTTGTTCACTGTTACTCCATAGTCAAGAATCCCCACTACCCAGAATACTTGAAAAACAAATTTCAGTATTTGTGTAATTCTCATAAGCGCCAACTTCGCTCTGCTGATTCTCTTGCTCTGTCTATTCCTCTCTACCGTTCTGGTTTTATGTAAAATTCTTTCACACACCAAGCTATACGTGTCTGGAATGGCCTCCCAGACTATTCGTAGTCCTCCCAGTAGGTTTAGGTTTAAAAAGGAAGTTCACGCTTTTCTCACTGAAGGTTTATAGTAATAGTAAAATCGAATCATCACATTATTGTAATTTATTAAATGTATTTAGCAGCCGCGAAAAACAACTTAGCATACCTTACGAAACACGAAAGCGCTCGTGATAATACCTTTTTAGTCACCCATCTGTTGACAGGTCCTTGCGAAAGCTACATAGCCTTCGCAATTTTTGCCGAACCTGCTAGCAGCTGTGGCATTGAGCTCCTCTTATTAAAAATAATTTTCTTATGATTCACATATGTTTATGAATCATTTTGTAAATACAAAGGCACATCAGTAGGTACTGTTACCTATTATGTGAGGCTAAGGGCCATTTTTTTGTCTCATAAAATGAATAAAACTAGCCTTTACGTAAGCGTAAACGTAAACGTTTTTTTTTTTGGATGTTATTTAAAAAACCTTACAAACTTTCAAATGAAGTCTTATAAATTGTGATTCTTAATTTTATTAATATTTTAGTACCAAAACAAATTGCAGATGCCTTGCTAATAGTCACTTACCAGTTTAATAACTACATCTTCACATTTTACTTCTTCCAGCTCACTACCTGATATAGTCCAAATAAAACTTCTTTGATGCGCTTCGATTAATGCTCCATTGCCAATTACTTCATTGGTGGATTTCAATTCTACAATTATAGAAATAATTTTGTTATTTTTGTCTTAAAATTCAATTGTTGCAATAAGCCGATTTTGGAGAGACTGGTTATCTGGCACACAGGTCTCCTTGTACATAAGCCAGTCTCTCACATGGACATATAAATATGTTATTATAATAGTAAAATACTAGAAAAAATCGACTCGAGTCACAAGTGAATTCTCAGGAGGGAACCAGCAACCTTTGGAAATCCGGTCCAATGCTCTCCCAATTCAGCTACCGAGCTTTGTGAACATTCGTCGAAATTTTTGAGTACCGTTCTGATTTTACGCTGTAGGCCAGCGTTGTTTCTTCAATGAAAGGAACATCCTCTCGTATTCGAAAGAAACATTTTTACCAATGTTTCCCGCCTGAGAATTTATTTGTGACGCAAGTCGATTTTTTCTAGTATTTTTCTATTATAAAAATCTATCTTATAAGATCACATTGAAAAATGCATAAAATATATAAAAATACAAATACACTCATTTGCAAAAAAAAACGGGCGGTTTTGATTTTCATTCATCTTTAAAAAGATACAATACAAAAAAGGTTTCAAACGTTTGTACACGTTACTGGCTGGTTTTAAAAATGCCGTGGTATTTAAAAAAGTACGTTCTAAATTCAAATTTTCATTTGATGCTCATTTTTACAGAAAACCCCTTTTTATCCTACAGTTTTGGCGCGAAGTTCCAGAAGTTAACATAGACTTTCATACCTTTTATTCAATTTTCATCGATTAATTTCATATCCTTGACTGTCAAAGGTTTATTTATTGCTGTTTGGCTGTATCAAAAATGGTAGATAAAGTGGTAAAAGCTACCAAAATTATCGCGCTGCTTGAAGAGGGTTTCAGCCAATGCTTCGTGGCTAGGAGGCTAAATGTTAGTCGCTCGACGGTCCAAAGGACCTGGCAGCGATATCAGGAGACTGGTTCCGTCGAGAGAAGGCCTGGTTCTGGAAGAAGACCATGTACCCAACCACAGGATGATCGTTTTCTTGTGAGTCGCGCATTGAGAAATCGCAAATCCTCGAATGTGGATCTTAAGAACAACCTCCAAGAAGTAAGAAATGTGCATATTAGTCTATGGACGGTCAGGAAGAGGCTTCTCGCTGCCAATATACGCAGTCACCGCCCGGCCCACGGCCCAAAATTACTCCGTGAGCACCGAGTTCGCAGGCTTAGGTTCGCTAGAAAATGTGAATCATGGACTCAAGAAGATTGGAATAGGGTTTTGTTCTCTGATGAAGCCAGGATATCTTTGTTCGGTGAAGATCGACGTCGGCGAGTGCTAAGAAGACAAGGAGAACGCTTTGCAGAGGCATGTTTCGAAGAAATCAAATCTTATGGTGGGGGCTCTGATATGATTTGGGCAGGAATAAATTCAATGGATCGTACAGAGTTAGTCTTCATTGAAAACGGCTCACTGACTGGGCATCGATACATAACGGAAGTTCTAATTCCTCATGCATAACCCGCATTAGCCGCTCTAGGTAAAGACTCGATTTTTATGGACAACAATGCTCGCGCCCACCGATCTCGCGATGTTAAAGTGTATGTGCAAGAGGTCGGCATTCGTCGTTTGGATTGGCCAGCTCGAAGTCCCGACCTCAATCCCAAAGAGCATGTCTGGGACGTTCTGAAACGGCGTGTGAGATCAGTACAACCGGCTCCGCAGACCATCAGAGAGCTTAAGAATGTGATTACTGCGGAGTAGGAACGTATTCCGCAAGCAAGTATCCGGGATATACTCGCTAGCATGCCCAGACGAATTCAAGCTGTGATTTTAGCTAGAGGGAGTCACACTCGATACTAAACATTTATCTGCTTTTACTTTATTAAAGAAAAACAAACAAAAAAATCTTCTTTATTTTTACTTCATGAGCATATGCACTACTAGCGAACATACACTACTAGTGAGGTTTAGCATTATTTCCCATAAATTGTATCAAAATTTTATAAAATACTGATGAAAATGATTATTTTCTTATTAATTTACCAAATTGTGAGGATAAAACTACTTATAATTATCAAACAAAGCAATATTAACATTTAAAATGGTACATTGCTTAGGTGCCCGTTTTTTTTGCAAATGAGTTTATGTCTCAAACATCATCCGCACTAGGACATAACAATAAAACTGTGCCCTAGTGAAGACAACATGGTGTCGGTGCGCAGATGCAGACTCATATAATATATAGCAACATTGTATGGTTAAAGAACTTTATTAATTTCTCAAAAGAATTAATTACAAATTCACTTACTGAGAAATACATTTTACATTTATGTTAACAAATATTACACACAACAGATGAGCTTACATGAAACGTATAAAACTAAAGATAAAAACACACAGAGGGTACAACTAAAATAATTTCTAATGAGCGCCCGAGATCGCGAGTCACCAGTCACCTGAACATACATAGATGTGTGAAACAACTCCGCGGTACATTGGGCGTGGATGCGGCACTGATGAGTATTGTGAAAGGTTAAATTGTTTATTATGAAATGCCAATTCACTTCATTTATAATTATTAATTAATTTATATAATAAATATCAATTATGGTTATTTAAATAAAAAAAAGAATTATAAAACAAATAAAAGCTAAACAAAATTATAATAATAGAACTAGGTATTTTGTAACTGTTTTTTTTTTTTTTAATATATTAATGTGCTTTCCAATCTTTTTCTTTCTTCAAAATAAATTCTTTTAGATGCCTTTTAAATCTGGTCATAGAAACGGCATCTTTAATAGATTCTGGCAATTCGTTATATAATTTTACTCCTTCAAATTCAATTGTTTTATTACCGTAGTATTTTGTTCTATGTTTACGAGAAACCAAATGATTTCCGTTCCTTAGTTTCATTCTTTGGTGGCTATGTTTCCTAGAAAATTTTATATTAATATTAATTTCATTGTTTAATATTTTGTGTATAAGTAAACAAGTGAAATACTCGTATGTTTGTCTTACATTCATAATTTTAGTTTCCTTGTAAATTTTATTAGTGTGCGTTCGAAAGTTGTAATTAAAAAGAATTTTTATTAGTTTATTTTGAGCAATTTGAATTGGTTTTAGGTTACTTTTTGCTGCTGTACCCCATAATTCAATCAGGTAATCTATTTGGGGTTTAACTAGTGAATTATATATTAGGTAACGTACTTGTTTGGGCAGACATTTTACGATACCACACAACATCCCAGTGAGCGAAACCAGTTTTTTCTTAATTTTATCTAATTGTGGTTTCCAGCTGAGATTGTTATCCAAAACAATGCCTAAGTATTTTTCACTTGAGTTTCTGTTAATTGTTTGGTTATTTATTTTAAGTTGTATGTTGTCACAGATCTTTTTATTTTTGGACGAAAAAATAACGAAATTTGTTTTAGCTGTATTCATTGTGAGTAAGTTATATTGGAACCATTCATTTAGTGTATTTAAGTCACCCTGGACTTGGGGAATCATAGTGTCAGTTGACTGACCAAAGTAGAAGATACTTGTGTCATCCGCATACAGTGTTATTTCGCCTGCAAGACCAATTTGGTGAATGTCATTGATGTAAATTAAAAATAAAAGCGGCCCTAAAATTGAGCCTTGAGGAATCCCACATGTTATAGGCTGAAGACTACTTTGGTGATCACCTATTTTGACAAGCTGTTTTCGATTATGTAAGTAAGATTCTAAGATTGTAAGGGCATTCCCGCCAATACCAAGGCCAGACAGTTTGTTTACTAATATTTTGTGGCTTACAGTATCGAAAGCTTTTTTTAGATCAATGAAGATACCTAATACAATTTGTTTTTGGTCTATTTTGTTTTTTATGTTTGTAATGAGATCCATAGTAGCTGCTAATGTGTTTGATTTACGACGAAATCCGTACTGATTTTTAAAGAAAAGGTTGTTAGAATTTAAGAAATTTTCTATGCGGTCGTGTATAATCTTTTCAAAGATTTTTGAAATAACCGGAAGAACTGAGATTGGTCGATAATTACTAGGATCAAGTTTAGACCCTGACTTGTGTATAGGACTCACTTTGGCAATTTTTAAGGAGTCAGGAAATATGCCCTGCTTCAAACATTCGTTGATACTTTGGGCTAGATCAGTTGATATTAACTTTTTAACACATTTAATTGTTTTAGTATTAATACCATCAATGCCGCAACTGGTGTTAGGGTCTAAGCGGTCTATAATCTTCTTGATTTCTCTCACGGTCACCGGTGTGATTTCGTTCAATTCAGGTCTTTGCATTGAGATCTCTGCTTGATTGCGATACGTATGGCATTTGTTTGGAATTTTGTCTGCCAATTTTATGCCAATTGTTGAGAAATAACAGTTAAAGCTCTCGCATATCTCCGTGACATTATTAATGGTTCTTCCATCAACAACAAGCTTATCCGGGTATGACGTGTCTCTGTCTCTATTTTGAGTTAAGTCTGCTATTAGTTTCCACATTTTCCTAGGTTTCTTCGCAGATTCCTTAAAGCATTTTTTAAAGTAAGTAGATTTTGTGTCTTGTATGAGTTTCGCCGCGTTTATTTTTTCTGTATAGTAAAGTTGCTCTTTGTCTTTGTTTGTGTTGTCCATTTTGTATTTCTGCCATAGTTCATTCCTTCTATTCAATTTATTTATTATTTCACTATTTATCCTGTCGTTTCTAGGTTTGTTTAGTATTTTAGTACACTCAATTTTGCTTTTCGATAGGCAATTTATAAGTTTGTCTTCCAGGGCTTCGTATAAAGTATTTTTGGTTTTATATTCAGTTTCTTCGTAATTTTTGTGTAGTGTTTCATAATTAATTTTGGTGTATTTTTTGCGTTTAGGTGGAGACGGATGATATTTTTTCACCTCGAAATATATATGTTTGTGGTCTGACATAGCTGATTCAATTATAGCGAAGTGGAAGTTATTTATTTTTAGATTAGATGAGATATGATCGATTATAGTCTTGGTGGTTGTAGTTTCTCGTGTACAAAATTTTTCATTGACCTTGTTTAGTATTTTATAGCCATTTTCTTTGTAAATATTCTTGTACTGGCGAGTGGGATTGTCAGGATGCAGTAGATCAAAGTTAAAGTCGCCGAATACTATAGCTCTTTTCATTTTCATCAGTTGAACTGAATAATCGTCCAAGAAGTTTTTCAGGTTTGTTCTTCCAGGTTTGTATATTGCACCTATATTCAGTGAGAACTTAGCCACGTGAATCCATAGGTAGTGATTTTCGTCATCATTGGTTTCTAAGACCAGATTGTGATTAAGGTTGTTATGGACAAATATTGATACTCCACCACCTCTACTCGTTTGCCTAAAGTTGGAGTAGTGTGTATAACTTGGGATTTGGATTCTGTTTGCCTCGTCCTCATTTTTAATCCACGTTTCTGTCAGAACAATGATATGTATTATTTCTGGGAACGATTTGATAATACACTTTAGTTCATCTAGTTTACCTGGCTTGATGACATGATACTACGAGCATTAGCGTAAAAGCACTTCAGAGACTTTTTTGTAGTATTTATGTTGTTATAGGTCTTGGCAATTTGGTAAGTATTTTTCTCAGTTAGTGAAATTTTGCATGCGCTGCGGGGTTCTGATTATTTACCTTTTCGACACCTATTTTTATGATTTTTGGAACACCCTTAATGTATTTTATTTGAATGTCAGTTTCTCCTTTGGCAGTTCTATTATCAAATTCCTTTTTCAGATTCATAAAGTATCGCCGTTGAATAACGGTTTGGTCTGAGAAGATTCTAACACCATCAATATTGATATTCTTTTTGCGTAAGATCATTTTTGCCGTTGCTTCAGACTGGTAACATACCTTCAACTGACGATTTTCTCCGGCCTTGAACTTACCAAGACGAATTATTTTATCTGGTTCAGGACAACTCGGTTCAATTGCTTTTGTGAGTTTTATAACTTCTTGTTTATCGTGTTCCAGTCTTTCTGTGATTACTTTTGATACAGATTCAGGAATCCCGGCTATAATAATGTTTTTAACGCGCATATTTCTTTCGGAGATTTCAGCTAGCATTTCCTCACATTTCATAACATTTTGGCCAGATGCAGATGGTTGGGATATTTTTTTAAGTGAGTTGACGTCAGAATCTAATGTTTCTAGTTTTTTCTCAGTGATATCTGTAGTTATTTTTAGAGCTTCTATTTCTGATTTTAAGTTATCTTGTTCTAAAATAATATAATCAATAGTTTTGCCAAAATTATGCACCTCGTCCTTTATAATACTAACATCCTGACAAAGTTTATCAATATTCTCCTTTTGCGTGGTGCTAGTTGCAGTTAAAAGTGCCATCATATCTGCCATTTGTCTTTTTATATCTGATAGTTCGCCTCTGATAGTAGTGGTATCATCATCGTGTTTTCGCTTGTTGCGAATAGTTATTTGTGATATATCCGCGTCCCTAACTGATGTTGTGTTTGAGAGATCTGGTTGAGATCCACCCATATTGTAGGGAATGCCATATCCAGGCGGAGAGTGGCGTATACTCATTATGAATCCTTGTTGCGTTCACTTACTTATTAAGATGTGGTGCAGTTTACGCAGTGCGAGCAGGTCAAAAAATAGGAGGTTGTCTTGTTTACACGACGGGGCGAAGAGCGGTTACCTCGTCGATGACTGATGTCGCTGATGCACTTAACAAAACACTGTCGTAAGTAACCCACAGTTCGCACTATTGAAAATTAACCTTCAAGTACAATCAATTAGGTTCAAAATCGAATGAAGGCGAGATATTTTGTGTTAAATGTTTTAAGAACACGTCCGTTCCGTGCGCTCATCGGAAGGAATTGTAACGATAAATATGCCAAGCAAAACATCGAAGCAATCTACAACTTGTATCCGATACATAATTCGGTGCTAGTGCTCCTTTTGTAGCATAAATGAGGAGTATTTTTCCTATGAGACCATGTATGAGATTGTCAATATCAAGAAAATCGTTTCCGGTATTCCGCAGTGAAAACGTAACAAAAAGACAGAGAGACAGAATTAGTAAGTCTCATTAAAGTATTTTTAACGAAACTTTAAGACGCGTTTCTTTTTATTACTTTAGTCTTGAGGTTAATACTCCGTTTCTAACGTTTTAGTAGTGTTCAGTGGACAAAGAAGATTGTATTGATTTATTGTTGATTGTATTGTAGAACACGGCTCCTTTCAATGAGTATTATAATTTTTCCTTTCGTCAGGCTTACCTATTGTGAAATTTCTGCCCTTCAGATGTTTTACACGTATACATACATTAACTGTGAAATTATTGTCTTGTTCTTTTACAATCTGCAAAAAAATATAAACTTATTAACGTTAAGTGAAAAAGCTTGAATACGGTGCCATTAAAGAAATAGGAAAAATTTAACTGCCTATTTTATTAATCACAATAGTGTAATTTATCTTCATATTTTAATACGTCTTTGAACAACCCTACAGGTATTACTTTTATAAGAACATTATGGAATAACTATCTCTTGGTTTTACAATCTATAGAATAATAAATCTTTTTTGTTCATTTAAGTAAATGTTATTTGTAATGTATATCTCTAGGAAAAAGTTTTTTTTTTTTAGAGCGACTTTTACCATCAATTTCTAATTATGAAAGGAACTGTTTAAAACTGTTTACTGCATTGCGTTTCTGTTCTTTACTTGAAGTTGGGAAGAAATTTTTTATATCTTTAATGACTGTTGATGTCACGTGAAATATATTAATTAAATTTCTTATTACAGTACGGCTACGATTAATTAAAAAAACTAATCTCAATATTTTATTTGTTTTCCTAACACGAATTCTTAATTTATTTTAAGATACCACACGAAGAAAACTACAGCCATGGGAATATTATAACATTTTCCTTAAGAAAATTAATCCGCAAGACCAACGGTAGTTCTTTTTGTAATAAGTTAACTTATTTATTGTACCATAACAATTTATTTTAAATATAATATCAAAAACCTGAGCACCGACGAGAGCAACGGAGACTGTGACGTTGACTGCAGGAATGCATCTTAAGACTACCATTTCGTCAATACCAGGGGCACCGATGGCTAATTCTGAAAAAAGGAATATTATTATTATTAAATAATCAGATATTTCATATCGTAATCGATGCTTTTCTACCATTTTAAACTGTAAACTTTAGGTGTATTCTACGGGTACAGGCGAAAAATATTAATTTTCTCATAAAACCACAAGAACGAAATTAATCAATTCACAACAACGCAAAAAACAATGATAATAGCGGATATGTACTATTAATTTCCAATAGTTTCCAAAGACAATCAGACAACATTATATATCTCAATAAAATTTTCTAAGACACGAGGTTTTTTTGAGCATTCTCATTTATATTTTTCATTCTTATAACGCATATCTTATATGGTTACCTTATACGCATCAGAAGGAGTAAAAGAAACGTAAAAATCTCTTTAAATACGTAAAAATGAAGTCTCGGATTCATCGCTCACAGTCGTCATTTACGTTTGATTTGTACGCGGACAACTATACATATCCATAATCTTTAAATACTTTTGATAAAGTACGATTATGTATTCATTTTATTTTCTGTATTCACAATGCCATATTTGCTATGAGAGTTTATAGTAGAAGTTGAAATACGTTTGTAAATTTCGACGTATCTCCCAGTGTCTTAGCGGCCAGAGCACTCACCCGGATGGTGAAAGGTTCGAATCCTACCGACTAAGAGATGTGTTTGTTAGTTACTAAATCTTAGAGAAACTATGATTAGTTAAAATTAATGTACACAATATTCTTACCATCGCAGCCATTATCATTCATATCTGGAATGCTCTGCAAACTATATCCGAAGGTTTTGAAGTCTTTAAAGAATATCTTCTGAGTCTTCTCCAGCTTCGTCAAGGCCACTTCTTTGTCTATTTCATTTTCTATCACATCTTTAGTTAATTCGTAACCTGACAATATATATACTGCCCCAACTCCATCGTGTTCATAAGGTGCGCTTACAAATATTTCTGAAAAAAAGGAAATTTTAAATCACCACTCATTTCGAAGTTTTTCAAAACGAGCTTTCCATCTAAAAAATACTTTCATTGACCTGCATTGTTTTGTTTTACACACCATATCGAAATAACATTTTAATAGAGAAAATATTAACTATTCCGTTGAAATATGTTATTTTGATTAAATATTACGTTAGATAAATTATCAAGGGAGCTATATTGATGATAAAAGCGACTACACATAGGTAGTAGAGGTATCATACATACACCTGTTAACCACAAAATAGGCACTCGTGTTTGCCATATTATGGTTTTTTAATTGTTACGATGCCAAACGTGAAGACTATGGCAACACTTCCCATTCCTTAGGGGAGACATGCTGAACTGTTTTGTCTTTTCCCAAATACTTATGTGTTTAAAGATGACATTAAATATGGTGATATCTCACCAGGATAATTGTCGCCGTCCACGTCACTATTTGCTATAGACGATCCAAACCTTGAGCCATCTTCACCACTTACTATCACCCGATGTCTGCTGCTACTGGTGACAGTTCTCTAAAATCAATAAAAGCAGGTATCATTGAAATCCATACTTTTACATTGAATCTACATCTATTACATTGAATACACTGTCTTTCGAGTTATCAACTGTGCCACAAAAAATAATTTCGGTTTATTAATTTATTTTTATATATTTAAGAAGTCTAGTATGACCACATTTTCCATACAGCCACGGTGTAGGTGTAGCTGAAAAACCAAAGGCCCTGGAGCAAAAAAAAACTGGATCCCTAACTAAACTATTGGGGAATTCACCTGTATTCTTTCAAACGAGTTGTCATCATTTAAATGTAAAAAAACACCGACTTATTTGACTCGCGTAGTACTTAGTGAAGGCGAAATAGCGTTGGAATGAGAATTGAATGCAGTATTTATCAATTAAGTAATCATTGATAAATAACTGTCAAAATACCTGGCAGTAATTGTTTAGTTTTATATATTCTTTCCGTCATTTTCTTAAATTTGAATGGAATCTAAACGGTATTTTTATAAAATAAAATAAAAACTGCGATTTCTTATAAGCCTTTATGTTGAATGCTTCTTAGTTCAACATCTTTTTACTGGTTCTCTGTAGTTATTCAAAAATTTAAAAAGAACATTATCCTATCATAATTTACTAAAATGCCAAATTTTTGAATTTTTTTACGATAAATCTCTAAACCGTGTGCGGATGTCATAAAACGTGTTTATTTCGCTATTGAGGATTCAGAGTGTAGCCCGTTGGCATCTTTCTTCCTTACCTTCACTCAACCTCTGGTGATACGAAAGACAAACATTTCTCCGTTTGAATAAAACTAAAGGTATTAAAAATGTACATAAATTTCGACTTGTAAAATCACATATCACCGTAAAGTATCTGACCTATTTACTCTCGTATACAATTCTGTTTCTCTATTCAAATCATGTAAGTTAAGGTTGGGTTCTAGGATACCTAGTATATGTGATTATACTAAGATAATGCTACAAAATTAATCAAAATTGGTTATAACTATAAAAAAGAAGTTAAGATTAGGGATCTATCCTTACCGGTTGTACAGCATAGAACGTGCCCATTAAAAACCTAGCTAGTTATTATTAATACAATAATATAAATAATTATTATCAATACATTTCGTATAGCATTAATTGAGAATTGAAGATTTCATTTAAAAACTGGATAAATATAGTAAATACACAATATAAATCCATTGACCCTTATTTCATTGCGTGTTACTCCTATTGTTACACTGCATCCTGTTTTTAAACCGAAATATCCTCATAGTTTATTTTATTAGGTCTGCCAACATTATTACAACACAATTTACACATTAAATACAAAAGTGCTTACAATTAAAAGAATAGTAAACAAGAATTATATGCAAACACCACTTCAATATATAACACACATTATCAAGGCAACAAACTAACGTGCACTTTTAAGCAACCATACAAAAGAAAAAGAAAAGAAACCTATATGTTTACTTCCTAATTCTGTGTTTTATGGATAACAACCGTAGAGTAAATAAGTTACACGTAATTCTCGTCATTTATTCTTACAAGGCATCGCACATGAACTGTCGCCCTTCTGTCGAGAATTTATTTAGAAACTGGCCATTTCTGTAACTAAATGCCAGTTAAATTCTAAATTGATTAATGAAGTGAAAAGTCACGAATTCGTGAGGTAAAAGTGTAAAAGTGTTAGTTAGAGTCAGTAATCACATGTAAATAACAATAATATTTCCTATATTTCCACCAATTACACCTTACAATGTTACAATCCAACACATACGCCTTACAAGGCTAGGCTAGTAAGCATTGTAAGGCGTATGTGTTGGATATTGTAAGGTTAGGGTAACGGATACATATACGTATATTAGACATAGATATGTAATACTCATAGAACTATATATAAATATTCATACCAGTATATATAATATTATAACTATATATAATATTCATAGTCATACCAGTGTAAGAAGTAGTAAGATGCGCACAAAATTAACGAAAAACGCTAATGTCACAAGGCAAAGCATTTTGTTATGAGTTATGTTGCGATTATGGCACATATGGAGTCAATAAGAAAAGAACAATTTTTACCACGTCACCACCAATGTAAATATGAACCGCCCCTGATTCTGAGCCGGTATCTTGATCATTCTGAACTGGTGCTCCTACCAGAAGTTCTGATAGCCCATCGTTATTTAAGTCAACTGAGCTCATCGCCGCTCCAAACATAGACCCGGCAGTATCATGTTTAATATTAACGTAAATAGTTTTTGGACTTGGCTGTTTCGGATCAAGAGGTTTTTTTAGCATCTTAAGCTTCTTCTTATTCTTTGAAACCTTAGCGTACAGGAAGTGTATCTAAAAGTACAAATTCATTTATAGTAGTTTATGATACTGTTGCATAATAAGGGTTCTTGGGTGTTATAAGACCAAGTTATGTACAGTGTCATACACTACTTTATCTACTCTCATACTATAATACGTAAAACAATATTGCAAACAAAACCAAACTTTGTTTAAATATTGAAAAGATTTTTTAAATGTCAAATATTGGCGCCAAGGTGCAAACATCGATTGCGCATGCGTGTTGCGTCGTCGCGGACTCGTTCATTGAAACCTTTTTAAAGTAGAGGTTCAACCTCCTTGGTCCAACTGGAGGTTGTATAGGTGTATCTTTATGATTAAAAAGTTATATTATGTTACAGGTGTCCATACAAGACCAGGGAGGGTAGTCTCGACATAGTTTGCGATCGCTAACTATCGAATTCGGTCGCTAACTACCGATAATCGTATATTAACGATTTTAGCTAGTCTCGACAGTGACAGTTATCGATTTTTATCGTTAGCCGACCGACGGCATCTGTCAAATTACCGAAATTCGTTAACTTCTTATCGATGAATTTTGACAGCCCGCTAACCGATGTTTGCGATCGCTAACAGAGTATATTGTTTGAAAGTTTGTTACGAATTTCGAACTATAATTATTATAAACGCAATGGCGGAAGCTTTTTTAGCGTTGGACTTAATGGGGCTTGAACATCGCCTTCAAATGGTGATGCGAGGGCAAGTCGCGACAAATAGACGAAGTCTTCAGAATCCGCTGCTATTGGAAGACTCAGAATTCTTACGGTTATACAGAATAATCAAAGAAATGGTAAATATTTATCCCCCAAATCCTTCCACACCGCGTCGTAGCTCTGTCGGCCTTGCAAACCAGAGAAACGCTTTGTAGCCATGCAAGAATTTTCTTCCAGCTTGGCTAGCAAGGCGTCAATTTGGCTGCTCGTGGCGCGAGTCGACCCTTTGCGTCTGCTAAAAAATTAAATGCGTTATTTAAATAAATTAACTTTGTTCTACAAATAAAAACTTTTGACATTAAGTTTTAGAAATATGTGTGTAGGTTAGCTTTACTTACTTGGCCGAATTTGGCGGTTGCTAGGAACCACTCGAACCCTCTTGAGAGTTTAAATAGGATTCGGAATCCCCCACCATTTCGTATCTTAACAAAAGACCTCACAAATAGTAAAAAAAAATTAAACCGTCTCAGCGAGCGAACTCGTGTTAGATTTATGTTCAAACTTTTGACATACAATGATAGTGTTGCTATAATATAATTTTGAATATCCCCGAGCATTATTTGATATTATTGGTATAACAACATTTCTTAAGGCTTTATCATACTTTTTAAATTACTAAAAAGTTTTATTTATTTAATGAATAGCTAGAATCCATTTTTTTGGCGCATCTAACATAAAATTATTAATCTTTAAATAAATCGCCGCTATTTATTTTCCTTACATTTGAGGGCTTTTTTTTAAGAGCATCATTATCTTCAAATTAGTCGTGCCTATGAATACGCTTTGTCGCTAAGTTAACGACGAAAAAGATATCGATATTTGACGTTAACTCGGCGGTAGAGACTTCCAATTGGCATTGCGATCGCTACCGCAAGCGAATTTAAGTTAATTTTTAACGTGCGCAAAGTTTGCGATTCATGTCGAGACTACCGGCCCTGTATCGTAATGAAACTTTTTTTTTATTATTTTTGGCCTGTACGTAATGTTTGTCATAAGCATCTTGTTTTCAGTTTTAGAATCTTTGTATTATAGTATCAGAGTAGATAAAAGAATTAACATTAATACACTAGTATCATTATCATCATCATAGTCGTTATAAACTATACTATATACTTCTGAATGGAGGTTCCCGAAAAATCGACGGGATTTGCCATAACCTCAACGCGTTACAAGCGGATTGGAGTGAAAAACGATAATTTGCTGCTGCCCATTTTAGGACGCAGATAATTCTCCAGTATCATTAGTGGTTGTAGCCGATCGATGTACTACAGAAGTAGACCTACTAGCAACACAATCATTTACCACTAGCGGTTAACGGGATTATTAAAAAGGTGTTTCACTCATGTTAATACTATTTGAAAAAAGTTATATACAACATAATTTCGATAATCTTAGAGCGTTCATATGTTAGACTTTTCATATATACTTTCAAGTACAAGTATTTTAAAATAGAGAAATTAAATTGTATACACTTAAGAAAAGGACTTAAGACAAATACAAAAATATAAACATAACATACAAGTTTCAAAATGTTTAATTTAAAAATAAATTAAATTAATTTATCTGTTACTATACAAACATAAGATTGCTTTAATTTAAAATAAAATAAGTTTAACAAAAAGGTCATGTTAGGACTTTTAATTTGTTTAAAACTTGATGCGGCGTTAACACACTAGTATTTATTATTGACCAAATTTTATCCCAAACTCCTAAAGCCTTCTTAGAAATTCAAAAAACATATTTCAGGGACTCATTTTGAATGTTTGATTCAAGCCCTTAAAAAATAAAACTCTATTAATAAAATGAATCTTACAGTTCCTTCCATAGTCGCAAGAGATGTAGCACTAACAGCATAATATACTGTTTGATCGTCAAAAAACTTCCCTGTAGTCATTGAATTACCTGAAAATCAAGGATTTATTGAATTTATGATTTTTTTGAATTTGCTGTGTTTTTTTATGTGATATCTTTTTCTTGATGTGTGAACAAGTGTTTTGTTATTACATTTTGTTATTAAGACATTAAACTGTAAATTTTCAGGAAAGAAAGTATTAATATAATTATTCAACTTGTCTCGGGTCATTATTCTATTGATTATTTCTTTAGGTATTTTGCAGTTGCTGTTTATTACTTAAGTATGTCCTTATTTATTAGTGTCAAAGTTGTGTTGTATTTTATTACCAGATTGCTATGTTCCGTGCTAAACATTTTCATGTTAAATATATTTTAAATTGGTTTTATATTGCATTTACTCCTTTCATTTTTTTGAGTTTCTAACTTTGTGTTGTTTTGAATCAAAAACCGCTCATAGCGTGTTCCTTGGAATATTTTACATTTTGTAATGTACCGAAACCCTATTGACATATCGATGAAAAATATAAGGGTTTTCATTTACCTAAAAGCTGGTAATCTGCAAAATATTTCCAATATCCTTCTGAAGTCGAATCTCTTTTTGCCATCAATGACGTCACTTGTCCAAGAGGGTTTGAAGAATTCACGTAGACAATGTCTCCACCAAGAGAAACTTTCCCTATCAGCAACATTTCGTTGGTTTGGTCCACTAACGTTCTCCACCCAGTACCACCACGTAAGATATCTGGTAATACATTACTTAATATCATTTAGTTTCTACCGCCATACTAAGGTTGATCTTTGTTGTTACTATAAGTGTTATAAAAAGGTGGATTATTAGTATTTTAAGTTTAACTCAGGCTATGCAGCCACAGAACGAAATTCATTCCAACTTGAAAGATGATGTAAATATACAAAATTTCAGTGAATACCAAAATACTTGAATTTTGCAATTTTAATTCTCACTTTTGAGTTTTTATTCACATTCTCTTTTTGAGGAGCTGTATTTATAGGATGACTAATTTAATGGTTGCCATGTGTTACCACCGTTGCCAGACATCCCGCTTTTGTCGGTACGTCCCGATTTTTAAATCAATATTAGGCTGTGCGTGCAGCGTGCTGAGAAAGCGTGGCCTGCCGGCACAGACCAGTGTGGACTGGCCATCTTATTACAGTCTTCTTATTGTTACACTCATTCCTCAGACTATTGTTTAAAACACAACATTTTTATAATTAATCAAACTTTGTTGAATTTTTTTTTTTAATTATTCAGAAGACGAAGAACACTCAACTATCTAACGATGGACGATTTTCTATGGCTGTTTTTGTTATATATACGTAAACATAATTTAAAACTCAAATAATAAGATAAATATCTAAAAACATCTGGTTATGTACGGTTTTTTTACTATGTACCGCTTACAACGAATAAATCCCGCTTTTTTTACTCAAAAAGTTTCAAAATCCAGACTTGTCAAAAAAAATTATGTGGCGACACTGTGTGTTACCCACAGTTTCATATTTTATCATGTCCCTAATCACAAATTTTAATTTTAATAAAACTTACGATATAGTATATTATATATATATTTTTATTTCATTTAAATTTAAATTGATATAGATTAAAGACGAATTGAAAGGATACATTGTAAATATCTGAAATAAAGAAATCTAAAAATTATTGTATACACTTGCTGGCACTTACTACGCGGATGCACTGAACCTTCTGTTGACTGGTGCCTCTCGATCATTCCATGGTACCTATGCGCAGTTCCATTATAAGTGAAGCAGGTTCCATATGAAAAGTTTTTCAAATGGACGCCTACTGGATCAAGTGTCCACAAAGGTGCACATGTCTGAAAAAAATCAAATAATTTTGATACTTGTATTTCACCTCAGCTGAAAGACGTACACTGCGCTACGGAAGCTTCCCCCAAAGGGGGTTATACCAAAATCTCCACGTATTTAAAAAAAAAATCTTTGTAGATTTTCCGCTATGAGCTGACGGCGGGAATACGAGATGACTCTCCCAGCCATTGCGCACAGAGCGTAAGCGAGGTATACCACATTTAAGTGTGGTATCCTGGGCACACCACCTGTCTGCCCTGGTTCAGTGGGTCCGCTTGCGGCAATCACCACTACGAGCATTAGCAGGTAGCCCATGAGCCCCTCCGCAGCGAGGGATAACCATGGCGCGCCTGAGCATGTGCAATGCCGCCGGTAGGACCACCCATCCGCCAAAGTCGTCACGCCTGGCTGGTTGGGAATCACAGTAAAAACCCATAAGAGGAAAATGCTGCTGGCCATTTCGTGTTGTACAGTAAGTGTATGGTAATTGCCTAAAGTATCAATAATCGCCTTCAAATGTGAACGGTTGGTATAATTACAGATAACTTTAACTATAAACATATTATCGATAGTATATTTGATGTTTATATCGATACGTAGTAATAAATGTCGCGATCTTTCGTGTCTGAATTTTAAAACCATTGTCCATTTGACAACATTTTTATTAAGAGGATATTTTTCCAAGTATTTAATAGAATCAGATGTTACTTGGCGGAAGTCTATGTTATTTAATGAACCAAAAATATGCAGTTTTCTTCTGCAAAAAAACAAGCAATATACACCGCCCGACCGCTCGCAAAGAAATGCAGATACCGCAGACACTGACATGCCTTCCACCTTCACCAACGTGTTTTGCCCCCACAAAGAGTGTTATCGGGAGTTTTTAGACCGTGCAATATCGAGCACTTCCAATAACATATTATCCTATATTGTTTTTAGGAACCTTGTTTGGCGGATCTATTATCTTGCTATACTGATGTTTAGAGAACTTATTTGCTATTATGGTGTTTTTTTTAATGTGGTATTTAACGACAGCGAAACTTTGCAAACATCATGTATTAAATAAATAATAATTAAATATTTCTTACATTCACACCAATTAGCCTAGCCCGAAGTAAGCACTGTAAGGCTTGTGTTACGGATAGATAGATATACATATATCATACATAGATATGTAATATTCATAGAAATATATATAAACACCCATGACTCAGGTACAAATACTCGTATTCATCATACAAACATCTGCCCCTTCCGGGATTCGATGCCAGGACCGTCGGTGCGAAAGGCAGTATCGCTATCATTGCGCCAAACGGTCGCCAATACGGTCGTTTTGCTTATATGATATGCATTAAATATATGCAATTCCGATTTTTGATATTATTGCATTTTCGTTACTATCTTATACAATAAATTTTTGAAAATTTCTGAATTGAAAAAAAAAATGTTAGAAATAATTGTGAGCCAAGTTTCACTTCCCATATTCTAGTACTTTTCCATGAAACGTTTCATATTCTAGTAACTTTTCCATAAAAACATTATCATTGTGGTTCCGCTCTGTCTAATCATAATGTACCTATTTCCTACTTTACACACACATATATTAACAAAAATAAAAAATAATCATATCTTAGGTAGAACACAAAGTCATCCTTAAAAACTATAGTCAGAGTATAGACAGAGTACCTACGAAACGATGAAAGACTTATAGGTGCTTGTCACATTGTTGGGTACTTACCAAGACATAATCTGATGCAGCAGCTACAGACACTCCAAGATTTAGTTTAAGATTTGGTGTATATTCTGAAAATATTATTAATTTTAGCAAATTGTACTCAATAAGGAATAGTAATATAATCTAACGACCATCTCTGCTGATATTTTCTTGAAAACGAAAATGTTAAATAAGTATAATATTTAAGAAAATATTGCAACTTAACGTAATTTAATATATAACAAAACTCTCTTTTAAATTAATTCATTTAATATTAAAGTTGGCGCTATAATTTGGAAAATGATGGGAATTTAATATGATGAAAGAGAATTTAATTTTTTAATGTCGTATGAGGCCAATACGCTCTTAATTATTCATAATGACATTTTGCTTTTGTCGCAAAGAGGGATTCTCGGAAATAATTACGGGGACTTTGAAATAAACCGTAATATCGCGCAGAAAAAACAATAATATATTTTGAATATAAAAATAAACAAGTGCTTTTTCGCGCCCAAAATGAAGAAGTAGTGTAAAAGAATTAACCACAGATAAAAACTAAATAAATTGATGCAAAGAGGTCGCGGTTCGGCCTTTATGGAATGAGTGGCGTAGACACCGGGTTATTTATATTAACAGTACAATATTGATCCAAAGAAGACTAATGGTAACATGTGTAAAGATTTAAATAATGACTACTTTGTCCTAATTCAGCGTTGAAGTAGATAAAAAGACATGCTAAGTGCGAGTCGGACTCGCGCACGAAGGGTTCCGTATAAACTTTTAGTTAAGTAAATTTAAAAAAGAGACGAACATTGCTCTAACGAAATGAACCACGGATTAAGGGACAAACATAACTTTGCCATTGGAAACTGTTTCCCCGTACATCGACATAAGTTAATTTACCAACTACAAATAACTTTGTATTTGAAAAAAATAATATAAATTTTATTTTAATTTTATTATTTACTTTTAAAGTGAATATATAATTTTGTGAATATTTCAAGCGTCTACCTGTTGCCGTTATCAATATCGAGCAAAAAACACGTTTGTTGTATAGAAATCCCCTTAAATATTTATTTTATTCTTTTTACTATTTGCTGTTATAGCGGCAACAGAAATTTCAACTGTCTAACTAATAGTTATGAACCGGCTGTATTTTATGAACCGTGATAGTTAGTAACTATCACGGTTCATAAAATACAGCCTGGTGACAGACGGACGGTGGAGACTTATTAATAGCATACCGTTTTACCTTTTGGGTACGGAACCCTAAAAAGCCGTATCGAAACTATAATCTGGATATTTCAGCAATCCAAGTAATATAACCATATAAATATATGACAGAAAACGAAATTGCATAATTCAGATTGAATTAGGCATGAGAACGTTATACCCAAACGTAACTAAAAACCGTTTTGAATTTCATACCGAAACGTTACGTTACCGCAAAACATAAAACCGTTTTTCTCAAAACCAACGCAATGCAACAAAAACTGAAAACCACGCACTGTACCGCGCCGGCCGCCACGATTTTTAAATGCACCAGACAAGCTTTTAAGTTCCCATTTATTAACATTACATTAAAAATTACTAATTCACATAATAAAGTTTTAACAAACTAGTCCTAAGTCTAGTAAAATCACGAAGGGATATCGTTATAACCATAATTACGCAAAACTAAAACGAAAACTTGCGTTACGGTAGCTAACAGCGTTTTCGATTTCATGCGTTTTGCAGTAGCCAAACCATCTCGACAACCGCGGTAGTGATAACCAAAACTGAAAACGGTTTTTAATAACGTTATGGAAACTTCAAAACCGTCACGTAACGGTTTCCAAAAGATAGCCTAAACGCCCATCGCTAGATTGAATTAGATCTTGACATACCTCTATCATATGGTGCCAGCTTATCAACATCAATATTAATATCTTCACAGTAGGTTTTGTTGGCGAATATGTCACTCAAGGGACATGTAAAAATTTTTCCTTTTAAATCACTATGAGGCGCTCCCACAACTGTAACAGAAATGTAAAAATGTAAAAATATAAAAAAAATGTAAATATTAAATTTTTATTTAAAAAATATTTTCTGATTTTGTATTTATTCACTCAAGAAATGAGTATTCCACAAAATTTGAGGGGCAATTTGTCGATAAAAAATGCTATATTTCACACCATTAAAGGCTCCGACGCTGGTGACGGGACACATTGTATAAGGGGGCCCCCAAACATAAAGTGCCTAGAGGCCCCAGGCGACCTTAAATCGGCACTGGTGAGAGGTATGGAAGTGTATGTTGTTTGTGTGTTTGTCTGTCTGCTCTTTTTCCCGCTCTTTTTCCATTGTATACGAGTTACCATAGCAACGCGTTACCGGGTCAGCTAGTCTATAATCTAAGAACACAAATTTGTTGTTTGTGTGTTTGTCTGTCCGCTCTTTTTCCATTGTATACGCGTTACCATAGCAACGCGTTACCAAAGCAACGCTTTACCGGGTCAGCTAGTTAAATCAAACCTAATATTGTTTACTTGCCACTCATAAATTTGTTATTTATGAGAACTGTTAAGGCTAGTATTAAATTTTTTTAAGCATTTAACCGCTGAATAATTATACATAATAAAATATAATTATATCTTAAAACCAGTAATTTCTTTTTCCAGTAAAATTTTCTTTAGATGTCCTAAGAGTGTTTTGTAACAATCCGTAATAGAAAATTAATTCTATTATTTTCCAAATAATAAATAATTTCAACCCAAATAAATATAAATTATTCGTTGATATTTAATTCAAAGCTTTGTTATCAAATGAGTTTTAAAAGCATTTACTTAAGCTTGCTGTTCCATGTTGGTACCCCAACGAAAATCCGAATGTCTTATGGTCCTTTAAAGGATCAGGACTCACGATGACCCGAGAAGCCTCATGGAAATAATAGCCTGCTACCGCTATCCGGAACCACACAGTTATACATATTATCACTGAAAAGAAGGTTGAATAAAAATTTTAACTCATAAAGACCACTTTCAAAAAGCTTCTGATCCCATAATAAAAAAACTAACAATAGCTAATTATTTTTTAAAATAAGTAGAATAGTTCGTTGGAGTAGTGGTCTTTTTATGAAATGGTCGTTTTAGGAACTTATCAGTCTAAAAGAAAAATTCACACTACATCTTCAAAAGTTCCATGTATTCAGATTTCTGTTTGTCTATAAGTTATTTATATATTTCAGTATGGAAAAAACGTATTGCAAAAAATTACCTCAGCAAATTTCTTGAAAACTCAGTATATTTTGGCGTTAAAGTTCCGTTAATTTTTAAGATAGATAGATAGCACAATAGAAAAAGCTCCTTATCTTATTTTTTTAACTTATATATAATAAATTAAATTAATTAAAAAAAACTATAAAATCAATTACAAAATCTGTTAACTGGAATAAATATTTATTTTCTTCACCTTCTTCTTTATAATTATATACATTGATTTGGAATTTAATCGAAGGTTATATTCAAAACACAAAAGCTTTCAAATAGACCTCGAATTAAAACCTTGTTTTTAAGATAAACCGAAGTTTATTTGCTGATAGACTGTACAATCTATATAAATAAAGAGAATTTAAGTGTTTTAGTTTTTTAGTTTAAACAATCAGAATATTATGGTTACCAAATAGGAGCGCTACAAAGCTAACCAGGTACTGCTAGTATATGTTGACCATGTGAGGCATGGCAATGTAACTTTATAAGCAATTATTAAAAATCACAGACGTACATTGTACATTATAAATATATTGTTCTTCAAACAATATTCATTACATTTTATTTTTGTTATTAACAATTTAAGTGTTAATTATAACATTCATTGATAATCGTTCGACTTTATAACCTAAATGGTTTTTTAACATGTGAGTCTATGTCCCTTTTACTTTTTTATATAGACATCCCAAATTGAAGCCCTAAGAATGATATAAATAAAATAGTATGTTAATCACTAAGTTTTACAACTAAGATAACTAAACTAACTCTATTTTTTTTTACTTTCCAAGAACTAATTTGCGCCAGAACTTTTATTTTCAATTAAAGAATTAACAAAACTTGATTTCGATCAAAGTATAATAAAGTTTAAAGTATTATGCTAGTTAAATAACGATAAAATATATGCTTACAGTTCATGTCGAAAGTATTCACTATTAACAAAATGTTATTCACATATTTTAATGCTGATTTCTTGTTCTTCCAAAGTGTACATGTATTTCGTTTCTACTAGTATCCTGTTTCACGTGAAATATCAATGAATAATAATGTTTAAAATAACTTCCTTATAATGTTTATAATAAACCACAAAAACAGTGAACAGGAAAATTACACCTCGAAAGACATCATGAATGTGAATATAGCTATGACGGTCTAGCTAATTATATCTGGTTAAAAAAGTAATGGAATAGAAAAAAGATTGTCGCCATCAATATTCCGTGCTATTCCATAAAACAAAAAATTAAAATTTTAGCACATCTGGAATCGTTTCTGTGGAAAAAAACACATCCCAATATAATCCTTATTCATATTGCAATAAGTATTTGCATAAAGTACCATTAAATACTGGTAACTTGCTGGCAAATTATAGTCTCAAGAGATATCATGAAAATTATGTATGTAGTTTTTGTAGAGTTTAAGCTTTTCTTTATACTCTTCAGTTAGACAAATAAACGTTTATCACTACGAATCTTATCCTCCAACAATCGCTTGTTGAGACAAAGGTTCATATAAAGCTTTAAATTGGTCATCCGTGTTTATAGAAACCTACGAGTATTATTTTGTAACCTAGCTTTATTTTAAACTAAAACAGGATTATAAACATGTTTTTTTATTTTGATATTCATAATTTATGATCCCATTATAAATAATAATAATAATATTAAATTTAAAAGTTAAAATCAATTTATTTTAACGTACCTTTTCTGAAGTTGATAACATAAAATTTAAATATCAAATGTTACAAATATGCGTAAGGGCCGGTCATAGGATAGACGACTAAAAATGTATGATGGAGAGATAGAGAAATTCTATGCTTTCATGGATTCATTTCAATTTGTCGATTATTTTTGATAACTGTCGTTTAGCAATTGTTTTGTAGTTATTGTTTAATCTGTAGTAGTTTCATTAAGAGTTTTTCAAGAAGATGCTAGCTTTTCAAAAACTTCAGAGGACATTTAAGGACATAACAGGTCAATGATAGAGTAGATGACCATGTATTGACACAAACATCCACCAGCATATCTATTGCTCCAATTCCGTAGTAGTCTGCGCAGCAAACCAGATAGTAGAAGAATTGTTTGTTTGTTCGTTCAATATAATATGTAAAATTTGTTTTATACTACGATCAAATGTACATGTTTAATATACCAATAACAAGGTAAGCGCAAGACCAATACTGAGATTAGCCTTAGTCTCGTCTTGGTCTTGCATTTTGGCAACACTGTTTTTAATCAGTGTTTGCTTTACCGTATAACAAACAGCAAATAAGGAAACTTAAACATTAATTTGTACTTTGTAGGGATGCAAACTATACATCGATAACATCGATAAAAACCTTGTTAAACATCAATGTTAAAACCTCTAACATTGATGATGAATTTCTTATGAGTACTACCTTATGAATGATGTTTTATTATGGTGTTTTTTGTGTTCAGTTTTTTGCATAAATTATTAGTTTCGCTATATATGACAGGATTTCTTTATGCATTCCGGTCACGTGAACCAACCAACTGCACTTTCTCATATAAACAGTAATTTACCTCTGTCTGATACGTACATTCTTTTGAACAAAGATAACGAAAGTGACAAATGATTCTGATATAAATAACGAACTACGTAAAACAAAAGCCGAATCAGTGTTTGTCTCTTTCTCCAGAACTCATATAAAATCAGATGCTTTAGACATTAAATGAGGTGCTACATATGTTTATAAGTCTAATGCAAAAATTTCAATGCTCAGACAACGGTAGTAGGGCCAGAAAAGGACGTATATGTAATGGACGCTAGATAGTAAAAATTGTTATTTTAGATTATAGTTAACGAAAATAAATATGTTATTACTTTTTACATTTCAAAACATCGACGTTGTAACATAGATCTCTTTTATAAGCAATGTAGCATCCCTAGTCAACGATAATTTGATTTATGAATTTTAATACAATTAATACCATCGACAGGAAGACATCGACATGGAGTGTTTGCGTAAGTCATTATTATTTTCAAAATTATTTGCTATTTTTTCCACAGCTTTTTCTTAACTGTTTGCATTTATATTAATTGTAATCATTAAATTAATTTTGATGTTTCATAGAAATTCAAGTACGAACATTTAAATATTGGACTACCGCAATAGTGTCGAATTTCCTTGTAGACCAGCTAATATTATTGGCACTTAAACTTAGGTGTATATATCTGAAATCGTATAGCATGCATGATATTATGCAGAATTCGACCATTCTTATATAATTTTTATTATTGTTTCATTTTCTTTTAAGATAATTAGTGTTTAAACAACAATGGAAATAATTTACTATAAACAAATTAGTAAGCAAAACTATGGTACAGATCAATAGTCGGTACTAATTGTTCCCTTAACGAAGTTTTAACGTATGCTTTAGTGAACACACCCTAACCCCTATCAGTCCGCTACCGCGCGCCCCACCCCTCTCAACAGTCCCAATGCTGTGCAAATTGTAAAAAAAATGTCGGAATCTAAGATAAATATGCCATTTTCTCGCTAAATAACAAAGCTAGTATCAAACAATAAAAATACTACCGTAAAGCTGATTAAATAAAGAATCCACCACAGAATATTTGGATCTCAGTATCAGTAATTTAAAAAAAACAGTAAAGTAAAAAAAAAATAATATAGTAGCAAAGCAAAGCAGCAGTACCAGGGATTGACGAAGGGTGTTGGCTATCGGTAGCAATTGATACCGTGGACTGACCAAGTTGGATTTCAAAATATAATTGATTATGAAATCACAACCGGTAGTAAAGAATTACAAAAACGCCACATCACATTCATTGCTAAAGAAATTAAGTCGTGTGATTACGTTGATAGAAAACGAAATTAACCTTCGATTGCAGAAGGAGTTAATAAATCACTTTGACATTGGTAAGAATTACGTGATCTGCTGTAAAACTGAAAAACGAATAATATAGTTCATGCCACAAAGGTTTAATTCCCCTGTTGTTCCACCCGGCTCCTCAAAAAGCGCGGCAATTTCGAATCCCGTCCTTGAGTAAAAAATTTTTTCCATCACATATTTTGTATCCAAAACAATCAAACTTTTTGGAAAATAGAATGAAAATTTTAAAAGTGGTAATTGAATTTTTATTATTTTGCTTAATCTTACGTTTAAATACTTTCAGTTTTTGTCACGATGATGACATCGCTGTGGTTGTCAGTAGTTGAAGGTACATATCACGAACTGTCCTTACAGAAGATCAAAACACCAAATGGACTGGGAATAGACGCCCTCTTTGGATACAGCATTGCTTTTCAATCAAAAACAAAAAGGTGTTTTTTTTAATTTACTTGACATAAAAACTACTTACTGAATACCATTTTTTGGCATCGGTAGGACGACACTAATCTCTAGCGATCCTAAGCTTTAAAGTCCATATTTTTTCTAGTTGACTTTAATATCATTTATTTTATAAACACTTACGTTTATTTCAGATTGATCGTCAGCGCTCCGCAAGCAAATTCGATCGGTGAAATATTCGAATGTCAAAACAATCTAATATGCAACCCCATCATCAAAAAAGCACAAAATGGTGAGAGAGGTCATATAGAAGTTCATTATAAAATTATAAGATCATTAAAAACTCATTAAGGCACTATGTAATATTATCGCGTTGCTACAAACAACATAAAACTTAGTATAATACTTACTACCTACTTAGTAAAATTTGTAATAAGTACTAGCTTGAAGTAAATACTGGCAACTAATCTTTATTTTTTGGCAAAAAAATTTGATATGATACACGTCAAACTTAATTGTATATTCGTAATCGGTATAAATTGGATTGCTTAATATTTTGTAGCCCTACCTATATGTCATTGGCACTCAAACTTAAGGTAACTACAAATTGACACATGTCCCAAATAAGTTTGACCTATTTTCCTTCCGCCTGAAGTTTTGTCCTCGCATTTTCGCTTCCCAAATTCAGAAAAATAAATATCCTATTTACAAATTCCAAATTTCGATTCGCATAGATACATGCTAGCAAGCATGCATTTATTTCTAGTTTTGCAACCAATTCCATAATAAAATACAAATTAAAATTATAACAAATATTATATGACTCCTGTAAAGGAGTCGAAACGTCAGGATTAAATATAAAATAAAATAAAACATGCGCAAAAATCCGTAAAAAAGTGTTTTATTCTGATGTGTAATGTGCGCGGAAGTGTAAGAACTAAATAAATATTACAAACGTTTCACGCCTTCAATTAACACCAACTTGGCTTTTTAAAACAGTTATTGGCTTAAATAGGAATATACAAATACTTAATTAAAAAATATTTTTTTCGTCAAAATGTCGAGTGTCCCGAAGTTGTTTTCTTGTTCTTAGGAAGGTTTGCATTTCAGTCATTTCAATCTGAGGATTACGTCGTTGAAAAAAAATAAAAAAGCTCTTTAATTATACAGAAAAAAATGTTTCTTTTTCTTTCTTTGTCTTGGTAGTTTCATTATAACTATTGTTATATTAAAATATTTATTTCTTTATTAATTTTTAACTATTGTCATCAGAGTCTGACCTACTTACAAACATGTGGTTAGGAGCTACAGTCGCAACCGGAAGCCATTTCACAGTGGTAAGAGATTTGTAAACATCATATTATTATAAACAATAAAAAAGGATGTATAACTCGGAAATGTTGATTAATTAAATTTGAAAGCTATATATGCTTGCTACCTAGTTCAAAGCACTAAATACAATTCAATTACTTTTTTTAAACTTTATTAAGATATTGTTCTATGACCACAAAATAATGAATTTATTTGTACACATTTGTCCTTTGGTTTTATCTATATCATCATTATTTTTAGATTTTAATGCTACATCTAAAAAATATTATTGTTAGGAAAAATTCAACTTCCCTCAGGGACTCCTGAAGGTGGGACCCGAGCTAACATCCCTTTCGCTATCCGGGCGAGTGCTCTTCAAATTGAACTACCGAAATCTTGACAAACCCGGTGATTTTTCCCTTTCTTTAGTTGAATACCAGCGCCGTCTTTTCACGTTCTAGTTAAATATATGCCTACAACATCCTCTACGCAACATTTCAATGTTCAAATAATAAAAAATATGTATATATGTTTTGTATAGATCGAAAGAGGGTCTACTGCACCGAGAGATAGAGCGACTACTATTTTTATTTCTTCATCTCCATGGGTTTCCTTAAAGCAGGCAATTTTTATTGTAATGTCATGATATTGCCGCATAAAAAAAATAACAAATATGTTTTTCAGGCATGCGCCCCGAGATCTATCAAGATAGCGCCAGATGATAATTACAGCAGTGAGTATTTCCAGGTTTATATTTATTTATTTCAAAAGCTTTATTCACAAAAATTACAAAAGTGGTATAACCGGCAGCCTTTATGCTCGTAGTATTGTCTACCAAACTACCATTGAGAAAGAGCTATTTAGCCCCAGTAATTAACCGTCAGCGTAGATATAATAAAATACAAAGAAAACGAAAAAAAAAAAACAATTTCATCGTATAAAGGTAGTAGACGTGGTTTATTAAAATTTTGGAAGCACATATATGACAACCTTTACCTACTATGATTACGGCTTCTGTAAAGGAGGTGAAACGTCAGGATTAAACATAAAATAACAAAATTAATCGTGTCGTAAACCAGTAAAAGTAGATCTATTTAAATGCGTGATAAACGCGGAAGTGTAAGGAACAAATAAGTTTTTGATATTAATTTGTAATATAATCTGTTATTGTGTATTTTAAATTATTCATATTTTATTAAGCATACCTACTGACCTGATCTATTAAGTAGCTTACAATTCGGTCCATCCAAAGGTTGCCAGGAAGATATTGCATATAAGCAACTTGGCAGCCATTTGTAAATTGTCTGGTATGTTTGCCACTCCATATTTCTGAGAATATACACATACAATAAAGAATATTTGAATTCTTCATTTCAATAAAGAATTCCGCGTTATATTATTTCGGTAACAAAAAATTCTAATATATTATTCGAGTTTAATTAAATTTCAAACAGTAGATCGAAGATTCTTTTAGCTCTTCAAACAAACCTGTTTCCATAACAAAAAAATGCGTAGGATGAAGAAACACATTCTATTAATAAGTTTCTCCTTAGAGAAATAAAACGCTAGGATGGAAGATCGTTTTAGGTTACAAACAATTAAGTTGGAAGTTTTCCTCTATTGAGCGACACATCGTAAAACGCCGCTCAGGTATAAACACTTAAATGGTTTTCGAAATTTAGACTTGAGAATTAGTTTTAAAGTAAAAATCATATTTTAAGATCAAGCGTAATGAATTATGCTTAAAACCTCGTTTAATATACAAATGTCAGCAAAGAAAATGAATCAATTATAAAAATACATCTTTCATTCATTAGTGGCTACTTTATCATAAATATCACGGTGACAATAATATGTGCCAACTTAATGTAAGGACTGCAGACTTACTGTGTAAAATTGGTTGCAGGACTATCTATTAAAATGGGCTAAAATTTCCAATATGGACCGTCGATTTCAATGCCCATATTTTTTTTGTAGATAGTACTCACCAAATGAAAGCGTTTTGCAAAGTATTAGATTGTGAAAACTTACGGTTCATGAGATATATTTTTTTAAACTTTTCGTACAAATTGGCAAATAACACGCAATTACAGAATAAATTTGACAAATGATAGATGTCAAACGTCAATCACTTCACGTACTAGTATGTATTCGTTACTATGACAATTAGTACTCGTTACTATTGTATCGTTACTCGTTACTTCAGTTACTGAGTAACTTATAACATGCTACGTTATGTATATTAGAACAACGTGCTGCGTACGCGTACAGTATGTCGTCGCGGCGTTCCAACATTCATACTTATACATAACACATACTTATACATTACATACGTATGCGTATGCGTCAGATATTTTTTTTCTCTTTTCTTTATTTTGAACCAGACTTTTAATAACTAACAGCTTTTGTTAACCAAGAAATAATTAAATCTCATAAGAGCTCATTTAGACACATCTCTTTTAAAATAATTACAAAAAAACCGTGAAAATACGCGATAATAAAAAAAAACATTTCTAATTTGTAAAAAATACTTTATTACCTTGTTTCTGTTACAATGCCTTTAATAAACAGTAAAAAACTTGGACCAAATTATACTTGACTTAATAAATAAACATCGTTCTTTGTAATGTACGTTTATAAACTCACTGAATAAGCGCGCACTTACGTAAAACATACGATCAGTAAAGTTTAACTATACGCATCAACGGTACTTGCGTAAACTGAAATAGTGTAAGTACTCATAATACGAAAAATGCGAGTAACGAAATGCATTCGTGTGTAACGTTTCGTTACTCGGTACTAGATGATACACCTGTTACTCAGTAACGAATACATACGGTTTGTTACAGCTCTAGCCTAGTCTAGCGTCCAGTCATCGTTCGTTCCCCTTGCAGTTGAGATCGTTTTACGTACTCCTGTAAGCTTACGTTTGACTACCATGGCGTCTCCAAAACCCCATGCTTCTGTGTCTGAAGAGTTGAGTGAAGTGCAAGTGTTGGACTCAAATGAGCCGCTTGTCACGGCCTCCTCTTCTGCGCCGTCTTCAAGTAGTGCGCGAGTGTTGGACTCAATAGAGCCGCTTGTGCCTACTACTACGCAAGTGCAAGTGTTGGACTCAAATGAGCCACTTGTGCTCCCGTGTGTGCGATCCTCAGACCTTGACGAACCGGTTGCTGGTCCTAGTGGGATGACTGGTCCCAGTGGAGCAGCTAGTTCTTCTGAGGACGAGGGCGAAGAAATTGCTGCTGCGATGCCCAGACTTACTGGGTCATCTGGCAGAAGGATTAATCCTTACTCTGATGAGTTAAGGTAATTTTGATTTATGTTATGACTACTGTACAATATCATTGACATTTCAGGTCAGGTCAGGTTATAAAAGGGCATATAATTAGTTAAATTTTTAATTTGCTTAATGGAATTTTAATAAAGTTTGATAGCATAAGGGTTGCAGTGGATTTTAAAATGAAATTTATAGCCGAAAAATGGAGAAAAATTTGTTCTGTTTTGACGTCACAATGCAATTTGTATATATTTTTATTTGTGGAGAACCAGCCCCCAAAAAGCAGCAATTATAATCTATCTATCTAATAATATCTTTTTTTTTCTATTCAGATCCATGTGGAACTGGAGAAAAATCTTCTCCAAATTGGGTACACACGAACAGTGTCTACAGTTTGCGGAGGAGAGAGGACTCATCCCAGTACAAAAATTCTGCGCCTACCACCGGAAGCTAATGGTCTTGACAAGAGGTTCAGGGCAAGTCGGAAAATTTAGATGCCGGAAAAGCGGATGCCGCACCAAAACAGTCTCTCGTGCTATTGGGACCTGGTTCGAAAACGCACACTTGTCTCTCACTTTAATATTTCAAATAATGTATGCATTTAGTGAGGGACTCTCTTACAACCAAACAAGGAAGGAGCTAGCCTGTGATGACGGCCCAGTAATTTCTGCCAGGACTGTGGCTGACTGGTTCAGTTATTGCCGAGAAACTATTACTATTTATGAACTTGAAAATCAAAGGGCCCAAGGGAAGATAGGGGGCCCTAATAAAGTGGTGCAAATAGACGAATCAAAATTTGGTAAAAGAAAATATAACCGTGGGAGATATATTGAAGGACATTGGGTGATTGGCATGATCGAAGATGGCAATGATGATCTGCGGCTTGAGGTGTGTCCTGATAATGAAAGGTCAGCGGACATATTGGTGCCACTCATAAAAAAACATGTTCAGGAAGGCTCCATCATTCACACAGATTATTGGAGAGCATATCTGAGCCTTCCTGAGCATGGATATATTCATAAAAGAGTTAATCATAGTGACCCAACAGAGAAATTTGTGGCACCAGATGGGACACACACTCAGCGCATTGAAAGCCAGTGGAGAGGTTTAAAAAAACAGTTTAGACAACAACAAAATAAACATAATTTTACTGATTGGTTGTGTGAATATTCATGGAGAAGAAAAATCATGATAAACCATTTAGATGCCTATGAAGAACTAATTAATGCAATTAAATATGTTTATAAAATTGAATAAAGTACATTTTTGTTCCACCTTAGTACTTGTATTTCATTGTTTGCAACTTGTTAGTATTTCCTAATTAGTATTAGTAGAGGTAGCTCTTCCCATCCCCCCTCCCAACTTTAAAACTCTTAAATCGATTCTTTTTATTCATAATAATCAGTATTATATACATTAACTTTGGTTTGGTTAGGTTAGGTTAGAACTGTGACCACAACGCACGAGCCGAGCGAGCGAAGCGAGCGTGCCGCGGCAGCGGCCGGCGAAGTGCCAGAACCGAATCGGTCTTATAGTTATTGGTTTAGGTACGGTTAAAACTAAATAGCGCTATTCTAACCTTAAAACTTTAATCATGAATATCTCCATAACCATGGGGCTCCGCAGGGTGGGGATGCACGGGGGGGTAACCCTCCCCCCCCCCCTCCCCCCCCCTTCCCCCCCAAACATCATATATCGACGGTCCATATTGGAAATTTTAACCTTAAAATGATTTGAATGTATCAGATATGATGATAATAAAATAAAAAAAGAAATTATACTTTATTGCTCACATCATAAATGCGATGAAAAGAGATACATAAATATAGTCTTAAGTAGAGAACAGGGAATAGCTTCTAACTTGATTGATAAAGCCGCTTAAACTTTGAGCCTTTCTGATATTCTCTGGTTGTGACTGACAGTGGAAATCTGCCTGTCCAAGTTAGTAATTTACAGTTATTTATTTTTGTATAACAACATATACATTTGAAGTGAACCTGGAAAGGAAGAAACAGCACTCCACATTATAATCGTATGCAATATACAATGTGTCCCGTCACCAGTGTCGGAGCCTTTAATGGCGTGAAATATGGCATTTTTATCGACAAATTGCCCCTCATATTTGGTTTTTCTCTTACGGCCGCCATTTTATTTTCTTCGTAACCAAGACAACAGTTAAACAGCCATCATGTGTCAATTGTCATGGAATAAAAAATAGAAAAAATAATTAAAGAAAAACAAATAGATTATTTTTTGTGTATTTTTTAATTATTGGCTTTTTGAGAAAAACCGCTCAAATTTGAGCGGCAATTTGTCGATAAAGATGCCATATTTCACACCATTAAAGGCTTCGACACTGGTGACGGGACACATTGTATATAATTTAGACAGAATAAATTTACAAGATAAACTAAAAACAAAAGCAATAAATAACAGACTATACGATATAATCAAAGATGAAAATATAAAAGGTTCCTGAGCTTTGTTGTAAAATAGTTTAAGATGCAATCGAGCGAACAAACATAAATACAATTTAAGCATATCTTAAAATACACACAGATAAGTTGTCTCACAAAAATATAAAAAAACTTTCTTATGTTTTTAAATTTCCTAATAAGATACTCGTATATAAATAACAATAACAAAATATTCTGACCCTTGTTAAAAGAAAGATTGAATCTGAAATTTAAAAAAGCGGACCGAGTTCCAGATATTTACTGAAACCTTGGACGTAGACTGGACCCCACTTGTAATAAAAGTATTGAACTTACCAACAAGGATTCACGATAATTAATATTTATAAGTTTTTCAACGCATTTTAATATCCTAACTAATATCATAAATACGAAAGAGAGTTTATTTGTTTGTTATACTTTCACGTCTTAACTACTCAACCAATCATCATGAAATTTTGCATTCACTTTATCAGAGATACAGCAAAAGATATAGGGTACCTTTCGTCCAGAAAAAAATACTGTTCCTGAGGGTTAGTAAAGTCAGTTTACAGACGATGATTTTACGTGATAGCGTCATAAGAAAACTTTGATGTAAAAATTGCATATTTTTATGAATTGAATTATTATAACTGAATAATCATTATTTTGTATAATAAAAAGAAGGAATTATTGTTTTTTTTTTTCGATAAATTAACATTAAGTTGTTTTAATAAACAATGGAAACCACATTAACTTTTCACTTCATGAAGTGGAAGAGAGATAGATGAACCCCAAGTCGAACGCTTAGGCCGATCGTGCCTCTCTATCGCTTGTTCCGCGCTCTCGCTTGCACGCTCGGCTCAGGCAGAACAATAAATAAATACCAAAAAACAAATAAAATAAATAAAAACTTTAAATCAAAACCAAAAATAAATAAATTAATAAAAAACTCTAAACCATAAACAAAATTAAAAATTTTACCTACTACTAGTGTTGCCAGGTCCGATTTGTTTTAAATCGGTAGATGAGGTAAAAAAAATCGGGATTTAAGGTTGCAGGTCGGGACAGTAAACAAAAAACAAGGTGTTTTTATATCGGGGTATAATTTATTGCGTTTTAAACTACTAGTGCAAGTATAGTATTATATTACCTAAATGAAATATGTATTTAATCTTACATAACAAGTAATCAGTCTTGCTGGACTAGTAAAAATTATAAAATCAAATCGTACTTTAAGTGTAATTGAAGCACTTCAGAAAAATAAAGAAAGTATTTATGTAAATTATTTATTTTTGTTAAAATTATATTTTTTATTGGACTTTGCCGGCTTTAGAATGGCCTTGTTTTTTTTTTAACATAGTCACAAAATTCACTGCAAGTCATATTAAAGTTGGTTTTAATTTGAATTACTGCTTTCAAATGCTCGAGTGTCAAGCGGTTTCGCCTCTCAGGCCCAATTAAGTTATCCTGGGAAAATACCCTTTCTGTTGCTGCGATTGATACTGGAATTGAAGCCATAAAAGAAAATTATTTCTGAAGATTTACTAAGTCTTGATTGTCTTTAAAAATGTTGTGCCATTTTTTTTTCATTTTTTGATTTGTCGGGTCATTCAGCGTCCCGATCAGGTACGAATCGGGACGCGTCCGCAGACCCCTGAAAATCGGGACGTCCCTCGCAAATCGGGACACCTGGCAACACTACCTACTCCGCTCATAAATAAGCTAAAAATATATTTCATATATATTTTTACCCTTTAAAAACAATTTACGCTTCTATCGAAGCTATCTTTCATTTTGTTTTCCTCTACTTATTTTAATTTTTCTTTCTTGTCGAACTATCTCTCTTTCTGTTTAATTTATTTTCTCTGAGTTGTTGCCCTGAACGATCTGTATCTCTGGCGGTGACCCCTGGATGCAATAACTTCTTTAATAACGAAAACCCAATTTGTCAAAAAACTTTAAAAAATTTACAGAAACAGTAATACGGACATAATGAACAAATAAGTTAAAAAAAATAAAACCCACCCAGAAATTGTCTTTACATTTACCCAACCGCAATTCGAACCTTGGAGGTGGTCAAAAGTAAGTGTCTTATATATATTTTACGTTTAACAGAAAATGGAACTTTCGGAAGGTGCTTTGTTTCATCAGCTTTGGGGGACAATACTACTGAATTAAAACCTTTGTTGGACAAGGATAAAGAGGAAAACAACAAAATGTTTCGTGAACATGGTAAGTAAAACACATCAAAATAAAAGTTATTTTTAGATATATTTCTGTATTTTCTTACAGTTGCTGGATACTACCAAAAACTTTGTAATATGCTCACGTCTCCTTTAGTAACCTTCCCATTCGATCTTCTCTGAATTTCCAGCCAGTTGCTGAAAATATTTTTCATTCCAAAGAGTTTCTTGTTTAAAAAGTTAATTTCCTTTTTTTTTCAAGGCCTTGTCGTGTAAATATCAACCTATCTGAAATGAAATGGAAATAAACCAACGAGGTCTATTTCCATTCCATTACAGTTGAGCCATATAATTGAGAACTCGAAGTACTATATTTTAGGCTGAATGAAGAGACCCTAAAATATGATACAGTTAAAAAAAGGCGAACCAACATTAAGGAAAACTAATTTTTGCGTCTGTATGATATCTTTTCGTCGTTTGCGCTCAACTAGGATTAACGACTTCACGTGCCTTCCGCAGCGCCAAAGAGCTCGATATAAATGATAAATGAGTTTTGGCCACTAAATTGGTGATTGGGCGTCACGAAAGTTACTTATCCTCGGCTATTGACCATCGTAACCAATGCGCTGTTATTTAATCGTTTATACATTATTTCGAGAGCAAATCGTAAATACCGACCAACATTTTTCGAGGAATCTACTTTTATATCGTTTTGAATGTAAAGGCGTTATTCGCATGAACATGCGACGCATATAACATTTCACGTAAATAACATTTCACTAGAACTAGTGAAATCGAAATAAAATGTATGTGAAGTTCTACTACACCAAACAGTAATATATAGATAACTAAAAAAATCTTTAATTTCTTATAAAAATGTCGGTAAATAACATACGTTTTTGTGTAAAACAAATATAAAGTATAAGAAAGTCATAAATAGAAGTCAATCAAGATAAATTATTTTAATAGAAAAATCGACCCGGCTCACAAGTGAATTCTCAGGCGGAAAGCGAACTGTCTAGTATTTTTCTATTAAAATAATTTATCGTATAAGATTTGAAAAATGCAAAAAAAGAAGTCAATGAAATGAAAACCATTTATTTTATATTGTCTATGTAAACTGACTTGACTGAACTAAATATAGTTACCTAAAATATGAAGAGAAAACTTCACAAAAGTCGACCAGGTCTGTAATGCAAATCGACCAGGTCTATAAGTATTAGACTAACAAGATGTAAGCCTAATACTGTTTGACACCGGAAACAAATATATATTTTCTTGTAAAATCACTTTATAGATGGTTAACTGTTTATCTATTTCTTGATACTGGCGTAATATGTAGATATTGTGATTTCAGTGACATAGTTTAAGATTTCTCTTTCAGAACGATATATGGACTCATTTGGTTGGGCTATTAACGTGGATAAGTATGATTCTATAATAATTGGCGGACCGGCAATGCATACGGGTAAGAAAAATAAAAAAATCATAATCTTATTTACGGTGTCACTACAACATGTTATATATGTATTTTACCACAATTATACAAAAGATTTTATCTTGTTAAAGGGAGGGCAATTTTGTATTCCAACACAGCAGCATATCCAAGATTACTAAAAGATAAAAGGGTCATATCTCCTATTAACTACAATTTTGGTAAGTTTACGTTCCTTTTCACGTTACACGAAATTGGTCAATTCTGAAAGTGATAAATATAATGAACTATTTTGAGTATGAAAAAAAGTGTAAGTATTTTCCATAGGTATAGTGAGGTTTGATCCTTGTTTACTTGATCTCCATGTTTGTTTTTATCCATAGAAAAGCAACAGGCCTTCATAGAGACACAAATTACATTGGTAGAGACATTAAGGCGCTCGTGATCGGATAATGATTATGATTAAAATATGTAACTATTTTTAGGTTATAGCGTGACTTCAGGACAATATATTCCTAAGAATATAACTATATACGCAATAAGTTCACCGTACGGGAGATACGGAAAAGGCGTGGTAAGTTTTGTGTAAATACAGTTTAATCGTTTTTATTTGTCGTATTACACAATATCTTTATGTCATCTTTTAACTCCGTGGCAGGTACCTGAGGTGCTATAGATATAAATAATTAATATTATCCATGTACATTAAAATATTGGTAAACCTTACTTGAAATAGATATTATTTTATCTGACTTGACACATAACAAAAAGAGACAACGTAAATGATAAAATAAATATGATCAAATAATGAAATACAAATATATTAGTTTATTTACAATAGTTTAGCCATAGGGATTTTAAACTTAAGACGATATATACTTATCAACATCAAAGTAATATAATCTCTGTATTCTGGATCTTAGAACCCCTCCAGATGTACAATCACAAGTGTTAGCTTTTTTGGATTGAATATAAAATGTTTTTATATGATCATTTACAACGCGCCATTAAATTTATGCCATAGAATCGTCCAAGTCCTACGTCGGGAGGACTGTGATCTGAGTAAACATGATTTATTTCAGATATAAATCACTTGAATATTAAAAATAGATTATCTAAGCAATAAGATAATGTAGGTGTTAATCGAGTATGTACTTAGTAAATCAAATTTTAAAATAATTTTAAAAAACTATTCTAAGTATACTTAAGACAAAAATAGTGATGTTACAATCGGCATGAACAAATGCTTATTTATTCTTCTTGCCGACTAATTAAAACACATCTTGCGTAACGGTCTCAAAGCTAGGGTAGTTCCCAGACTGAGGCAGATATACACATTTTATATCTAAATTTTAGAGTTCCACACAGTTCAATTGACATATAATTGTCACTTAAAAGCCATAATAACTTTTAAAGCAGTACTTCATGTATCTCTCACTACAGGACATTGTTATTTTTGGACTTTAACTCCTTAAGAATCATTTCATATATAGCGCACGGTGTGAAAAATAGATGGGTAGTAAAATCAAACGTTAAAAGTGAAGGGTAAATTTCCTCTGTGTAATATACTCTCACATCTTATAGCGCTCCCCGATCCTCAGTTCCAAGTACACATTTACTCTCTCTTTCTTTCTCACTATTGCGTTCAGTATACATGTAAAATATATTTTTTTAAGATAATCGTTTTTAAGGAGTAAACTCCAGTCACGCGTCGCTTAATTAAAGCAGTCCTCATACCTGATTGCTGATTTGTTTTATAGGGCTATATTAAATCTTAAATCTTCAATCTATTTATATGTTTTAATGCCTATTTCCACTTTTTTTCCTATATTTTCAAAGGGATTTTATCCTTTTTGAAATACCAACCCCATTATACCTAATGCAAGAATCAATCCTAATAATATTGTGCCCTAAAATTATAATAATTGACTTAAATTAGTTATAAGCTACATAAGGATTTTATAATTTTCAATTTAGGATCCGACAAAACAATTTTAATCATTCCTACATCTAAGCGGCTTATGTTAAAAGTTTAAAAAAATGCTTCCCTCTTATCCTTGTTCCTTACACAATCAATCAGCAAGTCCCGAGAGCTGTTCACGCTACTTCGATCTAGAGATTCTCTCGGAGGACAGATTTTAAGTAAATTAATATCTTAACAGTAGCAGGGTAATTCATTTATGAGTCTATCTATAAAAGAACTATAATACGTTTGTCAAACATAGTGACGTACATCACCTAAACACAAGTTATAAAAAAAGGCTCAGCTTCTAAATTCCTACAGTCAAGTTGATTAAAATTTTTCTATAAATTTTAATGTTTGTGAAAAATACGCACATGTTTAGACATGCTTTACAGCTTTATTAAGAAACTCAATGACTATTTAATGGATTGTGATAGATGTAAAAAAAAGTAATACGTATTGACTAGGCTTAACACTAGTTACTAGAGGTCGTGTCATACAGCTTTTAATGTTTGTTGTATTTCACGAATTTCATAGAGTTAGTTGCAATATGGCGCACTCTTAAAACAAGACGCGTTTTGGCGTATGAAATGGGTTATTATATTTCTTAAACCATAGGTAGCTGAGCGATACAATGGCTGGCTTATATATCACGCTCGTGAACAATTGATGGTAAACGGGAGATGGGTCTGCTTTAAACCACTATAACTAAAATTATCTTTACTAAAGATGTTAACTTTTTATAGTTTTTTAAACTTTTTTTTTTTAGATAGTTGATCACTTCATTGTAATCAAGTGTATAATGGCAGAGTTATGCACAGTGTTACTGTGAATGGAATAGTATTATTGTTTTTTTTTATATCTCGAAACGATATCGTTACTTCCAGTTAGGCTAACGAGTTTTTTTGCGTCCTACTTCTTGTCAATTTAAAAGTTGCTCTAAATAAACGATTGAAAAAATGATTTTAAGGGCATTGGATTAAAATTTCTTTTAATTTCATTTCAAAGCGCCATATCAAGCATTAAAAAAAATATACATACTTTTACATTAATATAATTAATATAAACTGGTAAAGTTTGTAAATTTGTTCGTAGGAAGTAACAAAGAGGTATTTGTTTGTAGGATTTCGCTAAAACTAATGAACCGATTTTGAAAATTCTTTTACCAGTAGAACGCTTCATTATTTTGAATGAAATAGACTATATTTTGTGAATGGGTAGTTATGTGTTGCTTATCTCGAGTTATAACTTCAACAAACCAATACGTTTTGCTACCAGACAATAGCACAACATCAAATATAAATATAAATAGCACACATATTAGCAGCTAACAAGAAATAAACGCCCAGTCACGAATCAGTTAATATACAACAATTTCTACCTAAAATTCTGGAAAATAAAGTTTGCCATTAGGTTATTTCCAGCAATCGTTGTACGATGAAAGATTGTTAATGACCCTTTAATTGACAAGAGTAATTTTTAATATATCTACGCAAGTGGTAGTAGTATTTAATTGTAGACGATACTGGATGCTTACAAGACCAATCAGCCGTCATTTCATAATTTCAGGTGATTCTTTCCACTGGAACTGTCAGCTGGTACTTAGAGAATACCGTAGAGTATTCACCCCCAGTTGGATCTCTGTTTGGGGCATCGCTGTGCTCTGCCAAACTCCGGGGCTCAAAACAAAGAGATGCTTTGCTGATCGGAGCTTCGCTGTATGCCACTAAAGATAAAGTTGACGTCGGTGCTGTATACATCTATCAATACGACCCTGCAAGGAGCGCTGCGGTGAGTGTTTTGCCACTACTACTATAATAGTTCCCGGCATTTAAGTTGGACATGATTTCGAAATCGCAGTGCAGCAGCGCAGTAGTGAATAATGTACCTAAACTTGCTACTTCGCATGTCACGTGATTTCAAAATCATGTTCAACTTAAATGCCGGGATTATACATATTTTAACCACTAACCTAACCACTAGGAAAAAATCTTGAGGCCAAATGTGCATTTTATTTATTAGTAAGCGTACTTTGAAAGCTGTTTGAAATGTTGAAAAAGCCAGAGAAAAACGCTTGATTTGTCGAGTGGCATAATATGAATTAAAAACAACATACTCGTTTTATGTTTTTAATGTGATGAGAACTAAACACGAGGTAAGTAATTAAGAGATAAATCAGTGGTAGTTTTTCAGAATTAGACTACTAAATAAGATGAATGATGCCGATTTCCCTTTTTAAGTTTTTAAGTGTGGTATGCCAATTTTTATGGCAGTAACACCACGCTTATTCAAATTGGAATAAATACGAAAAAAAAACCTCACCGTTTTGAACTGCGTAACAGTCCAAAATCGCAGTAACGCTATATTAAAGAATCTTAACTTATTCGTTTTCTTTAGGATTATCCTCGGCAAGTGGTTCATCAAAAGACAATTTTGGGTCGTGCCAATAGAGGGAGATTTGGCAGCGCTCTCATTAACCTCGGCGATTTAAACGGTGATAAAAGAGACGGTAGGTACTTGTTTTTTTTTTACTTTCCAGAGCTAAGGTACAACTCCTTTCAGGCTTGAAGTAATGACAACGATTTAAACAAAGTGTGGTGTATCACTGAAAATTAATTCAATAAAGAGTTTTAATCTATATGAGTACTTACAATGCGTGTATTGCACATGAAATCGACGCCATGATTTAAGGGCATCGGGAGACCTTGTAGTGAGAAGAAGCCGCAAGAAACTCGAAAAAGGCCGTTTTTTCTCTCAGTTATTATGTGTTATATTACATAGTCGTAAAATATTTAAAGAATCTTCTACCAGCAAGACATATAAAAAAAACTATAACAAAAAACGGATTTTATACATTATAACAGCAATTAGACTATTGACTGCACGCATCTGTCAAATAATCACAGACATGATAACATAAGTCTCTGTTCATAAGTGTATTTTTAACAAATTTACTTTTCAAAGATTAGTTCAGTGAGTTTGTGTGAAATTTGTTATAAAAAATCTCTACCCAAAAATGATTGCCTTTTTTAATCCTGAATTAGAGAATCATTAAATTTATAATAATAGCAACATTAGTTATTATACATTAGTTAAAATCTTTTTGTCTGTATTTATTATTCAATTTAATACGTTAATTAGGAGATTATAGGATTATAAATTAAGCAATATATACAATGTACCTTTTAAATGTATATATATTATTTATAAATTTATAAAAAATGTGCTGCCTACTTTACTATTCTGTCTAGTATTCATAGAAATGTAAGCTTGTCTTCAACTCAGAGGGCAGTTATTCCCATGAGACGTGATGGGGTTTGTTACTCATTGATTTTTCGTTGGCCATGCCTGATGCGGTGATCTATAGTATTGATCAATGGTGCTGATAACATGAAGGGAAGCGAACCTACTACGCCACCGAAGCACATACCGTATGCTTAACAAAAATATGGTTTTGTATTAAATCAATCTATTATATACTAGCGGCCCGTCCCGGATTCGCGCGGGTGGACAAAATTCTTTAAACTTTTTCTAGCGTTAAATATAGCCTATGTTACTCAGCGTGAATGTAGCTTTCCAATGGTGAAAGAATTTTTGAAATCGGCTTAGTAGTTTTTGAGTTTATTCATTGCAAACATACAAAAATACAAATCTTTCTTCTTTATAATATTAGTGTAGATTTATCCGGACGATCTTCGTGGTCCGGAGATACCGATTTTCATGGTATAAGCATTCCGCGGTCTGGAGTTCGATTCTTGACCGGGCCAAAGTAGAAATCGAATTTTATATTTATTCGGGTGTGGGTGTTATGATACCATAGTTGTTTCTGAATACTACAATTCAAGCACTTTCGCTTCTTAACTTGGGTTGATGTCTGGGATGTAGTCTTATATTACTTTCTTTATTATAAAAAAATGTATATTTTCCTATGGGTTTTGGTGACTAGTAATTTACGCATTTCTCCGCTCTATTTTAAGATTTTTATTTTAATTGTCTTTTATAAATAGCCTTTTGAATTAAACTTTTTTGTCAATAATAATTTAATTTGCATGCATGGTACGTATATCGTCACATTAAATTGCAAATTGATTCTTGGTTTAATAGTGAACAAATTTCTATGTAAAAACTTTAAACCCCTTAAAAAACAAACAAAAAATTTGAAACACAATAAACCAATCAATATCTATTTTGTTTGTATATCTACTCAAATTAAGGTATATGAAATTCAACTCCAATGAATTTTTCAGAGGTAGCTATATCAGCTCCCTACGAAGACGAGGGTCGTGGATCGGTGTATATTTATTCAGCTGCAGACATTCTCGGTGACGAGCCAGCCGATAAGATTCAATACCTACAGAAGTTACGACCAGAAGAATACTCTACTTTTGGCTACAGTATGACTGCTCATCAGATTCACGAAGGCAGCTCATGTAACGGTATGTTTTACAGGAGAAAGGTTTTGTTGAAGTGAAATCTTCTTTAGCATCGTTGTGATTTGAAATTCGATGAAACGAAAAAGCGACAGTAAAAAGCTGTCTCTTTTTAGTGTTAAATAATTTTTTAAGATTTAACGCAGGAGAAAATGAGATAGGAAGCATTATGTACGTGTGTTTATACGGGTTTGTGAGCGCATGCGTAGTAAATAGCTTGAGAGAAGGCATCACAACAAACGTGGTATTTTGTATACGTGTACGTATTATTTTTGAAGGTTTCACTTCTACCACGTGTGAATTGCGCAGGTGCTTTTAATTAAGTCTGATTTTGCTCCAGACAAGAGCCAGAAATGTTTTTTATCTTGTATTATATGTTATTTATATAGGTTTTATTATTCCTGGAAAAGTTTTTAATAACGGGTTGGTACAAGAAGTGCTATAATGGACACATGCAGCCAACAGTAAGCGCACTTACAAAAAGTAACCTAGCTTGAGTTAAATAGCCTGGCCGTTACAGCATTCTGACCCGACCCAGTAAGACAAAAAGACCAGGGTTGAAGTTCCTTAGAGGTGATTTTTTTCAAAATATTTCTAAGACGCTACTTCTAAGAACGATAAAATCTAAGGAGGTAAATTTTGCCTACTTCTACTTCATATATATGTATGTAATTTAGATGACATTACATTTATATTATACTGCAGTTTGATAATGGAGCTGGAAGTTAGGGAGTTCCCTTGCGATGCTGACTAGGAAAATATATGAGCTCATTAGATTCGTCATAGCAAGGCTTGTTTATTTTACCCGATAAAGAGTACCTGATGATAGAACTGAAACCCTCGGATCCCTTTTGCTTATTAGTGCATTTAAGTAGAGATGTTTTCATAGCGCTTGGTAAGCGCGTTATTAAAGAATTTTAAACTTAAAACAATTATATATTAAAAGATTTCTCACATCGTTTGATGCTAGAAAAACTTATAATTCGATATATGATATTGCTTAATATCAAATATATATACGAATCTTTCTTATTTGCCAATTCTGACCCCCGAGTTCATAATTGTCATTAATTATGAAGCTGCCATAAACGTGATCATTAATCTTAGTTCCAGGGTTCTTACTATATTATTTGTATGTATCCACGAGAGTAGTGAGATCTCGTTACCCTTGTCTTGTCTCGAGAACGTCAAAAAGTTACGTCATCTATTCACAAATTACGGAGCATCTCGAATTATTCTAAACATCTCTTGATTGGAAATAACATTAGTAATGGATACAACATTATTTTTATTTTAGCGAATCCACGTCCATAATACATTAGTGAAGATCAAAGTCAGTTATCTGGATTCAAATCTGATATAATAAGTGTCTTTTATATTTAATTTTTTGCATTCACAATGCAGTATTTCTTTAAGATATAAAATACGTGTGTAAAAAGCGTTCAACATTAGTGGAACGATACTAGCTACTAAAATTCGACACGTTTGCCAGCGTCTCGGTAGCTCAGCGGTCAGAGCTATCGCCCGGATAGCGAAAGGTCGTGGGTTTGAATCCCACCTGAGGGCTCGGAGGCGTAGTTTTTTACACGTATTTTATATCTTATAATAGTGTCGCTAGCGCTCTGAAATTTCTTTTTAATTTGCTTTACTACTTATAACCAAATAAGTGCTAAATATTTTGTAATTCTTATTACAGGGTTAGCGATTGGTGCTCCAGGGAGTAACGCGGTCCTGTTATACCGGTGTATTCCTAAAATAATCTTACGAGTTGAGAAACTCCAGGTACGTTCATATTCAGCTATTTGTAATTAAATCTACCTGATTATATTATATTGTAATCAAAATTGTTCAGAAGATAAACAAATGTTTAAAGTCCTTTTGAAAAAAACTACTTGATGTTCTATATATAAAGCTAGTTTGTTAACATAAGTTACTTAGTGAATAATTTGAGTTGTAAAATTTGAAGTACTATATACGATAAAAATACAGCAAAATAATGTTTACCTTTTAAACATTTTTGATCGAAATGGACATTGTAATTGGTTTAAATTGTCTTGCATCTTTTACAGAGCATTTTATGAATATCTTTTCTGTAAAACTTGAGAATATCAAGTATGGGTATACATAAATTTTGATTTAAAACATGACCTTTTTAAAATTGTAAATTATTTCCTTAAAGAACAAGACTTTTTGTATTTCCACTTAAAACTTTTATTATGTTATAGGATCTATTAAATAACAGCAGAGGTAATATTGAATCAAAACGATATTTCCAATTTTCCGTCATTATAACACTTAGAAAATTTTAAATTATTTTGTAGATATTTTATTCAAATTTGCTTATTAAATATTTTTAACCCTATCCCAATATCAGCAACAATAATAAAACTTGTTTTCTTTTTAAAAGTTATAGTTTCAGAAAAAGGTTTCATAATGTATTTTTTAATTTTTATTTTTTGCCGATCACTTGAACAATATATTTTATTTAGTTGTTTTTCTTTTTCACCCTTCTTTATAAAATACTAACTTTTACCCGCGGCTTCGCTCGCTATTTTTTTTCAATTAAAAGTATCCTATGTTACTTCTAATACCTCCAAGAATATATGTACAAAGTTTCATGGTGATCGGTTTAGTAGTTTTTGCGTGAAAGCATAACAAACAAACTTACATTCACATTTATAATATAAGTAGGGATAACAGTCATATGCTAAAACCATATTAAGAGATAGGGCTATCCTTAAAAGTGTATGATCTTTGCCCAGAATTGAGGTTTCTTTATTTGTTACAGGATGACCCACGATCTCGAGGAAACAATACACTCTTTCACTTTAATTCGTGTGTCTATATTGCATATCCCGCTAAACCAGATGTCATTAAAGCTGGTGGGTAAACTTATTATGACATTTTAAATTGTGGCTTCAGCCGATTGACTAAATTTACTTTTATTCTTTTTTGTCCTTGAAATAAGCATAAAAAATCAAATTTTTATTGCTTAATAAGTCAAGAATCTATAATACTGTTATCATTATTTTTAATGTATGTTATTAAAAATAAAGTTGTTTCACGTCAAACACATCAAAGTGTCAAAATTTATCAATTTACATAAAACTCTATGTTCTGAACGTTAAATAAAATCGTTTTCTCTAGGTTTTCCTAGGTTCCTATATACCCATTATGGCACTTACATTGAAATGATAGACTTAATGGGAGGCGGCAATGGTGGGCGTAACCTGAAACAAATCTTCTCGAGCTACAGCTTGAGGTTTTTATACATAAATAAAGAGGAAAATTTAATATACCTATCAGGATGACTCCTTCTCGAAGCGAGCTATATTACATTTGACTTTTTTCAATGAGGGGAAAAACTTCTCTGTTTTATTTCATGCCGAAAACTCGCACATGTACCCTTTATTAAGTTTCATTCAGGCTGATTTGCCAATAACGAAAGTTTTTAACTCCAAAATACTACTACTCAAAGACGAAATGTTCTTATAACATACCTATGTGAGTGTAGTATTCTAAAATAACGTTTTATTACAACTATTCCTAGTGTCCAGGAAAAGGGGTAAGATTTATTCGTATTGAGTTTAATTTTTTAGTATAACACTATACATGCCTCAGCTACAACAGCAATCCTGGCTTGTTCCTCATCTAGGAACTACAACCATTCATGGCCTCTGCAGTAATGTAATGTGTCTGTTTATAGAAATAGCTGTAGAAATAACTCTTACTCATCCAACTGCAAGAATAATCAACGGTGATAAAGATGGTTCGATGAAATACACCATTTCTACATTGGCTACTGGGAAAAAAGAGGTTATCTGCAATGCTGTGACTATAGTTTTACCGGAGGTAAGTTTTATTTTTATACGCCTAATTTTTCCTACAAGCACTTGACTCTTAATCTTCGAAACGTAATAGTAAGGTAAGGTTGAAGGTAAGCAGGTGTACAGACGAAAGCAACAGTAAGGCTGAAGGTAAACAGGTGTCCAGTTTTCTTAGAATTTTCACCCTTAAACTTCATTCCTAAGATGTCCGACAACTTGTATGCATTATCCAAGACAAAATTCACATTGTTTGATTACCTACATATCCGATTTCCGAGCTGTCCAATAATCTAAAATCAAATCTCAAATTTTGCAATTTTTGAGAATGTTGTGATTATTCAATATTTTTCCATAAGCCAATCTTAAAAAGTTATCAAAATTCACTGCGTATTAATTTACTTTCGGGGTGGTTTCCTAAATATCCAAGGCTTCATACTACTATAACTATACTAATGATACAAAAAGGGGTATCTCGGAAACGTAGAGAAAGATTGTTAAAAAGACTACATTAGTGGTGTGAATTGAAAGAATTAACGTGTCTGGGTCATCATAAATAATTAAAGTTAGCAAAGAAAGTAAAGCTTGTGTAGGTAGCTTTTACTACCTAACAGAAGCCAATAAACTCATATTACAAGGATCTACATGCTTAGAATAATTTGTACCCTCTCTCTCGTAACATTTTTAAGTGACTTTTTTAGGACAATGCACTTCTAGAGAAGAATACAGTCTGAGCCGACAACAAAGACAACTGAATATCTGAATACCCGGCTTTGTGACCCTTACCGCCCAGATAGCGAAATACCCCTTTTATTCCCGTTTTAGACAAATGATTCTTTTTCATTTTCAGAATACTAATGCTTATTTCAAGCAAATGTTGTTTTTGACTATGTTGTGATTATCGTCGCATAATACTTTTATTATTTTGATTATAGAATAATATTTATTGTTTTATGTTATTAATAGCAGCGATGTATATGTAATATTGTAAATATCGTTACTTTTATTCAAGCTGATGAGTTTCTTGCGCCTGGTCTTTTTGCTTGTCAAAAAACGCCCAAAATGGACAGTATATAAAAATACTTAAAGGATTCAAAAGGCTTTACAGGCATTTGAATAAAATTTATTTTCATTTTATTTTTGTTTATTAAGAAGGCGATAAAGAAGTTTCAAACATTTCAAAGGAAAATATCGTTCACTTGTTTTTCCCGTTAATGAAAAATCTTTATATTTTTCGTTACGTCTTAAATTTCTTAAGCCAGATAACTTTTTTATACGATTTTAGACCTGAATTTGGAAATCTGTCAACATTGATATAATAAAAAAACAAAATATTCGATATAATAAACTTTACTTACATTTTTTTTTCAAAGCATAAAATTTGTATTTATGTTAATTTTTCTTAAAACTTCAGGAGGGCAGTTATGAACCTGTAATCCAGTACCAAATATCAGCCTCACAGAACAAGTCGCCTACACAAAATACTTTCTTTGATGATAGCCACGCAATGCTGAGTGACTTAAGCACCCTATCCCTCACAGACACCCTATGGGTTGCGGATTGTGCAGGAGACAAAATTTGCGATCCTATTTTGACCTTCGACGTGGATACCTCGATGCGGTAAATACTTCCTTAACAATAGAGGACAAAACAAAAGAATTTAATTAACTTTCCCCAATCCCAGCAAGCAGTTGATATTGTTTTCTACTCCATTCCACAATACCTAGAATTGTTATCTTAAAATATAAATGAACCGGCGTTTCATAGTACCAATGTATGTTAAAAATTTAATTGTAACAGTTTTAATAATCATGTGCCTATTCTATGTAAATTGTAATATAATGTTCTGCTTTTATTGTAATACTCATATGTACCATCTATTTAACATAACCAAATGCTCCTTGCACTAACTAAAACCTGCATTATGTTACCATTAAATAAATTACAATTTGAAGTAGCATATTGTCAAGTTTGTAAGGAATTTAATAGCTGATAGTTCCATAATTATTGAATGTTCTATGAAACGAACTGACTCTAATTTTTATTATTGAAACAGTAAAAATGTATGAGTAGGCTATAGAATTTAGAAGAATCTTACTACAGCGCAGTCTTATACATTAATTTATAGTTTTTTTATATCTTTACATTTAATACAGAAATGGATACGTAATTGGGTCGAGTGAAAGCGAAGGCGTGATAGTCAGTGTACATAATAGTGGAGATCCCGCGTACACTGCGTGCGTTGATGTTAGTGTTAAAAACGTACGCGTACGGCGATGGCCGCCCGGTTGCAAACGGGTAGATCCTAATCATGGAACCTGCACTCCCAACCGGCCTATAAGAAACAATACAAGCTGGGTAAGCCCTTATTTATATTGGCGTTTTATTCGTTTTGAGTGTGCAGCAAAATTGTACAGCCTTGTTTCGCCGTCCTCATTTATATCGGACAACCAGACTTATAGGTACCACCATTATATGGTTGATAATACCGATGAATCGCACTAAGCGTTTCGGTTCCAATTTTGTGTGTTTTCCGCTAAAGTGTGGACCTCTTTGCCTGAGTCTGCATTTCTTGACAAATACACTTTAGGGATCTTTGAGTCACGAGTAAACAAGTATCTTCTAGGTAAGCGCGTCACATCCTAGATCGCATCGTCGCTTACCATCAGGCGAGATTAGCGATCAAGCGCTTAGCGATCCAGATTACCACCAACCCTTAATGATACTGGAGATAACCACTAATACACCTCCCGCAGACAGTGTTTTCCTAATTATTAATACTAGGTGGCGCTGTACCGCGTAGAAACAAGCTATCGTATTGTTTTTGCGGGAGTACGTAAGGGCAAGTTTACTTTTGCAATGTTAGGATAGCGAGACAATATGGTGACAAACACACACACACATACACACACACAAATTATTGTCACAATAATTAGGATTTTACTGCGATCTCCAACGTGGCTGCTAAGTGTGAAGGTTATGGCAAAATTTATACCTGAGTCATGATTATTTATATATCCGTAACCCTAGTATCTTTAATACAAGCCTTACAGTGCTTACTTTGGGCTACGCTAATTGGTGTGAATATTTTTTATTATTATTTTGAAGGATACTTCTGTCCTTCTTGACGACTTGCATATTAATATCGGTTAGCGATCAAATTGAAATAACATTTTCTATTATAGATAAACTTCTTTAAAGGCCATGAACATAGAAAAATTGTGTTTCCATCTGGCTAATTGGACCAGATGCCATAGCCTAGTGCTATTGAGGCTTTTAACAAACCCGGCGAAATTTCTTAAATTATTATTTACGCACTATTTTTTTTCAAGTGCTCCATATTTTTACATAATATTTTATAAATTAATTGAGGCGCAACGACTAATATAGGAGTTTTCTATAGGCTGCTTACCTTAAATTAGTTGAAAATATATTTTAGCAATGCTATAACGATGCTGTATTCTTATAATAGATAAGATATGAAGAAGCAAAGCCCGTCATTGCACGTGACTAACTAAAGTACCCTTATTAGAATATCCAAAGAAAGGTCGATTGAACTGTTACAGAATACGGGTGTCATCGAAATGGAAACAAAGAGTTTGAGAAGTGACGTGAAGGAAGTGGTCCTTATAGTGGATTTATTCGAACAGTGTTCATCAAAGACAGATAAGAAACAGAAGAGTGGAAAGATCAGTTTAAAGACAGACCCCATAGGACTGGTGGCAAGAGGGTTTGTTAAAACGCACTCCTATTACTTCTTTAATTTTTTTTATCTGGATTACTAACTTTTACTTGCGGTTACATTCGTTTCATTTTGTTGATCTTTCGAGAAAAGCATTTTTATGAAGGAAAATGTCATAACGATCGGTTGAATGGTTAAACCGTGAAACCCATAACTAACGAACTCCCCATTACATTTATAAATGAGAGTAAATAATATGTTAGGATAGACATCGATGAACAAATTTGATATGGTTAGAAACTATTCACGCCATCAATTACTTATGAAAATATTCCTAAGAGTAGTTCCTAGTTCATGGAAATAGCCCATAGAGTTGTAAACCTAAGTAGCAATGGGCAGGGCGAATATTTTCAATTATCGGCTTTGGATGAGACGACAACGTAGTGTATTTAACGATTGATGCGGGTCGAAGGCACGACCGATCGGTGAAGATCCTTGGGAAGGCCTATTTCCAACAGGGAACTTCGAGAGAAAGAGAGAGATATTGATGTCCTCTCAAGCGGCTCGATACCAGTTTTCATGGTACCGATACCCGGTTAAGCTAACCCATTGACGCCCAGCTATGTGTTAAATGCGTTCTTTCTCTCTTTATCGGGGAAAAATACCATTCAATCAAAAAGAACCAAAACCAAAGCCACAATAATAAGATATAAGATTATTAACAAAATTTTAAAACTGTTACAGGTACACGAACCTTGGCGATATGGTATATTTAACCCCAGTTGAAGTTGATGAGACGGGTAAACAGTTGTCGCACATTTATACGGTAACAATCTTCTTATTATTTTAAAGAATATATCACTACATAGTATGAAACAAATATTTGATAGAATCAGGCGTTACTTGGCGGAAGTCCATATCCATTAGGCGCCATTCATTTATTACGTAAAACTATTTTCGTTAGTTTTTGACCCCCTCCCCCCTATTATAAGAAAAAATACGAATTAGACGACCCCCTACCCCCCTGTTTAATATTTATTACATAAGAATCTAAAGGCAAAAATGAATACACGTTTGGTTTGTTTTAATGTTTATTTTTCAAAGTAACAATTTTAAGAAATGTTTATTTGTACTTACAAAGGTACTAATAATTTTTATTTTTTGGCAGAATAAACTTTGATTTTAATAATCAACCTTTACCTACATAAGATTTTCAGTCCAGGGGCTCAAAACCCAGTCGGAAATTGGATCTCACACCGGAACATTTCTAATAATAGGTGTTGCTTCTGGTTGGTTATTCGTTGCTTTGATTATGACGTTGTCAACGTTCACCCATTCGACATCAGCCCCGATGCGGCACAAGACTTCTTTGCCTCGCCTTTAATATATGGCTAAAGCTTTTTCTCTTTCAATATTTGAAATACGGCCATGAAGTTTTTACCCATACGCATCCGAGCGAACCTCGGCACTTGTGAGGTTGCCCGTGCTTTTTCAAAGTATAATTTTAACTTTGCGTATTTTTGTGATCTTACGTAAGAACTATCGAGACTCCCACCCACCCCCTTGTAAGAAAAATAAGACGTGGTCGACCCCCCCCCCCCCCCCCCCCCCCCGCCCTAAATCGTCTTACGTAATAAATAAAAGGCCCCTTAGTAAAATAAAAAATATGTAGCTCACTTCCGCTAAACTCAAGCAGTGTGCACCGCCCACCCGCCCGCAAATAAATGCAGGAACCGCAGACACCGGCACCTTCACCAACTACTCTACACGTTATAGTAATATAAGTTATTTACGGGATTGCTACCATGTACCTTGTTGTTGAGTTTCCGATATTTCGGCACTGTTGCAAGTGCCGAAATGGCCGTGCCGTTCGGCATGGTAGCAAACCCGTAAATAACTTATATTACTATAATGTTAATGACCACGAAAGTTTAAAACAATATACTCTACACGTGTTTCGCCACCACACGGAGCATCATCAGGAGTTGTTAGACGGTCGCACGGTTGCACGGTCTAACAACTAACCTTTACCTTAACCTAACTTAACCTTTCGAGGTAAGCTACATGCTTGTGTTACAAGTGGCCTCACATCGTAGTACTTCGTTGAGACAGGGGCAGGTACAGGGGCACGGGGGTATAGCGACAAAAGGGGGTACAGAAAAGGGGGAGCACTATGCCCGCCTGCCGCCCGCTCGTCTCTCAACGTAACGTACGTTACGTAACGTCAACGTACCCTCACGCCCTTGTACCGCGCGGGCGAAGACTCAATTAAGCGTCGACATATAATTCAAAACATTCAGTTCAATATATCCACTGACGCGCTACTGTAGCATTGTTTACGATTTTTGTGCCAACAGTATTATATAAAAGACTTGAAAACAAAAGTCTCGTAAATGGGTGTTGTTCAAAATGAAATTCTCCAGCAGACCCATGACACCAATAAAAGAGAATGAATTCCGTGTGTATTTCATAAAAAGAATTAACATATTAATAGAGTTATGTTTATGAAATATTATAATAAGGCATAAAATATCGTTATAAAAATAGAATTGTATTGGGGCTAAGACAATAAGTAGCGTTAAATATCTTTTGAAAAGAGATATCTTGGGACAAACTTCTGTATCAGTCGGCAACAAATTTCAATGGCAGACGTCGATTTCAATGGAATCGAAGTCAATAATAAGGTAGAAGTCAATTGAAGGGGATTTTGAAAACGGATTTAAGATCAGACCTGCAAGAACATTAAGCAATAAGAATAGAATAAAATTCACGGAGATAGAATTAGTAACATAAATTTGTTTTTACTAAGAAATAGAGAAGACTTTTTTTTCTAGTTAGAAATGTTTATATCAAATAACTAGCGGCCCGTCCCGGCTTCGCACAGGTAGACAATTTTTTTTATTTTTTTTTCTAGCATAAATACAGCCTATGTTACTCAGCGTGAATGTAGCTTTCCAATGGTGAAAGAATTTTTGAAATCGGCTTATTAGTTTTTGAGTTTATTCATTCCAAACATACAAAAATACAAATCTTTCCTCTTTTATCGTATCGTAGATATTGTAGACAAACAGGATTGAGTGCTTCCCCTAATCCTAATAGTATTAATGTTTCCCGCTTTCGTATTATTGCTTGGAAATCATTGACTCTAGCCTCTAGAGCCTTTAATTGTTATTATGCAGGTACTATACACGTAACGCATTAATTAATCTTGTGGCATAAATAAAAGTTTACTTACTTAAAGACGACGGTAGGGAACCTGCCTTTCGCACCAACGATCCGGGTTCGAGTCCCCGTAGCAACAGATGTTGGAGCGACGAATATAAACTGCTTGCTGCTATTTACAGTTTGCTCGTATTAATTAATTTGGCTTGCTATAAACAATGTCATTATGCGTTCATCAGTCGAAAATTGCAAGCAGACATGTTGCTCCTGACTGCCAATGTCTTACATCCTCTTTCAACATCTTTCTTTCTTTAATTTTAAGAGTTGTGTGAGGAAATTGCTGTATTACTCTGTTAATAGATACCTAACCTATCTTTATGTATAAAAATTAACAATATTTTAAATTGTCTGCGTTAATTTCCAGGGAGTTTAGGACTTGTTTCCTGTTCCAGTCAATGTGTGTGACTTTTAATTTTTTTCCCAGGTGGCAAACAGAGGCGTCACGACGTGGGTAAACATCGCTTGTAACATCGTCTTAGACAAAAAGCCTTATTTCAAAGGATTGGTTATAACTGTAAGTAAAAGTTGAAGGGAATCAATTTTATATAACAAAAGAAAAATAAGTAGGCTACCGATGGTTTCAAAAGTTACTTGCATAAAGATTAAAAACGTTCATGCAAAATAACCCAAAAATGTTTGTTAACCTCTTTTTATGAACCTAAGAACCGGTTGGTAGTTTATTATATGTATACACACATATATATAGAATACCAACTCTACCTAAGTAAGACTACTAGCTTAAACAAGGATCTTGATGGCACAGAGGTTAGGTTAAGTCAGGTGATTGTGGTAATTACTGCATTAAGCCTACTGAACCAGGGCCGGATTTGTGGGTCCCTGGGGCCTCTACAAGAGAGAGGCCCTTACAATAGATATAAAAAATAAAAAATTCTATGGGTCAACAACTGTCACGCTTTTTTCCAAAAATAGATTTTTTAGATGGAAGTATGTAGAGGAGCTTTTAACATTTTTATAACAACTTTTAGGCGGCCTCCGTTGCCCCAGGGTCTTCAGACCTTTAAATTCGGTCCTGCACCGGACTCATTCCAGAATTGAGGGTACTTACATGGGTTTTTTACTGGCGTATGCCTTCAAGCCTTTACTGGAGACTAGGCCGGGTAGGGCCGGGTAGGGAGGAGTGTACCACATAACTCCGCCGTTCACCCGCGACGGAGTATGCGTAACGCATTTTCCAATAAATAAATAAAGAAAGTTGGGTTAGGTCCGAAATTATTAAGTTAAGCAATTTTGATAAAAGGCAAAATTAAAAAGCTTCTTCATAGTTCTTCACGCCAGATCCTCTATCCTCCTTTTCGTTCGTTTGTTCTACCAAATAAACTCTCTCAAGCAGTAGTTTTCAGTTGACAACCAATTATTGACAGCTGCCTATTTTGGAAAACTAAAATTTGTAAGTTGTCCGGCATTGATTTCCTCATTCGAATTTCATGTTACAGATAGACACCCAAGCAACATATAAATGCGATGAAGACTTCACCGATAACAATGGCAAATACTATACAAAATGCTCTGTTTCCGAAGTGAAGAGTAGCGAAAAATTTGACGTCATTATTTCTATTTACATCGAACCAAAAATTATTGGTAAAGCAAACACAAGATAATTTTTTTATAACATTTTTTTATTCAAAAGCTCACATAATATGTTAAAGCTTTAGTCAACTAGCATATAGCATTTTTTATTAAATATAGTCGTTCAAACATTAGATTGAATTATATGAAACTCATAAATCGTACAGATGCATGTCACTTGTGGGCACTTCCATACTTGAAGTGCTTGCAAACAAAAATTATCTGAGAAATTATTTTAATAGAAAAATTCTAGAAAAATCGACTCGGTTCAGAAGTAAATTCTCAGGCTCGGTAGCATAAGTGGACCGGATATCCAAAGAAAGAAAGAAAGAAAGAAAAAAAAACATTTATTTGAAACTTCAACACACAACAACAAAAGATGTATATAATTAAAGAGTAACAACTTAAAAAAAAGAAAAGAAAGATACATATAAAATAGGAAAAAAAATACAAATATGGTGTCTGAGGCCAAAAAGGACCCTGTCTCAGCACAAAGTAAAAATTGACTTAAGTCCGAGTCGATTTTTTCTATTAAAATAATTTATCATACAAGATAGCATTGAAAAATACAAAAAAATATTTAAAAATAATAAAAAAAACTATCTGCTTTGTGCTACAACAACTTATGCTAACCCGCTGGTGTAAAATGCAACATCCGTACTGGCTTACCTGTCTACAGTACTTTATTTTCAGATTGGAAGACTCTAGAACAAAACAATATGACGTTGTCTTCCTACATCACAGTTACTTACGATGAAAAACAGGTGACTCAGAGGTACTAAATGTGAACTTCTACTTAACATTCTCTTCGCTTTGTGAAAACTATGCGTAATCTAAACTAGCTAGTACGAAGTGTGACTTAGGTTTTATATTACAACGGCATAAAACATAAAAATGAATAATGTTGTAATAATATTGTTGTTGTTGCAATATTATTATCTTAATATATATAAATCTCGTGTCACAATGTTTGTCCTCAATGGACTCCTAAACTACTTAACCGATTTGAATCAAACTTCGTAACTATCTGTTATTTGATCTAACTTAAAAGATAGGATAGGTTTTATTTTAATTTATAACAGCAACGCGTGGCCGGATCAGCTAGTATAATATTATATTATTAATGTATACTAAAAACACTTAAATTATGATAGTTATGATTACATACATAAAAACACGCTTTTTTCCGGCAGGGGTAGGCAGATATCACAGATTCCAACGATCCTGACATACTCTCTTTTAGCTTTCGTCAGATCTTTCATACAACCTCGACAATTAAAGCCTAATATTCCGGCTAATCTCGTATTATTATTATGCATACTACAAACTAAAGATGTAATAAGATATAGTTGACAAAGATAGAAAAAGGGATGCTTAGATGGCTTGGTCATGTACCTATGTAGAGGATGGACGTAAGAAGATTGACAAGATAAGTATATGAGGCAAATATGCATGGACAAGTCGGTAAAAGCAGACCAAGGCGAACAATCAGGAACCAAAAAGATGTCCTGAAAAAGGCCAGGTCAATAATATTCTTAAGCTAAGCATCCACCTTTCGACATCGTACGCATCGCATAAAACGGATCGTAGTATTCTTTATATAAAAAGTCACACAAGTGCGTCCATCAATCCTCATCGTATGGATCGCTCGAATCTGCTCATCGGCAATGCCGACGCCCTTGCTTCGAGAGGCAACTTTTGCGATGAGTGCCGATGACGTCATCCGGAATGCCGGTCAGGTGGACGCCCCGCGCGCTCGCTCAGCTATCCAGATTTTATGTTTCCTTTTTTTTATGTTTTTGCATTTTCTTCCTCTTCTGCTAACACACAAGCGATGACGAATCGTTCTTCTTCACTTTCCTCCATAATGTCACAGACATATTTCTCACGACCGAATGAAATGGCGTTGGCAATCCGATTGCTGGTAGTTGCGGCGGCAAAAGCGATCGCTGCCGATCAGGTGGACGCATTGTGAAAAATTCATCCGTGTGATGCGATGCGTCCGATGCGTACGATGCCGAAAGGTGGACGCTTAGCTTAAGAATATTATTGACCTGGCCTTTTTCAGGACATCTTTTTGGTTCCTGATTGTTCGCCTTGGTCTGCTTTTACCGACTTGTCCATGCATATTTGCCTCATATACTTATCTTGTCAATCTTCTTACGTCCATCCTCTACATAGGTACATGACCAAGCCATCTAAGCATCCCTTTTTCTATCTTTGTCAACTATATCTTATTACATCTTTAGTTTGTAGTATGCATAATAATAATACGAGATTAGCCGGAATATTAGGCTTTAATCAACAGAAAATTCTTGGTACAATAGTGACAATGTCAGATATAAACACAATAGACAATTAGCTAACTATGACAGAGTTTATGGTTTTCAGTACAGTAAGACTTTACCACATTCTCCCGCGCTTAAATATTTGTGTAATCCTTTAGATAAACTGGACGACGACGTTCTCTTGTAGAAGACCGCACAACAATCGGTTTAGTAGATGGCATGGTCTGCTCTTCAGATTCAGACGGCGAGTCTTGTATAGTCAAAGGATGTTCGGGTTCGGTAAGAGGTACTAAAGGACTTGTAAGATCTGTGGGGTCTACTGTCGGTGTTGTCGTTATTTTGTCGTGCTGTGATTCTAGTTCACCAGGAGATGCTAACCGACGATTTGACACGACTACCTCACGTCCATCTTGAAGACGTACATAAGAATGCAAAGGATTGGTTTCTAAGAGTTCCACCTTCTCTACTAATGGATCGTACTTGCTGGTACGAGTAAAGTTTTTCATCAGCACTTTCTTCCCTTCGGCCAACCACGTTGGTAAAGATTGGCCATTTGAAGAGCGCCTGTTATGGGCAAACATACGCTCATGGGGTGTGCAGCCAGTAGATGTACACAACAAGGATCGAATCGAGTGCAGAACTTGAGTTAGGACTGACTCCCAGGCTTGAATTGGCTGTTTTACCGTCTTTAGTGCAAGTTGTACTCCTTTCCATATAATACCGTTATATCTCTCTGTTTGTCCATTTCCTTGTGGATTATATGGAGTAGTATAACTAGTGGCTATCCCCAAACCGTGTAAGAACTCTCTTAATTCTGACGAAACAAATGAAGCCCCTCTATCAGAATGAATGTATGATGGTATGCCGAAAACAGAAAATAATTTGGTTAGTTTGGTTTTTACTGTAGAAGTGCTAATGTCCTTGCATGGAAAGGCAAATGGAAATCTTGGATACTCATCTACAATAGTTAATATGTATTTATTTGGTCTGTTGCTTGGAATGGGGCCCTTAAAGTCCATTGAAATTCTTTCAAAAGGAGTTGTAGCTTTTATAAGCGTTCCAGTCGATTTAATAAATCTCGGTTTCAGTTCAGCACACACAGGGCAGGCCGCTGTAATACGCTTTATATCTTCTACCGAAAACGGTAAGTTCTTTGTTCTAACCCAGTGTGTCATCCTTGTGACACCAGGATGGCATAAATTGTTGTGTAAGTTGGATAATGAATCTTGTTGTATCGATGCTACTCGTACTCGTGATAATGCGTCAGCTACAACATTCTGGGCTCCTGGTCTGTAGATAATTTCAAAATTGTAACTTGCTAGTTCTAGACGCCAACGTTGTATTTTATCGTTTTTTATTCTAGACGAATGTTTCTGATTAAGCATAAAAGATATTGATCTCTGGTCAGTGATAAGCTTGAAAGTTCTACCTATTAAAAACTGTTTCCATTTTCTTAAGCTTTCGATTATAGCAGTTGCTTCCTTTTCAATGGCTGAATGCGATTTTTCATTAGCATGTAGAGATCTAGAGAAAAAGGCTATCGGTCTACTTTCTTGAGATAAAGTTGCCGCAATGGCATAATCAGATGCGTCAGTTTCTACCACCAATTGAACCGCATCGTCTATCACCGTAATAGCAGATTTAGCGATTTCTGATTTAAGACCTTCAAATGTTTTAACAGCTTCTGTTGCAAGGAGCTGGCTTCCTTCAGCTCCGTGAGTGTTGTAGTTTATTAACGGTTGTATTTTAGTTGAGAAGTTTGGAATCCATTTAGCATAATGGGCGAACATGCCTAAAACTTGACGGAGCGACGCTGAATCAGTAGGGACTGGCAATTCCAATAGGGGACGTAGTCGATCTGGATCTGGCTTCATTATCCCATTGCTGATATTATAACCCAGAAGATTTATTTCAGTCTTAGAGAATTCGCTTTTGGTCATATTCAGCGTAAGGTTATATTTTCCAGCGACCTCTTTAAATTTGTGTAATTTTTGGTCGTGATCCAACTGATTCTTACCGCAGACAGTGATATCGTCTAAGTAGGCAAAGACTCCCTCAAGATTTTCATTGTTGAGTATGGTGTTTATTGCTCGTTGAAAGGCTGCGACCCCATTAGTCACACCAAATGGAATTCTTCGGAATTGGTATAGATTACCGCAAGCTTCAAATGCTGTGTAAGGTTTTTCGCTTTCGAGTATAGGTATTTGGTGGTAAGCGCTTTAAAGGTCTATTTTACTGAACACCTTATATTTAGCTACTTTTGAGATAATCCCTTCTATAGATGGAAGAGGGTATGCATCAAGTTGGGTAAATCTATTTATGGTTTGGGAGTAATCAATAACCATTCTTTTCCTGTGGTGTTCGCTTGAAGTTACTAGGATTTGTGCTCGCCAAGGGGATTGACTCGGTTCTATTATATTATCAGCTAAAAGTTTATGAATTTCTTCTTCTATGTATTTCACATCTGCGTCACTATGTCGTCGTGATTAAATAGCAATAGGTTTATAATATGGCAAAAGATTGCTGAATAGACTGACAGGCATGACTTTTGCTTCAGTTAGTGCATATAGTTTCAACGAAGGCTTTCTACCTCCAAAATGTACCTCTAATGTTTTGTGTTTACTCAATACATCATGGCCGATTATAACGTCCGAACATAAACCGTCCAATACCATAACACTAACTTCTATAGTTTGACCTTGAATAGTAACTGTCAAATCACATATGCCCTCAACATTTGATGTCAGATTTGCTTTCGCCATTGTTACTCTCTGCTGCCATGGTGATATAATAAAAGGATTGACTCACAAATCGTTGATCAATAAAACTAGCCGTGCTTCCCGTGTCTATTAGGGCACGAGCTTTAATTTTACCGTTTATAATTATCGGCACGGTAGCTTTACTTAACCCAGAAGCTGATAGAATACATGACAAAGTTGCATCTTCAAAGGTTTCAGTAGACATCGCTGCATTTTGTATATGTTTTGATTTGCACACTTTAGCAAAATGTCCCTTCTTGCCACAAGCTAAGCAAGTTGTATTAAAAGCAGGACAGTCTCGTCGTGGATGTCGTTTGCTACCACAGAAATAGCAAGCAGTACGTGTATTGCTGGTAGAGTAACGGTTTGTCGCGGCTGCAACAGTATCTTCAGTATGGGCGACTGTTGAGCTAGTATTAGCACTATTGATTGTCTTTTCGTTAAAGGAGTGGTCATTTTCGTTGTAAATTTGTGCTTGTTCTAATGAGCGTGCTTGTTGAAAGGCTATGTCTAGAGTTGCACTGGTATTTTCTAACAGACGCTGACGTATCATGGGAGAGTTAAGGCCACTTATAAACGAATCTCTGATGTATTCGTTAGCATTCGTTTCTGCATTTACGGCTTTGAAATTGCATTCTTTTGATAAAAGTTTAAGTGCGTGTAGGTATTGATGTATCGACTCACCAGGTTGTTGATGCCTTTTCATGAGACGATGTCTAGCATAAATTTCATTTAAAGGTTTCCTAAATAACTGATCAATTTTTTGAATTGCTGTGGAAAAATCTTTACACTCTTTTACATATGCATAAATTGTCGGAGACAAAAAATTTATTAGTATATTATACTTTTGTTCAGATGTTAGTTTAGTCGGTTTATCATCAATCGCTTGCAGAAAGTTGTCAAATGTTTGTTTCCAATACGTCCATATTGGGGATTTGTCGATGTTAGCTGATGGATCGGCATCGAATTTTTCGGGCCTTAGATACTTCTCCATTACGATAAGGTTATTCTTTGTATTAAATTTATCTGTTGATTAAATTGTAGTATGCATAATAATAATACGAGATTAGCCGGAATATTAGGCTTTAATCAACAGAAAATTCTTGGTACAATAGTGACAATGTCAGATATAAACACAATAGACAATTAGCTAACTATGACAGAGTTTATGGTTTTCAGTACAGTAAGACTTTACCACATTGTTATTTTAGCATTTCACTACTAGATTTTTATATCTAAAGAAAATACAAGAAGAAATTCAACTTACCTCAGGTGCCAAACGGAGTTTTTTTGTAGCTATAATTTATTTAGATGTAATAATTGTTATTGATTTATTTTAAAAAACTTTTATCTGAAAGAATATTTACATTGCGATAAATACGTTATTAATATTTCCGTTAACTCCTCGCGGTTAGCTAAATAATTATGTTGCGAGTGATAAACTATTTTAAACAAAAAATACTAGACAAAATCGATTCGGCTGGCATGATTTTTCTAGTATTTTTATATTACCATAATTTATCATATAAGTAAGCTTTGAAAAATGCAAAAATATGTAAATATATTTATTGTGGTCTTCTGTAAAATGATTACCAGATTGTATTTCTTTACATCGCAAATTATCTTTTATATTCTTTTGTTATTAGCATAGCGAGTGTTCTGCGGAATAAGGAATCTGTAGTACCATTATGGGTGATTATTGTAGCCGCTTTAGTTGGACTGCTCATCATGTTTCTGATCGCTTTTGCGCTTTACGAGGTAAGGAAAATCTAACGACCAACACCAAGATCAGTGAATTATTTACAAAGTTGTCTCTATCACCGTAAGAGGCTGAAGTGAATTAAAGATAATTCAGTGTTACAATAACCCAAAGGAATTTCATATTAAATGATGCCTTATGGATGCTTGATTTATCATTGTTTTTTTTTTTTTAATATTCAAGCTTGTGTGAATGAAAAAATTTGGTCTTTCATATTTTATGAAAAATCTCAAATATATATTTTTTAAATATGACATTTTTGCTTTTTATGAAAAAAAAATCTAAGAAGTGTTCTCGGACCACGGATTTGCTTAACTATCTTCAATAGTCCGTTTATAAGAAATAATAACACAAAAATATACACGTGATATGAAACTGCAATAGGCCCACCTCCCCCATTGTGATGTTTTCCGAAATCCCTCGCACCCCTATTAAGACCTCGCATAATTAATGTATGACCTAATTATACTAACTGCAGGAACATCCGACTCTAAAAGACTATTAGAATACTTTAAACAAAAAGTTTATATTACTTATAGATTAGATTATTATTTTTAAGAAACCATCTTCATATTATGAAGGTTAGGTTAGGAATGAAAATTTTTTGTTATATTTTTGTCTGTAAACAGTAAAAATAATCAAAGTTTCAAATGGTTTTCTTTTAGATTGGCTTCTTAAGAAGAAAAAACAAAGAGAAATTAGACAGATTAAAACGCAGCGTACATAGACAAAGTATGGTAAGTAGAGGAAACAGGAAAATTGACAAGTTTTATATAAACTTATGACTTATTACAAACATCACAATAATCTGCCTTTACTCTGTTTTTGTATAGCGTCGTTCTACAGTAGATCGTGAGAGTAAACGGAATGCCAACCAAGCTCTTGTCCTAAAATCTGATGAAAGGAAACTAATTGAGGAATCAGAAGAGAGTGAACCTTCTTCTCCTGGGTCCACCACTGAAAAACCACTTTCGATGCCTGCCGTAAAGAAACCACCGCGACTAGCTAAAGCAGAAGAAACACAAGGAAAAGGTAAATAAAAGATATTTAGACATTTAACAAATAAATGACATTTAATTTTAAACATAGTCGCTCCAAACAGTTTAAGTAACAGAGAGTTTTAACTTACAATAAAACTTAGCTATTATTTTTCCTAAACATTTCCGGAATCCATCTTGAGTCAAGCATTTGTCCTTACCCTTGCGATTTCCGGTCAAACGGTTTCCCCCCTTCGTACTTGCAGCGCTAGTGCTGCCGTCTAGGTTTGATTTTGACGGGAAGTGAGCTAGCGCTGGTTACATTTTTTTAACCTCATTCTAACTCGAGATGCACCAGGTAGAGATTCCCTAGATTTCGGATTTCTTTAGCAAAAATAATAGGTAAGTTTCATTGTAATTTAAAACTCTCTATTATTTGTTCCGTTGTGATATCCGGAATCCATCTTGTGTGATGTGTTTGTTATCTCCTGGTGAGCGTAATATGCGCGATGCTATAATGTGTTACAAGGAATGCTGAAACTTAAGACATCTGAATTAAATTGTAAAAAGAAAATAAAACCTCCTTGTACATAAGTTATTCAAATTCTTAATCATCGAAGACAATCAAAATATCTAGACAATGTAACATTTTTTTTTTATTTGAACGATTTAAAACTTTTTGGTAATATCTTCTGAATATATGTTCTCGCAATAAGAGCGCCTGATTATATGCTTTTCTTATCTTTCTGTATCCTATCTGTATGTGCAATAAAGTATAATTTGTTATAATTATTAACCGGTTAGGTTTACGGGCGTAGCCAGGTTTTAGTATCGGGGGGGGGGGGGTTCAAGAAAATAACACTACTGAAAGTGCATGCAACCTTTATATTATGTGAAAAATATGAAATATGTAAAAAAAAAGAAACAGAAGGATTATTTGATTACATATGTACTACAGAATTAATCTTCTGTGTTTCTTTTTAAATATATCCACTACTTCATTAGCATCAATTTCTATCCCATAGTGAATATTCATGAGAGCCAAGTCGTTCAGTCTGTTTTCACCCGTTGTGTTCCGCAAGTAGGTTTGAAGGCTTGAAAAAGTCCTTTCTGGTGTAGCAGTGGAAACAGGTATGGTAGCAAATATTTGTAACAACGTGTTAATATTTGATCGCACCCAAAGCAGATTTTGGAGTAGGGGAGGCGATAGTCATAGCTGCTTTCCACATTTCAAGTTCTGCTTTGACGACAGATGTACTACTTTGTCAAGAAAGTACCGGGAAAAGATCAATAATATACAAAATATCTGTTATCTCTCCAAATTTATTAAATCACCTTCAAAGTATGCTCCTTCAGTAACGATACATTTACGCCAACGAATAATCCAATCATCAAAACATTTTTTAAACGCTGTTTCCAGAATTGAGTTCAGTTCTCGCCTCGAATTATCCTTTATGTCTTCTACCGATTGAAAACGGGTGCCACGAAGTGGTAATTTGAGTTAAGGAAAAAAAAAGAAGTCAGCTGGAGCCATATCTGGTGAATATGGTGGTTGCTGGATGGTATTTATTGAGTGTTTGGTCAAAACTTCGTTCACAGTGATGGCCTTGTGCGAAGACGTATTATCGTGGTGCAAAATTCAAGAATTTTCTTTTCACAAATCTTGACTAGTTTGCATGTCAAACTCGTAAACCCACGTCTCGTCACCAGTAACAATGCGTTTCATGAATGGTGGGTTGGAATTGACTCGTTTCAGCATGTCCTCAGCGACTCTCAAGCGATTGAGTTTTAGGAGAATATTTAGGTCTTTGGGACTAGCCGCGGTAACATTTTTCATACCCAAATGATTTGTTAAAATGGTACGGATCGACTCGTGAGATACAAAAAGTTTAGCGGTTAACTCTCTTAAAGTTAAATGAGGATTTTCAGTCACTATTTCCTTTACTTTTGCGATGTTAACTTCAGTTGTAGACATTGATGGCCTACCAGAGCGAGGCAAATCTTCCATCACATCTCGACCGCTTTTTAACGCTTTGTACTACTCATAAGCACGTGTTTTTGATAAAGTCGATTCACCGTAAGCCTTCTGTAACATTTTCAGTGACTCCGAACACGAAATTCCATTGGCGATGCAAAATTTAAGACAAACTATTTGTTCGATATTTTTGTCCACTATGAAATTCAAAATACACACTAGATGTGATAATTAAAAACAGCACTGTATTTTATATTCATGCCAGATGCAAGTCAAACTCCGCGCCAAAATGGAAAACAGTTGTGCCAATCTAACAACAACAAAAAAACAAAAAAATTAATTTAGAACCATAAACAAATCATCCATTCCCCATACTTTTTTGACTGAATGTACTTCTTTCGGGTAGCACTGCCGAATACATAAAAATTGCGTCTTTAATTACAGAACTGACCGCAAAATTTAAAGGTAGCACACCAGATAATGTCCTAGGCCTGCATCGGACGCTGGAGCAGACGCCTGCGGCGTGTGCCCGCGTAAGGTTTTGCGTACGCCCTAAATGACGAGGGGCGGCGACGAGTGGTAGAGGGCGAATACAAAATACATTATTAGTGTAATAATTAGTAATAAAATAGGTTATGCCGCTGGCCTCTCTTTATTTTGATATTATTGAACATTTCGGGGGGGGGGGGGGGGGGGGGGGGTTTGAACGCCCAAAACCCTCCCCCTGGCTACGCCCGTTGTTAGATTAGGTTAAAACAGCGACTCTGTAAAAAATTATTAAAATTTTACGCCAATTTGATTTGGGCTATATTGGCTCATCAACTGGTTAAATTATAAAGATCGTGACGCTTTTTGTTATACACAGATGATGATCACCCTAGAGAAGAAAAGACCGCAGCAATTGCTAACCACTGCTACGATGTCCATCCGGCACTAAACCAAATGCAAAAAACTGGAATGGAACAACCAACACCGGTTGATTGCGAAAAAAGGAAGTGAGTTAAATCATGTTATATTTTCACAAATAACATTAAACAACATTGCTATTTATGGCATTCGCTTCACGAAAAACCCGTTTATAATATTAATGTAATATACCCCAAGGGCGGATCCAGGGGGAGGGTCATGGGGGTCATGACCCCCCCCCTGGGCTGGGGCCAGGACCTAGGTAGACCACTAATTAAAATTGTTAAACAATGTTTTTATATATTTTTTGTCACAAGATATATTGAATGTAAGCACCTTCAATATTTATTTAATTTAATATAATACTTTGTATGATGGCGAATGAATTATTCGGAAACGAACGAATTTAAAATTTTAATTTTACCGCCCCACCTTTCATCTTCGTGTGACACTTACGCGCGCTGTGTTTCGACCTTAGACTATGGATAGCGAAGGACATGAAATACTGCGAAAAATTTGTGTTGGTGCTCTAAGATAGCGGCAAAAACTAGGGACACCGCATCGAAAATTCCACACTTATTATGGTTTTTTTATACAATTCCACCACACAACGAATAAAATTGCACTACAATCCACTACTAACGTTTATCTATGAGAAACAACCGGAAAAAATTGATTTTTCTAATTTCGGGGATGACATTTTTTTACTTTTTTGGCATTACTACTAACAAAAATAACTTCACTAATATCTACTACTAATCAAAATCTTTCGATACAAAAAAAAAAACAAATTTTCCAAATAGTACAGTCAATCTGCAATTTTTGCTCCGAAAAATGACAAACCGGGATTCGACGACGCGAATCGTTTGGGGGGCAAGTAATAAACTTAATGTCAGATTTCCGAAGTCCTCCCTCCTGCTGTTTTTGAGAAATCCAAAAAAAATTGAAATGCATTTATCTCAGCAAGTATAAGTGCTAGCGAACCGTTTTTTTTAAATTAAAGAGGACACTGAGGACTACATTCTCTTTCATTGAAGTGAAGTCATCCGACTTGAAATGCAAAAGCTAGGTGGCGCTAAAGTTTCAAAAAAGTGTTTTTTTGCTATTTTCATTATGAAATAACATTTTTTTTGCAATAATGTTAATGAGAAAGTTGTTTATTAGCTAGTTATGCACATTGCACCTGGCTCTAGCACTATAACATCTTGTTAAACATATATCTCCATGGGCGGTCAGGCCCCGGCTCTATGATGCCTACGTCATGTTAATCGCGGAGCTTCGTAGGCGGGCGACGCTAACGCAGCGCTTTGGTTGTTTAGTCTAGAGTCCGGTGACGGGCTTCCGTCGTAGAGATAAGAACCGTAGCTCTAAGATTTTGTAATAGAATTAAGTGAGTTCTCATTAAAGCATCGAGCTGAACGGACTCCTTGTTCTTTTTAAAAACCTTCGGTCGCATCCTCGAGATTTAACTGGCGCAGCCGGTAGGATTGCCGGCTTTTACCGAACGCGTTCGCGGAAGTAAACCCAAAATTGTTAATTTCCGCACAGTTTTCGCGATTAGTAAGCTGCACGTTCTAACGCGCGAAAAGGCAATCCACGAACCAAATAAATAAGTGAACCTCCGCGGCCGAAAGTTTTTGTGTACGAGATCAGCTTTACGGGAAGGCATGGTGATGAGCAGACTGTAAGTAGACCTTTTTACCTTCCTGTCTTTTCCTGCCATTTCCCGTGGTTGTTAGCGTATGACTAAATATTTAATTAATAACTTTTATAAAAAATCATTGAAGGTTATTTGACTTCTGCATAAAGTAAGTTAACTTAGTTTAACACAACAAATAAGTAATATTGATAATAGCAGTATTTTTATAATTAGTATATTATTCGTAATTAATTTTATATCAATATTTTAAATATCATATTATAACAATGTCACAAAATAGCGATAAGCCGGTCACATCTACTGTTCAAATGATCCCAAAAGATCTCTTAGATTTGATCCCAAGATTTGACGGTGATCAAAACATATTAAACCTGTTTATAAAAAAATGTGAATATATTATAAGAAATTTTAACGGGCCAGCTAGCCACGTACAAGAGACATACGTCTTCCATTGTTTAACTAGTAGACTCAGTGGTAGAGCAGCGGCTCTACTTAGTGAACGCGATGATATTACCACGTGGGAACAGTTGAGAGCTCTTTTCACACAACATTTCGGTGACCCTAGATCCGAAGAATGCATAGCTATAGAATTAGAAAATTTAAAAATAAAATTAGGTGAAAGCTATCCACAATTCTGTAACAGAATCCAGCAAACACGTAGCGCCCTCTGCTCGAAGGTGAACTTACTTGCCGATACAAACATAAAAACCGCAAAAATGATAATTTACAATAATATGTGCCTAAATGTGTTTTTGTACAACTTACCCGAGGACTTTATTAGAATAGTGAGGCTGAAACAATGCACATCATTAGAGAGTGCACTTAGCATTATCATGGAAGAAGTTAACTTCCAATTTCAATATAATTCGAAAAACAAAAATAAATCAAATACGGTAAAAACACCTCAATATACGTTTACGCCGAACCATGCAAACAATGACGGGTTTAGAGCTCAACAGATATTTAAACCGAATTTCTTTCCAAATAACCAACAGTTTAGACCCGCGATTCCGTATCAGATGCCAAGTAATTATAGACCTGGATTCAAATTTGGAATTCCTAACCAAGGATCTCCCAGACCTGGATTCACCCAGGCTCCTGGCAATTTTAACTTTGGCATACCTAATCATAGAGGTTTTACCAACGTAGGAAATCCACAAAACAATTTCAAGTTCGGTATTCCATACTCAGCGCAACAAGGCCAGTTTAGACCGCAATATACCAACCCACAGCATCAACCAAACCCGCAATTTAAATTTGGAATGCCATTAGCAAATCAACAATTTAAATTTGGTATACCACCGCAAAATCCAGTACAGCGTAATTTACCTCATTTCCAGGAAAGCGATGTTTCCATGCGTACGGTCCGTCCCCTTAAACAAAACATGCTCACACACGTAGCTAATGAGGAAAGTAACGACTTATTTTACTCATACGACAATAACGACTTAGAATACCCAGGGCCACAACGCCAAGAGTGCCCAGTAGATTATGACAACTATCCTCATTCGCAAAATTATTATAATGAAGGCAATTATCAAACCTCATATGACGATTTTTATGAAGAAAACACTGAACCCACGGTAAACGAATCCGAAACTCCAGAAAGCAATGTAAATTTTCATTTATTGGCCTCCAAGACCAACCACCAGAAATGATAAATTTAAATTACAACGGAATAAATAAATTACCGCACATTTACTTACCTGAAATCGATGCCAGTTTTATGATTGATACTGGAAGCACGAGAAGTTTTATTAGCCCAGCTAAAGTAGATCAGTATTTCTCAAATTATAAATTTTACGAACCATTTGAGGTTATCAGCACTCACGCACGAAGTTTACATAACGAAATAATTTACATTCCTTTATTCAAAACATTTAAAAGTAATACTAAACACAAATTTTATATCTACGACGTTGATATGCGATATGACGGATTAATTGGTTCCGATTTACTGAAAATCCTAGATGCCAATATCGATATGAAAAGGTTAGTGTTATGCACAAAAAATACAAATATACCAATAATGTACAGTCCTCCATTTGAAATCACGCTAGAACCCCGTAGTGAAACGCGAGTTAAAATACCTACAGATTTTAGCAATGGTGAAGCAATTCTTGATTTTAAAAACTATGGAAATGGGATTCGCATGCCTAGTGCTATAGTGACATGTATAGATTCGTTTGCAACCACCATCATACAAAACACTTCCGACAACAGAGCGACTTTGACCTTTACTGCACCATTAACTGCAACAAAATTTTGCGAAAAAACTAGTTTAAAATCTTTCACAATTAATGATCAAGTTAATCAATGCGATATTGACGAATTATTAAAAGAAAATTTAAGTAAATTACGATTAGAACACACAAATTCCGAGGAACGCGAAGCTCTACAAAAACTGTGTTTTGACTATAGAGATATCTTTTATTGTGATAAACTCCCACTTACCTTCAGTAATCAGGTTAAACACCAGATAAGGACCAAAAACGAGGACCCAATATATATACGACCATATAGACTTCCTCCAATGCAAAATGCGGAAGTACAACAACAAACCGATAAACTTTTAAAAGACAATGTCATACAGGAGTCTTTCTCACCCTGGAGTGCACCCGTGCATCTGGTGCCTAAAAAGATGGACGCGTCCGGCCAGTTTAAATATCGAATGGTTATAGACTACAGACGCCTAAATGACTTGACAATGGACGACAAATATCCCCTGCCCAATATAAATGATATATTCGACAAGTTAGGTAAATCAACATATTTTAGCACACTTGACCTTGCAAGTGGCTACCACCAGATTGAGGTTGAGGAACAGGACAGAGCCAAAACAGCCTTTTCTACACCATCGGGTCATTATGAGTTCACCCGCATGCCGTTCGGACTCAAAACCGCACCGGCAACATTCCAGCGGGCAATGGATAATGTGTTAAGGGGTCTGCAGGGAATCCATTGTCTTGTTTATTTAGATGACATTATTATATATTCAAGTAGTTTACAGGAACACATAGGAAAACTTAGAGAAAAGTCTTCGACCGACTTAGGGAAACTAATTTAAAAATAACTCTAGATAAATGTGAGTTCCTCCGAACGGAAGTTCTTTATCTTGGACACACGATCACGAAAAACGGGTTGAAACCAAATAATGACAAAATTAAAGCCGTCCTCGATTTCCCACTTCCTCGTTCACCTACAGAAATTAAGAGTTTTCTCGGTTTGGTCGGATACTACCGAAAATTCATAAAGGATTTTTCAAAGATTACCCAACCATTAACGCAATGCCTGAAAAAGAAAAATAAATTAGAAATAACCTCAGCTTATGTAAATGCATTCGAAAAATGTAAAGAGTTACTGGTAAATGCCCCGATACTCCAATTCCCTGACTTTAATAACCCATTCATATTGACCACAGACGCGTCTAATTACGCCTTAGGCGCCGTCCTTTCTCAAGGGTCTGTAGGTAATGATAAACCTATCGCGTACGCAAGTCGAACGTTAAATGACGCGGAAACACGTTACAGTACCACAGAAAAAGAGCTTTTAGCAGTAGTGTGGGCTGTCAAACAATTTCGCCCTTACTTGTACGGGCGGAAATTCACGATATATACGGACCACCGACCATTAGCTTGGTTGAATTCACTAAAAGAACCCGGAAGTAAACTTACTAGATGGAAATTACGATTGTCGGAATTTAATTTCGAAGTCATTTACAAGAGTGGCAAAAATAATACCAATGCAGACGCTCTTTCACGTATCAAATTAAATATACTTACCAGCAAAAATGATAATGCTTCCTTGGAGGGTAATGTCGGAGATACTGAGAGATCCAATAGCCCAATAACAATATCAGATTCATCAGAGATCTCGAACATCCTCTCATTGCCTGCCGAAGAAACAACCTACCCAACGCGCTCACCCTCATCTAGTACCGTCACTGCTTGCTCATTACCTGAAACAATTCATTCTGCCGACGATATTGATACGAGTGGTATGCCAATCTTAGACGAAGCCGTAGACACAAAACCGAACCAAATTCTTGTTTTTACCTGGAACAGAAACCAAACATTAGTTAAAGATTTATCACGAGACAAGCAAAAAGTTCTAGAAGTCCACCTCCCTGTAGACAATCCCGAGCTAGTGAAGAAATTCCTCCTGGAATATATAAAACCTAAAATTAAAATTTTCTTTTATTTCGAGGACAAAACACATCGTATTCAATTTACAGAAGCTGTTATAAAATTGTTTAAAAAGGACACCGTAAAATGTTACGAATGTACTAAAAGAGTTATCTATTTAGAAGATGAAAACGAACAGCGCACTGTTATTCTTAATTATCATCACGGTAAAACATCTCACCGCGGTATCAAAGAAACTCTTATGAAACTGAAGCGTAATTACTTTTGGAAAAACATGGACATAACAGTCGCCTCCATTATAAACTCATGTGAAACTTGTAAAACACAAAAATATGACCGTAAGCCCATTAAACCCGAATTACAGCTGACCCAAACTCAGAAAAGACCATTTGCCGAAATCTTTATGGACTTGTTTTCCATAGAGGGAAAATACTTTCTCACCATAATCGATGCATTTAGCAAGCTAGGTCAGGCTTTTGAGTTATCCAACCGCTCCACACCTGAAGTAGTCCGAGCATTAATCAAATTCTTTTCAATTTATGGTGTACCCAACGGGATCAGTGCTGACCCCGGTACCGAATTCAATAACACGTTATTGAAGGAAACTTTACAATTCTATAAAATCAATCTTCACATTGGCACTCCACATAACCCCAACTCTATGGGCCTGATAGAGCGTTTCCACTCAACCATTTTAGAAATATACCGTATAGCTAAATACGAGCACAAAATAACGGACGCTGCTAACGTAATGACATACGCGATCATGTCCTACAACCAAACTATTCATTCGGCAACAGGCCTTACGCCCTTCGAAGTTGTCTTTGGTCACACAGACTTGAACAGTACTTTTGATCTTGAATTTAATAAACATTACACGCAACAGTTGATAGCTGATCACGTAAAGCGTACAAAATACCTTTATAACTACCTAACGGATAAATTAGTTAGTAATAAAGAGCACATAGTTAAAAAACGTGGTGGCGAAACTTCGTTTAACGTACAAACGGGGGATACTATATTTGTAAAGGGTGTAAACGTTAGGAGAAGCAAGGAAAAGCCACGCTTCCACAAAGCACAAGCTACGGGTGATATAACCAGAAACACTTGTCCTATTACACTTAGAAATCGCGAAACAAAAGTACCTATTAAGGATATAAAACGACCTTCACAGGTGCCTCGCGCTTATTGCGCTGACAATCGGGGCCCACGCCCTTCAACTTCAAAGGATTGATAAAAATCCTGGAGTGCTGCTGGTGAAGCAGGGTCAAGCTAGCGTAAGTTATGATAAGTGGATTATTATTAAGGTTTTAAATTTAAGTATCATACAAGAGGAATTAGAACTTAATATAAATAGATACGCGAACCTGAATCAACATGTGAAAATAAATAACAAAATTTCTAATTTCCAGTTACTGAACATTAAGTTACAGACAGACTATGTAATGAATTTTACTATTCAAAAATTTAAACAATTACTTCCATCTGCCAGAATAAAACGCGGTCTTCTAAACCCTCTTGGATCTATTGTTAAACTGATTACAGGAAACCTCGACTATGAGGATGCCAACAGGTATGAAATACTAATTAGTTCATTAAAATCACGTCAGGATACGTTAACAAAAAAGGTGACCCTGATATCTAAAATGTCTGAAAATTTGGTAAAAATAACTAACGCTACAAATAACAATTTCATTCATATAGACAAAGAGTTATGGGAACTAAGAAAACTAATCAATCAAACGAAAGCTAACATAACTATACATAACTACATTAACATTTATAATCTATTTTTACATAATTTTCAGTTAATATACAGTCATATAGACGAAATTGAGACCATTATTACGTTTAGCAAGTTAAAAACTCTACATCAGTCTCTTTTTAATCCTGACGATTTAGTAAAATTGTTACTAGAAATAGAAAAATCTCACAAACTTGTATTTCCAGTAAGTTATGATAACTTAGTTAAAATAGAACATTGTATAGAGTTAAAAGCTTATTCAACGGGAAGTCAAATAACTTTTATTTTAGATATTCCACTGATTAAGGATCAGATATATATATATTATAAAGCCATACCTATCCCTATAACCGATTCCAATAACCAAACTAAAATAATCATTCCTAAATATCCATACCTCCTGGTAAAAGGTCCAGATATGGTCTCGCTCTCCCAGCCATGCGACGAGCTCCACGATGCGGCGTATTTATGTCATGAAGATGAGTCGCAGATGCTTCTAGAAGATACCTGTATAACCGCACTTATGAAATTTTCACATAACATCAGTTCCTGCAACCCAATAATAGTAAAAATCGACACGATAAAAGTAGAGCCAATAGGAAAACATAGATGGATTATTTACACCAAAGTTGAAAACACATTTACGAAAACCTGTAACAATGATATAACGAAGGAAAACATAAAAGGAACTTACCTTCTTACTCTTGATGACCGCTGTGACATGAAAATCGGTAGATTCACCCTGAAGTCTCGTCACTTCACGGAAAACAAGGAAAGCTTCTCAAAATTGCCCATTATCAACCTTCCGGAAATACCAGACGTGGAACCACAACTACATCGAGAGCCTATCCAATTGGACACCAGCGAACTGTCGAATCTCCAGAATTTAAACAACTTATTAAAAATTAGTGAAAATACAGTGGAAAATAATAGTGAAAAGGCCATTAACGTGAACAGTGTTAGCATAGCTACGATAATATTATATGTAATTCTAGTTTTAATCATTTGTTTTTTCGTATTATATAAATATAATCTTTTAAAAATATTCCTTAATCGAAATAATCAGAGCGATTTACATCCCTCCGATAATTTCGAATCTAAGGGGGGAAGAGTTATGCACATTGCACCTGGCTCTAGCACTATAACATCTTGTTAAACATATATCTCCATGGGCGGTCAGGCCCCGGCTCTATGATGCCTACGTCATGTTAATCGCGGAGCTTCGTAGGCGGGCGACGCTAACGCAGCGCTTTGGTTGTTTAGTCTAGAGTCCGGTGACGGGCTTCCGTCGTAGAGATAAGAACCGTAGCTCTAAGATTTTGTAATAGAATTAAGTGAGTTCTCATTAAAGCATCGAGCTGAACGGACTCCTTGTTCTTTTTAAAAACCTTCGGTCGCATCCTCGAGATTTAACTAGCTACAAATTTTGTTTAAAACTTTTTTTCATAAAACTTACCGTTTCCGAGCTGAAGCTTGTCGAAGTGTACATTATGTGCCTTGGTATAGTGTGTTTGTCACAAAAATCCTTGGATAGATCAATAAATTGTTATGTTTACTTAATTTTTATTTTTTTAAATTTTAAAACTTTGTTTAACAATAGTTTTTTTTTTCAAATAACAATAAAGCTATTTTAGTATAGCTTATTGTAAGCGGTTTCACATATAATGTAGTAGTTACAGTATATATGTATAAGATCAAAATTTCTTTTTGCAAAAATCAAAAATTTATAATCAAATTTTCAATTAGCTTTAACTATAGTATAGTTATAAATTATATAGTTTGAAAACGGTAAGTTTTATGAAAAAAAGTTTTAAACAAAAGTTGTAGCTAATTTTGTAACAAACAACTTTCTCATTAACATTATTGCAAAAAAATTGTTATTTCATAATGAAAATAGCAAAAATACACTTTTTTGAAACTTTAGCGCCACCTAGCTTTTGCATTTTAAGTCGGTGGACGTCACATCAATGAAAGAAAATGTAGTCCTCAGTGTCCTCTTTAATTTAAAAAACGGGTCGCTAGCACTTATACTTGCTGAGATAAATGCATTTAAATTTTTTTGGATTTTCTCAAAAACAGCAGGAGGGAGGACTTCGGAAATCTGACATTAAGTTTATTACTTGCCCCCCTAACGATTCGCGTCGTGAAATCCCGGTTTGTCATTTTTCGGAGAGTTCGATTTTTTTTCTTACATATTGACTGTACTAAAAGTCGGGTGCCAAGTTCACACAGGTTTAAAATTCTAATATAAGGAATAGTGTTCTTAAAAATTTAGGTAGGTAGGTAGGTACAGTACTTACATACATTAATAGAATACCTACTTTTTACCTGTATCAATTATTATCAAAATTTAATTATTACTTCTTGTGACTTGACCACGACTATTTGACCCCCCCCCCTGTCGCCAAAGCTGGATCCGCCCTTGATATACCCATCAAAAGTGCCTAGGGGTCAAGCAAGTTTTTGATATTTATTAAAATATCAAGAACTTGCTTGACACCTAAATATATTTATTACTAGCTTTTACCCGCGGCTTCGCCCGCATTTTTAATTTATTTTCTTTTTCAATAAAAAGTATCCTATGTTACTTATAATACCTCCAAGAATATATGTACGAAGTTTCATGATGATCGGTTTAGTAGTTTTTGCGTGAAAGTATTACAAACAAACTTACATTCACATTTATATTAGTAGGATAACTGCTATGGATACTTTTTAATAAATTTCGTCCTTAGAAAATGGAATATTTTTAAATTTCGGGTAAAAGCTAAAATCAGCAGGCTTGGAAGACGAAGTCGTATTTCTATATAATCCTACGACGGGTTGAGACTAAATCAGTACAATTTCTTCTATACATCTGAAAGGAACCTATGCTGATGTGGTGATTAGAACTCATAACAAATATGCCTAATCGCTGTGATTGCATTTAACACTTTAACAACGATAATACAAACTGTAATTATTTATTAAAAAAATTTTCTATCGTATTTTAATATCGGGTTTTACTAAGGTGTAAAATTCAGTCTTTGTTCTCCTATAGACGGAGTATATTGCAAATTAGATCACATTAATTTAGAATTAGACAAAATTAGACACTTTCATGGTCACTAACATTATAGTAATATAAGTTATTTACGGGATTGCTACCATGTACCTTAATTTTGAGTTTCCGATATTTCGGCACTGTTGCAAGTGCCATGATCACGGAGCGACTGTGATCCCGTAAATAACTTATATTACTATAAAATTAGACACATAAGACAACTTGAATTTTCTACCAAACTGGTCTTGTATTGTCATTACTTACTCGTGTGGAATTAGGAAGCATTGTACCTTATAATAAAGATGAAAATATGAAAATTCCACTTTAAGTACTTGAAGAAGACAAAAAATTAGTACTTCGGTAAAATATTCAATTAAGAATTAGTACTGTCTCTTGTTCTTTCTTCACTTTTCCACAATTTGCTTACTTTCTTGTCTCTATCGGACACAGTAAATTAGAAGAGACCAAAGTGACGATTAATTACGTTTCAAATAAATTATGTAATACTTTTTACTGTTTTATTATTTATTGTTACGTATTTATATGTATATCACCATTTATTGATTAAATCAAGTGTAATGTAATTGATTAATTGAAATAACCGTTTTTATTTAAGGTTGAGGTTTACGTTATTTGAATTACAAAATGTATATTTATTAAGTTACAACTTACAACCAAGTATAAATAAAATGCGGACGATGTAAATAACCTAGTAATAGTGTAATTAATAAAAGAGGCATCACTGGCAATAACTTTTAATATTATTTTTTACTTTATAGGAAAGAACTCATCATATTGGGACTGCAGAAGAACTTAAACAAATACCCAATCAAATCTCCCAAACCGAGCAATCTGGCACATGCAGATGAATCACACGAAAAGGAGACAAAAGAACATAAGCCATAAGAAATACTGATTTATTTAATCTATTAACAATGAATTATAAAGATTATAAAGATAAGTTAATTATCAACACAATATACTACTGTTTTAATGGTTAAATTTATACTTATATTAAAAATGCGAAAGTCTGATTGCCTTTTCAGTTGAACCAGTTTTGATAAAATTTGGTATGAAAATGTCTTGAACCCTTCGGAAGGACAGTTTTCCCGTGAAAAAAATTTCACATTCCCACGTAAATTCAAATAAGCAACCAAAGATATAAACTATAGACAATATTTACTTTCTATAATTTTCTTATTTGCTAAAAGCTTCAATGAAAAATTCGTCAATTTTCTAAATAATTAATTTAATGTATCGCAAGCAAATTATTATATTTTGAAGCTTTGGCAGAGAATAGTTTATGAAATTTGGGTTTACACTTGTTCTATAACAAACCAAATTGATTTATACCAAGCTTGTCAAACAACTTTGACCTAAATCTTCTACCTAGCCTAAGATTATTATCTTATAAAGGGTATTAGGTTTTGTTGAACTAGAACGTAGATGTTCGTTTAACATGCCATTATTATTTATGTTAACTAATAAAAAGTTAAATTAATATTTCTAGTTTTTAACAAATCAATTTATTAGAAATATTAGTTAATAGAATTAAATGTGTTTTTGCTTGTTTTAACATTATTTTTTTCAGAGCCTTTTTGTATGAGAAAATAACGAAATACATTAAAAAAGAAACCTGTATTTTTAATATTTTATATGAAAGATATAATTTTTAATTTTCTTAACGTAACGCATAATGACGTTTTCATAAACCTTCACAGGAAAAGACAATTATAAAAACAAGGTTTGAGATTGAGTTGCTTAAAGCAAAATTGTTTTTAAATGAGTTTTCATTACGAAAGAAAAGGAAATAATAAAATTATCTTTGAATTACAAATTTGAGAATAACAATCCCCATTGGACATTGACGGCTTTCATATTTATTGGGTATTAAATATAGTTTTTGGAATGCGACTTAATCGCATAGTTGTGTGAGTTTTATACTTACTTAATTTATCAAATTATGGAATTGTTACATAAATATAATAATCTCCTTGTCCTTAATAATTACCAATCATTTAGGTGTTATCTCTTTCTCACATATGAATCCATGTAAATTAGAACAAATGATATCATTCAGTTTCCCATCGTTCTTAAAGAGTGCCCCGCAGTTTTCGTTGTTCATATAATTGTTGGGTTCATTTTCAGCCCACGTGCTGAAGCCGGCCTCTTCCAAAGTCTCGTCTGAAGAAAACATACATTACTATTAATAAACAAATTTAATTGATCAAACAAACAAACATATTTGCTTAATTTAAAGTTGAAGAGCTATTGATGGATTTTTTTGTAGCTTTATCAACAAATTGATTGTTCTTATTTTTATATTTTTTGCATTCAAAACCCCATATTTCTTTAAGATTAAAAATACGTCTGTAAAAAACAACCACGCCTCCCTCAGGTGAGATTTGAGCCGACAACCGTTCGCTATCCAGGCGAGTGCTATGAACGCTGAGCTACCGGGACGCCTGGCAGACGCGTCGAAATTTACAAACATATTTTAACTTCTATGCTAGTGTCGTTTCACCAATGTTGAAGGATAACTACCTTCAACATCGAGAGTAATATTTTACACATATTACTATATTAACATCATAATGGGCTCGGAGCCATGATTGTTTTTTAACCTAGTTTTTTTGTAATAAATAGATAGATACAAAAATAGACACACATACAAAAACACATGAAAACAGCAAAGTGAATAAGAAAAAAAAACTACAAATACAACTAATATACATAGCAAGAGTGTCACAGCGATGCAAAAAGGCCAAAGCTCAGCGATATATTTGCACTTATAGAGCAAAACGCTAGTTTTCAGCTTTTGCCCGTAGTAAGACGCGAGGACCGGGTAACGAAACCGGCCGTGCTCTCCACTATAATACATGACTAGACGATGCAGTCGCTAAGCATAAAGCTACGCTAGCACCATATATTGGAGCGGAGCGTGATACCTAAAAAAGAAAAAAAAAATCTATGGAAATTTTTGCAAATTTCAAAATTCGGGCTCCGTCACAATCTGGTCCTAAACCAACAGGTTTAGATTCCACACAAAAAATATTAAAATCGGTTAAGAACTCTGGAAGTTATGGCGTAACAGACATTACGCCATTGAAGCTGATCCATGGGACAAAGATCCTCCAAGAAAGATAAAAAATAATTAATATATCTGTTAATAATAATTGGAATAATAATATTAAATAAAAAGTATGAAATTTATCAATATAAATAAATCAATTAATACCAAATACTCACTGAAAATTGTCTTGAACACTCTTGGAGTACCATCTATCGACGCTTCAGCTCTAAAACCAGCGAAGAAGAACCACGAAGCCTGCGAACCACGGATTTTCGGCGCGTTACTCATGATAAGGTAAACAGCATCATGCTCCACCTGAGAGTTGAGGATGACCAAATGGGCGCCCACTGCTTGACATTCTGCGTAAGCTTGGTTCCAAGTGTACGCAATCTGCGGGATCTTGTAGCAGCTGCTTACGTTCTGCCCTTTGGCGTAACCTGTCAAAATTATTATGTTCATACATACATACGAGGGGGGGTCAAAAAGTTCGCGGAATGAGGGGCATGGAGGGGGGAAAGGTGACTTTTTAGAGTATAAATACTAAGTTTCAAAAGAATAGGTCATAATTACCTGAGCTACACATCAATCAACAAGTCAATCGGGAAGAAAATTTGCAACATGGAGAAAATTGAGTTTAGCGCAGTTATCAAGTTCCTTACCAAACAAGGAAAACCTCCCCAGACTATATTGGAAGAGATATCTTCTGTTTACGGGGACTCTTGCCCTGGTAAAACCATGGTTTACAAGTGGCACAGCCTGTTTAAGCAAGGCAGGGGTTCGATTGAAGATGATCCAGGCCAAAAACTCATGGCTACTGTTTTCTGGGATTAACCACACTTAAAGAGACTAAGACTGCCTTATCGCTATTGTGAATGAATGTAATAAGAAATCATCGTACTAGTCTAAAGCTGTTTGTGATACCATACACAGCATAATGATTAAAAATAATAATTTTAGCAAATCTATAAAGTCTATAAACTTAGTGACTTCGTATTCCAACTGAAAAGGATATTATAGAGGAAAAAGTTAAGCCAAACAGTGGCTTCACTACTTTTTATATCTCTGGAAAGAGACGTGACATGCCTAATGCGAGCGTGAGACGATTTGCTATTTCCTTGAAAAAACACTAAGTTTTTCACATAGATTTCACAACTTTCTTATAACATGAAATAAAGCGATTAGGGTAAATTAAATAAAAAAAACTAACCACTACTGTACACGTCGCACTCGGTGTCGTAAGTGACAGTTTTAGCAGAAACCTTGCAGATGAATGGCAACCGTTGTTGACATCGCATTGTCTCGATTTCTCCTGTGCGTGAGACTACGTCACACGGTTGGTCCCAAGAGAGCTTGTAGCTTTCAGTTTGAGGTTCAACTGAAATGACATCTCCTATTAGCAACCAAATACGACGAAGTCTAAAATAGATAAGTTATTTTAGTCCTTTCAATTTATTTCGACAGGTAGAATGACATAACGTCGGTCTAATATTTTAATTTTCTAAGGTGAATTCGGATCAAATTTCCTTTTACACTTCTAAATAATTTTGTTCCTCTTAGCACCTGCGTTTTGTTAAGAGAGTCGACGATATCGGTTCTAAAATAGGAGAATTCAAAAATCTGGCTAGCTCTACTAAACTATTTAGTAGTCAAGAACAGAATAGAATAGTTCTTTATTGCTGTACTGTGTACAGTTTGCAGATTGAAATGCGGTAGGTTTACATAAGTAACAACAGTGTGTCCGCTCTGGGCATGCAATGCCCGGTGTGTTAATGCACTAAAACACTTATTAAAATACTTAACAACATATATTATAAAAGATATTTTTCATAAATATTTAGTAAAATATAAGGCGCGAATTAAATTATGTTTTAAATGCATAATATTCACCGAGACTGTAAAATACATTATTTACCACTGTTTTAACTTAATTTTAAAGATGGGCAGATCAAGACCTTTTATATTTTAAGATAAATGATTGAAGATCTTTATGCTGGTATTAAAGGCACTATTGTAATACAAATGATTATTTATCCTTAGTAATGCATAGGTCATATTTATATTTATTGCGGATATTTGGACGTGACGTTGTTTTACATTCAAAGTAATCAGTATTTCGTTTAATGAACATTGTCATAGAGAACATTGTCGCCTCTAATTGTAAGATGTAGATATAAGTTAATGTAAGATACCCCTTTTCCTTAAATATATTTCTACAAGTTTCGTCTTAATGCATGTTATATGTTATTCTTAAACACCGTTTCTGTAAGAGGAATGTAGCTTGAAGGTAAAATGAGTTTCTCCAGACTAGCTTGCCATTTTTGAGCAGCGGGTAAACCTGGCCAAAATAGGCGGCTCTAGCTACATCTGCAGATGTCATAACAAAGAAGCAGTTTCAAAATAGCCATTTGAAACAGAATTTGGAAATAGATAAGATATATTACAAAGATCTTTCAAAGATTTGTCAACGTCACACTTACAATCGATGATGGCGGGCTCTTCAGCGGACTCGTGCTGCTGGTCGTCATTCGCGACCCACACATAATCCCCGATGTCCGGAAACTGTTTGAACATGCCGTGAACCTGAGTAATGTCATGTTGAGTTGTAACCACCATCAGGGTAGCACCTTCCACTTCGCAAACATTATTTACTTCCGAACGGCTCACCAGTTCAGTATGTAGTTTGTAGAATGCATCCGTCTTCTTATTGTAGACGTAGTCTGATCGGTACACTTTGTTTGCTCTTAGCTGTGGTAACGCCACTGTGGACGCTTTGATAAAAAAAAGATCAACTATGTAACATCTTGTCGAGATTGTTTTAGTAGTAGTTAGCAACTAGAGAACTGTTCGGTAATATTAACATAGATATCACATATTACCGATACCAATTAACTTTGATATGTTTAAATTGCAATAAACAAGCAAGAGATCATCGTGTACATACCTAATCATGCAGTCATGTTGCTTAGTTTGTAATTAAGTATGTCACATTAAGATATACATACATTCTAAAAAGATATCTATATTCAAAATTGCACAAGGTTTGTTCTAGATAAAATATGAATATCGTACGGAACGAAAGCTAGTCAACCTACCACAAACTCAAAAGGGTTTAACTGATATGGTCTCTGTATGTTAGTCTTTAAGCTGCAAATTAAATGGACGGATTTGACAGTTTCGTATAACTTGATGTACAATAATTTAAAAGTAAAACCCCTTTATAAAACACGTTTATTTTCATGTTGAAATTTTCCCTTTTTTAATCCGATAAATGAGTGTTTTAATCACAATAAATATTCGATTATTGCGATTACAAATTTTATGAGTTGTTCAATGATGTACCACGAAAGCATAAGAATATTATAAATAATAATAAAAATAGTCACTTCAATTAAAGCTATATAAAATAGCCACACTGTATGATAAAATATTATCTGTGTTTACTGTTGGCTTTATTTTAACATAATTTTATATAAATACTATCCAATATTATACATATTGGTAATCCAATTGTGTTAATGAAAGTCGACTTAAATTTACCAAAACCATTATTGTAGAAAATTATTACCATAGAGATATTTAAACTACTTATGTTTACAAATTCCTCCCTTATCATTTGGGTACAATTTCATAAATAAACTATGGTAACACTAAATTTATTTCATCCTAAAAGCAAAAACGTTCTTTTACTGCTGTTTTTCATAGCTAAGTAATTTAAATATAAAACACTTACCAAACACCAAAGAGATCACAAACAAAACAAATCGTGACATTTGGATGTGAATACACTAAGAGCCAACTAAATATTTAATAATATCTGACCCTGCGGTCACTACCGTCAGACCCGCTGATATCAACTGCAGCAAATGATAACATTTACTAAACAGCTTCATTATTTATAAGGTACAAATCTACACGACTCGGGAATACCAGGAACTCAAGGGTAAACAAAAGGAAATAAAATACGAATGTCTTAGGGAGTAACTGATATTGGAAAGTTGAAAAATAAAACTTATCTATTTAAATAATATTAGTACTTATATAGTAAAATACTCTGAATTCCCCACGTATTATGAAAACATGTTATATGCACTACTAAGATTATATATAATTTTGTCTGTATTATTATTAATGTTAAAACTAACACTAAATCCTATATACTTTGTATATTACCCATTATACTTTCATAAATGTTCGGATATCTAGCATATTACTGTTTTATTTACTTCATGGCACTTCGTCGTCGTCTCGTCCAAATGAGAAAGATAACATCAGCAGCATGACAAAGACCTCTCCGAAGAACTCTACAATGACTGGTCGTGCCCGCATCCAAGTGCTTCCCACGACCTTCAACAGATCGTCGGTCCACCGAGAAGGCCTGCCTATACTGCATCTTCCGGTCCGTGGTCGCCAGTTGAGAACTTTTATATCCCAACGACCATCAGTTCTACGAGCTATGTTCGCCGCCCACTGCGATTTAAGCGATTCTACGGGCCATATCGGTTACTTTTGATTCTCCTACGGATCTCCTCATTTCTGATTTTAAAACATTAAAATAAAATAAAAAATTAAAATCATTCATTCAGGCGATTACACCCATACACGTATTAATTATTCCATTACAACTATATCAAATCAAATTTCAATTAAAATAAAATATAATCCAATTAATAATAATAAATAATGAAATAATAAGAATAAATTAGTAAATCATTAATTCCCTAGTATTACCATTACACCCCGCACCATATGTTTATTACATGTCTATTACACAGTGCCGGACGTTAGGGCAATCCAGCCTGTCAACAATCATCGCAAGAACAATGTTGAGGCTGGTCCACACTCTGTACCATAAAGTCGCATTGAAGCAATCTGTGTTGACCGTTGCAAACATGCCCGAGGCAGGACCAACCTGAATGGACGATGAACCTAAAAATGGCAGTCCCAACAAAGGTCTGAACGCATTATAGAACTGCACGCACTCTTGACCAACTTCCTAGCTGAGCCATTTTCAGATGCAGCTAAAGCTATTGTCAGCTTTGCAATTAATAGCCTAAAGCTGATTTAGTGAACAAGATTAGGTTAAGATGGAGCTAACATGTTCGAATATCGATCAAAGCTCCTAAAAAAAAAGAAAAAAAACTGCACGCACGCGTATAGAAGCACTGTACGATCTTCGCGTATAATTAGACTACAGGGTACCCATAGCATAGAGCGAGATGCAGTACACACGGAAGAATTTGATTTTTACTCCAATAGAACTCTGAGCAAACCTACGAGACAACATGTTTGCTCTTTCTGACAGAACTCTCGGTTCACGTTCAATGTGAAGATCATCCCTGAGGTCTGAGGTTACTGTACAGATAGACCAATTATTTGAAGTGGTCTACTCTTTCAAGTTGTATATCTTATATTGAGATAAACATTTGGTACGTTTTGTGTATATACACCTTCAACCCCAAAGACCATGCACTGACTCTTCGCAGCATTGTAAACCAAGCCATGTTCATTCGTATATCGTTCACAAATTTGCAAAAGCTGTCTTAGGCCACAAATTGACGCACTCACCAGCACCGGCAAATATCGGCATGTGATATTTTTGACGCATGTCGTCAATGTGACAGCTGATATGTTTACTGCTGATCTTGGCAATCAGTTAAACCACCCTGCCTAAGGGCGCAAAAAGTCGATACGGTTCCGACATAGCGTCCGCCCATCTTACGTAATTGTCCGGATGCGTTTACCAATGCTTCACGAGGTAATAATATGCTCTTTAATTTTCTCCACAAGATATTTTACACCACTAGGTCAAAAGCCCAAGATAAATCGAGAAAACAAACAGAAACCGGAGTTTTTCGATCTATGTAGTATCTTACAGAATGCTTAAAACACAGTCTCGCAATCTCTGTCGATAATTTTGGTCTACTTGATTCGGAAGCAAATGTGTGTACTTTTCTAGCTGTGCTTTAAGCACACCGTCAAATACTTTCGCGACAACTGTAGCGAGAGAAATGGGTCTATAATTCTCTTTATCCGCCAGGTTTTATTTTTCACCACGGGGATCACGGCTGTTTTCATAAGATCTTTAGGTAATTAACAGATGCTCACGCACAACGAGTCAAACATAGCTAGCAATCGAGCGATGAGGTCGAGCCACATGTGACCACCTCTGGTCATGATATTTATTATGTCATTTACCATTTTAACCGAGACTCTGACAGGCACTTTTCCACTTAGCTCACCAGCATCAAGCACCTGCCCCTCGGCGCCTAAGGTGCCCCGCACAATAAAACTATTTTGAAAAATTACCGCAACCTTCCTGTGGTTACACTCACCGTCGACGCTCACAGAACGAACAAGGCTTACCTAGTTCTTTTTGACGTTGGGAAACTCCGAGCATATCACGCTCCATCGCCCTTTGGGTAACCTTGAGCCTTCTTATTAGGCTCATAATTCATAATAAAGGACAACGTCTCCGTTTCGTACGTCATCACTGGCAACACAGACTGGTCAAAGACTTTAGTCTTGAAATATTTTGGACGAGACTAAATTTATGACTTCTTCGCCCACAATTAATAAATTGATAATTATAAGTAACCAAAACTCAGTCTCGCCACCTGGTGTCCGGCAAATATAATAGTTCCAACCCTTCGCACCTATGGGTGTTGTAAAAGGTGACTCATAAATTCTCCAGTACGAGGTAGTCACTATTCCCCATATTGTTTTAAACTTTCATGATCCCTTACGTAGTATCAATCAAAAAAATATGTTTTCTTATTTCTGAGATTCCAGTATTTCGGCAGTTGCATTTGCCATTATGTTTCGATTATTATTTAAAGATTATGGGAGCCTCAAAAATATGGTATAAATCCTGTTCTAATTAATAAGATTCACCTACCGCAGACCACAAAATGGGCAGCAGCATTTTTCATTTTTTTTACAAGTTTGAGCAGTATACGAGTTCTGAATGTTATAAAATAATCAGACAGACAATACAGTTTATCGCTATATTCTGTGTAGAGAAGTAACGCAATATTTACTTACGGTTTTCTCAATAGATACTCAACTACTAATAAGTATTGTGATAAATTGTTGTAATGGTTTACTTCGCCACTTGCAGTATAAATTCGTAGATAAAGTTGAAGGCTCAATCTTTAACAACTATAGTCGCCTTCCTTTAATAAAACTTTCTTAAACTTCACTTCTTACTACTGATATATGCAATCTAAAATCTTTGGAAGAAACAGCTTAGCCTTATTTAATACAGGTATAAGTCCGCTACTAAGACTAGGTTTCATTCTCAGAACACCTTTCAATGAAGTAATTGCAAGCGTAGTGCGAATTCCATATGTAGATGCGCCGTGGATTGGAATATACCATAGAGTTTGAGATAAGATTTTAAATTCAATTTATATTCGTAGTATTAAGATCTATCATACAAATATTAACTCAATCGCTATAGCAACTTTTACACAATTCAAAACTTGAAAGACTGTTTTCTGGGTCTTTATTGTGGCAGTTGAACAAGCAACTCTAGCAAGGACCAGACAGTACCATAATTGGTGGTGGTAATTAATATCCGCCCTTGTTCTGCGTGGTATATAAAGGCCCGTTTCTCTGCAATGTTATCCTTATAGGAACGAGTGCCCCAGCAGTGTGCACAGGAATAAGCTGTTGATGATTAATGCGGTTGTTATGCCATGGTTAACCCCAACAGCCATGTTTGTTGTACAATAGTATGCATAGAAAAATAGACGAATATACAAGTTCGTCTTAAAGAAGATATCCTTTTGTGTTTTTATTTAGCGGAGGCGTAGTTGTTTTTTAAACGCGTATTTCTATATACTTTTGTTTAAAAAAACTTTGTAAAAGCTTATAAGAATTAAAGGATAAGTGCCTTGTTGCATTGGTTATACTCCAAATAGAACTTATGAAATGACATGTGATAAACATGATATATCATCTCAAAAAGAATGCCAAATATGTTAAGACTTGATGGAGTCGGAACACAGATATACTTCTTATTTTCATCTTATATCGTAACTCTTCCTTTCCTATTTGAGAGTTGGTATTTTTTAGCATCTTTGGAATTTGAGATGGGTATATTTTACGCTATTTTATAATAAGGCATCGAAAAGACAACTGAACTACCTTAATAGACCTATCAATAAAAAAATAATAGTATTAGTTAATGATTTATCCATATAATGATTCTTTGCAATTTAAAAAGGGAATAAAAACAAATTGTGACGAACTTTTAAGTAGGGTGTATAACACCCTAATAAAAGAGCTTGATAATTATGCAGTAGTTTATTGTTACAGTGTCGCGATCTCACAGCAGCTACGCTGTGTCAACGCGTCCTACGCGCACACGACCACAAAAACAGTATCTGACATTGACGAATAGTGACAGCACAATGTCTACGGAGACGACAATAACAAAATTGTACCATTCACACAATAAAAGTTTGTAAAATTATCATTAATCAGTAGATAAAAGAAATCTTATATTGATAAAATTATAATATTTTACATCGAAATTAAAGTCAATTTTATAGACATCAATTAATTATATTTATAGCAATTTTCTGCTTATGTGGTCGCGTTGCACATAACGCTACAAAAAAACCATTACAATACTTTTGGCAGTTCGCAACAATGGTAAAATGCAACTAACTCCTTACACGACAGAAACACGTATCATTCATATTTACAATTACATTATGTTTCCGGTTCGCCGCATTTGTCCTCGAACAAATAAAATAACGAAAACCGAAGTGACTGAAATTAAACTAAACCCAGCTACACAGAAAACGTCTTTATAAGTCATCGCCATAAGTCTTATCAACGTTGTGTCTTGGGCCATTACATAAGGAGAATACAGCCGTTTCCTATTAAAATCTAAAGAGTAACTTAAATCGACTATCAGTGCACAAAATGTCTACTATATACAATACGAATGGTAATGTGTTAAAATTAAAAAAAAAGTCGCCGTAGTTGTAGTATTACATGTATTACAATTATTTTCTCGTTTTTTGTTTTTTTTTTTACTTTTTTTGTTATATCATGTAAATTATAAATATTATAATACAAAATTAAAGTTGGGAGTGCTCAATAAAATCAAACTAAGAGAAAGGACTAAAGTGCTTACACGAAACCTAAATCTTACACTAAAATATATACAATTGAGATATAGGAGACGAATGACTTCACGAGCTCCATTATAAGCATTCGTGTTACAACTTAAGGTTAAAGGAAAGCCTTGGCTGACTGGCCGTACAGTTGAACGAAATACAGTCGTGTCGCACTAACAACTAAAGATCACTTGTGTGTAAAATGAACAGTCGTGTACTTAAAACTTATAATATTATACGAGATCTCTGAAAGTCTGGAAACGCAATACGTACATTTACATAAAATAAGAAGCGTGCTCGTTAGGGAATACTGAGTGCGTGCGAACTGGCGTCCTCCACAGGGCGCGGCCGGCGGGTGCCAAGACGACGCATCACATGTAAAGCTTGCCACTTTCAACTCTTTTACGCATGTAATAAGAGCCACATCATGTCCCAATTCTATTAGAGAAAATATTTGTAAAGATAAATAACAAACAAACCAAAAGTGTATGCCCTTATGAGCTTGCTTACCTATACTTTAACCTTATTTCCGTTATGTATGAAATAAAGACTAAAAGCAAATATTTCATGTAATGCGCTGTGCACTGTACCCGACAGTCTTATTGAATTCTACTACAAATTGAGTAATTATTGTTATAAAAAATTTATCACATTGATAATATACAGAATAATTGCAGGTAATCCTATTTTATCACAGAATTTACTAAAAACTGTTATTGGTGCAAAAGCGTACCGTGTCATATGGATTGATATTCCGGCCTCGCCCTAATCGAATACTTTATACTTACATCCCTATTTACAAACATCGAATTAGAAAAATCGAGGACGTGTGGAGTGACTCAGTAAGCGATACCGCAAGCGTCTAATTAAATGTATGCAATACCTAACTCACCTATATGTACAGGCCATGGGGCCGAGTGAACTGTTTTGTCACAGTACTTCAACGTGGACAGATCGGCATAAGACTCCAAATCCAAGGTGATTAAGGCAACGAGGTACAATTAATCAAAAAAATAAAATGGATCATAATAAATCGTCGTCATAATTATTCTACTTGAATACAAAAATCTAACTTTTATGACAATAATTATCATGGGTAACATACGACAGCTAATTCGTGCAAAGTAATCTTATTATTCTATCAAAATCAAATTTAAGTCAATAACTTCAAATGAAAGAAAAAAAAAACTGAGAAAAAAATAGCTGTCACGTGTCATCTAAATAAAAAAAGAATGTCAGTTGAAATTATTCTCTAATAGTCGAAAATACCGTTCTGTGCACGCCTACTATGCTGTCATTTGTGTAGCAGAGTCCAATAATTACGCCTAGCGGATCACAGTAACAGTTATCTGAGTTAAGGCAAGGTGGGGTCTGTCGCGGACCGATGCACGTCTCCTAACATGGACAGTTATTACAACACAATAACTTTATCGTAAATAGATGGCATAAGCAGTCTTTCGTTAATTCGTATATACAGACAGCAACACATGGAACTTATTATGTTCGATTTAAAGTTGCAAATCGATTGGGGAAGTTTGATATGTTTGGGTACGTTGATTTAATTGTTTAATTAAGGAATACCAACACGTTAAAATCCAATGTTTTGTTCTAACAAGTGTGTCTATTATAGGTGGTAATATAACTTAAATGTAAAAAAAAATTGTAGATTATTGCGTTGTAGACTGCACGTTACATACAGAGAACGTCTAACGGTACATTTAATACCAATATTAATTATCACACAAATTTTAATATACATCTATTCTTGAAGTTTGTACTACACCTCAACTATAAGTTGACACGTGGCAGAAAGTTGGATTAATAAGTATCTTTATAATAGACATAAAAAGCAAGTGTTGCAACTTCACTCAACGTAAAAAAATAACATATTAAAATTTAAATTATAGTCGATAATAACAAAAATTTATTGGTTGAAGAACGTGCTATCGGTCTCGCCTCCTTTGTACCATCGAAACCCTCCTGCTCACACCGTTGCAGAAACGAACAGCGACTTAAGTGATGCCAACATAATGTTTAATACACTACATCATACATTTACCGTTATCGTGATAAAAATACAAACTTACGATTACAATAGCTAAACTAAACTTTGGACCTAAATTGCTGTTACAATTTAGCGTTGTCGATCGTCAAGTTCGCTTCTAAACGGCGAGAGCAGGAGTTCAAACCTAATCTGTTTGGGTTTCCTACAACGGTTTACAATCCGTACCGTACTAGAGCCTAACAATAATACTATGCTTTATATATTTACAATTTTTTCAACTTTTTTATCATTTATATAGTTTTGAACTAGTTTTAAGGCTACGACGTCTCTTGACACTCACACATAGTCTTCCTACACTATTTATTATATGTTAGCAGCGTGATGATACAGTTGAAATCTACCTAAACACAAATTAAAACATCAATTTTGGAACATATAGTAATATTATTTTGTCTTCTATAACTATTCGCCAATAGAAAGTACTCACGCACACTAACACATCCTTACATGGAAACCGCTAATCTATTAAATGCTTGAAATACGCATGTTATCCATTATTACATTTACAACACCTCGCTATACAATGCTTCTCTACTGTAATGATAGTATGTGAAAATTACTCATACATAATTACATGTATTTTTTTTTATTATCTTTTATGATCATTGCCGAGTAAATTAGTAAGTTATTAATACTAAAGCTATCTAACCTAGCTACATAAAAATGTTCAGTCGATGTTACATACAATGGTGTTTAGAAGTAAGCTTATAATAAGTATGTTACACAGTTAGGGCGCGCGCAGACGGTCGCCTAGAGATTCGCGTGTTGGCACACAACTGTAATTCGTTTTTAAGTATTGAACGAGGGTCTGCACGCGGCTTTACAACACAAAAATTACACTTATTCGTCATGTAAAATAAAACCGATACAATTTTTCATTACGAATTAATTATATTGCAACTCTTATTGCTTGCAATGTTCTAACAAACACAATCAGGCACACATTGAAGATTACATTACAATTACATGGAATCGCAAAGTTAAATGAATATATAACCTAAATACCTATGCGTATTTGTTAATTATAATCGTGGCGATACTGGCCCTGTTCCAATATTAATCATTTTTCACTGGGCTATTCTTACTCTCTATCATAGTATAAATAGCCTACGTTTAAATGTTGAGTGAAAAATGCCTAATAATGAAGCAAGGAGCTCGAGAGCGATTATCGGCACGCGCCATTCCTTTCTCGCATTATGTAAAATGCGTACGTCTCTTTCCATTAGTCGTTAGCGACTGATTTCGTTGTATTATTGCGCGACTGAGTAACCGCAATGTCATACACGTCGAGCGCCGCTCTTTACATTAAATCTTTCGAACTATGCTAGGCTACTGACTGACACAGTCGCTACTACCTACTACAATTAATAGTTAAACATCAGAAACGAATACAAAATATTTGGTTAAGTGACTGACTTGGCGAGTGACACTTTTTGTTCACAATCACCATGTCTTCTAGTCATTTGAAATAGAAATTAGCCTAAATTTTACTTGGATAGCTCCAAGGTTTTCATAGCCTTTATTTCGCGGCAGAGTTAATCGTACAATGACATTAAGATAAATGCACACAAGCACATTGAGAGATTTCAAAATACCCGTTCGGAAAGAAGTGAGTAGTGAGTGACTGTATATGAAACATTAAAATTTAGAATATTTATCGCAATAATGAGGTATGATGCGGTAATTTTATTATTTTCATTTCGCCTCAACTACGTTTACCGACCTACTTTAGTTTGACTCAATTATAATTATTAATTTCTTTTTAGACGCTTTTATAACATCGATAGACTTCTTCAATTTATTATCTATGTTTTATAAATTTTAAGCAATAAAGAGGTTGGAATTGTTAGTTACATTAAAATTTTAATAACACTTCTGAAGAAGCATATCGGAAAATCGTTCGGAAATTTATAAAATATTTAATTTAACTGCATATTACTGTGGGTATATACAATATCAATGGTAAATATGATTTTACAAACATGGGCATATTGCTATTTTTCTTGCTATTTATTATTGGATGACATACTCACATTTACTTTGTCTACCATTTCAGGGAAGCTTGTTATCGTTTAAAACAAAATTAATATAAAATAGTG